>CM039515.1:6901559-7566175 GCA_022432975.1 Begonia masoniana
TGGAAAATACGCATCCAAGTGGTGCTTCAAACGCCGATATTGTGAGTTTTGTATTTTTTTTTTTTTTTTTTTTTTTTTTTTTTTTTCTATTATACTTACATTATGTTCACTATGATTTTTAGTTAACTCGAGCAAAACATTTATTCATAGAGGACCCGAAGTACAAGAAAGGTTTAAATTTGATCATGTTTGGGACATGGTTAAAGATTTTGCCATGTTGAAAGATAATGTAACAACTGCCAGAAATGCAATCGGGCGGCAATATGTAGTTGACGAGTCATCACAATTTGACAATCCTACACCTGAGACCCCTCATACAACATCTCCTGGTATTTCTGCATTTTCAATTGATTTAGATGACAATACTTCTGGCAGTACGTCATCACAACGACCAACTGGGGTGAAAAAAGCTAAATTAAAAAGGAAAATACAGGATGACATGTCTGCTAACTTTGATATATTGGACAACAAAAATGAAGAATTGAAGATATTATTACAAAAAAGTTACGAACAAAAGCAGAATCAAATAGAGGTCCAAAAAGAACAAATGCAGATGCAACGTCAAATGATAGAAATCAAAGAAAAGAATAGAGAACTTAAAATTATGTTACTAGATCCTAATAATATTAGTGATCCAGCCCGACGCGCCTATATTGTTGCTGAACAAGCGCGAATTTCATAAAAAATTATGACCAGCAACAACATGTGCTTCAACAAGTAATGATTTTACATCTTTATTTAATAACATCGGAGGGTCTGGATCCGATCTACCACCCTATTATTATATGTTAGCTATATTGTATCTATGTAATTTTAGTTATTTGATGTAATTTGAAGTTGAAAGTTATTTAAACTTTGTGTAATTTCTGTCATTTAAAGTAATATTTATTATTGTGTAATTTCTGTTGTCTATGTAGTTTTTAGTTATTTTTGCAATTTGAAGTTAATATTTGTAATTTTATTGAGTTTGTTATGTATAATGTGGTTGTAATTTTTTTTTTTTTTAAGAATATGTAATTTTGAGTTGTATTAATATCAATACAACTATATTATTTTATGTAAAATATCAAATAAGTCAAATATTTAGGAATATTAAATTTAATATTAATTATTTTTAATATCTTTTAACATTTTAACTAGTACTAATTACAACAATTAGATTATTAAATATCATATTGAAATAAATTAATACATAAATTAAAAAAAAAAAAAGAAATAATTTAAAATAAATAGAAGGACTAAAAAAAAAATAGCATGGATGAACAGTGGTGATGCAAATTTGCATCATCACTATTCATGTTTGGATCAAAATGGCATTATGCCATTTATTTTGGCATCCCATTGAAGCTTGGATGATGCATTTTCTCAAATTTGAGAAAATGCATCATCCCATTGGAGATGCTCTTAGGTCTTTGATTTTGTGATGGACATTTAAGTTTAAATGGGTTGATTCTCACGACTTAAAACTTTGAAATATAGTTTTCTTTAAGAAAATAACACTAGTTCTCCACATTAACAATTAAATTAAAAAAAAAAAAATCAGAGTGTCTACCTCAAAAAACGTAACAAGTGATATCGAATTTTCTTGAAATTTTTTCCTCATATTCATCATATCATAGTAAGGTAATTTGAAAAATTTCGTGATTTTATAAGACTGGTACGATTTAGTATTATTGTTTATACTTTTTATAAAATATTTCATTAAAATTACGTATGTAATTTAAAAATTATAAAAATTTCATAATAAGCTCTTATCGTCCTCCTAGTTAGAGTTGTAAAATAGCTAGCAAAAAAAAAAAAACTACCATACATTTATCTATAGTTTCATAGTCGATACTATCTATTCGATCTTTTATGAAAGTTTAAATATAAATGCATGGTAGCTTCCTTTTGCTAGTCATTTTGCAGCTCTCAGTCTAATTAAGAGTACCATGATAGCTTATTGTGAAAGTTTCATAATTTTTACATTATGTGTGACGGCCCCGACCCCACGTCGGTGCCGCCACGACCTGTGTCGTGCGTGCATACCTACATATACATACGTGTTACCCTTGCCCGTTCTCACATAACCTATTAAATTTTTTTCTTTCAATCTTCTATCATTTCCATTTCCTTTTCATTCATTCATTGACATTCGTTCGTTTGTTGGAGAACGGACTCGGGCATCAATCCTCATCTATCGACAGTTTGGCTCTAACTTAAAACGTACCCGAAATGACTCATCTAGGGTCGGGAATCATCAAAAGAGGCTTTAACAAGTTGGGCATAAAGTTCGTCAACGTTTAAATCACTAAAACGAGATTAAAATCATTTTTCGGAAAAACGTCGACTCGGTTTTCAGGTCCTTAAAACCCCCTAAAATACTTGGGGATCGCTCGTAAAATACGTTTAAAAAGTATCGTAAAAAGTTGGGTTAAAACGTGTTTTGAAAAGTCGAAATTTGAAAAAAAAAACGATTTGGGGTCAAGTGGGGCGCGCTGGGCGCTGCGCGCTGCGCGCGCCCACGATGCGCGCCCGCGCGCGCACCTTTTGTGTGTGCCCACCACATGAGCCCGGCCGCGATCGATCGCGCCCCGGGCCCGACCGATCGGGCCGGCTCGGGCTTTCTTCATCCAAAAACACCCCGGCCGCGATCGATCGCGCCCCGGGCCCGACCGATCGGGCCGGCTCGGGCTTTCTTCATCCAAAAAAACACCTAAAAACACTCGTTTAGACCCTTTTTGACTTTTCCCATATTTCTTCCTATTTTCCCGAGCCAAATACCATCAAAACTCTACAAATACCATCAAAACTCTACAAATACCATCAAAACTCTACAAATACCATCAAAACTCTACAAATACCATCAAAACTCTACAAATACCATCAAAACTCTACAAATACCATCAAAACTCTACAAATACCATCAAAACTCTACAAATACCATCAAAACTCTACAAATACCATCAAAACTCTACAAATACCATCAAAACTCTACAAATACCATCAAAACTCTACAAATACCATCAAAACTCTACAAATACCATCAAAACTCTACAAATACCATCAAAACTCTACAAATACCATCAAAACTCTACAAATACCATCAAAACTCTACAAATACCATCAAAACTCTACAAATACCATCAAAACTCTACAAATACCATCAAAACTCTACAAATACCATCAAAACTCTACAAATACCATCAAAACTCTACAAATACCATCAAAACTCTACAAATACCATCAAAACTCTACAAATACCATCAAAACTCTACAAATACCATCAAAACTCTACAAATACCATCAAAACTCTACAAATACCATCAAAACTCTACAAATACCATCAAAACTCTACAAATACCATCAAAACTCTACAAATACCATCAAAACTCTACAAATACCATCAAAACTCTACAAATACCATCAAAACTCTACAAATACCATCAAAACTCTACAAATACCATCAAAACTCTACAAATACCATCAAAACTCTACAAATACCATCAAAACTCTACAAATACCATCAAAACTCTACAAATACCATCAAAACTCTACAAATACCATCAAAACTCTACAAATACCATCAAAACTCTACAAATACCATCAAAACTCTACAAATACCATCAAAACTCTACAAATACCATCAAAACTCTACAAATACCATCAAAACTCTACAAATACCATCAAAACTCTACAAATACCATCAAAACTCTACAAATACCATCAAAACTCTACAAATACCATCAAAACTCTACAAATACCATCAAAACTCTACAAATACCATCAAAACTCTACAAATACCATCAAAACTCTACAAATACCATCAAAACTCTACAAATACCATCAAAACTCTACAAATACCATCAAAACTCTACAAATACCATCAAAACTCTACAAATACCATCAAAACTCTACAAATACCATCAAAACTCTACAAATACCATCAAAACTCTACAAATACCATCAAAACTCTACAAATACCATCAAAACTCTACAAATACCATCAAAACTCTACAAATACCATCAAAACTCTACAAATACCATCAAAACTCTACAAATACCATCAAAACTCTACAAATACCATCAAAACTCTACAAATACCATCAAAACTCTACAAATACCATCAAAACTCTACAAATACCATCAAAACTCTACAAATACCATCAAAACTCTACAAATACCATCAAAACTCTACAAATACCATCAAAACTCTACAAATACCATCAAAACTCTACAAATACCATCAAAACTCTACAAATACCATCAAAACTCTACAAATACCATCAAAACTCTACAAATACCATCAAAACTCTACAAATACCATCAAAACTCTACAAATACCATCAAAACTCTACAAATACCATCAAAACTCTACAAATACCATCAAAACTCTACAAATACCATCAAAACTCTACAAATACCATCAAAACTCTACAAATACCATCAAAACTCTACAAATACCATCAAAACTCTACAAATACCATCAAAACTCTACAAATACCATCAAAACTCTACAAATACCATCAAAACTCTACAAATACCATCAAAACTCTACAAATACCATCAAAACTCTACAAATACCATCAAAACTCTACAAATACCATCAAAACTCTACAAATACCATCAAAACTCTACAAATACCATCAAAACTCTACAAATACCATCAAAACTCTACAAATACCATCAAAACTCTACAAATACCATCAAAACTCTACAAATACCATCAAAACTCTACAAATACCATCAAAACTCTACAAATACCATCAAAACTCTACAAATACCATCAAAACTCTACAAATACCATCAAAACTCTACAAATACCATCAAAACTCTACAAATACCATCAAAACTCTACAAATACCATCAAAACTCTACAAATACCATCAAAACTCTACAAATACCATCAAAACTCTACAAATACCATCAAAACTCTACAAATACCATCAAAACTCTACAAATACCATCAAAACTCTACAAATACCATCAAAACTCTACAAATACCATCAAAACTCTACAAATACCATCAAAACTCTACAAATACCATCAAAACTCTACAAATACCATCAAAACTCTACAAATACCATCAAAACTCTACAAATACCATCAAAACTCTACAAATACCATCAAAACTCTACAAATACCATCAAAACTCTACAAATACCATCAAAACTCTACAAATACCATCAAAACTCTACAAATACCATCAAAACTCTACAAATACCATCAAAACTCTACAAATACCATCAAAACTCTACAAATACCATCAAAACTCTACAAATACCATCAAAACTCTACAAATACCATCAAAACTCTACAAATACCATCAAAACTCTACAAATACCATCAAAACTCTACAAATACCATCAAAACTCTACAAATACCATCAAAACTCTACAAATACCATCAAAACTCTACATAAATCGATGCGTAAATTCATTTTCATGCCGTTTTTAAACCATGATGCCATGAAACCATGCAATGAACAGTAAAGCATACAAGACGAACATACCATCAAAACTCTACAAATACCATCAAACTTATAGCAAACAACCTATAGAAAAACCGAACCTAAACTACCCGACCAAAACAATTAAACCCACAATGCACCAACAATCCTCAACGCAAATTCTGACTTAGGGTGTAGGCCAATCGGCCACAGTAAATCACGAGAACTTACCTCGCGTCCCGTGCACACCGAGCTCCTCGTCTCGAGCTTGATCACCTAAATCAATCCATAGCGCCATTCGTTAAAACCGAGCTCAAACACAAAGTTCCGAGAATTTATAAAACTCCTAACTAAAGGAAATTTCCTAAAATTCTAATAAATCTCTCTCGGGCATTTCATCGAGCAATTTATGCTCACTAATTCTAGAACTCCATTAATGGAGGTTTCCAAGCTCCAAATTCCCAATTTTTGTACAAAACGCTAAACACATCCATTATTTTTCTCCCTAACACTAAATAATCATCAATACTGCAATATCTAACATTTTTGAACATAACCCGGTTATTTTCGACATAAACCAACAAAACCCTAACAATTCACCTTGCTAAAAATCGGAAATAGAGGCCGAGAAACGCTAGAAATTTACCTAGAATCACGATAGAGGAAGAAAACGTGAAGGAAGTCGTTGAAACGAAGGAGAATCGATGAAGCAATGGAGGAATCGCCGTTGGAGGAAGAAAAATCGCCGTTGGAGGAAGAAAAGAGTGAAAAACGTTAAGTGTTGTGAAAAATGGGGATTTTGGCATTTAATTGAAACTGGCTTGGCAAATTACGAGTTTGCCACTCTATTTGGTTTTCCGTTTATCCTATGGTTCGACTATCGGTTCGGTTTCTCCAAAAATTTCTTATTTCACCAATAATTCCAACTTATTATTAGGGCTCTAATAAAACTCTCCGTTCGTCAAACAGATTTAATTTGTTATTTCTACGAATTAAATCGCTATAGGGTTAAAATCGGAAACTTAAGCACTATATCTCGGTTTGATCTCCTTAAATTCCCACAATTCTCACAAAATTCATATTAATTACAGGGACTTCATTAAAACTCTTGATTTGCTAAACGGGCTTATTTCAATTATTTACGAAATTGCCATTGTGTGCACGATTCAAAAACCCGTAAAACTGGGTGTTACATTATGTATATAATTTTAATGAATTATTTTATAAAACAAGCATAACAAATTATAGAAAATTGTACAAGTGTTACAAAATCACTAAATTTTTTTATTATCTTCTCATAATATGATCAATGTGGTAAATATTTCAAGCAAATCTTATATCGTTTAGTATGTTTTTTGAGATAGTCACTTTAAATTTTTTTAAATTTAATATGAACTGGAAAACAAGGGGTCATTCTCCAAGATCGGCCCCCGCTCAAGTGCTAAAGTTAAGTGTTTTTTAAGCATTGAACTGAGAACGAAATGTCGTTCTTCTAAGAAAGGCCCCCCATTCCCATTACACTGAGCACAACCCCCGGTTGTTGGAGACCAGGGGATTACCATGAGTTATTTTGTTAAGAAAATCATACTTCAAATGTGACTTTGTTAACCTAAATACTTTAAATTACAATTTGTTAATCACCACATATTTTGAGGATAAATTTAAAATTTATATTTTTGCAATTAAATAACAATATAGTTCTTGACTGTATGTATTCCATAATCTAATGTTAGCATCACGTCATCTTCTCTTTTCTAATTGTTTATCAAGTCTCCACGACTTTGTTTAAATTTATTGATAAAGTCCTGTTGATTGCGGAATCATACGTGGGTTGGATTGTGTCATATTATTTCACACCAACCTTTCCAGCAAATTTTGACTCTTGATAGCCTTAGAAGTCATAGCGTTCTTATATTAACTTTTGACACCATTTGTAAATATTTTATCAAAAAATTGCACCACTGCATGGTAGGCGGTCGGCGTAGGGAAGTTCCCACGGTTCTAGAGTCAACGAGATGTGAATTACCACCATATCATCTATATGAAAAAAGTGTATCGACTACTTGCTAGATCTACTCAATTGTGATCTTTTGATTATTTTGTTTAAGTTTTCTATAAAAAAATAAGTTTTTTCATTTGGAAAGTAACCTATTGAAAATGTTTCCATAATATTGCGAATGGAATGACGTAAGAAGGTTGAATTTTGAAATCCAATAAATAATGAGAAGACAAATTCCAGTCAATCAATTAATAACTGTCAACTCCAACACAAAGATAATTTCAACTTGCTATGATATCTAAGTTCCACGTCTAAAGTTTTAAAATTCAAATATATAATAATAATAATGAATCTTTTCAGTTTAGGGGTTGAAATATTATTCTTTTATGTTCAAAAATGCCATAGATTCTTGAAATTTGACATAATATGTAATGCTTGCCCCACACCATATAGTGATCTAAATAAATGACACTTTGGGAAAATATTTTAATTTTTAGCAACATAAATATCTAGACATGTCGTGTTATCCTATCAAACTTTACCAAGTCTTCCACTTTGCAAATCAACATGAAAATGACAATGAGATTGAGAAATTTGACACTAGTCACAGCTCAAAAGGGGCCCATGAGATAACGGGAAATGATTTGATTAGTCGGAGAATTGAAAAGTCCCACCATCGACAATATTTAATAAACTTGTAGCGCAAGACTTAAATAGCCAATACAAAACTTAGAGCCAAAGCTTAGAACTTGTGATGTCCAACAAACATAACAAATTTTATAACAGTAATGGTCCAATATAAATGACTGCGAAAACAGTAAACACCATAATAGGATAACAAGAAATCCAAAGAAATGACCAAATAGAAATACTACGATATTTATCCAAGAAAAAGAAGATCTTAAAGAAATAACCAACTGAAAACTAAATAAGAAGCTAATCTTAATCTTGCATGAACTGCTCCAATCTTTCCCTGATTATCACCTCAAGGAAGAGTAAATTAGGGTGACTTGATAAACTCAATAGGAATCAATAGTAAGTATTGTGTCGAGTGTTTTCAAAATATGTGTGTATGCATTAGGAAAATCCGTGTGTCAAATGAAGGATGAGAACATTATCCAAAATAGCTTCCAATAATAATCATTTGGACAAGTAACATAACGATACACTACATTGTGCTTAGTAATGAAATAGGTCACTACTGTAGTATATAAAATGTCAATGAAAAATGAGTCACTCACAGTCTCCAATCACACAATGCCATACACATAAGGAAAACAAAATGCACATTGATCAAAACGTGAAACAACAACTCTGATCAGGTTTGAAAATTTACATCCACAAATACGACACAATTACCTGTCATATTACTCTATTCGTAGTACAAATAAACACTTTCTCCAACAATTGAAAAAAAAAAAAAAAAACAATGACCCCCTGATGTGCCACGGATCCGTCACTCCTCAAAAATTTGATGGAGCTTTTCTAACCTATTTTCAAGTTTTCTATTATGTAGGTTTTCATGGAGGAACTGTTAGCAAAAGAAAAAATGTAAAGGACAAAGGTTGGAGAAGATGTGTTTATTCATTCAACTAAACATCTTTTTATAGGCTTCCAAAAGAAACAACTAGGGAATACTAATTGTTAAGAAACTTAAATATCATCAAATGCTCATAACTCCTAAACCCAAACTCCCAAATTAAACACTATCGGTTATACAACCAAAAGTCATACACAACTTAAATGCCATAAATAAAGTTTAATATCAAAACCTTTTATTTTCTCAACACCCCCTCTTAAACTTGATTTGTCACACCGAGCAAACTCCTCATTTTGATGAAAGTCTTCAACTTAAGGGGCTTTGTGAAAATGTCTGCCGCTTGATCTTGTGACTTGACATATTTGAGTTCCACTTCTTTATTCATAACACAATCCCGAATGTAGTGATATCGGGTATCGATGTGCTTGCTTCTCCCATGAAACACCGAATTTTTAGCTAAGGCAATGACCGATTTATTGTCAACAAAAATCTCCATTGGACCTTCCATTTGATACTTCAATTCCTTTACTAGGTTTCTTAGCCAAATTCCATGACATACACATGAAGTTGCCGCGACGTATTCCGCCTCGCATGTTGATAATGTGACTATGGGTTGCTTTTTTGACATCCATGTGAATGCCGTTTCACCAATAAAAAACACAAACCCCGTAGTGCTCTTCTGATCATCCAAGTCACCACTCCAATCACTATCACAATAACCAACAATATCAAAATTGCTAGAAGAGACATAGGAAATGCCATACCCAATCGTCCCTTTGATGTAGCGAAGTATCTGCTTTGCCATTTTGCAATGCGTTGTTGTCGGCTCCTCCATAAATCGACTAATGATTCCAACCGAATAAAGAATATCCGGTCTTGTGCATGTCAAGTATCTCAAACTTCCAACCAAGCTTTTGAAATATGTAGAATCTACCTTCTCTCCTCCATCTTGCTTGGTGATTTTGACTCCACATTCCATCGGTTTTCCAACCGGATTAGTATGATCCATGTTGAACTTTTTGAGCACTTCTTTAGCATAGTCCTCTTAGGATATAAAAATCTCATCTTCACCTTATTTGACCTCGATCTCAAGATAGTAACTCATGAGACCAAAACTAATAACATAGGTGATCTCATGGATTTAAGTATATTGTACTACTATTTCTCCTTGGCAATTCCAACGTTTACCAAAAATACATTTTACAGAGTTAAGTTTACACATATATATGTGCTAGGATAAAGTTTGCTAAAATAGCCATAAAGTTTTCTACAAGTTTTAGTAAGGAAATAGGAATACAAACATAATTAATAAAAAAATAGCTTCCTTTTATTCACTTAAATAAAATATTCATTACATTTTCTTTTTAAACATATAACTCTCAAGACAAAATTATTAATTAATAAGTCAAAAAAATTGCTATGAAATATTTTTTTCAAGGATTGACGTTAAAGAATTATCTATTCTTTGACACATTTAAAGGACAGGAAATTTGGTTCCAGAGATGCTTCCAAACATTGATCTACAAGTTTTTCGAGAAATTTGGTGGGATTGTACCCTGAATTTCGTTCAATCCTTAATTTCGTGGGTCAGTGTTACCAAATAATTGCTATTTTTTAAAGTTTGTATTTGATTTTCATTATGGTTTATTGCTGTTTCTTTATTGTTCTTTGACTTTTAGTTTTCTTTTCTCTTTGTACTTGTAAGAAAAAGTTTAGGACATTATTTGTCAACTGCGATTATTGGGTGATGATATAGGTTAGGTTTTCTTTTAACCTCTATCATTTGGATCTATTAAAAAATATTGCTACATTTTTAAAACTAATCGTGCATCTTTTGTCATTCAAAAGCTAAGCTAAAAGTGGATACCCCAAAAGAAAGAGGACATGAGAGACACATTTTGGTCTTTCTTCTTTAATATCCTTCTTTTGAAATGACCCGTGAAAATACCATGCACTTAAAGAACACATTGCAATGAAAAGCCACAAAATTGCTTTAAGGATGGAGGAGAGCCAAATCCATTATCCAATCTTTTTTTCTTTTTGTTTGTTCCAAAATGACTTCTATCAGTGCCATTTTACCAAAACAAAATAAATAAATAAAGTTGTACCCAAGTGGAAAAATGTTCAATTAGTTCATCCCGCTCGTCTCTTTGTTGCTTGTTTCGTACATATATGCTAACAGTATAAATACAGTATAATTTAATTTACACAGAGGTCTCGTCCATTTATTGAACGAATAGTCATGATAGATAAGAAATAATTAAAAAAAAATAGATTGTAATACTACAAAATATAAGATTATAGTCCACACCTAATAGATTTGAACAAGAATATTTTCTTCAACTTTAATCATTGCTAAAAGTCATATCCAAAAGTGATATGTAATGAAACATCGGTGGGATTTCATTAAAAAATAGAATTTGACTTTGAAGAGGTGTCTATTCTGGCTGTGGTTTTGGTCATCATATATCGTCGTGTTTTTTTTTTTTTTTAAAGAAAAACGAATGATAACTGTTAAAGTTGGTATAAATTACAGAGAATCAACAAAAAAACTGTACGTCCATTACATGGTTGACAATGAGAGATAAGACCATATCATCGGATATATAATTGTCAAATTGTAGAACAAAAGTACTTTCTGTGTTTGAATTCTAGTTTTTTGAAGTTGGCGATGAATAGAAATGTTTGACACGGAAATACAATACCAACCAACCCCAAGAAAAGTCATTTGGTTTGATAGAACCCATGACTTAAAAAGACATGAAAATGTGTGTCTGTGAATAGAAACTTATGAAGTTTTAACTTAAATTAAGTTGTTGAAAGTTTGACACGGAAATACAATACCAACCAACCCCAAGAAAAGTCATTTGGTTTGATATGAACCCATGACTTAAAAAGACATGAAAATGTGTGTCTGTGAGAGAGAGAGAGAGAGATACACCGACTAAGAATTCGTCAAGATAATTGGAAAATAATGAAATGTCAGTGCCATGAGAAAGGAGTTGAAGAAGCATATAGTGGACTTGTGTTTTTGCATAAAAAGCAATGAAATCGAAGGAGATCGTGTTTTACACGGAATGCGACCCGACAAAAAGATGGCGGGGAGAAAGAGAGAGAGAAAGAGAGAGAGAGAGAGAGAGAACAAACTTGCGCATTTGTGAAGCCTTCTGAAACCAAATGTCAAATAGCGAAGCTGCTTTGCAACTGCAAATGACAAAATCTTCAAATAGGTTGGTCATTCTTCATTTCAGGCGTATTGAAAAATAGAACTATTCAAAATCAAAATAGTCAAACCTTTTCAAATCAAAAAGAGTTTTCATTTACTTTAAATATCCAGTATTGTTAAAAGCTAATAAAACTAATATTTATCGTGTTCCGCCTCAAAGAGGACCCGAAACAAGACAGTAAACGACCCTACTCAAAAATCGGACTGAGCCGTCCGACCCTTTAACATCTCGAAGAAAATATAAAATCTTAATAAAGCAATAATTTAGAACAATATTTACGTCGAGCCTACTCCTGAGTCGTCAAGTGTATATGCTCCAGATTATATGTTGAAATGGATGTCGTTAGGGTAAGTCGACTAAACTTAATATGGATGAATCTTATTTCTAATTTCAATGTTCAGTTTAATATTTTAATAACAAATTAAATTCCGAAATAAAATGAAGATACTCGCGGTCTACGTGCATATCATATCTTATGCAATGTAATTAAAAAAAAAAAAACAATACCAAGCAATCGCCAACACCATGTAAAAACCTTTATCAAGTTTGAAGTTTTGCGCCCAGAAATACAACATAATCAACTGTCTCATACTTTAGGTAAAACATATTTTTCATGAACAATAAAAGAATCGTGCATAAAACAATATACACATTCAATGTAAGGGTTAAGAGGGGATTTATTAATTATTTTACAAAATAAAATAATTAACAAAAACGTGCAAAAATAAATCGCTACTTCAAATGGACCTACCACCGTTCAAAGCCCAAAATATCCAAGCTTGTTCCCGATCCAAAATTAACCAAATTCTTGGGCCAAGATTTATCCATTCCCAAATTTCTCCTTTAAATAATCCCATTATAATTGGATAATTTTTCTCCATTAAAATTCTCAATTTTCATTCTTCAAAAATAGCCCATAATTTAATTAGTGAAAAACATAATTTTTGGGCCCAAACAAATTCAAAATCAGTCTAAATGGATGTTGGGATCGCGACGCAAAGAAACTGGATCGTGGCCCACACAAATATCCCAGCGAGCCATTTTTAAAAGTTTGGGCTACAGCCTAACTTAAAGTTTGAACTACAGCCTGCTTGGACCGTTGTTCGAACAATGGCTGCGTTTAGCACGCGAGCAGAGCGTCATTCTTTCAAATCTGCTTGGGCTCGCTGCCTTGTCTCCACAGCCAGTGGAGATTTCCGTTCACGATACAACATAGCACAGAATCGATCCAATCCAGAACAAAAATCCAAACATAAATCCAGTCTTTACACAACAAATCTAACACAAATACAAAGAGTTACAAGCTTTAGGTTGTGTTTTTTTACCTCCGGCCGACAAACCCGAGGATGCGATTTCAACACAAAGATTCAATAGAGGAAAAAGTTTGATTTTTCCTCACCTATTACAAGTTCCGATAGGAGTCCTCTGTCTTCTCTAGCCAACATGGAAATTTACGACAATATTCGGTATCTAAACACTCCGAATCCTTCAACAAGCAGGGGGAAATTGTTTAAATCTTCTGATTCCTTCGACGAAACAAAATCACATAGGAGGAACATAAGCTTACCCAATAGGCAACTTTCTTCCTTCCGCCAGAGCTGAAAGAATAGTAGGGCTGGGCATGGGCCCGTTCGGTCCGACTCCGATCCCAGACTGAGTCTTAAAGATTTTTTTCTCGAAGACCAGAACCTGCCCTAAGAGGAATCAGGACCGGACCGGTTCGGTCCCATTCCTCCCACTTTTTTTTTCAAAAATATAAAATTTTTAAATCATGGCCATTATAGTTTCTATGGCCATTACAGTTACTATGGTCATTATCAACAATTTATCAACTAACCATGAGCAGCAAAAATCGAGCTCTAATCAAACACATACAATGATTGTGAGTGAGGACAGAGGTGAGCTAAGTAGTCGAAGACAGAGGATAGGCGAGGTGACCAGGTGAGCCGATCAGCCGAGGATAGAGGCGAGCGCGACCCAATCAGCAGGGAGAACGAGAGCTTTGGAGGCGAGGCGAATCAGAGAACGGAGCACGGGAGTCGGGAGTTGCAAGTCGTCGGACGTCGGGTGTTCAGCTGAGCAAAAGAACGCATCGAGACTTTGGAAGGGATTCTGCAAGTGCGTTCTGCGCGAGTGTGTTCTGCATAGTGAATGAGTATTCTGCAACTAAAGACTCTTCAGCTTTTTTTTTAACATTCGGTCTGGTCCCCATTTTCAGGATTTTTGGCTATGGGCCAAGGACCGGACTGAAACCGATGGGCTTTTGAGCTTTGAAACGAGAACCGAACTGTGGTCCAGCGAGTTAGGACTGAAACCGTTGGTCTGGTCTGTTCTCGAGAAACGATCATGTCTTGCCCACTCCTAGAAAATAGACGATTTCTCCAAATCACCAAGTGCTAATTTACCGAGAGAGACGCTAGGAAAGGAGTAAACGGCTAGCTTAAAGGTGCAAAAGGAATTTGTAACCCCCAAAAATTTTATTAAACACAACTTTAGATATAAGACGTAATTATATTCATATTGTTAGTCATTTTTATTAATAAGACGTTTTGAATAATTAATTTGATACATAAGGATTTAAGTTTCAAAGGTATTGTAAAATTAATTGAATAGAAAGTAAAATTAAAGACAAAATCAAAGGTAATATTCTCTAGAATATTCTAGTTCGGTCGACACTTATACGGACACGGGTCAACACTTTGCTTACAAATATGAAGTGTCGACCATTTGAATGAGTGGTCTACCAGACTGACAAAAAGAACGACCGGAAGAAGGAAACGACGTTTGGGCATTCCATATTAACTAGCGATCGACCGGACTTAATAAAATGTTAACAGGTGACGCGAGAAATTACATATTTATACGAAAATCTAACCCTAAAACATATTATTTCGACCAAGAGGCACAAACCGCTTCCTAATCTCTCTCAAGCTCTATCAACCTCCTCATGAGAATGCTTCTTCAACTGTAAGTATATTCTTTTTGTTAAATTTAGTTTTGAATTGTTTTCTAATTATTGATTATGTTAGAATTATTTATGAAATATTATTGCAAGAGGAGTCAAGAGAAGAAGGATGCTTGGATATGTCTTCTGACTCAGTTCAAGAAATTAAGGATAATTAGTTATCTTGTTTGATGAGAATTAGACAACTGGAAGAATTAAAAATAATATTATAACGACCAAGACGAACAACTCGAATCGGCTCTACCACTTTAGAGAATTTAACACCTATAACTAATTTCTTATCCATCAAAGATTGATCTCAAGATTGGTGATTCAAAGTCATAAAATAAAGGTAGAAAAATTAAATCTTTTATCTTACCAAAAATTTTGATTTTCTCATTTTCCAATAACAATTCAAAAATTCGAGATTTCTCTCTTCCAAAATCAAATAGACAGCACTACGATAGTCCCCTTCCAAATCTAGGCACAGTGCTGCCGAAATTCCAGATGATTTTCCCGATAGCCATTTCTGCTGTGCGCGCACACAGTAATTATACATTTACTCTCTTATTCTATTATCTAAATATATTTGTTGACTTGTCAAATAATAATTGAAACAATTAAGTTGTAATTAACTGTTTATAATTTATTATATTAGTATCAATTATTTTTTGACGCGCTGATAAGTACGTTAAAAGAGTATAACAAAATTAGAGTCTTAATCTCATAAGAGTCATTCTTGAAGTGGATAGTAAATTGGTTTTAGATTGTATCAAGAGCTTGGAGGATGCAGTGAATGAGAATTACAGACTTGTACGGGATATTAAAAGTCTTCTTATAAGAAACTGGTAAGTGAAATGAACCACGTCCATCAAGAAAGAAATAAATATGCAAACCATTTAGTTGCTCGTGCATTTCAGCTGAGTCAAGGTTCCCACGTTTTAAAATCAGTTCTTCTACAAGTGTCCAAGCTCTTGTTTGATGATGTTTTTTGTGCTACTTCGATTAGAAATTCATCTATGTAATTACCTTGTGTTTGCCTTTTACCTCTTTCAATAATATAAACGTACAATAAGAAAGTCAATGTCGCATTATTACATATAGAGAGAGTAATTAACACATTTTATGTTGCATTCTGATCCAATTTCGATCTAAATCTTATTATAGATGGAGTTCGTAATCGTCGGATAAGAGGTTGATAAACTTCAAAATTCGGCTAATTATCTAAAATTTTAGAAATTGGGTGAATATCAATTATTGGAAAACTATGTATACACGTTCTCATAAAACAAATAAATTGACAGCAAAATACAAATTATTGATAGTACACTTTAAATTGTAATTTATCCTTCATTTGACTAGTTCATTCTTCCCTGATCCTTCTTTATCAATCAATTAATCATTTTTTGACCAATTAAACTATGGTCTTAAATCTATTGAATTCGCATCTTCTTTATCATTTGGATGTTCATTTGCTATTTTCAAGGAGTTAGTTACATTATGAATCAAATGGCATCATTGTCCTCTACACATGTCATATGCTTTCTAATGGGATGAATACGTACCTAACAAACTTAACCATGCATGCATACCTGAATCTGATGGTGATTTATCAGAAATAATATTTTCGAGGATAATGCTGAGATATTTCGATTGAGACTAGCTACATTTGGAAACTTTGACTTCCATCTTAAGTTTCAACCACATGAATGGAAGGCTACAAATGATGCTTATATTTTATTTTAGTAGGATTTGAATTCTATCTAGGCTCATACAGGGTGCACTACAACATTTGGACTGTGCTATAAATTAGACCTCTCATCAGAAAAGTCTGATTACAATCGGGTAGCTTATCACGACATACGTAGGAGATGTTGCATTTTGAAAACACCACCATTGCTATATATATCATTTCACAATGCAATCTCAAAAAAATAAAAAGCAAACAAGCAAAAACATAAGATATGTAATTTACAGAAGGTTCAGCTCAAACACCGAAACAGCAAACGTGTTCTTATTAGGAGATGGAAAACCTTCTCCTTCTCGGCTTTGTAATGTCCACTGCATCTTCCATATTAGAGGTATCTTTTGAGCCATGACGGAAGGGATTCAATTTGCCTAGCGTCTTCGACACCGACGACAAGAAGTTGGGCTTCGCTCTGGAGAGGGATCCGCCCTTAGTCGAGGATGTAGCATGGCCACCATTTTTCTGCATGTCTGTAATGAAAAGCTTCATCTTGGTCAACTCCGAGCGTAAGGCCTCATTCTCTTTCATCAGTGACACGTCTGCCTGTAGTTGGGTCCTCGTCGCCACGGCATCATCTGCGTTCTTATCATCCATGCCACTCCTTAGCTTGAGCTGGTCGTAGTAGAGTGCGTGGAGCACTATCTGAACTGGCAGGCGTTTGTTCTGAGAAGCGTGAACTCGCGCTTCGTAGGACAGCTTCAGCGGGTCCATCACACTGCATACTTTCTCCCGCTCGATCTCATCAAGGTTCGGATGCGCCTACCAATGCAAAAAAAGAAAACTTGTCATCTCCTTCAATCAAGTGCAAAGAAAACAATCACAATATACACCTTAAGATAGATATCAATGGCTCTGTAGAGATCATCATCCACCCTTCGGGCTTCCTTGGGTATGAGATTTGCAATTCCATTGAACTTGGAGATGCTGAGTTCTCCGTAGGTTGCAATGTCGCCTAGATATGCGTCCACGGTCTTCGCCACCCTTTGCATCGCAACGGAAGACACTTCCTTGAAGTCCCCTGCGTTAAACACAGCAACGCTCTTCTCTTTTTCGACAAATGTAGAGACGATCCTTCTCACGCTTTCTAGGTCGAATAGTCTCTCTCCATCGTAGGTGAATGACAGCACTAGCAGATCATCCACAGTCACGTGCTCCAATATAGCAGCTATTCTTTTCTCCAGCTCGTTCTTGCAGCTAGTTGAAACTTTGAGAAATATCGCAGATCTGAGTAGGCAGCAGAGGAAGTTGATGGGAAGTGCAGCTTTCTCGGAGGGAAGGAGAGCTACAACTGATTCCAACACCTCTCGTTGCTTCATCCTGATGTTACAATCCTCGGCCGTTTTGGATCCATTCCCAGACTGGTCTCGAACTAAATCTCGAAGAACTCTCTCTGCGTATGTTATCAGAGCATTAGCTAAAGTCATAGTTTTAGCCCCACGTTGTTTCATGGCGGCGCTGACTCTGCTGAAGGACTTAACGTCCAGAATGGACAGCTCTTCAGTCCACCAGTTTGGAGGCGAGCGGCTTGGGAAGTTAGCCTCGCTGCAAGCCTGAGACAGAAACTGTTATTCTCCTACTATATTGCCTACGGACTACATGTATTGTCCTAAAGGTATCTATTACTTGCCTTGGAACTAACAACGTCTACACATCTTGGAACAATTTGGAGCTGCTCCGCAATGGGAAGAAGATCCTGGCAGGACTTGAGCACCACAATGGCGCCAGATAGGCTCGACAGCGCCACTTGTGCGAGGAAATCTTCAGTTCGGCCAGCAAGATTGTTGTCGCAATATTTATTTGTCATTTGGAGGTAGTCTGCGGCGCATCGAAGAGCCGCTACGTTGTGTACTGTGATTTCAAAGTTGACGCCATAGCAGAATTTCGCAGCTTTCTCAAAGATTTCGGGACCCCCAGGAATATCTGAAAGATTGATCCTCGCAAGGTCTGCTTCCTTGCAATCTAATATCAGCTTCCTGATGTAGTTGCTCTTCGCCACTAACATGAACTGCAGTTGGAGAAAAAATTGAGAGCGTGGAAATTATATTGAGAAATTGCCAACTTCAAAGACTAGAGTTTTCATTTCATACCTTGTGAAGGGTAAATTTGGCTTCCCCGACTACAATCACCACATCCGTCGGAATATCTTGAGAGAAAACCCTGCAAACAGAAGAATTAGCCTAAACAAGCTCACGACGAGATACATGCATATTTGCTCACGAAAATTTATAACGTACCACTGCCCCGTTCTCTCCATGGCCATGGACAACCTGCTGTTGGCCTTGTTAGAGGAAGCCATGTTGGAGCTGGAGGATCAATGAAGACGCTGGCTTATGTTGAGTGGAGGATCCATCTGTGCAAGGATCTGGTATTATGAGTGGATGGAAAGGGTAAAGGAGGGAATTCAGTTAGGTGTTTTGGATTGGATGCTGATCTGAATTGTCCGCTAGCATGTTTTGTTATTGACTGGGAGAAGGGTCAAGCCGCGATCTAAGAATATAGATTGAATCGGGAACTGATGGGTGCTTTCCTCCACACAAACCAAGTGGCTAGCAATTGGCTGGCAGTCACAAGCTTAAATGCTTGGCTCTCCCCAATCCACCTCTTCAGCTGTCTAGTTTTACACCCCCACCACTCCCCCCACTGACAGCCCGGCACTCCATTATTTGGTCCCTACCCTATCCTGGCTATCGAACCAGTTGCGTATGATGTTGTCAGAGGGCGTAAAAACTTAAGATTTAAACCTGGTGAGTTGTACTTGATATACATTCCACTTCCCCATCGCTTTGCTGACTCCCAATACCCAAAAGCAACATTCATGTGATTAAAGTTCAAGTTTAACTTTCTTAATAATAAGGACAATTAGCACAAGAATAAGTACTTTTTGCACCATCGCTTTTCTGACTCCCAATACCCAAAAGCAACATTCATGTGATCAAAGTTCAAGTTTAACTTTCTTAATAATAAGGACAATTAGCACAAGAATAAGTACTTTTGGTAACATAAGGAAATATTCAAAATCTTATAATTATATGGTCTTCCGCTCAAGGGATGGGTGCTACATTTCAAAAGACTCTATTCGAGCAAATTAGTGTAAAAGGTGTCAGCGTTGTGGTAGTCCCTAGGTGGCCTGGCTCGGTTTGGAACCTCTTTATCTATGTTGTTGGACTCCACAGCATTGCCTAGGTAGTGCCCCAACGCCGAGTCTAGAGTTGGAGATTCATCTGTTTATTCATGTGGACATACTGGACATATGAGGTTGTGTCGAAACATCAGTGCATTACATTGTCACTCCAAGCTCTTAATATGAAAAAAATTAACTAATTCCACTTTTCGCAGATGTCCTTTCAATATTTATATGTATTACCTCTGATTTATATAGTACACGTAATGTTATAGGTCATGTTGTTGTAATTTCTCATTTTATTGATGAATCTTACCAATTAAATAAAAAAAATTTAAGATTTTGTAACTGTAAATATCCCAACAATTGTATTACTATTTTTATATATATATTGTGACAATATTGCAATAATATTCTATTAGAGATATAATATTTAGCATAACTCTTAATAATATTAGTGCTAATAATATTTTTATTTCTCATTTTAAAATTATTTTCAATTAGTTATTATTCGTGATTCTCTTTTTCATATGAAATGTACGTGTCATATTTTAAATTTAGTTGTTAAAGATAGTATGACATACATTTAGTCTCATATTGAATTAATTAGTTATACAATTTCTTATATTATTGGATCTAATTCAAGACAATAAGAATATAAAAAAATTTATACAGCTGCCTAAATTAAACCAAGAAAATTAAAAAATTGATGTAGATAATTGATGAAATTCAACTTATTTAATGTTGCAAAATGTTATGTCACATTGACACGTTATTTGTGCTTTTATTAATAAAAAACACATAGTATTAATCTTGATAAATCTTGTTGTGATGTTGTTAATATATTTTTTAAAATATTTTTACGATGCTACGAATGAATATTCGAGAATTTATTATTTCACATCTTATCTTATTCTTCCAATTTTTGTAAATTTAACATGTATATTTGCACAATATCGACAAATAAATTATTTTAGTGATATTCTTAATAAAAGGGAAACAAATTTTAAAAAATATTATATTGACACTCATTCTATTTTTTATTATGCATGCATCATGGATCTTAGGTAAAAATTAAAAGAAGTGTATCTTATGATTAATAGAATTTTTATTACAGCTCTTTTAATTTCTAATGATCAAATAAAACATGAAATTGCTAATTTATATTCTTCTTATGAAATTAAATATTCTAAATATTAGTAATTCACATCTTTCTTCGTACAAAGATAGTCGTGATAGTTCCATTAGTAGTGGTGATAGATGTATTGTAGCTCAACAATTTAGTATTCATAATATATGGACTGAATTGAATACATATTTTTATTCTACTTTTATGCGAAATAAACTAAATATTTATTTTGACACTCGATATCAATTTTTTTCTCGAAGAGAACTTTAATATTTTAGATTAGTGTAGATAATACTACACTACATATCATATTTTTTCTAACACGTGATCTACTAACACTTCTGGTTTCTACCGTAACATCAAAGTTAATTTTTAATGCAAGTGGACATATATTCATAAAACGTAGAGGAAGACTTGCACCCGACCTCGTGGAGGCACTCATTTGCATCAAAGATTCGAACAATGCCATGATGAGATATCAACAATGAAGTGACGAAATACTATAAGTATTTAAAAAATTTAATGTTGAAGGCTTGATTTCACTTAAATTTGGATGTATTGTTATTTGAATTTTGAAGTATTTTTTTAACTTGTAATTTTTTGACATGTTGTAAATGATTGGTAATTAAATGAGTACCAACCTAGTTAGGATATATCTAATTTGCAGAGATGCAAGTGTCAAATTGACAATAAATTATATATATTTTTTACTGAATCGGTTGAAATAATGTTTTTGTAATTACATGTCATTTTTTATATTAATAAAATAATTCTATTATTTAGACAACTATCATATTTTAACATTACAATAATAAATATTTATTATAATTTTAATAACTAAATTAAAAATATATAAATATTGGTATAAAATAACATTATATATGTATGTTCGACTCGTTAGACTCGTTGGGCCGGCTCGGTTTAGTTCGTTAAGCTCGTGGCTTAAGAGCCAACTCGGCTTGAAAAATTTTTTAGCGAACTTGTTTCTTACGCTAAGCTCGTTAGATTTGCTACGCTCGGTGAGCCAGACTTTTTTAGCCTCGGCTCCGTTCGATCTGCTCGTTTATCACATCGGCCAAGCCACTGACAGGCATAGCCTTAAAGAAATTGACAGAATCTCCCTCTGTACCATGAATGATGACAACGCCTTGACTAACTCTCTCCCTCGTTACTTTTGAGCAATTGCACGTAGGAAGAGAAGAAAAGTGAAAGAATGAAGCTTCTTCAAGACCTCATTCCAGGTTGCAACAAATAAAATGTTGTAATTTTTCAGAAGCAGAAGATATTCCATCTTCTTCCTTCTCAACTTTTCATAGTACTAGAAAGCACTGAAGCTCGACAAAAGCATTACATTCGGTCACTATTGCATTTTTATGGAGTTCTAGCCTCGTTTGCTCATTTCAGATATCCTTTCATAGACGAGGTTTAAAGACGTGAAGTAATAAACTAACTAATCTAATTGAGTTGTATACGGGAGTTGAGACTCAAATTTAAGGAAGATGAAAATCCACGGTCTCTCACGCTTGCAATTATCACCAGAGAGATAAATTGCAGGTTTGTTTTAGAAGAAAAATCATGCATGAGCATTGCAGATGGATTGTTTTAGAAGAAAAATCATGCATGAGCATTGCAGATGGATGATTTAACGGCATGGGTCGATATGTTCGGATATGATTTTTTTATAAAACATGGTTCGAATACATTCTATTTTAATTCAAAAAAATAAATTAGGAAGAGTGAATTATTAACTCGTCATCCAATAATCAGATGGTACTCGTTGCACGACTAATTTGTCAACACAACAGTTGAAGGTGATTAAGTGAGTTCAGAAATCGAATTTTTGATAAAGCTTTTGTTCTTAAACTTGAAGAATGAAAATTGAATATTGAAAAAGTGTTCAAGCAATTGTATAAAATTACAAACAGTAGAGAGACGAGGAGAGGAAAAAGAGGGAGAGTGAAGATAAAGAAAAAAACAATTCTATTTTGTTTCGGGTTGATTTCTTTTAAAAAAATTGACAACTTGGGCAAAAATTGACGGAAGAACTACTTGTAATAAAACCAAAAGCATAATGACTTTAAGAAAATAGTTGATAATAAATTGAGATAAGTCTTAAACTAGAAACTAGGAGGGATAAAAACATATTTTAGCTTATAAACTAATAATCAAGCATTAATGGGTTGAATTAATGCTAACTTTAAAAAAAAAAAAACAAAGAGTTACAGAAGAAATTAAAGCATTAGGATCGTATTCATCTGGGTTCGAACGACGATGCATACCAGTTCTGCATACAGGTAGAAGACGATAATGGGAACAAAGGGTTTCGTCTAACGAAGCATTTAATAGTATATTTGCATAATGAAGCGACATCTAATTTATCTTCTCGTGTTTAAAGTATAAGATTCCGACACTCTTAAATAATAAGACAACTAATCGTACATAGTCTTTTTTTTTCTCACTTGACAACGTTGAAATTGTAGAAAAGTGAAAAATAAAGATAAAAAATAGAATGTTATTATTTATTATTACGTGGGACCATGTTACGTTACATTATTTTTCACGAACCAAACAGCATAACCATAATGGGTGTGAAATTAATTTGCATAAAATAGCAGTAAATTATGGTGTAAAGAAGGAAGGATTATTAGATGGTGGCTGGCCGTGGTTTCCCACATCGACAAAAGTGAAGCGGCTCGACCCATTGTCTTCTTCAAAACCAGAACCTCGCCCAGATGCAATTCCCACGCAGCCGTGCGGTGAGCGCATAGCGAACTATTCTTTCGCCTTTTACTAAAGAATACCGTGTGCTCGCCGCCAACAGCGGCATACGCCTATTTTTGGAGGGTTCCTCTTTGTGTAGGGATCCACCCCAATATTAGTTCCAAGTTATCTCCAACGCTAAGACAATTGCTAATGGCTCAATACGAGGATGATTATCAAAATGACGTTCCCGTCTATGTTTGTCAGCATGGTGTTTCATCCGATTTCTTGCTAGCTGTAAAATCTACTGCTTCTACTACATTAGTACCTTTCAAATAAGGCAGAATAGTAGGAGGCAATCTCCCATATACTTGTTCAAAAGGAGTCATAGCAATTGAAGAATGATAAGAAGTGTTGTAGGAGTATTCTGCCCACAAAAGCAACTTCTCCCAAAGTCACGGATTCTCCATGGTAAAACACCTCAAGTACTGCTCCAATGTTCTATTAGTGACTTCTGTCTGTCCATCTATCTGTGGGTGATAAGAACTACTATACAAGAGTTTAGTACCACTCAATCGCAACAATTTTTTCTAAAATTTGCTCGTGAAAATTGGATCACGATCACTCACTATCGTTTTTGGTTTACCATGCAGTTTGCAAACATTTTGGGCAAAAACTTCAGCAATTGTTGTGGCCGAATAAGCGGATGGTAATGCCATAAAATGTGCCAATTTAGATAATCTATCCACGATTGGAAAATATTTTTGCATAGTTTCGTTCAGGATTCTAACTCCAAACACGATGTTGTTATTGGCTAGGTTAAATCAGCTACTTCAGACTCGATCGAACGACAATCAGAAGCTAATCGCCGCACCAAACCATCTCGCTGCTTCCCACTCCAACCACCAGTTAATTCTCCCTTCCGTGACCGACATCAGGCTTCCGTGCTTCTTCGGTGATTGGTACTCTGGTGAAGATCCACGACAGTGGCTTTGTAAGGTTAATATACTTTTTGATTCTCACCTAGTTGCTGATGAGCACCGTGTAGGCATCGCGAAAAAAATTCTGAGGGAGAAGACCTTTGTATGTTTTTTTGGCTTTAGCGGAGTTATATTTTCAACGGCCATATGTGAACATTTTGAAGTCGAAGCTGAAAGTAATGAATCAACCAAGGCGACTACCGGGACTAATATAATTGTGTGAGAAGATGTTGGAGAACCGAAGGATTGTGAAACCACAGATGTTGTGCTCAAATCATGAAACATAAGATTTTTCATCAACTATATTGCACTTTCATTATTATAGAAAACTGTCAAAGTTGAATTCGTGATACCTACTTCTGGCGGGACTTTTCAAAACCAAATTAAACAAGAGATGTTTAATTTGATTTTTGAGTCGAATATCCTCTCGGGAGTGAGATTTTGTGACTTTGTGCGGGCGTTCAATGCGAGTGCCGACACTTAAAAAGCAGACCGCCAGACACAGTTTTAATGATAAAATTGATGGAAAAGTTTAACTCGTTAAAAAAAATAATTTAAGAGTTAGTTTGTTAACAAACATAGTCTAAGAGTCCACTTGTCACTGACCCATAGTTTACGAGTTTTTTTTTTCCTCACGTAACAAAAAACATAACATTGAGGTTCAAATTGCTAACATTGCATAGCAGAGAGTTTTGATTGTGAGAAAAAATACAAAAAATCACCGATCGAGATTTCTAAAATACAAAGTTTAAAATCCAAATTGATAATCTAACGATTGATGGGAGAACCATTTAAAAAATAAAATTGAAATTATGAGAATTAAAATAAACCTCAAAATTAGGAGCACCAAGATTAAATTTTATCTAAAAATAATTTAGTTTATTTTGAAAATATTCAAAGCCAAGCATTTGGAAAGAAAACAAAAGGACCAGCCCAAGCCAACTAATGTGGGCTTCACCCGATTATCAGAAGGGGAATCGAATCAGAAAGAGTTGCAATCTGAGTTCACATTCCTTCCACGCACTCCACTTCCCTACATGGTTCTACGCTCCGCCGAATCCAACCTGAAAGATTGATCAAGACTTTCTCCCAGTTATGGATTTCTCGGAGCAAGACGTAGATATTTTTGGCGAAGATTATCAGAACGATGGAGATGGGGAGAAGGACGACCGCGTGCATGACCGAGATGGGGCGCACTCATCGTCCCAATCGTCATCTTCCTCCTCCTCCTCTTCTTCTGCTTCTTCGTCATCTGATGGCAGTGATGGGGCGGAGAGTAGCAGTGGAGGTAGTGGGACTGCAAGCAGCGGTAAAGAAGAAGAGGAAGAAGATAACGGCGAAGAGGTACGGAAGAGTTCTAGCTTTGGGGCTTCTGGAATCGAAAATAAGGACCTATTTGGTTCTGATAACGAAGATTTCTGTAAAACCCCTGCCAATAGTCCGTTTCCTATCCCAGGTACATTAGAATATTAAATGTCCGTTGCATACTTTCCATTACCATTCTAGGAGCGAAGCTTTAATTCTCTAAAAAAACTCGTTTTTTTTTTTATTTTTTTCTGTTTCTCCCACATTGGATTTTGTTCCAAGAAGTGGCGGCATAGTTGCTACATTTTTTCTGTGTAAGAATGCTTCAAAGTTCGACTTACTTACAACCTTACTGCTAGTTGGTATGTTTTCTGCAGTATGTTACTGGAATAATGTAAATGCACTCGTACTAACCAAAAGAGTTTAATGCTTGAGTAACTACAGAGACTGGTAATTAGTCATTAGCAAAATTAATTTATTTTGCCAGCACTTTGCAGTTATAAAGCAACGATTTTTTTTTTTTTTTTTTTTTTTGTGGGATAGTTCGGTAATGATTTAGGCAACAAGAACTTCATTATGTAAAAACCTCCAAATTTTGAAGAGGATAGGAATCTGATGCAACTCACTAAAACTAAAAGGCTGTTGTTCATTGTCCTGGAACAACTAAATAAAGAAAGAAACATTATCCAACATTAGCTCTAGACCCAAGCCCTTTCAGTTCCTTTAAAAGGGCATTTTCAGTTTTTTAGAATCATTACTTGAAGCAACAATCTCTTGTGATCCTGTGACTTTACATTTATCTGGTGAAGAAGCATACATTTCTTTTCTTTGGTTGTGCCACAAGGATTTGGTAAATCTTGACTATTGACTCTCCACTTTCTGAGCTAGCTCGTAATTGTTGAACTCTTTGCTGCAGTGTTGCCTGCAATAAAAAGTAATAATAACAATCACAATAGAGGTGGTTTTGGGCGTGGTCGATGGCAGTCAGGGTATCAAAATGACAGAGGAGCAGGCCTCCTTCCCCGCCCTGGACCTTATCCTCAAAGGCAAGGCTTTGGTTATGGTCCAAAATTCCCCAATGGTCGTCATGATGAGCGTTTTATCTCAGAATTAAAGCTTTCAAAGAGTGAAGAAACATTAGCAAGAAAATGTATTGCTTTCCAGGAGGTAGGAGTACTTTCTATGTTTGTTTTCCTCTCAATTTCCAGCATGCATATTTCAGTATGTTTTTATTTTGAGGAGTTTCATATACGTTGTTACTTACATTGTATTGAGCTGACAATTCCTCACAATAGCCACAAGAACTCGCTTGCTATAGCCGTATAGAGGGTGGAGATGTCTATTTTGATGATCGTAGCCTGGTAAGCCTTGCAAAGTTGCTTTTTCTAAGTGTGTATTCGACTGTCCTATATCCTTTTAATAGTTTCTCATGCTACCCTCAACTAATAGAGGCTTTTCAAGCGCCTTATTACGGAAGATATTGGAGCTGATCTTAATGAAGGTTTTGACACCTTCATTGAGAAGAAAGGTATTTTTATTCATTAAAATACTGTAATTTGATTTCCCTTTTTTGTGTCTGCAAGGGGCACCTGGATTCTCACTAAAATTTTCTTTTTCCTTAATCCAGAGCTAGGATCTCAAGGTTTTGGTGACCTTCTTGCATGCATAAGACATAAAAATACCCCTTTGGAAAATATTCATTTTGTGGTGAGAGATTTGGTACTTCTTTCTTTACATGTCTTGATTCCTCTCTACCATATCTTGACATTCTGCCTCTTTTTTGTTACAGACTTTCCGCAACAATCTGAATAAGGTAAAAACTTTGGCGAAGTTAAAAAATAGGCATTTATCTTTGTCGAGTGTATGCACAAATATAAACTATATTTCATTTACTACTTATATGATGATTATTGGTTGTGTTTCCTTATCTTGTCGAATGATTCCTTTGATATATTTTAAGCAGCTCTAGCCATTGCTGCATACCTACGGAGTAAATTTATGCATACTAGATCTCAATTCATTAACTACAACATAATATATTTTAGTTCACTTTCTTGATGTATGATACATTTATTTCTTATGTGTTATCAGTTTGTCGAACACTATACAATTGCCTGTAAAGTATTTCTACCTTCTATGCAGATCTTGGCTACTGCTTATATACGACATGAACCCTGGGAGATGGGGGTGCACAAAAGGAATGGGGTTGTCTACCTTGATGTGCACAAATTGCCAGAAAGATCACAAAGTGAGTTGGACCGCCGAAGGTACCAAAATATGTTTTTTCTGCTTAATATTTTTGTCACCCAAGGTGCTTTCTATTAGCATATTCTATATGTTCATGTCCAAGTTGTTGCGAACAATTATTTTTGGAGTTCAAGGAGAGGCCTTGGTGGTTTATAAATAATTCACCTAAAGAATGATTAATGATCGATATTGGATCATAATTACAATTATTTGCTGTGGTGTTTTGTTCTTCAAATGTAAAAAAAAAAACGATTGATAATATTTTAAAAACTAATCATTGGTATGCTTCATGAAAGATGGATTGGAAGCCGTGATTTTTCCCACATCTGCAGACATGAATAATTTATAGTAAATGGAACTGTTAATTGTAATAGAAATTCAACGCTGTCACTTGTCACCAATAAAAAAATTATTTGGTGGAAGATGTGAAGTCTGCATTTGAGTTTACGTTTTTAAGTTTACACTCTTGATGTATCTTTGATTAGCTTGTCTGTGATTATCAAGATTAAGAGAGAGATAGAGAACTGAATTATTGTCAATTTGATGATAATACTAAGGTAGATAAATTTCATTATTGTGAGATGCTTTGGGAGATTCATAAACACTGAGATGTTCAACATCTCTAGTTTGTGCAATAATATTATTTTTGTTTCTTTTTCTATAAATAGGTGTTATTGGGGGTATTGTTTTGAAAACCTTGCTACTGAAGATCCTAGGAGATCTGATGGCGAAGGAATACATCATATAGACTCCAATATTGAATATTGTTCCGTGATTAAAACCAAATTAGGTGCTCATCGTATTTTGATGGGTGCTGAAATGGATTGTTGTGATTCAACTGATGAGGGAAGGCGGTTTTACGTTGAGCTAAAGACGAGTCGTGAGGTGATATCCTTTTTTATTTTAATCCATTACTTTTTTTTCCTTCTAATAGAGTGACCTTACCTACCTTATGATAATATGTACTGAACAATATTTTGCAGTTGGACTATCGGTCGGAGGAGAGATTTGAACGAGAGAAGTTGCTCAAGTTTTGGGTAAGTTTTGGTGGTTTTATCTGAGCGAAATATGAATATAGATGTCTTCATTTTCTTTGGACTTTTTGTGCTTGTTGGTATAAGGAAGTGCAGCTTCATCATTGCTACCTGACACGACCCTGGGAACTTTTAAAAATTTGGAAAGTAGATTTTTGCAAAAAACAAAGAGCAAGCTGACAAATTCTTAGATGGTTGAGATGTTGCCATGTTAATGAAATTTGCTGATATGGTTTCAAATAAATTACTTGGTTTGTTTATTCCCCATCTCTAATCTGTATATTTGCTGATTATCTTGTTCTATTTGTTCTAGATTCAATCATTCTTGGCAGCTGTTCCTTATATCGTTATTGGATTTAGGTGAGCTGTACATCTTTGCTTTTTTAATGACATTATTAAGTGATGAATGTTGCTTTTCTAATTTTCAAGTGATTAAGTATTTGAAAACTAAAGTAACAAAAAGTGAAAAATATGTTAACTGTGAACAGGTCTATAAAATCTGACTGACAAAAAGTAAGTTCGTGGAACATATGTAACTAGAATGGGTCTTAGTCAAAAAGAGAAAATTAGCGTTGGAATGAAAACTAGCATAAAAGTAGAAACTAATAGAGTTCTGTTCATAAGCAGGGATGATGCAGGTCGACTTGTCCGCACAGAGAGACTTCGCACTAAAGACATAACGCAGAGAGTGAAAATGAAGAACTATTGGCAGGTAATTTGCTTTTTGTTGTGTTCTTTCACAATTTTTTCCTTAGTTTCTAAATTTCTTTTAAATGGATCGTATTACATGTGAGCTTGGAGGAGTTTGTTTACTTGTTTCATCTCTCCTTGTTATTGTTATTTTTCTCCTTTTGGCAATATGTTAAAGAATGTTCTTTTACATTTAATGGTTTCGTTGAAATCATGTTCAATATTTTATATGTAAACGGAGAATGTTTTGGTTATTTTTTTGTTCCCTCTCTTCTTGTCATTGTTGGGTTTGTATTAAAATTGTTTATTTGCTCATTTTTTCCCATCCATATTCCCTTGAAAAGCTCACAAAGTTGTTGAAGCATTTCGCTAGATGATGGTTATGATACATTGATCTTTTTATTTTGTCACCTCTTGAATAAAATTGTTCAAATACTACAATTTCCTTCTCTTACATTTGATTGTATATCTTTTGGTCCTTGATTTCCTTAGCGTGCAATCTATGTAAAAAGAAACGAAATAGATCAAGAGTATTCGCTGCCACAAACCTGGAACACCACATATTAATGAGCCGATGCCAAAGTTTCAATCAATTCTTGCCATTACCCACACCAGAAAATTAAGAACATAAATTGAGTGGCCCATTATGAACATCCACGCCCAGATTGATAAATTATTCATATAAAAGAATTATGCCCATTGATAAGTTGTGAAGAGTTTAACTATAGATAATTTATAAATAATCCCATCAAATGAGCGGAAGATGCCATTAAACTGTGAAAGTTACCCAAACATAATGTTATAATGTGATGTGTTTCCAATGCCAATAAAAGTAACCCATCTAATGCTATTTAACATCCAAAAACTGCCAAATAAAATTCATCTGGAGCTAAAATATCACATGTACCACCTCGTCTCGAACCGTCACAAAGGAAACTATAACCGAGAGTACCACCTCTTCTCCAAACCAATTCTCAATAATAATACTAATCTGTTTGTAATACTCACAAAACTCTCTCCCCCAAACAATTGGTATATGTCTTGCAAAACTCCTTTCCAGCAACTTGTTGCACGCACCACTACCCCTTTCCAATAAGCAGACCTAATTTAATGCTTTAACCAAATTAATATCTTGAAATATGTCGTCTTAAACGGTTCTTCCTCCTTGCTCATTTCGTTTGTATCAATATTCTCCCCTTTTTAATTCGTCCTCGTATGTTGGAAAACCTAGTCTTCATCTCCTATGGTCGTGAAGATGGAATCCGGGTCTTTATCTCCTATGGTCATGAGAAGGAATCTGGCGGTAAACTAAAATATTGTAAAACAAAAAACCAACACAAACTTACGTAGAAATTGTTTTAAAATTTCATTAATTAAAGCCTGAAATGTTGAGGGAGCATTTGTAAGGCCGAAGATATTAGTAAGAATTTGTAGTGCCATGTGTACTAAATGGCGTATTTGGTATGTCTTGTTTCATCGTCCTTATTTGATGGTACTTAGATTTGAGCTCAGATTTTGTAAACGCTGTTGCCTCAGATGATTCATGTAAGGGTCATCTATTATTGGAGTTTTGAACTTATTTTTCATTCATCTCTTTATTTAAAGCGTGATAATCAATATAAAACCTCCAACTTTCATATTTCTCTTTAACTAAGATAATAAGACTAGAAAAATAACTGACTCAGTTGGAAAATGCCCGCCGCTAGCATCCACTGATAAGTGTCTCAATTTCATCTTTTTGAATTTGTGGATATCCATAGTTCCTCGCATTGATCGATGAAGGTCCCTCTTTAAGAACTATAGGATGATCATGGCTTCTCTTTGGTGGTAGTCCTTTTGGCATCCTCAATACATCCTTGTATAGAATCGTATCAATTTTTGTAGATCTCATGACCAGGTGGTCTTTATCTGAACTGCCTATGGTATTCAACTCAAACCACAAACTCCTGTTTTTTATGCTAGATGGTTCTCATCATAGCTCTTGATGAAATCTTGCATCTGCCCATTTTTGGCTTTCCTTTGACACTTGATTTCCATTTACAAACTTCATGATCAACCTTTTCCTATAAACGTGTTATACGATGATTCAATCCATTTCTCCCAATATTAGATTAGAATATCTCAGCTCCAATGGTAAAAAATCATCTATAATATCGACCTCTGAAGAGAAAGAAACACACCTTTGCAAACTCCAGTCCTTTTAACTATAATCCACTCCCATTAAATCTCTATAGTTAGAAGTTTTAGTGACCTTCAATTTAAGTTGTACCACTAACGTATAAGAAATGAAATTGTGGGTAGCTACTGAATCAGTGAACACTATCACCTCCTGATTGCCTACTTGTCCCTTCAATTGCATGATGTATGGGGTAGTCAATCCTACCACCGAGTGTAGGGATGGTGCTACATGATCCTTTAATTCAATCATCTCATTGGAGTCTTCTTCTGTAGTTTCCCAACACCTCTTGGTTTCTGCAGTCATTATCTTGTAAAATTAATACTTGGAGCATTCTTTTCTTGCCCTGATGGCGAACCGAGTACTTTTCATCTAAAGCAGAGTCCTTCTCTCTTTTACTCTGCAATTCTACCTCTGTAAGTCTTCTTCTTGGAGCTTCTGACTTCAATATTGGCTGAATATTAAAGGGCAAATATTTCCCCCTTGTTTCACTCTGCTCATAGCATAAGAGGATATCTTACCGGAGCTAGAATAATGTCTTTCGGTGGTTTGTAATAGCACGTATTTATCTTCCACTAATTGTGCTGATTCCATCATATCACAGAGTCCTACTGGTCTCAATAGAATGCTCTAAGAAGAATTTTTTATGGAACATTTGGTGAATTTGAAACAAGCAATTCAAATTGAGTTCTATATTCACTGACCGAAGCCTAGTTGTAATGTGTACAATCTATTGCAGCTCATCCTTTCTTTAGTTTGCTGAAATCTTTCTAATAACAATCTCTTCAAGTCCCTCCAAGGATGTAGAATTTGTCGATGCTTTGCCACTAATACCATACCAGTGCTGCTTCTTCAAAGCACAATACGGCATACCAGTGCTGCTTCTTCAAAGCACAATACGGCTACCTCCAATTTCTTTGCTTCGTTCAATCAACTGACACTGAAATATCCATTCGGAAAAACTCGACAACTCCAACCTACGCAAAAGATAGTCATTACGGGTTATCTGTTGATTAAAAGCCCCAGCTCCTTCTGCTTCTCGTGGTTCTCTATTGTTAGTCGTTGGTCCATTTCCTCTAACTTAGTTACTAGCCTCGTTATTTGTTATTTGTTCACACAAGAAGCTCAAATCTTGCTCCATAGCGAGAATCTTTTCCACCTTTTCCTCAATTGATTGGAAGTCTTCTCTTATTTTGGCGAACTCTCTTTGCCATTCCATAGCCGTCTCCCTCAAAGAACCTGATCACGAAACCATTGATTTCTGAGTCATGATCGAACTGCCATGATACCACACTTTGATAAGAATTTAGGCATTTCTTATCTAAACAAAATGGAACTTAACTGAATATGCATCAAATTTTATTCACTTCACAAGAATTACACTTCCACTTTACTGTACTCTCCTCCCTGAGTCTGTAAAAAAGATGGAACTTTCACTGGAACTCTCTTTACGCTTTTTCATAATGCCTAACTTTTCTCCCCATACTAGACATATTTATCCCCTCCCTTTATTTCCCCTTAACCGTACTAACGTTCGTCAAAAGTTAATCGAATAAATTATTACTTGCTCTTGGTTGAATTTACTTGGTCATTCTTGATCCCCAACTACAAGTCAAATCAATTAGGTTGAAGCCGGCAAACGCTGTAGGTTTTCTTGTACCATAGAGATCTAAATCAGTTAAATACCATAACTAATTCACATCAGGTTGATGAACAAACTTATCACAGTTTTGACTTGGACTGCTTTTCAGGGAGGGGTCTGTCTAGCATTTGCTGATGAAGTACTATGCTGGCTCTATGGAACTGTGAAAGAAAGTAAGTTGTCAACCTTAACACTTGTCATTTTGTTCGCATTTCAGCTTGTTGTAGCTCTAACTAAGAGTTTTTTTAGGAAAAAGTCTCGGAGTTTCCAATGAATATTGAAAACTACCCATTTTCTTTTCTATTCATTACAAATTCAGTTGGATTGTTCAAGATAGCAAATGTGTTAAAACATAACAACTGCCTGTCGAACACATGCTTTTTTTATATAATTTTTTTTAAAAAAAGATTGAGATATTTCGGATTGGAAGGACCGAGTTCCATCAATTTGAATTATGGAGAACTTTTCTTTGACTTAGCATACTCAGTGGATAAGTGCCTAACATATATTTGTTCAAAATAATTTTGTAATCTGCAGATGAAGATTACATTCTACAGTTTGCGCCGCCATTCACGCGGTTAGAGCTCCTTCAAGCTCCGTCTTGCCCAGAAGAAATCAGTAGCCACGTTGAACAATGTTACACCCTCTAGGTAGAACTAAAAAGAGAAGATACTGCATCGTGTACTTATGTCGAATTTGGAATAAAGCTAGGTAATCTTGTTACATTTGCTTTTACTTTGTATCGGAGTGTGTCATTTGTATTTATCAATGATAATAGCTCAATTTATTTTATGAATTTTCAATAAATAGAAATAGTATTTGCAATCTCCATTTAAAAAATATTCTCTTTTAATATATTTGGAAATATTTTATTTCAAGCTATTTTTGGAGGTCATCAAATGGCTTCTGTTATTACTAATTTTGAAAATTTTGCATGTGTGGATACCCAAATGAGTTTTGAGTGTTACACGAGCAATATTTGGAACGTGACCAAAAATAATTTGGAAAATTCTGAATTGAATGTGAGCTTGGCTCCAATTTTTCTAAATTGGCTCTCCTGCCCCACCAGGGACATATTTTTACATAGGCTAGTTGCCCCGCGGGTCTTATCCAGCATGCCGACCATGCGAGCTGACCTTGAACAACGAAAAATAGCCGTTGTTTTTTGAAGTCGCTGCAATGACTATTCTACTACCAGCCATCATATGGATTTCTATTATTTTTTAGGATAAAAATTAAATAAAATAATGAACTCTGAGTTGTTTTTTAATTAAAATATTAAATAATTTTTTTTGTCAATTTAAATGTCAAACTATCCACCGTCAATAATTTGATTCATTCTGTTAAATGGACGTTAAAAATTATACCATTTAAACAATGAACTAAGTGAATAGTAAGGTATCACAGTGGTGATATAATCTACTACTATATATATTCCTGGATTGGAGGAATAACTCATTAATCATAACACTGAAAAAAATTCAACCAATGACAAAATGGAGGTGAGGAAATGGACAACGAAAAAAGACGGTTAAGAGCTGGACTGGAAAATGGAAGGCATTGATGAAGACTGAACCATCTGGTTGTCAAGATTCATCTCCGGTTGAGTAGTGAACAATTGGGTCCGTGGTCGTCGGATCGGCCCAAAGGGTATTGCCAGGCTGAAGAATAGCGAACTGGGTCGCCGAAGAAGCGGGCGGAGGTGATCGGATTCTGACATTCTCAGGGAAGTTGAGTTTAGCCTTGTTGCCTCTAAACCTAAGATCTGTTTCGTCATAGGCTTTCGCTGCATCTTCGGCACTGTCAAACGTGCCTAACCAAACCCTAGCAGCCTTAAATGTATCTCTTATTTCTGCAGCCCACTTCCCCCATGACCTTTGTCTGACTCCTCTATATCTTCTCGTTGGCATCTTCTTCTCTGTATGTCTCTTTGTCATATTCATTTATGGGACTTAATCATGTCTCGCTTAATCCTCTTGTCCCTGCAAGAAAAGTGAAGAAAGAAAGAATAAGATTGCAGAAAGTTTTGCAGCAAATTTGATTAATATAAAAGTGCATGAAATTGCTAAACCCTACAGAAAACATTGTTGAACTAGTTCAGTTATTGCAACTTTTGTTTTTAGATTGTTTTAGGTCAGTGGAAGATTGATTTTGGCTGCGATTAACTGTGAACTCAGCTGATAATCCAATAGCAAAACCATATATCACCCCAGTAATTCTCTCAAATTCAGTGATTGAATTGAAAATATCTCATAGTTTAGCGTTAGAATTATATAATGTTTAACGTCTATTTAACAGAGTAAGTCAATTTGCTAACAGTGAATAGTTGGATGTTCGAATTGAAAAAAACAAAAAATTTAGTATTTAAATTAAAAAATAATTCATAGATCAGTGTTTTATGTGATTTTTCCTCTATTTTTTTATGAATGTTAAATTTTGGTGTAACCTAAATTTAATATAAGTCAAGTCGGTTAGGCTCACGTTAGGAATCTCATTAGAATTTTGTTTTATTTATAAATTTATGTAAGCTAAAAACGCAAAACTTAAGGTTATATTTCAGTCTTCACGTGGATATTATCATCTGCTTGTTGTTTTTTTCTTAAAAAGTTTTTCAGGTAAATCTCATGTATCATATTTGTATTTTTTTTTCGGTTATCGTTCGATTTCTAACAAATGGTATCAGAGCCTGATTGAGAGAGAGTGTGTATAGAATCTGAGTTTCGAAGTTTTTCGAAACATCAATTCTCTCTAGTCGTTTCACATATAATAAGATTTTCGTAATTTTTCATAAAATTGCCATTTTTGGGGGAAAAGAAGAAAAAAAAATTGATTCCCCTGTCATTCGTCTTGTTCATGAAGTTTTGTTCTACTCTGCTGTCTAGCCACCATAAAAAGTTGTTGCCTTCTTCGTCGTAAAATCTTTGATTTTTCTCTAATTTTAGTTTGTCAAAGCCAATCCCTCCCAGCAACATGTTTGTCGTTGTAAGATTTTCCATCCATCGTCAATAGCAACATCTATGTAATGTTGTTTTCTGTTCTTAATATCAACGTGTTTCAATTGGAGCTGCTGCAAAAGTGTTTTTTGCAAAGTTAGATTTTTGCCAAAGATAAAAATGTTGAAAATCATTGGAATTTTTATAAAACTGGTGGGAGATTAAATTTGATGATTTTGCATATTTTGAATCGCAAGAATATATGAATATGGAAGATTGTTTTCGGTTGAAATTTAAATTAGGTTTGAATTTTCTAATATTTGCAATTATTGTGATGATTAGATTTGATTTGATTTTGAAGCTAATTTGTTATCACAAAATATCTTAATTTTGGCGATATTTTTTTTAATTTTGTGATATTTATGATTTTTCACTTCAATTTTAAGGTGAATATTTTATTAAAAATTGTGTTTTTTTTGTTGAATATTGTGTTTTTAAAGCATTGAGATCTTTGAAGTAGATATTGTAAAAACCACTCGCCGGAATTATTGGAAAATTATGCCTAGAGAAAGGCTCGGGTTGGTCTGGGCCGCGACCCAAGCCCTAATTTGGGGCCAAATTAAATTTCGACCCAATCAATTCAGGTCGTTTCTAGGGATATTATGCATATGTTTGGACTCATAATATTGAAATTTTAAAGGTATAAAAATAACTCTGAAATTATTTGAAGTTATTTTTCACTATGTCGTAAGACTTAAAAATTTTGCACTTGTTTACTATTGGATTTCATTGTACTTTTGTTATTGGGGTTTAGATTTTGATAGGCCTACTTAATAGAGAGATTTAATTTTATGTACAATATTATTTAGTTTTCTAAATTTTAAATTACTTAATATGAGCATACACATTTAATTAAAATTTCAATTTGTTGTTAATTAGAAGTAATAGAACAGCGAAAACCGTATCTTTGGGGGAAAAATTCTAAATTTGATCAGGGTCATTATGACTATTGCGCTTGTCTGAGTATCGCTATTGTTTATTTCTTGTTCTGCCTATGACATCTAGTGCTCTGAGTCCTTCCAATTTACTCTGTCATTATCTATGTTCAACAAGAGCTTATTTTTAATATGGATCACATTATAGTAGATTGTTTCGTTAAATTGCTCTTTTATATGCTTTTCATTTCATTTAGTTTATTGAATGTTTTAATCATCGTATGTTAACTCATTTGTTTTTAATTAATTACAGAATATAAAACTATTTCGCTACTGAGTTTAGTAGATTCACCTCAAACGACTTCCCACTTCAAGAAAATATTCAAAATGATTCTCAATTATTATCTGTGATGACCCGAATGTGTAAGTATGTGCATGATGGCTGCACGAACCAGAATCCGGATGGCGGTACGTCCGCGTGGGCTAACCGGAAGGTGACGGGTCGTAAAAAGAGGGTCGTCACAATCTCACATCGCTTGGGGAAGTATGTGGAAATGAAACATATATAAAGAGACCTTCCCAAGATAGTAAGACGCGTTTTGGAGCACGATTGACAACGGATCCCATAAGAACTCTGAAGTTAAAAGTGTTTCGGCGAGAGTAGTACCAGGTTGGGTGACCGACTTGGAAGTCCTCGCCAAACAAAGCCGTGAGGGGAGGATATTGGGTTACGGCCCAATCCCCAGAGCGGACAATATCTTGCTGGAATAAGGGGTCATTACACCAGCTCAAGACTAGATTTGAAAATTTTCACTTTAACAGTTTATTCCTTTGAGAAACTAACTTTATTTGTAGTGAGGTTTACACTCTAGTTTTATTTTTATATTTATTTTATTTCTTGCATAGTTTTGGACTTTATTTGAGGCCTAGGATTCGTCATTATGTCTGCTGTTGAATTTAGTTTTCATTCTGAAGTGGTTGTTGCTTCTCAGCGAGTCAAGGCTGATCTGAACAAGCAATTTGGAGAATACACGTAACATCTGCCATTTTTCTATTCTTTATTTTTCCGAGTAAATTTTTTGTTTTGTTCAATGTCAGTTTGTTGTGTTGACTTAAATTGTCTTACTTTATTCGCATTCGGCCAAGTCCAAACTTGAAAGAAAGCAACTCTACCCACTACTAATGGCTCATTTGTTGGCTTCCGCTTTTATATTAAAAGGGGTGCTTCGATTAACCTATTACACTAGTTCATCTTTTAGTTTAGCAAATATCAATTCAATCACTTTACTGTAAAACTAATAATTATTTATACTTCATAACGTGTCTTATCACGTATAAATTTTTATTTCTTTTATAAGTTTTTACACTCAAGAATCCGAAATTGAGATCTCATGTTATGACACTGTGACAAATTATCAACATTCTCAAGAGTTAAATCGTTTTGGGTTGAACATTTATACTTGTTAACGATTAATGCTCGTGAACTATTCAAATTTTGTAAATTTTATACGAACTGTTGTTCTGACTTTTAACGATTAAATTTCGACTCTTGAGAAGATGTTCAAAGTCCTTTTCTTGCTTCTAACCCAAAGACATGATTGAAGTTGATGAGTGCAAAAGCACCTAACTCCACTCCATTCCACTCATCAACAATCTACCATACAAATTTTCAACGTTGATTTTAGTATGTTTGTTAGAAAAGCACTAAGTTCAACTGTATCTTGGTCAAATGACAAATAAAAAAAGCATTTTATGTGATTCAAAACATGATGATTCTTCCACTTTATCCTAGAAACAAATCGGTACATGAAATATAACACAAAATGAACTTCTCTTTTTGGGATTAACTCGATGCCTATCATAGTTGACGAATGAGAAATTCTTGATTTCGACGGTTTCGAAAGCCGTCTTTCCTACTTTGACCAAAACATTGAGAGCAATGGAGCTCTGCATGCCCATTTCAGGAATAATCAAGATATCACAATTAGGAACTTCCAAATGTTCATATCTAAGCCGAAGAAGAATGTCAAAGTTTGAAATATTTACCTGACCGAGGAAGATAAGAGTTCATTTCACTATAAATACGACCAACTTTGTGCACTTTAATGCACCCACCAATCCCTCCTCATTTCCCATCCTCTTAAAATGGCTATCACCCTTTGGTCTACTTTCTCCCTCTTTCTATCTTTGGTTCTGATTCAAAAACTGGCTGAGAGTTCAACGTGTGGAAACGATTGTTTCGTCCATTCTCGGGCGGCTTACTATCCGAATTCCGATGAACAAGGAACAGACAGTAAGCTATATTAGAATCTACAAGCTTCATAAATGTAGATGAATAATTCAAAAGAAAAACTGTAAATTTCTAGGCAAAGTGATGAAGTTCTTTTCGTTATCTCTTAACCATGCAGGGGGTGCTTGTGGATATGGGGCCTTTGGAGCAACCATTAATGGTGGAGACGTGTCAGCTGCATCGGAACTTTACCGTAATGGCATCGGTTGCGGGGCTTGCTACCAGGTGAGTCCTTTGAAAAACTTAAATGCTATATCCACTTGAATAATCACGAGTCATTTTTCATGTAGTTAATCGAGAAATGTTATTCATGCAGTTTAAATCTCCTAATCATAGCAAAATGAAGTAATGTTGCCTTGAATTTCATAGGTGAGGTGCACAAACAGTGCCTACTGCACAGACAAAGGAGTGAATGTTGTTATAACTGACTCAGGCTCGAGCGCCAATACCGACTTTATTTTGAGCAGAAGAGCTTTTTCTCACATGGCTCAAACGACCGATGCAGCTGCCTCTCTATTAGCTCTCGGCTTTGTTGATATCGAGTATAGACGGTAAGTCATCGCACATTTTACAAGGATCGAAACCAATAAAAAATTTCTTCCATTTCCAAAAATGAACTGATTTTGATCTCTCTCTCTCTATTTCTATCTCTCTTGACAGTGTATCATGCAGTTACCCTTACAAGAACATTACAATAAAAATAGATGAAAACAGCAACTATCCACATTATTTGGCTTTTGTTATATGGTACCAACAAGGCAAGAAAGACATCACCGCCGTGCAGCTATGTGAGGTATTCTTGCATATTTCTACAAGTTAAAGCAAATAAAACACTCGAATAAATAGTTAGATTTTGGTGTGACCCAAATTCTATATTGGCCAGACCTGTTAAGCCCACGTTGAAAATCTAATTAGAGTTTTATTTTTTCTATAAATTCATAGAAGATAGAGTTGCAAAATTTGCCGTTGTATTCGAACTTCATACAAAATTTATTCTTCTGCTCGTGGTTTTTTTCGAAAGAATTTTTTCACATAAATCTGGTATCTCATATTGCATTTTCTTTTTCTGGTTATTGTTCGATTTCTCGATTTCTAACATAAATAAATTTAGATTACTTACATATTCATTTCTTAATTTACAGACTCAAAATTTTGTGTGCAAGCTACTGGACAGGAGTTATGGAGCTGTATGGACTACAACTTCACCTCCAAGTGGTTCCTTATCGTTAAGAATGCTGTTCAGCGATGAAGATGGAGATGAGTCATGGGTGGTTCCTTCTAATAACATCCCTCAAGATTGGAAAGCTGGACAAACCTATGACACTGGAGTTCAAGTTAACTTGTATTAAATTAGATAAAACTTATAAGATGTAAAAGGGTTACATTTAATTATTCATTGTTCATAGTTAAATCTATTTGACATGTATGATTAAAGAATTTTCATGCATATTATGAGATATAATGCAAGTACAAAATACTTGAAATAAAATATTTATTTATTACTAGTGCACAAATATGCAATGCACTTGCGTGTCATTATATGATATACATGCAAATCGTCGTGCGTGCGATGATTGATGCATTCTTTTTTTTTTTTCAAAAACCAATTTCTACAAAAATATTGAGTGTTAGCATTAATTAATAATTAAGAGATGCAACAAAAAGTAGTTCAATAAAGAGTTTTAAATTCGTATCTATTCATTAAAATATGTGAATTAATTGAGTTTTATTTTGAGACGCACGATTGATTTTTGATGAACAATTAAGAATATTCAAATGAGATTTGACAAAAAAAATTCTAATGGACGGTTGACAAAATATAAATGATTAAAATAAAAAATAAATTATCTATTTTTTTAGAGTACTGATACTTTTACGCTCTTAAAATATTCACTGACATGTCAAATATTGATGAGTGCAATGAAAGTGCAACTAATGTAATAAATTATAAATAATTAATTTATTACATTAGTTGTACTAATCATTATTTGACATGTCAACAAGTATTTTAATGAAGTAAAATAATAAAGTAGATGTAACATTATTTATTTATTTTATACGTAGCTAGAGTAGATAAATATAAAAATATATTCTTTTATATTTGTTGGCAGGGAACAATAAAAATGATGAACGAGCCGGCCGAGCTGAGTTTGAAAAAATTTGGCTCATTAAGCTTAACGAGCCAGCTAAAAAAAAAAATTTCAACCCGAGCCAACTCGCAAGTCAAAGTTAAACAAACCAAACCGAGTTGAGCCGGCTAAACGAGCCTTAACAAGTCAAGTTTAATAAATCAAACATTCATAAATATTTTCAATTTATATAAATACAATGTATATTTTTTAAAAATTAATTATTAAAATTATAATAAATATTTATCATTATAATGTCAAAATCTAATGGTTAATTATTTAATTAATAAAATTATTTTATTAATATATAAAATTACATGTATTTAGCAAAAAAAAAATTATCTGATAGATGATCTAATAAAAAATATCAATAGAAATATTTGACAGTTGTATCATTACAAATTATACACGTACTATTTAGATTGACATTTATTTAATTGTTAATAATTTGTAATTAAGGTAACAAACGACTTAACCGAGCTGAGTCGAGTCAACACTAAAAAAATGTGACTCACTGAGTCTCACGAGTTTAACAAGTCAAGTCCAACGAACTTAACCTAACGAGCCAGACCAAAATAAATTTCAATTCAAACCGACTCACAAATTAAAGTTAAACGAGCCAAGCCTGCAACAGTATCCAATCGGGTCCCCCCGCTCATCCCTAATCTCTAAGGGAACAATAATCCCAAAAGCAGATGAGTTCAAACGATGAGACGAAAGAAGAGTACATAAATTTTCATTTAACACACGAGGCTGATTATTCTCGACCTGTCGTTCTACCATGTTCAAGTCTCTCCCTCTTCTTCCTCGCTGCTCTTTCACTAGGTACGTCGCTCTTCTTCCGCACTGTTCATTCCTCCTGTTTTTCATCTGTTCGTGTAATTTTTCATTTATTTCTAATCAAGTTACCCATTTTAAGAATTGCGCATTCTGCTCTTCAATCCAATCTCTTCTGCACTTTTTATAGTCTGTGCTTTAGATTTTCAGTGTGTTTAAAAAATTGGAATGTTGGTTTCGTAGAATTGTATTTTTTTCTTCAAGAATTGTGTTGTGTTTTTGCTGCATTTTCTTTATTCTTCCATCCTTTTATCTGTTGCAGGATTATATTAAGCAAGATGAATACAATGGCAACGCCCAAAGTTCCTAAATTTATTTCTGTGGGCGATGATATTCATTCTTCTCGAAGTAAATCTGATGGTACGTGTTTACCTTTATGAAACCTTGATTTTTTCATGAAAAAGTTTATGAGAAACTACTCGTTTCAGAGGAGGATGATGACTATTTTTAACAATATCTAGTTCTTTTTGTGGGTATAGCGCCTTTGATTTTCGTCTTTGTAAAATTAAATTCTTAGTTTGCTGTAAAACATGAGTATATTGTTAAATCATCAAGTTTAGAATTGAAACATCAGTTCTGCACTTGGAATAGCCTTGAACTGTATATTCAACATTTTTCGAATTATTGATGAAAATCTACCTGTATATAAGAATTTTATCTGGTTCAGAAAATTAACAACCTATATAACTGATATATTATCTCTATCACTGCAAAATGCATGATTTGACAAAGTTGCTTTGCAATATTTTTGGATTTAAATTATGTAGTCGAACATCTCTTGCCATTGCAGGTATCAGATTTTTCTTTAATTTCATACAATATTTTGGCTCAGGTATGGAAATAGTTAAGTCATTAAGCTTCTATTGTTCAGTTTTCTAAGTGTGTTCTGTGACATCTAGTATCTGAGAACTTTCACATTTAGGCACTTCCACTACTTGTGTTAATCAATTGGTCATTTACTTAAGCTAATCGTCACACTCTTATCTCTTAGCTATTAGGTGGGTAGTGGGGGCCTATCCCAAAGGTGACCATTACCAAATCGTCTTGCGTGCGATGATTGATGCATGATTTTTTTTTTTTTTTTTTTTTTTTTTTTTTTTTTTTTTTTTTTTTTTTTTTTTTTTTTTTTTTTTTTTTTTTTTTTTTTTTTTTTTTTTTTTTTTTTTTTTTTTTTTTTTTTTTTTTTTTTTTTTTTTTTTTTTTTTTTTTTTTTTTTTTTTTTTTTTTTTTTTTTTTTTTTTTTTTTTTTTTTTTTTTTTTTTTTTTTTTTTTTTTTTTTTTTTTTTTTTTTTTTTTTTTTTTTTTTTTTTTTTTTTTTTTTTTTTTTTTTTTTTTTTTTTTTTTTTTTTTTTTTTTTTTTTTTTTTTTTTTTTTTTTTTTTTTTTTTTTTTTTTTTTTTTTTTTTTTTTTTTTTTTTTTTTTTTTTTTTTTTTTTTTTTTTTTTTTTTTTTTTTTTTTTTTTTTTTTTTTTTTTTTTTTTTTTTTTTTTTTTTTTTTTTTTTTTTTTTTTTTTTTTTTTTTTTTTTTTTTTTTTTTTTTTTTTTTTTTTTTTTTTTTTTTTTTTTTTTTTTTTTTTTTTTTTTTTTTTTTTTTTTTTTTTTTTTTTTTTTTTTTTTTTTTTTTTTTTTTTTTTTTTTTTTTTTTTTTTTTTTTTTTTTTTTTTTTTTTTTTTTTTTTTTTTTTTTTTTTTTTTTTTTTTTTTTTTTTTTTTTTTTTTTTTTTTTTTTTTTTTTTTTTTTTTTTTTTTTTTTTTTTTTTTTTTTTTTTTTTTTTTTTTTTTTTTTTTTTTTTTTTTTTTTTTTTTTTTTTTTTTTTTTTTTTTTTTTTTTTTTTTTTTTTTTTTTTTTTTTTTTTTTTTTTTTTTTTTTTTTTTTTTTTTTTTTTTTTTTTTTTTTTTTTTTTTTTTTTTTTTTTTTTTTTTTTTTTTTTTTTTTTTTTTTTTTTTTTTTTTTTTTTTTTTTTTTTTTTTTTTTTTTTTTTTTTTTTTTTTTTTTTTTTTTTTTTTTTTTTCAAAAACCAATTTTTACCCAAAAAATATTGAGTGTTAGCATTAATTAATAATTAAGAGATGCAACAAAAGTAGTTCAATAAAGAGTTTTAAATTGGTATATATCATTAAAATATGTGAATTAATGAGTTTTATTTTGAGACGCACGATTGATTTTTGATGAACAATTAAGAATATTCAAATGAGATTTGACAAAAAAATTCTAATGGGACGGTTGACAAAATATAAATGATTAAAATAAAAATAAATTATCTATTTTTTTAGAGTACTGATACGTTTACGCTCTTAAATATTCACTGACATGTCAAATATTGATGAGTGCAATGAAAGTGCAACTAATGTAATAAATTATAAATAATTAATTTATACATTAGTTGTACTAATCATTATTTGACATGTCAACAAGTATTTTAATGAAGTAAAATAATAAAGTAGATGTAACATTATTTATTTATTTTATACGTAGCTAGAGTAGATAAATATAAAAATATATTCTTTTATATTTATTGGCAGGGAACAATAAAATGATGAACGAGCCGGCGAGCTGAGTTTGAAAAAATTTAGCTCATTAAGCTTAACGAGCCAGCTAAAAAAAAAATTTCAACCCGAGCCAACTCGCAAGTCAAAGTTAAACAAACCAAACCGAGTTGAGCCGGCTAACGAGCCTTAACAAGTCAAGTTTAATAAATCAAACATTCATAAATATTTTCAATTTATATAAATACAATGTATATTTTTTAAAAATTTAATTATTAAAATATAATAATATTTATCATTATAATGTCAAAATCTAATGGTTAATTATTTAATTAATAAAATTATTTTATTAATATATAAAATTACATGTATTTAGCAAAAAAAATATCTGAGAGATGATCTAATAAAAAATATCAATAGAAATATTTGACAGTTGTATCATTACAAATTATACACGTACTATTTAGATTGACATTTATTTAATTGTTAATAATTTGTAATTAAGGTAACAAACGACTTAACCGAGCTGAGTCGAGTCAACACTAAAAAAATGTGACTCACTGAGTCTCACGAGTTTAACAAGTCAAGTCCAACGAACTTAACCTAACGAGCCAGACCAAAATAAATTTCAATTCAAACCGACTCACAAATTAAAGTTAAACGAGCCAAGCCTGCAACAGTATCCAATCGGGTCCCCCCGCTCATCCCTAATCTCTAAGGGAACAATAATCCCAAAAGCAGATGAGTTCAAACGATGAGACGAAAGAAGAGTACATAAATTTTCATTTAACACACGAGGCTGATTATTCTCGACCTGTCGTTCTACCATGTTCAAGTCTCTCCCTCTTCTTCCTCGCTTCTCTTTCACTAGGTACGTCGCTCTTCTTCCGCACTGTTCATTCCTCCTGTTTTTCATCTGTTCGTGTAATTTTTCATTTATTTCTAATCAAGTTACCCATTTTAAGAATTGCGCATTCTGCTCTTCAATCCAATCTCTTCTGCACTTTTTATAGTCTGTGCTTTAGATTTTCAGTGTGTTTAAAAAATTGGAATGTTGGTTTCGTAGAATTGTATTTTTTTCTTCAAGAATTGTGTTGTGTTTTTGCTGCATTTTCTTTATTCTTCCATCCTTTTTATCTGTTGCAGGATTATATTAAGCAAGATGAATACAATGGCAACGCCCAAAGTTCCTAAATTTATTTCTGTGGGCGATGATATTCATTCTTCTCGAAGTAAATCTGATGGTACGTGTTTACCTTTATGAAACCTTGATTTTTTTCATGAAAAAGTTTATGAGAAACTACTCGTTTCAGAGGAGGATGATGACTATTTTTAACAATATCTAGTTCTTTTTGTGGGTATAGCGCCTTTGATTTTTCGTCTTTGTAAAATTAAATTCTTAGTTTGCTGTAAAACATGAGTATATTGTTAAATCATCAAGTTTAGAATTGAAACATCAGTTCTGCACTTGGAATAGCCTTGAACTGTATATTTCAACATTTTTCGAATTATTGATGAAAATCTACCTGTATATAAGAATTTTATCTGGTTCAGAAAATTAACAACCTATATAACTGATATATTATCTCTATCACTGCAAAATGCATGATTTGACAAAGTTGCTTTGCAATATTTTTGGATTTTAAATTATGTAGTCGAACATCTCTTGCCATTGCAGGTATCAGATTTTCTTTAATTTCATACAATATTTTGGCTCAGGTATGGAAATAGTTAAGTCATTAAGCTTCTATTGTTCAGTTTTCTAAGTGTGTTCTGTGACATCTAGTATCTGAGAACTTTCACATTTAGGCACTTCCACTACTTGTGTTAATCAATTGGTCATTTACTTAAGCTAATCGTCAACACTCTTATCTCTTAGCTATTAGGTGGGTAGTTGGTGCCTATCCCAAAGGTGACATTACCAAAGCTCATCGTTAACACTGTATCTTTGCACAATCCTTTGAATCAAGATGCCATTTTTTACCTTATTTGAAGAATTCATTCTGTTAGGAAAGGTTGAACAAGATAGTGGTTTGCGTTTGAGAAAATAGATGTAGTGTTTATAATTTTTTGCATTTGTGATCACTTCTTAGTAATCTTTTGAATGGTCCATACTAAAAATTGTGTGCTCCTTATACAATGTACTTGATAGATATCCAACATAAAATAACTCACAAAACACAACAAATTTCTGCCTCCAAATTCCTTCGTACATGATAATCTTCCCTTATATCCTACCCTTTTATTTATCCCAAACTACTTACAATTGATGATTCAAATTAGAAATAACTGTAGGCAACCAGTGACACATGGCCTGGTTGCCTACGGACTGGTTTCTACAGTTACAAAGAGTCAGCGCCTTCTCTGCTTCTGGTGCTGAGCACGAAGGTTGCACTGGTTGTATCTGTATCTGCATCTGCTTTTCTACTCCTTGCATACACAAAATTTGGTGGCCTATCAGTTGTCAAATCAAGAACTTGTCTTGGCATTATAGTTTAGGAAAAATTTTACACTACCCAAGAAGTTGAAAATTAGAACCTTGACATTACTGTTAAAGTTATTTCCACATTGCATTATCCACCATTTGAAGTTTCCATGGGAGTATATTATAGTCAGCATTTGAGTTGTATATTAAAATAAGTTGATTATTTTTAAGTTATCTCTATTTATTAGTATCAATCTCTAATCAACCATCAGCTCTTTCTTTCATTTGTTTGTAGGTTTATGTTGAAGAGTTCTCTTTTTCCACACTCTCCGTCTTCGTGTCTCAGTAACTATTTCCCTTGTAGCCTTACTTTGTGATTACTTTGTTAAAGATGAGAAGTCTTGTGTTCATATCTTGGATCTCGAGCCAATTATTTGGCCTGATGCTTGACAGAGAAGAGGATTATTCTTATTGAGCTTGGCAAATTTTCTTTTATTTTCTATTGTTAAGACATTACTGTTAAAGTTATTTCCACATTGCATTATCCACCATTTGAAGTTTCCATGGGAGTATATTATAGTCAGCATTTGAGTTGTATATTAAAAATAAGTTGATTATTTTTAAGTTATGATCTATTTAATTAGTATCAATCTCTAATCAACCATCAATCTCTTTCATTTCATTTGTTTGTAGGTTTATGTGAAGAGTTCTCTTTTTCCACACTCTCCGTCTTCGTGTCTCAAGTAACTATTTTCCCTTTAGCCTTATACTTTGTGATTAACTTTGTTAAAGATGAGAAGTCTTGTGTTCAATATCTTGGATCTCGATCCAATTATTTGGCCTGATGCTTGACAGAGAATGAGATTATTCTTATTGAGCATTGAGCAATTTCTTTTTAATTTTCTATTTGTTAATTCACCACTATAATTATGTTATAATCATAACCATTAAGTCAAATATGTCGTGTATTATAAATTTATCTGGAATTTACTAGCTTCAATGAAATAAGTGTACTTAGGGGCTCCATTTTGCATGAGACATATCACTGTTGATAGGATCGTTGAATGGGTCATTAGGGCCTTGAATGAACTATAATAGTTGGAATCATTTTGTGCCATAGCTATCTCATAAAAACATTATATTATTTTGCCCATCCATATTGTGGTGCTTGATGTTAATTGTTACCCAGCCAGGTTCATCAACTTAGATGTTTTTTTTATATGGTTTTTCACATCCATAATGAATCCTGGTTGTTAGCATGAATAAGATGTCATTTATGTTCATAACTATTATGAAGATATAAATTAGAAATGCTTTTATGATAATTACCAATGCTTGCTATTTCTTACATTTTTCAAATTTTCTGTCTTTAGACTTTGTTAAAAACTAAAATAGCCTTTCCTATATTCAAGCCAGCAGGCATAAGCCATAAATCATTAATATTGCGAAAAGTGTGTTGATAAAACTTTTACTAGCACGAAGCCAGATCAGTACAAGACTAATGGTAGATTTGTTAACATGAGATATTTGTAAACGTATTTGATGGAAAATTAATGAAGGGTAATTTAGTTACAATAATTAGGTTTGTTTATTATAAACAAAGGGAAGGGGAGTGAGTGAAGGAGGATTGAATATTGCCTATAGAAGGGGTATCTTTATTTTTTGAGTGATTCACTTGTGGTGGTTATATGGACCGGTGTTTCGCAAGACCTGTGGTTTTTCTATTTTGGTTTGTGTTATTTTGGTCCTCTTATTCCAATGAATCCGTTTTACTACCATCAATATTTTTTTATTAAACATGCGATGTGAAAGTATCAATAACCTAAACAATGCAGTAAGACAGCCAAGCTGTAATCATAATAGATTTTAGTAGAAAATAGAATACGGCTGAGCATTCAAGAGGCTTGGCTCTCTCCTATTGAAATCCTTCATAATTTTTCCTTCCCTTCATTTTCTCTCCTCCTTTCCATATTAAAAATATTCTGCTAACCTAACCATTTTTCCCAAACACCCTTTCCTAAAACAGCTCCCTGGCACCCCCAAAAGAGCACACATCACATCTTCTTGTACAATCACAATGTTATTCATTTGTATTTAACTTGTAATTTATTATTATGGGATATTATGTAATTTGTACATGGCTTTGCAATGTTCTTCATCAACTGTGATTAAAGGTGGAAAGCACGGTCGCAGGCAATTTTGGCTGTCCTCAAGGCCATGAGTGCTGACTTTTTTTGTCTACAGGTAATCCTTTCATTCTCCTCCTCCTCTTTTTCCATGGTGGATAAGAAACGTAGTAAATAAAAAATAATCTCAGGCATTGTTTCGAGAGTTTGTTGTCCATGTATTTTGGCTATGAGAGACCGATCTTCAAAAGCAGTGGAAGATAAATTTCCTTTTTAAAGAATAGAGTACAATGACCTTGGTGTGGTGCTCTTTGGTGTGGTCTCTTACAGTGCTTCACTCACTCATTTAGATAAACTAACTCATAATTAAATTCTTATTTGTAATCACACTGAAACCTTTGTATAGAATTAGGTTTCCGATGCATCCTATGAAAGAAAAGTTTGTTGGATCAAGTGGAACGGAAACAAACCTGGTTTGGTTCTTAAGGCTGAGTTATTCAAATGTTTTCTTGCATCCTTGATTATGATTTGGACACATTGTTAATTATTTCTTAGAAAATCATGCCAGGAACTTGATGAGTATGATGAATTTTATAAAGGAATGATGGAAAGTTATGGATATTCCAGTATATATATGAAAAGAAGTGGGCAGAAGCGTGATGGGTGTGGAATTTTTTTTAAGAATGACAGGTAGCCTTTGGTGCATATTATTCCATCAACATATTTTCTTGCTTCTTGGTCTCTGTATTTCCTCTTTTGCATTTGTGAATAAAGTTGTACATAATGTAGAACCAGCTATTGCAACGTCAAATTAACTCATTTCTATAATTTTTTTGAACCATTCATAGTGCAGAATTGATCTTACAAGAAAAAATAGAGTACAATGACCTTGTAAACACAATACCGCATGAAGATAGTTCATGTGATCATAAATCTGACGATACCATGGCCAGTGCAATTCAAGATGGTGGTAATAACTCTGGTAACATAATATCTTCATATTTGAGTTCTGTTATATTTATAGCGTTTAGAACATTGCTCTGAAAGAGAAGTTTTAGATGATTGGAGAAAGGAAAGGAATAAACTTCTTGCACGAGTATAATCACAAGAGAGGGATTTTATGGAAAGTTATGATAATCTATCATTTTAGGGTCAAATGTGCAATGTTTTTGCTTTAAAATAGTTTTTTTTTTTTTTTGGTTATAAAAAAGGAAATTCATTAACAAAAAAATGTACTAAAAGACAGCAGGGAAAGAGATCTTCCCTTGCAATGATCGTAAAAAATTAGTGAAAAATAATTTTCCTCCAGTTGGAGAGAATTCGAGTAAAAGGATAACTCCTATAATACTTAGAGTTATACGTCCATTTATCAATAAAAAAAATATAATATTATCCATAAATCACTCTTCAGAGATTTATTCACGAGTAAAATCTCATTACAATAAATCCAAATAGCTTATTAAACAGCTAGACTACTAAGTCTTCAAAGTAAAATTCTTATATCTTTTGTCCGTAAAAAGGATATCATGGATGATCTTACCAATATTAACGTGAATTCCCATCGACTTGTTGAAAGAATAGTAGAAACACGCCCACAACCTTCTAGCCATTACACATTAGATCATAATGTGATTGTTAGTTTCGCTCTCAGCTTTACAGAAAAGACAACAACGTGGACAAAGGGCTCTAGATGCTTTAAAATGTTTTTATTCCATGAGAATATAAATATTTATTTTAAACTTTTTTGTCAAAGTTATGCTGTTTAATCAAATTTATTAATGAAAATCATTTCATAAGCCTCTCAAAATCCTTTAAACTTACTAAATCTGTACGGAAACAACCTAACATGTTTTAAATATTACCTTTGCATTATTGTTTTCAACATTTTGACTGGTTCAACATTATATGTTAGTATCTATTTTTAGAAAATCATTTTTCTATTTTAGCACCGAAATCCAATGCAGTGGACAGAGGAGATCCTAACGACCCTCATGTGAGACTAAAGCGCGATTGTGTTGCAATATTTGGTGCATTCAAACTAAAGAAGCCTTTTGATCATATTGTCATTGTTGCAAACACGCATCTCTATTGGTATCAAGAATTATTTTAGCCTTTTGGTTCTTGTAACTTCAGGCTCTCTGATTAGTTCAAATAAATGCGTTTGTATGTAGGGATCCAGAATGGGCGGATGTTAAGTTAGCGCAGGCTAAGTATCTCTTGTCTTGTTTGGCTCGGTTTAAAACTATTGTATCTGAAAAATTTGAAGCATTACCTTCTGTAATTGTTGCTGGAGACTTCAATTCAACCCCTGGCGACAAGGTATGTTGGTTGTTTTGAATCATCTTATTCCTTGCTTCCTGTGTCTCTCTTTAGTTTTGTGTATTTATTTAGCTTTTGATTTCATATGTCCTAGTAGGGGGTCTGTTTTACAATCACCTATCTCAGTGTTTTTGTTTGATGAAAGATAGGATTTTGTTTGCTGTAAGATAACTTTACGGTATAGTTGTTTGAGAAAAATTCAGTATCATGGGTAGGATTGTTTGGGTTGATGCTATTTTTTGGAAAATCTGAAGTGTGGATGTATTTGAGGGTTGGTTGTGCTATTATTTCAAAAATTGTTCTTCAAAAATAGGAATTTTAAAAAAAAATTATTCATTTTTTCATGGAAGAAAAGAAATAAAGTTTCAAACACTTCATGTGAAAATAAACAAATTTTCGAGCTATTCTCTTTAAACAGCTTTTGAAAGCATTGTAACTGTAGAGAGTCTCTCTCTCATCCTGGATCCAGAATGAATCTAAGCCTCTCTCGTCTAGTAGGGGGTCTGTTTTACAATCACCTATCTCAGTGTTTTTGTTTGATGAAAGATAGGATTTTGTTTGCTGTAAGATAACTTTACGGTATAGTTGTTTGAGAAAATTCAGTATCATGGGTAGGATTGTTTGGGTTGATGCTATTTTTTTGGAAAATCTGAAGTGTGGATGTATTTGAGGGTTGGTTGTGCTATTATTTCAAAAATTGTTCTTCAAAAATAGGAATTTTAAAAAAAAATTATTCATTTTTTCATGGAAGAAAAGAAATATAAGTTTTCCAACTCTCACTCTCACTGTTTTGTTGGTGTGAAGGTATACAAATACTTGGTGTCGGGCAATTCTTCTTCTGGGGAGTCAAGGGAAGGGGGAGAAGACACCCTTCCATTATGCAGTGTGTATGAAGTTACGAGGGGAGAACCTCCATTTACAAACTGCACTCCAGGGTTCACAGGTACAATTGATTATCTTCTGTTTTCTCCGTCCGACTCAATAACACCTCTGAGCTTCCTTCAACTTCCTGACTCCGACTCCCCTAATGTTCTTGGTGGATTGCCAAATTACCACCATCCCAGTGATCACCTTCCAATTGGGGCCGAATTCGAGATTTCTCGGGTTTGAACTCTCTCGCTCACTTTTACTACTGGTTCAATATTACATTATCAATGCAGAATTTGCAGAAGCAATATCTGATTATTCGTATCTTGGATATGTTGTAATTGTTAGAATTACATTTCAAGTCTTATGGTGGGAAATCTAGTTATGATATTTGGATCCCTTTATCTCTTTAAACTAGAACTTAAAGATAATACAAAAGACAAATTGCATATTAACATGTAAACCATCTGATGTAAAAGGAAAAATAGTGGACAGTACTAAATGAATTGTTCGCCATAAAACATAATGGGATTAAAACAATTCTTTGTCTAAACTAATGTAAGGGATAAACTCAACTATTTTCAACATAAAATCTTTGCTAATTGAAGCGAAGTAAATTTTGCCACCTGCAAATAGTGTATCACAATTGAGGGTAAAGATATAATCAGTTCGAGGTTGTGAGAAAATAAGTCTAGACATTGCTGCTGTTCTGCAGTTCTCTTTCTTCCTTTGGTATTGTAATACCTCATACTTTTACTGGTCGAAAAACACATATTTCATTGCTTACTCAACAAGCGTGTATTAATAATGCAAATATAAGCTCACCCCTTGTAAATTTGGCTATTCTCCTCAAATTTGAGGTCATTAGATCTACAGCAACATGTCAATTTAGAGAAGCGGTGAATCAGCTAAAACACTAGTTTAAATTGGGTAAAAATGGGTTAAAAGTACATCAGTACAAATAATAAAAGATAGGGGGTTATTTTTGAAATAATGGAAAGTGCAATAAAAAAGAGGGGTTTGTGTGTTAGGGGTTTTGCAGTGAGGTAAGTGAGATATAATGCATTACTTATAGGGATTTGGATGAGAATTACTAAAGAAGTTGATATGTGTTGTTTTGATTGCAGCATAGTTGATTTCTTTGTTTCGTGTTCATTTTGGCCGAGGGATTCTTATCGAAATGTCAAGTGTTGGTTGTTGCTTTCCCTGGGCTTGGGGTTTGAAAATGGTGCCATTTGGTGATGTTGTAGTGCAACACTAATGTCGCTTTAATTGACCCTCTCGGGTTGACAATTGAGGTTATGATTCATGAGAGAACCATGATGCCAGTGAAGGTGAGCGCTACTAGTTCCAATTAAAAAGGAAATGATTGAGGTAGTTTGGTCGTTGGGAAAATATTAAGCAGGACACTTATTCTACAATGTTGTCACTTAGACCTTAATTTGAGGAGATAAATACCTCTCCTATGGCCTAGTAAGTTGTATTTTCAGAATTTGAGGGAAAAGTGGCCAGGGAGAGACTTTGGTGGTGCTTGGGGATTTATGGGTCCAACTTTACGAGTCGAGGTATTTGCAAGCCAAAGACACAACTAAACTCGGATCGATCGAAGACATCAAAGAACATGAAAGTGAGGGAACTTTAATCTCTTAAAGTTGCTAAAATTGTTAATTTTGTATGTCTTAGATGTCAAATCTGGAAAATAATGCTGTCTGTTGATTATTTGGTGGTATATGATGTGGAGGATGAGCTCTTTGAAGTGTTAACTAGGATTATCTTGAAATTTATGTGTATTTTGTAGGAGACTCGAAGTAAAAATCAATGTCTTACCTAGCACCCTCCCTGACCATAGCTAATGGGCGCCACGACACCATGCCCCAAAATCCCAGATTGTTGAACGCAATGACCTGGCTCGATAAGAAATGGAAAAGCAAGAAAGTGGAGAAGAGATACAGTGAAAAGCCGGTGAAAAAACAGAGAAGAAGAAATTAGCCTTTGAATGTTCTGCATTCTATTCACTGTGATATTGAATCTGATTACAATCTCTACACAACGCATGTATACACTTGTCCTCACATAAAAGATAATAAAAAAGGATATTAATGGAAAAGGGGAAAATGGGCTGTATGCTAACAGAATGCTGCAGCATGAAACTCTAGGCTTAAACTCTGTTGTTGCGGCGCTGGATGTCCTTGAAACTCTAGGCTTACAGGGAAGAGAGTGTTGTAGCATATGTTTGAACTTGAATTACTAATAAAGCGTTGAATAAAGCATGTAATTGAATTGGTACATTAATATTATCACACATTAAAATGAAACAATAATCATGAGTTAACGTATGTGTGAGCAGATGTGAATTGGGAGAAAAAAAAAGGAGTGGTCATGTGTCCCTCTTGGATAGAAAGCCCTAAACCTCATTGGAAAAATAATATAGAAGGGTATTACAGTCCCTACAGGAGATATCCCAAGTAGTCGCGAGCATGCGTGACAATTACACATGGAAGGCTTATATAATATTGACATTTAAAATTATATGTCAACAAGTGATGTGATAATAGTTAATTTTGTGACATAAGTGAGTCGATGTGCATTAAATTCTCATAGGAATGAATAATGTGGTACTTGTGCACGGTTTATACAAATATGGGCTCTAAAACATGTAACTAACCTTATTCTTATATGATGCATATATTATGGTGCATTGACTTGCTATTTTTTCTCGTTTTTTATATTGGTTTTCTCTCTCGTGTCTTTTTAAGCTCACTTTCGTTGTTTTAATATTTTTAAATATAAGAATTGACTATGAAATTAATAGAAGAGTGAAGATATAAGAGGCACAGTCTAGAGTATGTTTAGTGAGCCTTAAGTTAGACCTTGTTTTGAGAGTTGCATGTAGCGACATAAATCTTAATTTAGATGTAATTTTAGTGTGTTGTCACCTAATACTTAAACTTGTTTTCTATTAGCTATATTTTCTTATTTCAGTGTACCGCGATTGTTAGAATATTTAATTGGTGGAGTAAGTTGTTCTCATCCAATGACTAAAATTAAGCCACTTTAATTCTAATCTAGTGGTCATAAATAACTCTATAGAAGAATTTAGAAAAAGACTTCTCTAGAGCATACTACTTAATTTATTAGACTCTTTTATAAGCTTCTATAAGGTAGACTTCTATAAATGATTTATCTATAACTTGTTTCTAGAATTTAGGCTTCTACACTAATAAGGTCCAAAACTAATATACCCAAAAACAATTAAAGCCCTTTCTATATATTTTCAACATTCCCTTTATACTTGATTTCTATTTTCTTGTTACTCCAATCAAATTTCTCAACTTCACAAAGTCTTCTTGCTTGAGAGGTTTGGTGAAACATCAGCTACTTGATCATAAGACTTCATGTATTCCAATTGCATATCATTCCTCATGATGTACTTTCGAATATAATGATAATGTGTGCCAATGTGCTTACTTCGATTGTGGAAGATTAGGTTTTTGGGCAAAGATATTGTTGACTTGTTATCCACACAAATCTTGGTTGGCTCTTTAAGTGGGAGCTAGAAACGACAAAAGTGGTATCAGAGCTTGAAGATTCTTCCTAGAGAGATGACGAATGGTGGTATGGTTCCCTTCCAACTCCCAACACTTAACAAGAGAAACTATAACAATTAGAGCATCAAGATGAAGGCTCTTCTTGGCTCCCAAAACATGTGGAAAATAGTAGAGAAAGATCACACCAAGTAGGAGAATGATGGAAGTCTATCTCAAACTCAAAAGTATAGTTTGAGAGACTCAATAAAGAGAGACAAGAAAGCTATCTATCTAATCTATCAAGGGTTAGATGACTATGCTTTTGAGAAGATTTAAGAAGAAAAGACGTGAAGGAAGCATGGAGAAGCTTCAAACTTCTAACAAGGGAGCCAATCCACTAAAAAATTGTACGACTTCATAGTCTAAGAGCCGAGTTTGAAACCTTGCATATGAAAGAAGGAGAAGTCGTCTCTGACTACTTAAGAGTCTCAACAGTGACCAATCAACTAAAGAAATAATGAAAAGTTGGATGATTTAAAAATTATGGAGTAAATCTTTAGATCGATTTGATAGATAGACTGCACATCCAACTACTTCTGCTCATAACTCCTTAGATAGTCTTTTGCTTTTAAGTAAGTGTGCTCCTCGCCGTATCAAGAATTGTTCGATTATTCTTTTCCACCACTCTATTTTGTTGAAGAAATCTTGAGATTGTCAATAGTCATTGTATTCCTTAGGTTTCACTGAACTATTGAAATGCCTTTGAGGTGAATTCTTCTTCTCGATCTGACCTCATGGCTTTGATCTCTAGGCCACTTTCTTTTTCAAACGACAAACTTTGAATTTCTTGAAAACTCTAAAGACCTTGAATTTTTCTTCAAGAAATATACCATGTTTTTTCTTGTGAAATCATCTATGAAGAGAAAGAAATAATTACTCTTACCGAGTGAGTTTGGCTTGATTGGATCGGACGCATCTGAGTGTATGAGTTCTAGAGGCTTCTAAACTCTTGAGTTTGAGTCCTTTCACTATAAAGAATTATATTAAATTTTACCATGGAGAGAGGAGAAAACGAGTTATCATCACAGCTGAATAACTCAACTTATCCAGTAGCTAAAGAAGGTGCAGTGAAGATTGATGTTGATGAAGCAAGTGTCAAGTTGAATGATGTTTATCATGTACCAGGTTTAAAGAAAAATTTAATTTTAGTTTCTCAAATTACTAATTTTGGAAAATATGTCTTATTTGGTCCAAATGATGTACAGGTACTTGATAATGTCAAAAATTTTGTAGTTGATGTTCTTTCTCATTAAAAGAAAGGATCTTTATATGTAATCAGACTTCCTTCAAATCCAATTTTTCATGAAAAAACAAAACATGTTGAAGTTCACCATCACTTTGTTCAAACGAAAGTGCTAAATCAAGAAATTTAGTTGAAGAGAGTTTATACTAACAACCAAGTTACTGATCTATTCACTAAGGTTTTAGCTAAGTCTAAGTTTTGAAAATTTTAAAGTTGTAGTTGGAGTCGTTGACAGTAAGTATGCACTGAGGGGGAGTCTTGCAAATTAGTACATTTTACTAAGTCAAATAACTGATAGATTTTCTGTACCTATTTTTATGTATTAGAATTAGTTAGCGCTCTCAATAAAAGAGCACTTTGGGTAGGATTTTATGTTAGTTTTTGGAGATTATTTGAGGTGTAAATTAAAGAAATTAACAATTTAAGGTATCAAGTTGAAAAACCATTTATTACTTCAAAATGTATTTTGATATTTACCCAAAATTAAACCTAGAGTGAGAGTCAAAAAATGTAATAATTCAAATCTTAATATCAGAGTCCTTTATCATCCATGGTCGAGAATTGGGTGAAAATGTGGTGAATAAGAAAACAAATAATTAGGGTTTTTTGCTGAAATAATTAAAGATCGTGAAAATTGAGGATTGCTTCGGTAGATAAAAGTGGGTTTGAATAGAAAATGAGTACATTGACGATAGGGGACATTAAATTTGATAGAAACAAAAATTACTATTCAAAATTCCAATATAATAATTAAAAATAATAATAATTTTATATTTACTCTATAATCCTAAGCTCTAATATTAACTAGATCAATTAATAATTTATAATTTATATATTAATTATATAAATTATATTTGACACGTCAGAGTGTAAAATTAGAGATCATGATTAAATAGTAAACGTAACATTACTCTTAAAAAATATTGTGTATGGGACCCAAATTCTTTTTGAAAAACAAAGAGTTTGTTCTTTTTTGGAAAATGATTTTTGCACGAGAAAAGAAATAGTAAGATTTGTACAAATAATCCAAACTACTCTATAATTACAAAAGAAATTGCCCATGATTAATCCAAAGACCACAATTATTATTTTGTTTCATTATTTATTTTAAAGTATGTAACGTTGTGACAATTAAATGGACGTGCAAGGTATCATCCTCGAATTTTTTAACCCAAGCTAAATGAAACATTTCATATAAGTAGCGACTACGGGCGGCCGTTCTATTCGTGCTCTCTTCCCACCATCTTCTCTCTAGGGTTTCTTTTCTCCAACTCTCTGTTTACGATGTCGTAGGATTGTGTTTCGCTTCTGCATACATCAATGGCGAATCGCACGGACCCTGCGGCTAAGAACATTAGAGGGACCAACCCTCAGAACTTGGTGGAGAAGATAGTACGGTCGAAGATCTACCAGAACACGTTCTGGAAAGAACAATGTTTCGGTTTAACTGCAGAAACACTGGTTGACAAGGCTATGGAGGTCGACCATCTTGGTGGCACCTTCGGTGGGAATCGCAAACCCACGCCATTCATATGTCTTCTCATGAAGATGCTTCAAATTCAGCCCGAGAAGGAGATCGTTATCGAATTTATAAAAAATGAAGATTACAAGTAATTTCATGGCTTACTTTTCCTTTGCGTTTTTGGAGTTTTTTTTTTTTTTTTGTGCCTCAACCTGATGCCTTGTTTCGGGACTATGGATTGAGATGGCCTGAGGGGAGAATTTTTTGGGGCCTTTGGGATGAATTTGGATGAAAAATCCATAATTTCTCCCATTCAATTTGTCAAAGTTTGAGACCGAGTTGGAATTATCAGCTTCTATTTTAATATGTATAAATATGTAGAAAGAATCGAAACATAAATATCTCATTTTTGTTGCTACATTAGAACCTTTGGTCCAAAAGCTCATGATAATTCGTCCAACATGTGTTTGAGAGAGAATATGAATTCAGTTTCAGTTTATTATATAATTTAAATATATGTTGAAGAAGGAATTGAATACAATCTACGTACTTCACTTTGAATATATTCTTAGAATCATGTTTTGCTAAGAATATAATAGTATACTAAGAGAGAAAGGAGTCTGATGGTTGGTATGGAAGAAATATTTATTTTGCGTGAAAATAGATCATGTCTGATTAGAAAAACTTAATTGGTGTAGTTTCTCTTGCCATAATTTTCTTTGAGGTTGCTTAATAGTTTGAATTTGCTTCATCTAAAAGTCCATCTTAGATTCATGACATTCATGCTCATATTCGTCTGATTTCTGTATTTGTTTCAGATATGTGAGGATACTAGGTGCCTTTTATTTACGTATTACTGGGTCAGATGTGGACGTATATCGCTACTTGGAGCCCTTATACAATGACTATCGGAAATTGAGAAGAAAACTAGCTGATGGCAGTAAGATTCTGCCCAGATATGCATTCTTAGATTAATTTATGAATGTCATTGTCTGAAAAATTTTGTTTTTCTCGTATGATCTGTTATGAATGCACGCCTGAGTTTCCTCACTACTCAATCTTATTATATCAGATTTCTCCTTAACTCATGTGGACGAAGTCATTGATGAATTTCTGACAAAAGATTATTCCTGCGACATTGCTTTACCACGGGTCAAGAAGAGGTATGGATTTAATGGTCTTGATATGTTATTTTCTTACTATCTCAACTTGTTTACAATTATTATTTTGTATCATATCTATTTTTGGCTAAAAAATTTATAAAATCCTGAAACATTTTTGTGTGGCATCGTTTGGTCAAATGTCATCTCTTGTTGGAAGTGTTGTGGTAAAGGACTAGTTTATGGCTTGCTTTGGTTTATGTATTTAAGATTGTTTATAGTATCTACCCGCGAGTTTTCGTCTCAACTGTCTTGATCCTTCTTTGAATTTCTGTCTATCTCATATTTGGGTCCTGTTGGAAGTTATTGTATCTGATGAACTTCTCTGTATATCAGATGGACTCTTGAGTCCATTGGTTCTCTTCCAGCTAGAAAAAGTGCTTTGGAAGATGATTTTGAGGAGGAGGAAGAGAAAGATGATATTGACACACTTGCTGATTCATTACAAAATGAGGCTCATGATAAGGTTTGTATTCTTTTACCAATAAAAGACAGATCTCTATCTGTTATGAATATTATCCTTCTTTTTCTAGAATATTTCCGTTATATTTTATGTCAGCTTAATCACCACCGAGGTCGAAGCCCTGCCAGGGAAAGAGATAGAGATAGGAGGCATGACAGTCACAGATACAGGTTTGAGCCCCCACTATAATTTTGCCTGATATTTCAGGACTAATATATTTACTTTTTGATTGCTATATAAATTTTCACCAGTTATTCTGGTATGTTGTGCTACGTTGTACTTTAATCTTATAGTGGCTTCCTTACCATTTCATTATTATAATTCATTTATGAAAAATATGCTTTAGCTAGTGGTATGTCGTAGATAATTTGACAAAAATATAAGGGTGCAAAATCATTGAATTTTTCCTCTGGCAGCAGCGTGATTTCTCTTGGAATCACTACAAATAATCAAAAGGAATCTGCCATAGAGATGTAATGGAATTGCAGTATCCTTTTTAATAATTTGGCTTAGAGTTGGTGTATTTAAGGCCCCCCTAGATATTTTGCGTACTTAGTTGTAGGTCCCACATTTGGTTGGCCATGACACCATTTGAATGGCTATGTGAGATGATACAAACTGGTGACATCAACTCTATTCTGTGCTCTTTTTCTGTGTGCCGGATGTGTCTTTTTGGTGCCTATATTCCCAAGTTTTATGTGAGGTCCATGTTGGCAATTCTATATTTTTCCTTTTTCTCTCATCTGCCTGTGACAAACATCATTTATCCATTTCCTAGTGCCCCTATCTCTCCCACTCTCCTCTTCTCTTTTTGAACGAAGTCCACTTTCTCCTTTTTTTAGTTGATATAAACTAGTAATGTCAAGTATTCTAAAAGAAACACTAAGGCATAATATGTGTCCATGCTCTTAAGTTTTCATTAACTTCATCTCTGTTAAAAAGTGTAAATATTAGTAAGGATTGATACTTTTCTAATTTAAATGAATTTGATTTTGTATGAATTAAGAATTAGTTTCTTTAGGGGTTAGTTTCCTTATTTACATTTTAAGTTTGTGTATAAATGTATTTAGCATATGAATGAAAAGTGTACGAATAATTATTTTCTTCATCACTATTTTTAACATGGTATTAGAGCCTTAAATTTTTTCTTTTTAGTATCAGAGCCATAAAATTCCTATTATCGATTTTTTCTCGTTCTTAATTTTTCCTTAGTGAGCAGAAGTGCGAAAAGTTTTTTTTTTTTTTTTTCGTTCTTCATTATGCCCTAGTGAGCTGAAGTGAAAAACGAGTTTTTCTTCCATTCTTCATTTTGTCCTAGTGAGCACAAAATTTTTTTTTCATCATTCTGACCTAGTGAGGAGTAAACTTATCTGCCCTAGTGAAGAGTCAATTTTTTTCTCATCATTCTTCCATAGTGGGCAGAAGTCTGATATTAGGGCTACAAGGAGCCCTAGTCTACACAGCTGGTCGCCGGAGTTCAGCCACTGCTCCCATGCCTCCGCTGTTGTCTGTTGGTCGTTGATCGTCTGTTTAGTTACAAATCTGGACGTCTCTATTCGTCGCGGACTCTGTTCGTCGCCCGCTGCGTCCACAAACCAGCCTTGCCCTCAGTATTCTCTGCCTCAAGGTTTTCCTGTTTACGAACCAGCATGCCATTCTTTGTTTTTCAGTCGCTTTTCTTCAAAGGGATTATTTTGCTTTGGCGTTCGACAGAGAACCGCTGCTCTCTTCAAACTCAGCTTGTCGCTTCCTCTCTGCACCTTGCTTTGCTTGTCTCCTTCGTTGCAGGGTTGATCTCCCCCCTCCCCACCCTGTGAGCAAACTGTCAAAGAGGTCTTCTTTCTAACAATTGGGCCAGGTTGTTGTGTTACTTTGGTGGGCCTGTTTGAGATTGAGTCTTAGTGGAACTATTTTAGAATACCCAATTGTGTGATGAATTATCTTTGTGACAAGTTGGACATGATTGACATTTATGCTCAAACTTGAGGGGAGTGTTAAAAAGTGTAAATATTAAGAAAGATTGATACTTTTCTAATTCAAGTAGATTTGATTTTGTATAAATTAGGAATTAGTTTCCTTAGGTGTTAGTTTTCTTATTTACATTTTAAGTTTGTGTATAAATGTATTGACATTTATACTCAAACTTGAGGGGTGTTAAAAAGTGTAAATATTAGGAAAAATTGATACTTTTTTAATTCAGGTGGATTTGATTTTGTATAAATTAGGAATTAGTTTCCTTAGGTGTTAGTTTTCTTATTTACATTTTAAGTTTGTGTATAAATGTATTTAGCATATGAATGAAAAGTATATGAAGAATTATTTTTTTCATCTCTATTTTTAACAATCTCTATTCCAGCCCAATCCTTCACATGCACTTAGGCATACACCAACTAATCGCAATCCATAACCACAATCAAGACCATACCAAATTCTCTTAGTTTACTAGAAGTTTATTTCACTCCTTTCTTTTATGTGTTTTTAGTTATCCCTTCTCTTAAATACTTTGTTGAATGATTAATTTCTTTAAATTCTACCATTATGGCTAATGTGTGCTCGCTGGTCGACCAACCATTGGGGAAGCCGTTATCAACTGGTGTTTTTCTCTGTCCACACTTCAGGCACCACATGTAGTTGTGTTTCTGCCATGGCATATAAAGCCATTGGCTGCTGCAATTGCTTCCAATAATAATGTCTCATGATCCTGCCAGGTTTCTCTGTACTGACAGTGTGCAGTTGAGAAGTATGATGGATCACACATGGATTTTTCAATTTATTGCTGTGAAATGTAATTTGTTATTATTTTTTGCAATTACTAAAGATTTTGTTGATGTTTTGTGTTTTTTTAATTTTCTTGAACAACTCGATGCTTTGTTTTTCTAGCTGGAGTGATATGTTTGGCATCCATTGATTCTGTAGAAAGCAATATGAAGAATAAGATAGAACTTTGAGAGGTTTGTGAGCTAGAATACCTAGATGAAATCATCATGAATATCTCTTATCCCATAACCTCCTACTTACACCATATAGAATCATAACCAACTATAAAAGTATACCCAAAATACCTTTAAGATGTGTCAAGTACTAGAATATCCTAAATACCTGGCTAGTCATGTAATCACTGCCCAGTAGCCCTTGATATTGGGCTCTTTACGCGTTGCATAGGTGAATCTTAAAGTTGGGGGCTTATCATTATAGTTCACACTTTGTACATGTGGTTGCATTTTTCTTGTTCACTCTTTACTTTTTTAAAGAAAAACGTTTAAAATATCATTACCAGTAGTGATGTGGTAATTTTATCTTTGGTTGTTATCTGTGCGCATGCTTATCCATTTAAGCATATGGATCCCAAAATTTGCATTTTCCTTGTTCACTCTTCACTTTTTTAAAGAAAAACGTTTGAAATATCATTACCAGTAGTGATGTGGTAATTTTATCTTTGAGTTGTTATCTGTGCGCGTGCGTCTATATTTAAGCATATGGATCCTAAAATTTGTTTTCCTACTTCTGATGTACATTATATTTCATTGTTATTGAAGTTACAAATCGTTTTCCTATTTGTCTTCCACATTCTTGCTTCTGTTTTTCTGTGTTTTTTAAACAGATATAATTTCACATATTATATCCAGAGTGAATTAGAAACACAAATTGTATCAAAACGATAAATCTACTGTTGAAATACAAGTCTTACATGTTTCTGATTTTTAGAGTTGTGATGTTAATTATGCCCCACCCCCACCCCTATCTTTCTTCCACACTTTTGTTTTACAGGGAGAGAGATTACGAACGAGAATATGATCGAGACTATGATAGGGAGCGGGGTCGTGGGAGAGAAAGAGATAGAGAAAGAGAGAGGGACCGAGATAGGGATCGCTATCGCTTGAGGGAAGAGAAAGAGTATGGTCGAGATCGAGAGAGGGAGAGAGAAGGTAGAGAGCGGGAGAGGAGAGAAAGAGATCGTGGGCGGAGAAGGAGCCATTCAAGGAGTCGGAGTGGGAGTCGAGATCACAAGAGACACACGCGCAACAGCAGCACTAGTCCTAGAAGACGGGATGGAGTGGAACAAAGAGAACCAAAGAAGAAGAAAGAAAAGAAGGAAAGAAACAGTGGTGTGGAAGAGCAGGTGGACCCGGAGATAGAAGAATGGAATAGAATTCGTGCCTCTCTTGGGATGGCACCTTTGAAGTGAAGGGTAAGTGTTTTGTTTGTTTGTTTTTGTTTTTGTGATGGAAGAGTAGATGTAAAATAGGTGTCAAAACTCTGACCGCAGTTTTCTATGGCTGGGCGGATGATATTACAATGTATTGAAATGATCAAGTCTTCACCTGGTGATTTTGGATTTGTAGTTTGTGAATATGGAAGAAAACTTGCAAATGTTTTGTGAATGTAGAACAAAATCAAGCAGATATCTTCTCACTTGAAAATGTCCACTTTAGTTTGATTTTCAGAGAGAATATGTTTGTAGTTCATACATATAAACTACATATTGATTTCTTGAGATTAAACCAGACAATATGTAAGCTACAAGAATGTTGGCCATATTTACACGAGGCAATTTGCAATTTTGCCATTAACAAGAGCTATGCATCAACCAAATTTAACCAAATGAAACAATAAATAAACTCATGTATGTGTCAAACTAAACCACCATCATCACAAACTGACTGATTGGCTCTGCAAGAACTGATGTGTGACATCTAATGCTTGTCGCATTACTTTGCCAAGCTATCCCTGCCCTACCAATAACACTTTAAACTATACAAGGTTAAAAAAGTGTCATAGAGCCTGTAAGTACGAGTTAAAACATGTGACCCACACTCAAGTGCTACTCCAAAAGCGAGCAGTCTGCTCACACTTAGTCCTACTCAAAACACGAGTATCTAACATAATTCTAACATTCTAGCGCAATATGAATGCTAATGTGACATCCCATTGTCCACCACTAATATCATATCATGCATGCTCGTAAACCATACATAAATACCCTAGTAGGCTCACACGAACCTTGTAGTGCTCCTAATTATTTGCGATCAAAGTTATTTCTTGTGGAACCACACGACAAAAAACACTCACAGGTAGCGAGATTTCTTCCACTAGCTGAAGTATCACGAGCCTTGTTTTAATTATATTAATAAATAATTGAAGCACTAGGTATTTAAATTGTAGACTAGAAGCATAAATTTTAAAAAAATATTGTTATATTTATTCTCTTATTCTACTTTTTAAAAATAGTTGATGGCTTGTCAATCAAGTACTGGTACATATTAATGTAATAAATTAACTATTTATATTTTATTATATAAGAAGAGAATAAGCGTATCGTTACTTTTTTAGTGTCACTTTTAGACAAAATAAATCTCAATCAATTATTGAAATTAATTAAAAAAGATTGATTGTGAGAGAAGTGATTTGTTAGGGCGAGAACAATGAACATATATGATTTGATTTAATAATTCAATCAATTAAAATGACATTTTTGATAGTTCAAAACAAGAAAAACAAACACCTTTCCCTAGCACAGAATGAAATTACATTGGAGTCCCTCGGGCAAGCTACGTGCCTTTTGGAATGTATTAAAGCCAATACTATTCTACGAAATACTTAGAATACTTCTGCTTTGGATTGGACGTTCTTCTCTCGGATTCCAACAATGGCGTCGTCTTCTTCACCATCATCTTCCACTCCATTTCCATCCCATCTGAAACTTGAAACTTTACTCTTAGTCTCTGTACCGCGTTTTGGTCCAGAACTCGACCCCCGAAACGCGCTCTTTATCCCATTCATCATCCTCTTCGCCATGCTTGTAGTCTGTCTCGGAGTTCCGTCGAAAGGACGGTGACGGCCGCTGTCAGGAAAGGAACTTTCTTCTCCAGTTTTCCTATCTGATTCCCTGATGCCAGACCTGAACATCGAGGAAGAAATTGAGCCCCTTTCCCCTCTGCGTATCTTGTTCTCAGTGCCGTAATGGAAGCTAGACGAACGAGCAGACTCCAGAATACTCCGCTGCCGGCAATCGGACTCGGTCAAGAGTTTCTTCATGCCGCTTAGCTCTTTCTCCAAGCTTCGAATGCGAGAGCTCGTGGCATCCACAGTGGCCTTCATCTTTGCTTCCTCTCGCAGGGTCGCATCGCGGTGGAGAATGGCGCCGAGCGTGAGGGGGTCCTTGCAGCTGGAGCGTTTCCTCTGTGGTGGCCCATTTCCTTTGGTCGAACGAAGGGAGATGCGAGTGTTGAGCTGCTCCACCAGCAAGGCTTGGACGATGAATCGGAGAGGCATAATGGGGTTTTGCACTGCCTCTAGAAGTGAGGTCGGGGAGAGCTTGGAACAGTCTATAAAACTGCATACCTGGCTTTTCTCCTCTTCTGTTACCTTCCCTCCATTTCCCTACTCAATCCAAAATAATTCATAAATTTAAGATGAAATGATAAATGTAAAATTTCAGAACGCAAAAGTAGATAGATTTGGAAGAATACCGTAAGATAAAGGTTAATGAGGTTGTAAAGCATGTCATGGCTATCAAAACGACGACTCATGGACTCAGCGACCACCAGAAAACCCTCCACCTTTACTGACTTAACGTCCTCAAAGCATGAAATATCTCCGTCTTCTTTATCCTTTCCACTCCAGTACGCTTCAACACATCTGCTCACCATAAACGCAGTCTTCTCAGCTGCCGGGAGCAACTCCAGGCATGACCGGAATACCACCAATGTGCCAGGCTCCACGCAAGGCTTGGACGATGAATCGGAGAGGCATAATGGGGTTTTGCACTGCCTCTAGAAGTGAGGTCGGGGAGAGCTTGGAACAGTCTATAAAACTGCATACCTGGCTTTTCTCCTCTTCTGTTACCTTCCCTCCATTTCCCTACTCAATCCAAAATAATTCATAAATTTAAGATGAAATGATAAATGTAAAATTTCAGAACGCAAAAGTAGATAGATTTGGAAGAATACCGTAAGATAAAGGTTAATGAGGTTGTAAAGCATGTCATGGCTATCAAAACGACGACTCATGGACTCAGCGACCACCAGAAAACCCTCCACCTTTACTGACTTAACGTCCTCAAAGCATGAAATATCTCCGTCTTCTTTATCCTTTCCACTCCAGTACGCTTCAACACATCTGCTCACCATAAACGCAGTCTTCTCAGCTGCCGGGAGCAACTCCAGGCATGACCGGAATACCACCAATGTGTATTCTCTGTTAACGCCAATGACGCCCCGGAAGTAGTACTCGGTCAAGTGTGCGAAACTATCCTTTCCGTCGCCGTCACCCTCCTTCATTTCCAGCAACTCGGCCGCCGTCCTAAGTGCGGCGACGTTGAACGGCGTTAGGAGGATGTGGGCTCCGTAACAGAATCCGGCGACGAGAGCGAACGTTTCTTCCGTTACATTTAATGGCGGGGAGAGTGTAAATTCGGTAGAGGCAGCCATTAAATGGCGCTTTAAATAATTACTCTTTGAGCCCAGAGCATCCTGCGTGTACGAAGTAAAATGTCTGAGAATTTTTTTATTTTTTATTATTTTTCCAGAACTGCTACACTTTGTCTTTACATTTATAGAAAGTATAAAAATATAAAGATGACAATTAAAATAAAGGTGATATTTTTTAAAAACATTCATACAATCACGAGAAAAATGGGTAGTTTTGAAGAGTCTAATTTATTAGATTGAGTTAAAATAATATTCTATAATCTAAAAATTCTAACTCTATTCCGTTCCGAATTTATATATTGTTGAAGATCGACTCACCGTTTCAGAACAACGACCCCAGTTCTCAAAATTAACGAGGCCAAGATCCGAGGTTGTGACCTCTCTTTATTTTTAGAATATTATGCTTAAGAACATATGACAATATCTATATACTCTGTTAATTCTCATCCTTTAATGACTATCTCTTCTATTAGTTACAAGGATATTTCATTAGTTGGAGAACGAGAAATAACTTCAATGGCTGTCTCTTTCATTTTGAGAGACAATTCGTAAGCATTATACAGGACGACAGGTGATCAACCTCTCGTTATCTACTTAAATTCAAAATGGAAGATGATAGTACGATAAGGAGATATTTTAGTTATTAAAATTTTTAATTTACAGAGTATTCGAAGTTAATCTCATAAAATTGGTGATAATTCTATCAAATTTAATACAGGCGTCAGACAACAAGTACAGTAAATTGCATTGTCAGTGTAAATTTACTCGTTTTTCCATACTTTTCTCAAGTTTTTCTTTTGAAATTGGAACACTAAAAAATCAAATATGAAAAGAAAAAAAGCAAGAACTGTAGTACCTTGTGGAGATGGAAACACTTTCCTTGAACACGTATTATTACATCTGGTTTAATACCGCTTCCTCTCGACCTGCAGGAGTTCATAACAGCGGAAAGATGGTTAGAGAGAGAGAAAAGGAAGAGAGAATGTAGGGTTTAGGGTCAACAGGAGGGAGGGAGGGAGAGAGAGAGAGAGAGAGAGAGAGAGAGAGAGAGAGAGAGAGAGAGAGAGAGAATTACCATTGCTCTACTCTAGAGTGGAGAGGAGTGGAAGGAGAAGAAAAGAGGTCAGAAGGGGAGAGAGAAGGAGAGGAGGAGGAGAATTCATAGTCTTCCTCGTAGATGGTCTCCACCGTTCCTAGATTTTCCCAACCCATCAAAATGAAATGAACAGGATCTCTTCTTCGTTGCCTTCTCTTCTCTCAACACAGTTTTCTGAAGGTCTTGAAGACGCTGCCGCTATCTCTTAAATTTTCAGCTCAAGGCCATTAATGGCGGCATGTGTATCTCATAAATGCTTTTCTCTAACTCCTTTTTCCCTCCTATTCAATTCTTTTTGAATTCACCCAAATTCTATTTCCTGCTTTTACTCCCACAATATTTTTTTCTGCTATAGCCAACTTATTTCGGTATTTTTGCAGCCTTGAATAGTCAGATCGTTAACATTTCTGTCAGATGATTCATATTGTTATAATTTTGTTTAATAGATAATAAAATTTGATCCGTTTTTAGTAGACAATATCGGTTGCTTAAAGATTATTTACTCCAGCTAAAACACATGCCTACAAAAGCAAAAAAAATCTAAATCATTTATTTAGATAGTGAGTTCAACAAACACTCCACGATATAACGATTCACCAACCATCATTCATTCAACAAAAGTACCATCAATATTTAGTATACAAACAATAAATAATTAGAGGTGATTCCATTGAAGCTACCCAGAAATGATACTGAGATTCCCATTTTTTTTTGGTTTGGTTCATTATTGCCGTCTCGTTGAAATCTTTTCTTTAATTATCAAGTTTGTATGGATGAAAAGTGTCACTTAGCATTTGAGAAGCTGAAGCACTAACCGACAGCTTCATCAGAGTGTCTAACAGTGAGTTGCCGCATATAACATATACGGGTCCTATCAGGTGTTGGAATTAGATGTGTATTGATAGGAGGACAAACTTATTGTTTATGCATCTCTACGGTTAATGAACCACACATGACTTGGAGTTATCGACAATCATCTTCACTTCGAAGCTATGGCGAAATTATTTATAGGGTAAAATTTATTTTAAACCTAAAAGTATCGATTTTTTCTTTTAAAAATCCCTTAAAGTATTAACTCTAACAAAACAAATCTCAAACTATCAAAAACTTAACAATTTAAACTCCAACGGACGGCCGATAGCCCCTCGTTCTCCACGGGGGTCGACGCAGGGGGGTAGAACCCCCCGCACACGTGCATTGCATGTGGAAAAACACGGGGGGCAAACTAAAATAAACGGCCCCCCATTCTATTCAGTGGTTGACGCGGGGAGTAGAACCTCCCGCGCACGTGCGTTGCACATGGAAAAACATAGGGGGTCGTTCATTTTAGATCAGCTCCCCGTATTACAGAGCAATTTTAAAACGTTCAAGACGTGGGGGCCGTGTTCTAGACGCGCAAGGTCTTGTTCTAGACGTGGGTGGCCGTATTCTAGACGTGCGGGGTCGTGTTCTAGACATGGGTGGCCGTGTTCTAGACGTGGGGGCCGTGTTTAGCCCTAGAGCTAAAAACATGGAGCGTTCTCTTTCACACGGGGGCCGATCTCCCGATAGTATAAATAAGATCGGCCCCCTGTGCACTCACCCTCTGGCGAAATCGAGAGAAAAGTTGTCGAAAATCGCTGAATCTGTGATTTTTGTGCCCCAAAATCCTCAAATCTCAGCCCTCGCGGCCAAAAATCTAAAAATCTGAAGCCTCATCATCCAGAACTCAAACCCGAGCCCTTCACTGTCAAAAGTCCGAAACCAAGCCTCTGAATCGGCAAAAATCCAAAAGCCAAGCTGTTTAATCGCCAAAAATCTCAACCCCAAGCCAAGAAATCGCCAAAAATCACAAACCCTACTATTTGCAATGGGCCCAAAAAAGTAATTAAAATGAAATACCCCCGCCCCCCCTCCCCGACACAAGCTGGCCCATTAAACCGGACACCTTCGTCGCAAGGTGCTCCAGATCAAGTGTCGCGACCGCCGCCTAGTTATCTGTCAATGGAATTTCGAAACTAGGCATGTCAACAGCAGTTCAAGCGGGATATGTCAATCCGCTCGATTATTTATGCGAAGATTGTCAACTTCAGCAACTGAGAGTCGTTGGAGATCAAAGAAATATTTTACAGCATCGCATTGCACGGGGTCTATAACATGCGGGGAGACAGCTCCAACAAAATAGTTTGCTTATTTTATGTGAGCTTGGGTCAGGTACTTGAAGACGTACCTATTCGGTATAGATATTTTCATAGGTGCAGGCGATGTGAACATGATTTGCTGCAGAAGACGCGGCCAGATACTATCACACTTCCCGAGAGAGTGATTTTGCAAGAACAGCAGATGACCTGCAGTTCCTTAGGCAGATTCACCGGAATTTAGAAATTGCAGCTTTCGTCAAACTGAAGTCGAAGCACTTGAATGTAAAAGCGCGGGTTGTTCCCAACTTGATCAGCCACACCCTGCTGCCTAGGGATGGACATAGAGATCTGGTGAGCTGTATGGATCTCTATGTCTTGGAGAAGCCCTACAACAACACGATGTTCGACCCGGGGTACATGATTTTTAGCAACATGGAAGAGATCGGGCGAACAATGAACAAGAATCTGCCGTACGGGACACTGATTTAGAAGATCGTGGAGCGATCTAAGGTTCATGAGCCCACTGTAGAGCAGCTAAGAGCTCCGAGATCCTTCGATCTATTTGATAGGCTTCATTTGACTCAAATGGGCCTTGTCGAATTCGCCGGGTCTTGGATGCTGAAGGGAGATCTCGTGGCCTCTACATCTCGGGATGTTCCGATGGAGGAGGACGCCCCCACCACCGCCACCACAACTGCCACCGCGCCGCCATTTGCCTCTGAGGTTGGTAATAGCTGGGACATGATACAACATATGCAGCAGATACTTCAGCAGATGTAACATATGTATCAGGTGCAGCAGCAGCAGCAGTAGATGCAGCGTATGTATGAAATGTAGTAAAAGGTAGTTGAATCACATGACTATCTCAGTGAGTCCTTTAGAGAGCTCACTCAGATGATGACGGATTGGCTAGTGTCCAAAAACGACGATGTCCCTCCTCAGTAGTATAATTTAGATGTTATATTTCATTTTATGTATTATGTTTGTCGTCTGTAAATTTGATATACTTTAATTTTATGTCTTGATATATAGTATTTATACTAGAATCTGACTGTTGGGTATATATTTTTTATTTGAATTTGCAGGAACTGTGTGAAGATAGCTATGTATGAGTTATAAAACAAACAAAACTCTGTCCAATTTTTTAAATTTTGTTTTGTTTTTTTTAAAATAAACTGAAACAAATAAATAATTGTAAGAAAAAATATTTTATCGTAACAAGATACAATCAGACAATGTTCACCAAACCATGGGAAGATAATCTATAAATTTTCATGATTTTTTAACAATTGTATAATTTATTGTCATTTTAGTTAATTAAAAACAAACGATATTGGATTTATTTGAAAATTTTACCACGTGTTCACACACCATAGGAAGATAATCTATAAATTTTCGTGATTTTCTAACACTTGCACTATTTATTATCATTTTAATGAATTAAACCATAAAACATACTTACAATGTGATTGAGTACTGCACTCTTTTCATAATATAAAGATTTTATTGCATGTTCACCGTCTCTTTCTCTTGGAACAAATCTCATTTAATATATATTTCGCTCCATCAATCTCGGAAGATTCATTAATGTAATTGAGTACTCCACTCTTTTCATAATCTAACGAAACGTAATTTGACATCGCAAAGTTTAATGCTTGCAAGGCAAGTTTGGAAAAGTTGTCAAAATACAGACTGACCCGGACCGCACCCAACCTAGGTCACATCACAGTGCTATCTCGCCGTTTCCAACAAATCCCCACCCTGATTTCACCCACAACACGACGAGCAAATCTGAGTGTTTGCTGAAGTCGACAGAGAAATACGAGCGAAAATCCTTACCGAAAGAAAACTCTTTCACTAATGTTGTAGGGTTTAACGAGCAGAACATTTTGACACAAAAAACTTAACTATCGAAATCTCTCTCTCCCCCGACAATCCCAGAAAGAAGAAGGGTTTCCATTCTTCTTCTTTCATTTAATTTTTTTATTATATTAAATTTTATTATTTAAATTATATTATATTATTTTTAATTTAATAAAATAATATATATATACATGCACACACATTATCTTCCCTAAATTGCGACGAGGTCAAATACTGACACATAACAATCCGAACATGTCAAACGAACGAGGAAAAATAACAAAATAAGGAAAACTCCTAAAATTCAATTGAACACCATCGACACTATTGAGAACGCTCTGAACGAGCAACATGAAGACAAACAAAGAATTTAAAACACAAATTTTTTTAAAAGAAGCCTGTGACGACCTATTTTCCTAGTAAGATATTGTCCGCTTTGGAGATTGGGCCGTAGCCCAATATCCTTCCCTCACGAATTTGTTTGGCGGGGACTTCTCAGTCAATCACCCAACATAGTATTACTCTCACCGGAGCACTTTTAACTTCGGAGTTCTTATGGGATCCGTTGTCAATTGTGCTCCAAAACCCGTCTTACTATCTTGGGAGGGTTTCTTATATATGTTTCATTTTCATATATCTCCCCAAGTGATATGAGATTGTGACGACCCCCTTTTTACGACCCAGGATTTACCTATGCTCGAGTTCGGGATTTACCTACACTCGGCTTAGGTCCCGAGATTTGCCCCGCAACCTGAGGTTTGCTCTACAGTCATGCTCATACGTACACATTCGACCCTTATGGCCCTACATCACAAGGGTACTAGGATATTTGTGTTTGATGGACTTCTTGATGCAATGTAGTTGGCTTGAGACATTCGTGCTATGGGTAGAGAAGGTTACGTGATATGGTTGTTCAGTTTCTCCCTTAGAGTAAATTATGTACATTATCTTGTCATTGTTATGAAGGTTATGTTCATATGAAGTCCTTATGTGCACAAGTCATGTATCATGCATCATGTTTTGGCAAAATCATGAAAAATATTTTAAGTGCATCTTTTCGCTATGTAACTAAGTAAAGGATATGTAATGTTAAGTTGTGGGTTGTGGTTGAGATGACTTATGTATATCCACTTCGGTGACCCTGTTATGTCATGTATATCCACTTCGGTGGCCCTGTTATGTTATGTTATGTGCCTACTCCCCATGTAAATCCCCCTTAACGCATGTCAAGTGAACTAAATGTAATGTGAAGAGAACATATTTTACGTATCATGCATGCACGTTCATTCATTTGCATTAGTACACTGCTTACTAAACATTTGGCTTATAGTTTGAACTTTGTGACGTAGGTGACGAGTTTGAAGGTGAGGTTGTCAAACTTCAAGACGATGTTTAGGCTCGGTTGGTGGATGGTGCTCATGGCAGGTGTTTTGTGTTTGACGAGGCGATTTGACCCGTGGGAATACGTCCAAGTAAAATTTTTGCTAATTGTCCATAAAATTAAAGGTTAAGTAGAAGTAATCCCTTTTTTGTGTAATGTTTGAATAGCTTGGGGATTTATCCGTTTTGAAGGAATGATTTGGCGATATGTGGTTTTTTCAAATGTTTTAAATTCCACTACACATTCCTGTTTAATTTTGTGAGTTATCTGATGGAAGAGGATCTAAAGATGTGTATTTGTGGGATTTTGTTAAGGATAAGGGTTATGGAGTTTTGGATGAAGTTGGTGTTGTGGTTGTAGGGAATTGAAGAAGAAAAAATGAAGAAGTTTGAAGAAATGAAGGTGCTAGGCGCAGGTGGGCGAATGCCCTGCCCTGGGCGCGCATGGCGCAGAGGTGCGCGCGCGGCGTGCGCTTCATGTGAAGGTTGTGCAGAATTTTTTCTAAGTGTTGACTTTCAAAGGTGTTTCCTTCCAATTTCAAATGAGTCCTCTTAAAAATGTTTTAAGTATGTTTCCAATTATTTCTAAAGGGATTCAGGGGTCCAAAATTCGTTTTAAAGTTTTAAAGAAAAACAAAAATTTTTACGTTAAAAAAATACGTTAAGTAAAGGAAAGGCATGTCAAGTCTAGTGACGGTCTTCGAATCGTTACAAAGGCAGTCTACTAGAACGAGAGAAAACGGGTCTACTCAATCATTGAATGAACAATTTCATTCAAGCACGAAATTTCGGAAGTTCGCCATCGCAAAAAAAGTCAAAGTCACAACTTTGACCGATTGACATAAGAAAATACACATGGCCATGGAATAATGACAATTCGAGTCAAACTGAATGCATTGACCTCGAAGAATGCAAAAAATTTATTTGTAAAATTTTAAAAATCACGAATTATACAAAGTAAATTGTAGCGAGTTTCAGATCCAATAATAATATATTAAGAGTAATACTATATTTACTCTCTTATTCTACTCTCTTAAAATACTCATTGACGTGTCATTTTCAGTTAGTATAAAATAAACGTAGCATTATTCACTTATTAATGTAGCTCGAGGAAAACTCGGGATAACGTGTCATAAATATTGTTATTGGAAGATGATAGTAACAATAAATGAAAAATTATCTAAAGAATATTTTGCGATCAAATTTATTGGATAGAATCTAAATAATAATATTACCAAGAGAGAAATTACCAAAAGGTGGTCAGATTTATTGGATACAATCCAATAACATTACCAATAATAGAACTAATAAATATATGGTTATTTAATAATAAGGAGACAAACCATTGAGGTTTAGTTATTTGAAAAACAAGAAAGTCTCATGGACAGAAAGTAATGACATAGTTTGCTCCACCACCGCAAGTGAAGGTGCTTGTCTTATCATCAAAAGCATAGCTATAAGCTTGAGGACATTGGGTCTTGAAAATCTTTGAATAGTCAGACGGGCCGCATTTATCTGGCGACGCGAAGTCGCCGGAGCAGCAGTATTGCGGAGTGTTGAAAGCCAGACAAGCACTTTTGCAAGCTATCACACTGCCGTCGCTTCCCTTTACGGCCAGATCATCAGGACAAACTGCGTTCACGTTCGCTGAACAACTCGTCTGAGTGCAATCGCCGGAGCCTGTGAAAAAGTATATTAAAGGAATGAATAAATATCAACCTAAAAGTTTAGATCATATTATATCTCATTTGAAATAGAAATATTATTGTATATCTGTCGTTAAGGAAAATGTAAAAAAATATATATATTAAATGTTTGACGGAACCTCCTTGTGGAGTCACCGAGAGCGGCAAATTGAAGCCATCAACGAGGCTAACGTCATAGAAATCCAGGCCGGTGCCGGTTGCTAAGGTGAACTCGATGAGAGAGGAAGGTGGAGCTCCGCCTTGACCGTTGCAGGTGGCTTGGCCGGTGCCGCAGTCAGCAGTGGCGCAGGAGAAGGTGCCGGAGTTGGTGGAGCACCCGGTTCGACCCCATATTCTGCCAGACCAGGGAGGGGGAACATCGATGGAACCCTGGGTGCCAGATGGGAGCTCAAAGCCTGTTGCTGCTACCTGGGTTCCTGATCCAGTTAGGGTTGCCGGCCAAACTGTGTATGGACATCTGTTTACTATTGTAAACGTAGCTGACTCTGAACCTGAATTTTATTGCAATTACACCATGAAATTGTAAATCAAGAATCTACTATGTATGTTACAGAGAGAGAGAGAGCCTGAAAGGAAGACAGTGACCAGAGAGAGAGAGAGAGAGAGAGATTGCCTGAGAGAAAGGCAGTGGCCAAAACCAAGACGAAGATTTCTGTAAATGTCATTGTTAGTTGCTTTGTTGTTGATGTCTTTCATAAAATTTCACTGCAAGGTAAGTTTATATAGATACTGCTGAGAGCCAAAAAAGGTAAAATACCCTGATATGGTAAGTTGAAATAAATACTGCTGAGGATTTACTCTTGTTTTTGCCAAATATGGCATGAAAAGATTGACCATCAATCAGTCACCTGATTTGGCTCCAAATCCAGATTTTGATTAAATGCATTCGGATAATTTCACAACAACTTTAGTTAATAAATTTACTATTTTAAATCATTGCCTATCTGTTAATTGACACTATAATGACATTATCTTATCATATTTATGGATAAAGATAAGCATTTAGCAGTGCAATCGCCTGAAGATTTACATCTCAACAAGTAAATTTGGAAATTGTATCTAACGTAGAAACAAGCAGTAAAGTTTAGTCCCAAAAGTTTGCTGATTTCAGAGTTAAAATACTTCCCTATGCTTACAACTTTATCGAACTCCTAATTGTATTATAATTTTTATTTCACGTCTACTATCATAGGCTTTTAGAGGATGATGACGTCTCATAAATGTAATAAGCTAACAAACAATACATGTGCAAAATTAGAGCATTCTATTGTCTGATGAGGAAGCGGTAATCAAGCAAAATTGAATGTTGGGATCATCATTTGTAGTAAGCAATAAACTCTCATTAATAGCAAGAGTACACCACCAATTTTATAAAATCATAATGATTTTTTGGCATTAATCTAATTATCTCGTGAATAATTTTAATATGTAGTTTAACTTGATATCTAAAATGATTTTTTTTTTTTGTGACAGGGTCTTAAATGGTAAAAAGTGCTCATCAGGATAATTAAAAATAAAAATAACACCAAGTAAATTAAAGTTATCTAGTAGATAATATTTTTAAGAATAATATTATATTTATACTATATTTCTACTCTATATTTTTACTTTTTAATGTGTCAAATTTTGACTGATATAATTAATGAATTATTTAACTATTTATAATTTATTACATTAATTGTATCAGTCAATATTTATCACATTAAAAAGTAAGAATTAGAGAGGACTGATGTCAGTGTTTCGATATTCTATATGATGGTTTTATATGTTCTTCTGCATTCATGGTATTTATTTTACTTTGATTGTAGTAATCGAATTTCTTGAGCCCGTGATTGGGATTACTTGTTTGTTGTGTATCTACAATTGAGTGAAGTATGTGTTTGTACATTTCACGAGATGTTGTGAGCACCTAATGATAGTGTATCCTCCAATGAAAAGTCTTAAACTTGATCAAGATATTTCTTTACATCTTAACTGATCTCTTTAACGGTCCACTTCTTTTTTATACGCGTTGATTACGTAATTGTTAAATGCCCATGAGTTTATCTTGTTTTCATAGGATTATTTTTCACGAAAAATGATGGTGACACTACTTTATTATACTCCAAAATCTCAACACACTATATAATAATGGCTTTTTATTTTAATAAAAAAAATCATGCATGTTATACTATGATAAATCCCTATTTGAGTCTAATTAGTTCCCCTCTGAATAACTATAATTTTCCCAAGAACGAAGCAAGTGGTTCATAGTTCCCTTTCGAGTATTATTTATTTTGGTGAGGTTTTATTTATTTATTTTTTTAATTTCGAGTCACGTTGTTTTTCATTTCTATTCCATGCATAGTCTTTCCTTTGAATTTATTTGTATTGCACATTTTCACTTTTATATAAATTCATCTAATCAATAATGTAATTTCGTTCCATCTAATGTGAACTATGACGTAAATAAATGTATGACTATTTAAGTTTTCTTTATTAATGTGTCAGTCGAATTTTCATTGAGAATTAGATGATTTTACTCGACATCTTTTACACGGCCTGCCTTGTGATCGTGATAATACATCAATTGCTATAATCTTGGGTAGGGTGGTCCACATGCAATTCGGCTTTGTCTTTTTGAAGGTAATGATTAATATAATTGGCACTAAAGCTTGTATCCTTTTGATGAAAGCTTCCAAGTCTTGGGACTTCTCAAACTACTTCATCATTTACAAATGATTTGGGAACTTCGTGCATTGGTCATGTCATCTCTAATTGGCTGTTTTTTTTTTAGCATGCAACATGAATAATATTATCTAAAAAAAATACCAGAAAATTAAGTGGGTGTCGCTATGCTCTGAATTTCATAATGGCTAAAAAATAGGTTGAATTTTTAAGAACACCGCCGCATTTTTCTTTAAAATGTAGCTGCATTCTTCATTTATTCCCTCAAAAGGTTGGTCTGCGAGCCAACCCACCTTCACAATGATAGGCCTGGACGGGTCACGAGTCATTTGGCTAGACTGAGACTCACTCTAGATGCAAATAGAATGACTAATTGCAATGATAAGATCAGCAGCGTGTAAAGAAGGTTCAGATAGAATGATTAATTGATACCGTCTCTTGTGAAAATCCTTGGTAACAATGCAAGTACCCTTTCAACTCACATTGCTTCCATTAGATTTACATTCAAAGTCATGGAGGAATTGGATTCAAATGAATTTCATAGCTATTCAACTTAATTTAAACCTTTTTCCCAAATTATCCCTACTACAAACACATTGCAACTACATCCCTACCACAGTTTTCCTTCCACAAAGCATAAGACTGGTAAAAAAATTAAAGAACAAGTCAGGGATCTGTGATAGATAAGAAAGATTCCCACTGAAGAACCTGTGAGATAAAATCCAAGTTTGAAGAAACTACTACTGTGTTTCCTACTGTGGCGCTTGGCCATGTTGCCCAGGTGGTGGGGGGAGTGGCATATTAGGTTGACTTCCAAACTGCATCGCATAAAATGGTAAGCAATAATGGTGTGCCATAATATAATTCTATCCAAATACATGAACTACAAATTGAAAATTCTTGAATAGAAACAATCTCTAGTGGGAACTTGGAAGCCTAACTACAATTAATTTTCTATTCTGCTGTTTATGACTTCAAGAATAACACCCATAACGTAAAGGGAAGCAAGAAGTTTCTGTCACACTTTAGATTATTGAGAAATTCAGAACTGCAAGCTAACTTATTTTAAATTATGAAGTAGTGAGAAATGAATCAGTAGTTTTACCAGTTTTGATCTCACTTCATTGTAAAACTTGAACAAACAGTAAAGCGAACAAAAACTTCTTAAATTATCATGTTCGTTCTGTTACCTGGTATGGATTATACCCCATTGGTATTTGTCCAACTTGTGGTCGGTTAAGAGAACCACTTTGAGGGTACATTTGGGACCCACTTGCATTTGGTCCCTGCAAATTTTGAAGGCCATTTTGGAAACTTGTGGGAGGAGTAGGCGCACCACTTGTTGGCAGGGATCCTGAATGCATTGGATTCATGCCCATAAAATGATTTTGTGCCATCGGAGGACCCATCGGATTCATTGTTCCTTGCATTCCCTGAAATAAGAAATTCAGTTAAAGAAAGCATTTAGATAAAACTAAAACTTCCTTTAAAAAGAAACTGCTTTCTGAGATCCTTACTCGAAAAAAAAATAACATGCTTTAAAAGTCACCAAGGTTCACAAGAACGGTTTTGATTGTTTTCTAACTAATTAGAAAAGTACGTTCATATCACTGAAAAGTACTACGTTCATGAAAATGATTATTTAACTGCAGACTGCATTTCTGAACACAAAATCATACCAATGGAGGCATTTGCAAGGGTTGTGAAGCTGGTAAAGATGGCGGTGTAGGCAAAGACCCAGCCATGGAAGATGGAGCTTGAGCGGGCATACCAAGTGGAGACATTTGAGGGGGGCGAGGTAGATGAGGGTGAGGGAGCAGGGGTAAATGGGATGGAGGTTGTAATTGCGGCAAATTGTGAGGTGGCATGATCAACGAGGCCTGGTGATGCTGTTGTTGTGGGTACTGCTGATGATTTGGTTGAAACGCTTGTTGCTGATTGGTAACGAGAAGGGAAGGGTGTGGGCCAGGTGGAAGTGGAGGGGCCCCTCCAGGCAGTGATAGTGTGTGGGGCTGCTTTTGCTCCCCTTGGACTAGAGTATCAAGGGATCCAGATAACGGCATCGCGACGCCAATACCAGGAATGGTTCCTTCATTTCGAGTCAACCCAGGAGGAAATGATCCTGGAGTGGCAGGTGCTTCAGGTAACATATAGTTATTGCCCATATGGCCAAGAGCATAATTTTGCTCTACATATCCTAAAAAAGAAAAAAGTTAAGAAAATAAATAAACCATTACATTTTTCGTATTTCATAGTAAGAATTGAGATGCATTCTTATGAGTTTGACAATCTAAACTTACCACATTTCCAACAATTATAAGGCAGGAATATTGTCAAAAGCATACTGAACTAAACTGCAGATATTTTTTTAAAACATTATAAATTTGTAACAGAATGATTCTTTTAGTAACCTTGATTCTGACCCATGTTAACTTTATCACGAGCACTGTCTCCTGGCCTGTTTCTACACCAAAATTTGGTCGTGTGATCATTGCTACCACTGCAGAGGGAACCATATAGGTTCAGCAATTAGAATGGAAAAACCTGCTAGTCAAACATTACAAGAAAAAAGAAAAAAAAAAACACTCCAATAAAAAACATTAAACATGTTTTAACTACCAAACATGATTCCAGAGGTAAGCACATAGTGTCATAGGATTGATCAAACAGTCTCCCTAGTTGATAATACTAACAGCACCCCGAGTCAGTATCTACCCATTGACAAATGTATATGAAACATATCGTGTGAACAATTAGGAGGACAATTGTCAAAGTAAGAAAGAAGAATCAAATAACAAGGACAACAGAGGGATCTAACCTAATTAAACCAAAGGAAAGATATTTCTAAATACTGAATGATCAACATAATAGTTAACCCCATAATTTTAAAAGGGGAAGATGATGACTTGCCTGCAAAGAAGATACCCAATTGGATGCCATGCAAGGTCCCACACACTATTATCATGAGCATTGGCAATTTCAATTTGGGGATTTTCATGCCTGAAATCAAAATGGCTTATACTTTCCGTAAGATATCCAAAATCAATCAACATTTATTCTTCCCAGCAAGTGTAAGTAATAATTTGAATAACTCAATACAACCATTTCTTAATCAATATTAAAAAACGAGGGGAAGAACTTAAATAAGCTTTCGTCTTAACTATGCATCATTTTGTCGAACTTCCTGGATTTACAGAAGCCCATAGAGCAAAGAGCTTAACTGCTTAGACAAGGGTTTGCTCTATGCAAATCACACCAATTCAAACAAAAACAAAGTATTTTCTTGTTATTTAACAAATAACCTAATAGATGAAGTTCAAGAGCAAACAATTCAAAGAAAAGAAGAAAAAGTGCAACTTTATTTGCATTACTTCAAGAACTGCGATGCTTTATCCTTAAGAGTACAAAAAACTAACAATTAGTTAATTAGTTTTGGTAAAAGCTAATTTCACTAATAGAAAATAAAGGATTAATTTCTACGGTACAATGATGGCTCTTCCAAAGTATCCGTATAAACAGCATGAAATACAGGATACATCGATAATTTATGAGTAATAAATATAATACTAATAAAAAGTTAATTGATGATATTTGTTTTGTTTAAAAAAAAACTGCAATCAGAAGTTAATATAATAATTCACAATAAAAAACAGCTGCAATATTTTTTTTAGAAAAAAAAAAAAAAAAAAAAAAAAACTAAGATAATGAAAAATTGTTACATAAAAACATTAAGTATATAGCACGTAAGTCCTCTGATCAATTAAAATAAGAGGACCTTAATTCTTCAATTAGTTAATCATACACATTCCCACCTTTTAAAAAATCTCATGGCAAAAATTAAGATTGCACTTAAGCATACGGTATAATGCCCCTACTAGATAATTAATATAATACTGTACTAATTTTCAAACATCAATTCAAGACAATGTAAAAGAATAAATTATGGAAGAAAATAATTAGACAATTATATAGGAAAAAAGCAACCCATCAGAAGTGCCAACTCGTAAGGAGAATTTAAATTTAGAAAGAAAAAACACCCATACCCAACAAGCCAATGGAAAATGGATCCATCAAAACTCCCACTCACGAAGTATTCTTCATGGAATGGATGCCACGCCAATGCTGCATGATGAAAGCAAAATGCAAAGAACCAACCTCGAGTTAAAACTATCATATATGCAGCAGCAATAATAAAAGAACCCAAAACAAGACACACTACATATGATCTTCACGATTTAGAAACAAAACATTGAATAAACCTTTTATGAGGTTGATTATCTTACTAGCAACAGCATCAATAATTCCCTTCTACGGTGATTGTCATTTATAAAAGAAGTTTTTGGAAGGCAAACAATCAGATTTGCTGAAGACCTCCATTTGAATTACAAAACGCAATTCTAGTTCAACTTCACTGTATCTTTTAAAATAGGGTGGAAGATTACAATTTTTTTGTAATCAGAATCACTATTAACTTCTTTCCCACGGGAAAGAAGAAAGGAGACAACGGCAGTGGATTGTGTACCTATGGTATATATACATCTTTTTATCAGTTTTAATTAAATGTACTGATAAAATAACTGATACCATGACACTTCCCGTAGATTCCAAAAACATAATCAGTATAAAGATAGTTTACTTGGTTAATTTTTATCAAAAAAATATCACCAAGAATACCCCCATAAAGATCTTGTTTCTCGCACTTGCAACTTTATGTAACAGTGTGCGAGTCAAATCAAGTAAAGAGAACTGAGATTTGAAAAAGTCTACGACATTCAAGAAAACATAATTTCACTTATCATTTTCAACTACTTCCTCTGGCTGTGTTGAAAATTTTGTGGATCTCTTCGTCAATCATGTTCTTCCCTCTAATCATGTGCATTCATTTTGCTCAAACTTCTCCTCCCTTTATTCATGGCACAAAGATTCTAAGGATGTTGACAGTTTCAATATACCAGTAAGAACATTATGTACGTCTTACTTTTATGTATGATAATGAATGTGCAATTAAGTCATACCACTATCATGGCTAATAAAATGACGGTAAAGGTGACAAATTGTTAAGGCTTCAATGACACAAAAATTGAGTATCCCACCCAATCACAATTTCTTAGAACTTTTCATGGGAATTCTCCATACCTAAAACTAGCAAGCCAAAAACTAATGCAAAAGATCTGCATTGAAAAAATGCATATCACTTACTAGTCACATCCTTCTGATGACCACGAAATGATTCAAGCTCCTTCATGGCTCTTATGTCATAAAGCTGTGATTTTTGTAGTAAAGGAACAACATATCAACAAAAATCAATGAGGAAAACTAAAGTGATTGAGTAAAGCATAGGACAGATCAAAGCGGTTAAGCTTAAGATATTGCCTAACCTTAATAATTTGATCCTTAGAAGCAGTCAGCACCCAATTTCCATTTTGATTCCATTTAACACAAAGAACTGTATTTTTGTGGCCGTGACTGGAAAGCATATCACAAATCAAGACCAATTAGATAGGAAAATAAAAATTCAACCAACATATCACACTCACAATGAGCAAAGCTCCTTCCCAGTTTTAGCATCCCATAGTTTCACAAGGTTATCTTTGCCACCTATTTACGAAGACCAAGACCAACCAAACAACAATTAACATTCTTATAACTGTTTATAGCATGATCTCAACAACTGGCACATCATAACAAACTGACACCTGAAACTAGGAGAGATTTTGCCGGGTGCCAATCAACACTTTTCACATCCCAGCCATGGCCTGCCTGAGTTCAAAACACAATAATTAACGATTTCTAAATTCAGCTAATTCTTTAAAGAATTAAGGCTGATTCTATCTTCTTGATAATTGATTGATTGCTGAGGAAGACATTTGGCTAAATCATTTTCATTTCTTTCTTTTGGCACTTAACTTAATAAAAAACCATGTGCAGGTTCAAAGTGCCACCATGCCCAACAACTAAACAACAAGCAATATAGCATGCATGAAACAGCTCTTACATTCAACTAGTCATCTTATCGCAAGTATCTAATATTCAGAAAAGAAGTGACTAATTTATCTTAAAAAATGATTGTACAACAGAATAGGTAAAAGAACCCAACAAATAGAAAAGTGTGAATGATTATACGGTGCTTTTGTTTGCTGAACCTCCACAGCCACTCTCAAAGAAGCAAGAAAAGGATAAAATTTTGTGAAAGAGAATTTACCCAGCACCCATATGGAAACACTTAAAAAAAGTCTTTCAATTATGCTCTGGGATTATTTTTAAATGGCTATATAGAGATTAATCTCCCAGAGACCAGGTAAAGTCATTAGTCATGTCTTAACACATACTACAGAGTAGCCAAAAGTGAGTAAATAAAAAATATCTCCCAACACAAACTAAAAGGGTATAAATGCCTCATCAAAAATTCATTGAGCACCCATCGGTTTCCACAATTCAACATCGCTTATCTATTTTCCAGAATCTGTTTGGAAAATAAACACATTAGCAGATTTTTTTTTATCAGAAAACCAAATTACCAGATAAGGAACGCTCTTCTTGACACCGTGCAAAGTCCCAAACCTTAACGGTAGTATCATCAGAGCAGGAACAGAACTTAAAATCTGTCCTACAAAAGCTGTTTATAAAAAGTTAATAATGGACTGCTTCAGAAAGATTAATCGTAGAGATGGTATAAAAAAAACCTCAAGTCCCGGACTGATTCTTTATGAGCTGATTTATTAGCCTTCACATTGTTCATGTTGTTTTGCCAGTACCTAGTCCAAATACCAAAATAAAATGAGTATTCTTTAACCAGATAACATGGAAAGATGATGGAAGATCCTAAGTAATAAAACTAAAAAAGTAAGCACAATCTATAGAGTAGACATTTACTTTATAGAGCCACCATCATCACCAGAAACCATCCAATTGTCATTATGACTCCAAACCATGGATCTAATTGCTTGATCATGAGCCTGACAATCATGTTCCCCTGTTTTACATTCCATGATAATAGAAGAAAATTATTTAAGACAGTACAGTACCTGAAGAATCATCTCGAAATTAAATGACTGCCCATTCCACAGAGTAAATTCACCACTTTGCGAGCCAGTGATAAGGCGTCTCCCAGTAGGAGTCCACTTTGACAGGGAAAAAAAAAAGCAGACACCCATTTAGTAAGATCAATGAATCAAAAGACACTTACATTGCTTTACAGTTTCAATCCCAACCATCAACAGAAGAAAAGCGCAGAACATAGAGATCTATGGCTCTCTTGTAAGTTACATCAAAAAGTACTTGAAACTCACTTATGTAATCCAAAAGATCACCACGATATTTCAACAACAAAAAGTTTCAGCATGAAAGTATCATAATAACCAAATTAGTTAGCAAAGAGATGCTCACTTCCCAGTGACAACTGATGCACCATATACAGATGACAAATAAAAACAACATGTAAAATAAAGAGTCATCAAAAATAGCTCACTGCCTCAACACACTAAACAAAAAACTCCATTTAACATGTTAGCAATCTGATTTAAATATTAATAGTCATCTGTTTCATTCTTAATACCAGCATGTTACTGTTTCATTTCACGACTAGTTATCATCTTTCCATTTTTGCCCTTCAATATCAGAACAGTAATAAAAATAAATTTAAAAAAAAAAAAACTTGGTTAGCACAGTATATAGCCTGCAAGAGATATTTACTTGTGAACCTAAAGATGTTACAAAAAAATTTCAATCTTAAAGAATTCGAAATTGTAATTGCATACTCTAAAAATTACACATAAATAGAAGCAAGGTTGCTAAATGTTATGTTAGTCATCGTCAAAATCCTAATCCTAAAGAAAATTAGATGTCCAATATGGGCCTAACTGCTGAACTAGCCTGCTTAGCCTATACCATATCAAGGCTAAATCAAAATAAGTTAGGCAGAAAAAAGAATGAAAAAATGGCAAATAAAATAAACTGAAAAGGCCAATATCTAGTCAATATACCAAAACTCGATTTATTGAACAACGATTTTTGTTTATAGAGGTATGGACAAACTTTGCAGCGAAGCTCGTAGATGGATTATCCATATAAGCGGCTGTTGGCAGCATCTGCGTCAAAAATAATTAAAGATGAAGATTTGACCAAAGACAGAGCATTTTAGTTCAAGCACATTTTAGTTCAGCAAACGATTTAGCATTCATCATAGGTCCTTTGATATATATTTTTCACATTTTAAGAAACTAAAGAAATAAATAAATCAATGTGAGAAACTAACATCAATAGTAGCCGCTGGGGTAGATTGCAAAACTGTTCTATCTCTAGAATCCCGCTGCCACATGCGATTCTGAACAAGTTTTAATACAAAAATAAATTACAAAAATCACACTGAAATGAAAAGCCAAACTCCAGATGCCACATGACAATAATTTGAATGCACAAAAAGATATTAAAACTAAGAACAACACGCAAGAGTATTTATAACTTTAACTTCTCTGACCTGACAACCCTGTCCTTCTCCTTTGTTATCAGCAAAATACGCAGATCAATAATGAGAAGTTGATTCTTGTTCTTATCTTTGGCTCTCAAGCAGAACTTGTTCATTTTTAGAAAAACGTTTATTTAAGTATCTTAATTAGCCAGAAGGTTTGGTCTAATGCTGAAAGGTCTGCTACATAGTTTTAGAATGAACTCATTTCTCTTTCGGCTGTGAAATGCTTTGGGTGCGATGATTTCATTTTTTTCTGTATTGGTTACAACAAGGACCAAACCTAATTATTTTCAACACCCCTACTCATTCATTTGAATATCTGATTACATTAAACTAACCCATTTAGACTTGTGGTCAGGCATTCTTTGAACTCTAGTACTTAAACTAGGAATGAAGATAAAATTATGGATTTGTTTAATAAAATTAAACAATGATAATCAAAGAAAACCATAATTCCATAAATCTGCAACTTACACGAGGGAAGACCACAAAATAAACAAATAAAAAGGAAATATAACTACAGGTTAGAGCCATAGGAGACTTTGAACTCGAGTTGATCACCATTATCACCAAGCCTTACTTGCATAAAACGCACGACTGTACTTGTATAATCAACTGCTCTCCTTTGAGTTAGCTTTCTCATTCTTTTTGCAGCAAAATTATCACCATGTGCTGCAACAGACATATTTTACTTACTAAGGAATAGATGAAACCATATTTTACAATCAATTTAAAGCCTTTTAAGAATATTACTCAGAAACTAATAGGTAAAAAAATGTTTTTTTTCTAGATTTACTATTCCAATTAAATGGTTCTTTTTTTCCTTAATGTAAAAGCATTTGTTCACTAGAGTTCGTATACAAGATGAGCAATACAAAATTCACAATGTTACAAGAAATCTCTTTTATATAAGTAATACCTTATAGAGCCTGTGCAAGTTATTACATGTTCCATTTTTCAGTTCAGGATTCTTTTTCATCTTGTTTTAATTAAAAGGAAAAGAAACATACCATCGTACGGTGGAGGAGCAAGACCCGGGACTGACAGGTGATGAGGGCGGGGTTGGTGATACTCTGGGGCCAGCGTAGAGGAAGAAGCAGAGGGCTGCCTCATCATTAGCTGCGCTTGAGGAGGCGGGCCCCTGTGAAAATCGGCGGCAAGAGGATGCTGATTAGGAGGCATCGGATGTTGCTGAAACGGCCGCTGGTGCTGTTGAGGATCACCGAACATTTTCTTTGGCAAATTTATGAAACCCTAACGGAGACTGAGGAAGAGGCAGAGCTTAAGAAGATCAAACAAATGAGGAATAGAAAATGAGGAGGCACTTGAATAAAAACCCTAAACCCTGAACACCTACGCTGGTGTCTCTGGTTGGAGATTCCGGTTAATCGATGATGGCTTTTCCCTCCGCTTATCTTCCACCCGTCCTTCGCTTTTTTAACGTCGTCTGTAAACACTTTGATTTCTCCACAATTTTAGGTTCTGCGAGGACGAGAATGAAGAAAGTTCGAAATAAACAAGAAAAATAGAAGAATTATAGAAAGGAGGTGAAGACGACGGAAGGGGGAGGAAATGAGAGAGGGCTTGAAGCTTCACTAAGGGTGTGAGACCTATAACCTACTGGCATTTGGCAATAGCTACCTCGGCTAGTTGATAAGTAATCACCTCGCTTCTTTACTCGAACCTTATTAACCATTACAGGCCAATAGCACCGAAATTGTTGTACATTTTAGATCATTAATTATTTGAATTTAGGCTATTGTAATAAGTTGATTTGCTCATCGCACTTCAGGGCGGGGTTGAACAGAAAAGGGAACGAGTCAATATTTTTGTTGCCTGTTTCAATATTGAGTTGGGGTAATTAGACAACGATTCATGATGTCATGTGTCTAATCATATTTATACATGCATCATTCATTTTCTACGTATAAAGGAATGTGAACTGATAAAGGGGTCATCCTAAAGTGTAGGGCAAATAACGATTGGGTGACCATTACTAGTGCAAATCTCGCAAACATTTACTTGTTGTCTTTTACCTGAAACCAATTGTTGAACAAGAGAGGTAAGATTTAAAATTTTACTTTCAAGAGAAGAAACACTCACATCGTTCGCCCTTTTGGTAGGTGTGTCTTGGTTGGATTCAAATTGTTGTCAATTAGCGGCCATGTTGTTGATCAATTCCCTAGTGTCCCTAGGTGTTTTGTTAGTGATAGCTCCTTCGCTCACCGTATCCATCGTCTTTCTTTCTATAGGTAGCAAACCCTTGTGAAAGTATTGGATTAGGAGTTGTTCGGATATTCTATGTTGTGGACAAGTCGTACACAGTTGTATAAATCTCTCTTAATACTCATATAAGGTTTATGTCTTTTTGGTTTACTCTATATATTTCCCTTCTAATGTTAGCGGCTCGCGAGGCGGGAAATATTTCTCAAGGAATAGTCTTGTCATATCCGCTCATGTATTGATCAATCCAAGAGAAAGGTAAAACAACCAATCTTTGGCATTGTCTTCAAGTGAGAATGGGAAAAACACAACTTGATTTGGTTTTCAGACACACCTTGTGGTTTTATACTCAAACACACCACATGAAATTCCTTCGTATGTCGGTGAAGATTCTCATTCTCCACACCACATAAGGTTGGTAACGGATAAAATCAAACCTTAATTCGAAAGGAGTTTCTAAGTCTTGGTATTCGATGCAAAGGGGTTAATGATTCATATCGAGTGCAGTCAATTGCTTCAATGTGTGTTCAGCCATTACTTTTTTTCACGTGGATGTCACTAACGAATGGATTAACTCAGCTTCTACTTCCACTTCCAAATTAGGAATCGTAGATGAAGTTACTTGGTTATGATACAAGTTGGCTTCTTTTCTCAACCATTTTGCGGACTTATCGATTTCAGAATATATTTTTTTTAATATGAAAAATATATATATATATATGATACTACTTTCAGGCAACGACGCCGAAGTGTGATGTATGTCAAAAATACCAAAATCAATTCTTACTTAAAAAAAAAATATGAATTTGTAGATTGGTAAGTAAGTTTGAATCCACATGGAATATTAAATAGATTTAAAAATTAAAACGTAGGAAAAATATGAGTTTTGAGTTTTGAGAATTGAAAATAAACAATAAATAATAATATGATATTTCATGGAGAATGGTTATTTAGTCAGTGAGTGATTTTAGTTTTTGATTTGGTGAACTGATCATTCAAACATGAATTGATTTATAATCTTATTGCATAAATTGATTATAGTTACCGAGACGCTCTAATAACCTTATATCTCATTAGTTTCTCGATGACCAATAAACGCTCTATAATTAACTCTCTTATTAACAAACAACCATAAAAAAATTCTCTTAAATTTAGTTAATAAATAGCAATAAGAATTACATAGACCCAATTCTAGCCAATCATCTCAACAAACGCGGATAATTTTAGACTAAATCATGTACATTTATAATCTATGTTATTTACTACATGTATTAGAACCTTTAAATAATTACGAGTTAAAATGCTAATTAGTTATATATTAAATTGAGAAATTAAAGAATGACTGGTTCAAACAATTCACAAAAACAACAATGATATGAAGCAAATAAGATATATGAATATTCAATAAGAAAAAATGTAACAAAAGTGTAGATCTCACAACTTTTTTATGAATTAAAACTTCCATTAATCTCTTGACTAGAAACTACAAATTTAGCATTCCATAAAAAAAGTAGAGAAAACCTTAAGCAGAAAATGAAGAAGAATAATAAAAGGAGGAAGAAGAAAGTTCTTCTATAAGAATTCCAGGAGTTAAAATCTTCTTCTCTCTCCTCTTGGATTTCCTTGTAAAAAAGATATCTCTTCATTTTCAGCAATATTTCCCAAGTATTTCTCTCATGTAATCTATACTTATTATTCCTTTAATTTCGCAGGTCTAATCTCCAAAAATATCCTCTATAGCATAATGAAATATTTATTTTCGAATTTTTTTCATAGCATTCTGGTGGCGTGTACATGTTTTATTATGGAACATTTTTTTCTCAGTTTGCACTTTCTTTTCAGAATTTTTTCAAAATTTGTATTTGGCTTTTAGACCTCCAAATTGGTTCACGATTGATCCAAACGTTCAATATAACATACAAAACATGAAATTCAATCAAAACTCAAGATTTTAAGCATTTCAAACGATAAAAATACTACGAAAAACACATGAAATGAATGAGATTATGTGTTTTTATCATATGCATCATTCATTTTCTACATATAGAAGAATGTGAACGGGTAAATGAGAAGAATTGTCTTTGTGTGCTTTTCATATGATGAAATTTTGTAGAATACTCTAAGGATCTTAGGCCTCTTTAGTTGGTTTAATTAAAAATAAATAAAACATCAACTTCAAATCCACACAAGGCTAAAGATAATAACGATGAGATGATATTCACTAAGCATCAAACTATTAAATAGCTGTACAACTCTCATGAAATAGGCAATAACACATTTTTAGGAAAAGAGAAACTAAACTTGCATAATTCTAACACAAATTATTAAACATCAATCATTTACATCCCATGATCTTCATCCTCGTAAGCTTATTCCAATAAGCAACATGAAAAAAAAAAAAAACGTTGTTTTGGAAGATGTTTGTCCATGGCAACCATTACATTCAAAAACGACAAGTAAATTGTTCTCTTTCGTATTCTCGGGAGTAGAAGAAAAGGCCTAATCAATTTTTTGTTTTAAGTATTTATAATTTATCGTAATTATTATATTAATAGATTAAATTATAATAAAAAATTAAAGGATAAACTTTTCAAAAGTAAAAAAAAAAAAAAAAAAAAAAAAAAAAAAAAAAAAAAAAAAAAAAAAAAAAAAAAAAAAAAAAAAAAAAAAAAAAAAAAAAAAAAAAAAAAACACACTTAATGACATAAACTACTAGCTACTAGCGGGTGATGATGTGAATTATATGGATGTTTGGATAACAGAGGGATTGGCTCTGTGGCTGTGGGTGGACGGGTACCGGAGGGAAAGCCAAGTATGGAACTACCATAGACCTTTGGAAGTAGAGATATTATGAGAAGACTTCTGTTTATTGCGAGGTTAGAAATGGAGCAACAAGCGCTAGATTTCTCCAACTAAGCAGCTAATCACTCCGCTTGCTCTGTACGTTGATTTTCTGATTCCCTTTCTTCAATTCCCAGTTCTCTGATTCTGAAATTATTGTTTCTGGGAATCGGTTTCAAATCCGAGTCGTTTTATGAAGAATGGGCCTCGGAGAATTGTGTTTTGTGTTTTTAGTTCTTGTTCCCACTCTGTCATTGTCTGAAAGAAAATAAAAAATAGGTTTCTGGTTCAGATTGTTTTCAATTTTTCTGTTTGAGCATGGCCAATCTTGTAAATTCAGTGTCCACCATTATAAACCCATCATCAGAAACCGGTAAGAAAAGGATGTGGGTTCTTCTCTCACATCCCAAATCTTCACGCCCTTTCTCTCGGCAAAGGATTTTCAAGAGTTTTAGCTTCTACCCAGGTCACAATTTCACCTAAGGACACTGTTTTTACACTCCCTAACTGGAGGTCTGGGAAGAATGGCCAAAAAAGTAAGGAAGTTAGACTTGTTGATGCATTTATGCATTTAGAGTACATGGTAGGAAAGGGCCAAAGGCCTGATGTCCCTCAAGCTACTCAGTTATTGTATGATTTGTGCAAATCTAATAAGTTGAGAAAAGCCATTAAAGTAATGGAGATAATGGTGAGTTCTGGTATGAATCCAGACGCATCTTGCTATACGTTCTTGGTGAACTGTTTGTGTAAAAGAGGAAATGTTGGCCATGCCATGCAGTTGGTTGATAAAATGGAGGAACATGGCTATCCTACCAATACAGTTACCTATAATTCTCTTGTCAAAGGGTTTTGCATGCATGGAAAGTTGAATCAAAGCTTGCAGCTACTTGACAGATTAATCCAAAGAGGGCTTATTCCAAATGCCTTCACTTACTCCTTCTTGCTCGAAGCTGCTTATAAGGAAAGAGGAGTCGACGAAGCTTCGAAACTCTTAGATGAGATAATTGCCAAAGGGGGAACTCCTAATTTGGTCAGCTATAATGTTTTGTTGACCGGGTTATGCAAGGAAGGTAGGACTGTAGAGGCTATTAAGTTTTTTCGGCGTCTACCATTAAAAGGGTTCACCCCAAATGTTGTGAGCTATAATATTTTGCTTCGGAGTTTATGTTACGAGGCAAGATGGGAGGAAGCTAATACGTTTCTAAGCGAGATGGACGGTGGAGATCGTTCCCCTTCGTTGGTTACTTATAACATATTGATTGGCTCACTGTCCCTTCACGGAAGAACGGATCAAGCTCTTGAAGTTTTGGAAGAGATTTCAAGAGCACGGCTGAAGCCAACAGCTTCGAGCTATAACCCTATAATAGCTCGCCTCTGCAAAGACCGAAAAGTAGACAATGTCGTTAAGATTCTAGACCAAATGATTTATTTGCATTGTAATCCGAATGAAGGAACGTATAACGCCATTGCAATGCTCTGTGAGGAAGGAATGGTGCAAGAGGCATTCTCCATAATCCAAAGCTTGAGTAATAAGCACTACTCCTCTACAGATGACTTCTATAAAATTGTCATCTCAAGCTTGTGTCGGAAAGGAAGCACTCATCAAGCTTTTCTGCTTCTGTACGAGATGACGAAATACGGGTTTGTCCCGGATTCGTTCACCTATTCGACATTGATCAGAGGGATGTGTTCGGAAGGAATGCTTCATGAGGCAATGGAGATATTCAAGGTGATGGAAGATTACGATTACATACCGGATATAGAGAATTACAATGCGTTTATTGTGGGGTGTTGCAAATCGGGGAGAACGGATTTGTCATTGGAGATTTTTGAGATGATGGTTGAGAAAGGACAAATGCCTAATGAAACAACTTACTCCATTGTCGTGGAGGGGATTGCTCATGAAGAACAGACGGAGCTGGCAGGTGAGGTGTTGAGAGAATTACAAGTTAGGCAGGTTATGAGTCAAGGAGCAGTAGAAAGGATTGTTATGCAATATAACCTCAAAGGCTTGGCCGTGTAGAGATAGAGGAAAAGGAATCTTGTTATTTGTTTATCATTTCTGTTGGTTGATAATTTTTAGAGCAAGTTTCATGCTTGTGGCTCTCTCTCTCTCTCTCTTTCAAGGCAACACCATCTTCAATTTTTAATTTTATCAATTACGTGACAGTTTAAGGCGTTAGCAGCGAACATTTTGTTGTCAACATCTGTTAGATTTTCCGCTAAAGTCCGTTAAATCTCTCTCTCTCTCTCTCTAGCTCAACACGGCACTATCTCTCCCCTCCTCTTGATTATTGAATATTTTCCCGTCTAAGTGGTAATAACATAGAGAGTTTGGTGCACTAACAATTCTTGTTTCAATAGTATTTCAGCACATTTAGAATCTGAAAACGATGGTTGATAGTTGACTAATTGAAATTATTATTAACTATTCAGAAAGATTAACGAGTAATCGGGTGAATTCAATGGCAAAAACAAAATATAGCAATGGGTCGCGGGTTTAAAGAGGGTGGAACTTGATGCACGTTAGTGAAATTGAATATCCTTGGTCATTTTCACTGGGGCTGGGAACCGTTCATGTTGAACCGGTAAACTAAACTGAACCGATGATTTAGATCCGATTTCAATTTTGAAAAAAATCAATTTTAAAATTGAACTGAGCATAACCAAAGTTATTGGTTTTGTTCTTGATTTTTTTTTTTTAAATTGGTCTTAACCAAACCAAACTGATATTAAATATATATAATTTTTTAATTTAAATTTAAAAATTACAAAAACTGAACGAAGCTAATCAAAACCACCCAAACTGAGGACAAACTTACTGAAACCAAACCAAAATCAAGACTTATCAAAAATATCAAAAAACGAAAAACCAAACCAAGTCAAATAAAAAAAAAAATAGATTCGGTTCAAAAACTCGATCAGGTTGGTTCCAATTAACTAAACTAATAAGACTGGTCCCACCCCTAAGTTTCATATCACTATTTCCAAATATTTTGATATGTCAAGGATAAAGTGACTTGTCTAATGAGACACTTAAACTATGTTTTTGACAGCTCTGGCAAAAGGACTTGCATCTACTCTCAAGTTTTCTTCAATGAAAGGGTGTGAACTTGCAGAAATAGATTTCTCAAAATACCACCCATGAACAAGTTTGCAAATCCATTTTCTCTAACCCAGTTGGGAAAATCCATTGTAAGCAAATCCAGTGCTCCTGATACTATTCCAATCAACAGTGCCGGACCCATCCCAAGAGGCTGAGAGTTTTGGTGAGGGACTACTCAAACTCAAGAGAAGCAGACGACCATGGGTTGGTTTTGTTCAAATAAAAAATTGCATAATGGGAGGCGTACTACAAGGTGAAAGTGGTTTACTTTGTGTTTTTTCAATTGGTCATTGTTTAAGAACAGGCGACTGAGGCTGCATCGTACCAAATAGAATATGTAGCTCAGACAAGACATCTACAACTTCATGAACATCTAACATAAGATAGCAACACCAACAACATCAAACAAACCATATAAAAATATGAAATTAACAGCTACACAAATGTTGGAAGACCATCATTGCACTTCTCTCAAACATTTCAATTGTCTTTCACAAACTTTGCTTTATCAATCCCATTTTACGCACACCACAAATCAAGGGTATAGATTCTTCTCATAAAGAGAAATCACTCCAATCTATATAGTGCCCAAGCTCCCTGTATATAACACACATGATTGCCCTTGTTGGATATACTACAATGAAACACTATTATCATCACACTAAATCTCCCTGAAAAAACTATTGATTAGGGTCTCAGAAGACATGAGATCTAAAGTCCAGATTGCATGGGAAGAACGAGCTGCATACTTAACATTTCCAAAAGAATAATGATTAGGGTCTCATTTGTTCATTATTAGAATAATTAGGATACGTACCAATAGTTCAAAAAAATAAATCGCTTGCACCATTAAAGGAATGGAACATAAGCCACACATCCAATGGAATACTAGCATGTAAATATAACATTACTTTTCTAATAATCATTTCAAGTCATTGTATAGACATTTATGTCATTACAATGCTATTATATAATTTTACATACAATAATCATCAAGTCATTTACACTCCATACGATAGAATCATGTTAGAATGAATGGCTCTACACTCTAACTCAAAATCCTTTCATAATCCAAATGCTAGTCAAAGGCACAAGAGTTAAAGCAACTAATACAACATTGTTTACACCCCCAACATCATAGAAATATAAATACCAATCATTATGATCAACAGCACAGCCTAAAATACATCATGATGCAATCAAAACGCAAAGCTCCAAATAATTTCAAGTATGGTTGAAAAGTCACAAAAGCTCCAAATTTGCTAACTACGATTATAAAGCCTTTAAGATAAAATACAAAAACTAGATGAAAAAAATATCATAGTACGCATAAAATCCAAACACTTGGATTGATAGAAATGGTAGTCATATAGTTCACAAGCAATTTTTCTATAGCTAACTGTATAGCAAAATTCATCATTTATTAATATGAAATAGTAAAGAGTTAAGTAAAAATAATGAGCTCTCGCGATGTAGCATTAATTAAAAAGGGTCTCAACATCACAGAAAATAACGAACACTTCTAAGACAGAAAATTTCACGTCTTTCAGTACCAACAAAAGAAAAGTTAAAATATCGATCACAAAGTTGTTCATAAGAAAAAAAATTCAACATACTCAAAACTAATCAATGCTCTGCATGATATCCTCAGCGCTAAACTTTGTGCCCTTGTCCTTATCAGCAGCGGCTCTACCCTTGGCCTTGCGATCCAAAAGGGATTTACGGTCCTTGTCAAGCCTCAGCTTCGTGATCACCACTTTCGACGGATTGATTCCAATATTGACAGTGGATCCATTCACCTTCTCGCGAGTGATCCGCTCGATATGAATCACCCACTTGCGACGGTACACCTGAACCACCTTGCCTTCGCGGCCCTTGAGTGTACCCCGAACGATTTGTATCTCGTCGTCCTTCCGAATCGGCATGGACCGAACATTGTACTTGGAGCGGAGATCAGTTGACAGCGGCGCGCTCATCAAAACCCGACGGACGCTCGACGGCGCATTGAAATGAGCCTTGCGATTCTTGCGGCGGGAGCTTGTAACTCTGGGGTTGTACTTCATTTTGGTGGCTGCCGAGGGAAGAGGAAACGGGGAGTGGCTAGGGTTTCCTCTGCTCCACTTGGCGACGGCTAATGACGGTAAAAGGAGACGGGGCATTTTATAGGTACTTCCTTCATGTGAAACCACGTCGTTTAATAGAACTAGGTTATAATATCAATAAGTCGAACAATTAAAAGATATTTTTAAGGTAAAATATATTTTTTGGTCATATAAAGCATTAATTAATTTTGATTATCTATTTTCAATTTTTACTAAGATTCTTTAATTTTTTTTAACTTTTATTTTATCAATTTTTTCACCAAACAATTATGTCTTCTCTATACCTTAAGATCAAATTTCCTTCACTATCAATGGATTATATCACTGTTAGGGTGGAGGAGAGAATCAAAATTTTACGATTTATTATGTGCAAGAATTTCAAATCTACAACGATTAAAACTATGGATCAATGTACGTTTTTTAGATCTAACTACGGTGAGTGATAATTTAAATTGTTCAATGTTCTTAACAATTAATGATTTATGCATAACCATGATTGTTCTTTATTAGCATATTTGATTAAAGTTTTACACAAAATTAGAATTTACATAGGGTATTAAAGTCTGGATCCAGAACATATGATATTCCATTAAAGTTTATTTCTCGTGAATCTTGTTATTCGATAAAAATCATATTTTTGTAGTTCCTAATGATTCGCATATATGAACTATCAATAAAATTCATGTCTTTTATGATTTATATGATTATGCAAATCTCAAATATTGATAAATGTCATATTTTTATGATCGATGGCAACTCGGACACAACTTAAATGGATGCATATCAAAATTTAATCTTCGGCTTATTTTAATTAGGGCTAAGTTAGATATGCATGTTTGATTTAAAGTATAATGGTTTTGTCAGTGCATCTCATATTTTTGTAACGTGATAAATTATAAATAATTAATTTTAGGAATAAATGTTAAACGTTGACACCAGAATAAAGCGTGTAAGAAATAGAAATCATGGTAGTACTATTGGTAGAAATATAAGAGGATTAGTAAAGGGGAGGATAAAAAAGGTCACGACTTATCATTATCCGCAGATTGAGAGATCACTGTTGTTATCTCCTTTCTAGGGTTCCTCTTCCACTCTGCTTTTTCAAGTTTTCCTTTCTGCAAGACCTAAAACCTCTTTCACTAAGTATAAAGCTCCACCATTCATTTCTGCTCTCCGATCCTCCTACTGATCATCCTCGCTGTTTTCTACTATTCTTTTCTGGAAACTCTTACGATTTCTGCTTATAGAGTTTCTATTCCATTGACGTTTTTTGTTTCCTTTTTCAGATTTCGGATATTTGATTCGTTGTTATGTAGTTATTGCTAGGGTTTCGATTTGATTCTTGTGTTCTTTTACGGCGTTGAGTTTTTGGAATGGATGGATTTGGTAGTGGGTTCGGGGTTCAACAGTCTTATAATCCCGAGGATCTTCAGCAATTCCGACAAAATTCCACTGGTGCGTTTTTATTAAGCTTTATTGTGTGTATGCAATTGCTGCCCGTGCCTATTTTATTGACGCTTAGTTTCTTCTCTGTAGATCCGTTTCAATTTTATTAACTGTTATTTCGATGGCGCGCATAGAGATTCTGAGAACCAAACTTTACTTCTAAGCATCCGATACTTTTATTATGTTTGACAACGAACTTTAGCGGCGCCATAATAATATCTAGTTCAGAACTCTTCCTAGTGTTTGGCGGAGCTGAATTTTGTGACGTGTTTGATTGTAGCTGGCTTTTTAGATTTGGAATGTCTTAGTTGTTTTACTTGTTCGGAATTATTAAAGGAGAATTGCTTTTTTGCTTGCTTTGATCACCGACTGTCAATTAACCTTCTCCTGTGAAATTGTTGATCCATGTGAGTGAATTCTGTTGCTGTGGTAGGCAAAAGTTCTATTCTAGCTGTAGTTTTTTTTTTTTTTAATATGATTGGTACTTGTTTGGATATTGATATTCTATTGAAATAATTCTCAAATATCCGAGTTTTTAATTTTCAAGTTTATGGTGTAAATTAGAGAATGAATATTTGATATTCCTCTGTGATCCTCTCGTTTCTTACTTTTATTCTTTCAAATTATTTGATGTAATTTTGATTTTACCATAAAAAGAACATTAGTTGTGGTTTACAGCAATCACCTTCTGGTAAAAGAGTATTTAATAACTCAGATAGATGTCTAAGCTTAGCTGAGTAATGATTGATTAGGAAATTATATGAGAAAGTCAGTGATTTATTAGTACATCCTTTTCGCAATGCAGAAGGAACTGTGTTTGATGCATCACAATATGCATTCTTTGGTAACGATGCTGGTGAGGAGGTTGAGTTGGGGGGACTAGAGGATGATGAGGATGATGTGCTTGCAGTTGCGGCTGAAGAGGAGGAGTTCTTGTTTGATAAAGAGGTGGATATTTATATATTGGTTGTAGTTTATCATTATTTTATCTATTCCTTTGTCTATGATGTTAATGCTTATTGTTTCCTGGATATGTTGTATTAGAGTTGTTGCTTAGAATGTATAAAATGTTTGTTTATTCTCATTAGATTACCATCGAAGATAGGTTTGTACAATGTTTATGTACAACTGTCTTCGTAACAAGATTATTGCTTTAGTTTGTACTTTTCCTTTTCTTCTCTTAACTAGAGGACTAATTGAATTGCCAGTTGTAGCAAAAGAAAACATAAACACTGTTCTTTGCTCCATATGTCACAGTTAAAGGTTCTTGCCCTTGGAAATTTATATATGCATATGAAAGGAATAAATAATGGCCGAGAAAAAGAGGATCAGCTATATCATCATATGTATGAAAGTAGAGAAAAAACTTGCACGTAACTATACTGAACAGTTAGTTGTTTGACATGCACAATTCTCATATCTCTATATTTTGTATGGTATTCTTGTACGAATTTTTATTTAAGCTACGTGTGGATGATGTGCTTTTCTCATTTTTTGGTTCCCTCTTCTTCTCTCCCATGCTCAAGCTATATTAGTTTATTTGTTTTTTTTTTTTTAATTTCTTTTATAGATTGGTCTTTGTTTATGAAAAATTGATTTATTTGTAATTATCATTTTGATATATCAAAGATACAAAATTGAGTAGAAGTATATAGTAATTATTATTAATTATCTTTTATTCATTTTTAGATGAATGAGCTTTTTAAGTATATGAAATTATTATTAATTTCTGTGCTCACATCTTAATTCCATGATTTCCATTTCAGATGAGATCATGAATTAGCAACTTCTTTTTAATAAATTTTATTTATCATCGAAGTGATTATTCTCTCTTTCTCTCTCTCTCTCTCTCTCTTTGTCAATCTATAAGTCGGTGTTTGGTTCATGTTTAATTAAAGGTAATACTACGTTTACACTATATTCTTACTTTTTAATTTTTATCTATTGATGTGACACTTATTATTTGGTTCAATTGATGACTTATTTAGTTATTTGTAATTTATCATATTAATTGCATCAATCAATGAGCGACACGTCAAGAGACAATAATTAGAAATTCAGAATAGAAGGTAAACGTAACATTACTGTTAATAAAATTGTCCAGTTACTAGAATTATTGAACTTTATATTGGATTTCTGCTACTGCAACTGAACACTCTTATCTGTTATTTCAGGGAGACGATTTCAGATCTGTCTCTGACGTTGATGATCTTACCACTACATTTTCTAAGGTGTGATTAAGGAACATGACAGAAACATCTTCATCTGAGCTTTTTTTTATATGTATAATTTTGACAATACTTTTGTATTATATGGGTTTGTATTTACATTTATTATTTCCATTTTTACTCGATTTCCTCTTTGTATATAATTATTGCATTGATGGCGTTAGTTATTAATAATGATATTCTCTTATGTTCGTCTTTGATACATGATCTTTTTCTCTTGTCTTGCAATAGTTAAACAATGGTGTTGGCAGACTTGAAAGCACTGGATTTATTGGTAATGAAGGATCTAGAGAGAGTAAGTTTCCTTTTTATCACAAGTGATTAATTACGACACAATCCATGACAATATATTCACATCACTTGATAGTCTGATTTTTTTTTTAAAGTTTTGCTTTACATTATTACATTTAGTGTCTCTTGAAGAAAGTAGTCATTGACTTTTGGAACTACTCAGATACTTAGAGTATTTCGGTCTTGTCTATCGGAAATAACAAAGATTTTGTTCTGATGCATTGCTTATGGTGTGTAACTTTGTATGGCAAAGTGAGGTGATTAATTCAAACAGCCCTAAATGTTTGGCGCTCTATGTAATTGAATTAAGTCCCCTCAATTGATAAATCCAAAATTATAAGTTTCTTATTCAGTGCTAACTCTTTGATTAGCATTATGATTAGCATGATTTCAGTGCTCTTGTGTTTTTTATTTGGTATGAAGTATGTAAATTCTTCTTTTATGAGCAGACACCATTTGCATTAAGTCAAAATCGTGGTGCAACTGATGCTATTTTAAATTTTAGGATATATCAAGTTTCCATGCCTTCTGTTATGTTGCTATAATGGCATTGCTGATTTAGACTTTCTTAGGTCATTGGATCAGTTTGATTAGTTAAGATGAGTTTTGCTCACGTCCTTTTTTACCAGATGACATTATGAGGAGTTGCATTTTTCTGGAAAACTGTATCTGAATTCCATGCATTGATAATTTATTTGGCCTGTGTTTGATGATTAGCAGTTTCTGCAAAACTTAATGTGAGTTTTAGGTGAGATGACACATGTTCTGTGTGGATAGTTTTTATTGTATCTGCTGACTTTTTTTTCATTCCCATTCTTTTTCATTGGCATTTTGTAGTAACATAATTTCTTCATATTGACAGTAGAATATTTCTTTAGATTCATCTGTAACAGAATGGACAAACGAGGAAGGGTTTCCTATGTGGCTTGATCAGAATGCATATGGTGCTGATAATTCTCAAGATGGAAAAAGGTGGTCATCACAGCCTTATTCTTCTTCCCATTTTATGGAATCTGCCTCTCTACATAGAACATCATCATACCCTGACCAGAGTGCATATGGTGCTGATAATACTCAAGATGGAAAAAGGTGGTCATCACAGCCTTATTCTTCTTCCCGTTTTATGGAATCTGCCTCTCTACATAGAACATCATCATACCCTGATCAACAACAACGCCAACAATACCATCACCCGAATTTCTCAAGTGAATTAATACCACTGCCAAAATCGTCATTTACTTCTCATCCTCCTCTGGGTGGAAGGTTTTCACAGGCTTCTCCTAACCAGCATTCAGGCAACTTGAACTCTTACGTTCCTGGTGGATCACATGTTCCATTAACAAGTCCCACTCTCTTCTCTAACTCTCAGAATCTTCCAGGTGTACATCATGGGGCTCATTTTGGAGGAAATTTGCCACAGTTTACTGCTAGCCCCTCTGTGAACGGTGGATTGCAGAACCAATGGGGCAACAAGGGCTTATATCCTGGAGAAAATTCAAGTTTCATGAATACCTTGATGTCCCAACAGATACCTAATCAAAATGGATTAGTGCCACCTCATTTGATGCCACCACCTCTACAGCAACAGCAACATCAACATCGACTGCATCATCCCCCCCAGCAATCTTATGGAAATTTACCAGCTTTTCCACCTCGTATTTTAAATCCTCACGTTGCTTCTGGCTCACCCTTAGCAAGCAAGTTTGAAGCAGTGCTTGGCCTGCCAGATATGAGAGATCAAAGGCCCAGGTTACCACAGAAAGGTTGGCAGAACATTCAATTTAGCAAACAGGGTTTCGACATCAATACGCATAGGACTGGTGCTGGGTGGCCTCATTTTAAATCCAAGTTCATGACAACTGATGAAATTGAAAATATTGTCAGGATGCAACTAGCAGCAACACATAGCAATGATCCATATGTAGATGATTATTATCACCAAGCTTGTCTGGCAAAAAAATCCTCTGGGGCAAATTTGAGGCATCACTTCAGCCCTACCCAGCTAAGGGATCTTCCTCCTCGTGCTCCGTGCTAATACAGAACCACATGCTTTCCTCCAAGTGGATGCTCTTGGAAGGGTTCCATTCTCATCAATTCGAAGGCCTCGCCCTCTACTTGAAGTTGAACCACCAAGCTCATCTATTTCTGGTACTGTTGAACAAAATGTTTCGGAGAAGCCCCTTGACCAAGAGCCTATGCTAGCAGCTAGAGTGGCAATTGAGGACGGTCCTTTGTCTTCTTTTGGATGTGGATGATATTGACCGTTTCCTGCAGTTCAATCAGCTACGTGATGGTGGGACTCATTTAAGACACCGTCGACAAGTTCTCCTTGAAGGGCTGGCAGCATCTCTTCAACTAGTTGACCCACTTGTCAGGGATGGTCAGACTGAAGGTGTTCCAAAGGATGATCTTGTGTTTTTGAGAGTGGTTTCTCTACCGAAGGGTCAGAAGCTGTTGGCAAGGTACCTCCGTGTGCTCTTCCCTGCTGGGGAGCTCATGCGAATAGTCTGCATGGCTATTTTCCGCCATTTAAGGTTTTTGTTTGGTGATCTACCATCAGATTCAACTGCAGCGGAAAACAAAGATAACCTTGCTAAGGTTGTTTCATCATGTATCCGTGGTATGGATCTTGGTTCACTGAGTGCTTGTCTTGCGGCAGTGGTTTGTTCATCAGAGCAGCCCCCACTTCGCCCTCTTGGAAGCTCTTCTGGAGATGGCGCCTCCCTGATTATAAGATCTGTTCTTGAAAAAGCAACGGAGCTTCTGACTGATCCTAATGCTGCTACAAACTATAACATAACCCATCGTTCATTATGGCAGGCATCTTTTGATGAATTTTTTAATCTTCTTACTAAGTATTGTATGAACAAATATGATGGAATTATCCAATCCTTGCTCATGCAAGCCCCATCAAATGCAGCTCTTATCGGGTCTGATGCAGCCCAAGCTATCAGCAAAGAAATGCCAGTTGAGCTGTTGCGAGCTAGTCTTCCTCACACTGATGAGCAACAAAGGAAGTTATTAATGGATTTTGCGCAGCGCTCCATGCCTGTGGTTGGAATTAACAGTAATGGCAGGGGGAGCAATGGAGGAAGTGTCAATTCAGAGTCGGTGCTCAGTTAGTAGAAAGTTGTCAATCCCATTTATATTCTCAATGAAAATGAAATATTGGCATATGGTTAAAAACTGCAGATTCCATGCCTGAGGCGTTCTCTCCCACTTCCGCAGCTCTACTGATCCCTAGTTAGGCACTCTGCTTGAAGCTGGGGCGTACAAAGGCTATGCGGCCGAGTAAGTTTTAATGAGTTTGGCTCTTTATAGTTGATATTACTGCTTAAGAAAAATAGACATGCAGGCAATAGATGGAATTTTCTGGCGTAGGCTTCTTTCCAGTGTAGAGGGTGCTTTTTTGTTGTTGCTCTCAGTTGGCGCTCTAGAAAGCTAATAGGTGCATATGCAGAATGTACAGGGTGGTTCAGCTTTGTTAGTGATTTGCCCATCGTCCTCAGGTATTAAATTAAGGAGGTGGGATGGATTCGTTTGTCCATAACTTTTGTGCCCTTACATCTGTAATAGTTTAATAAGGTTCATGTTCCTTTTCTTGCTCTTGAAATGTGGCATCGTGAGTCAAGTCTTTTGGTAATTAGAAGCTTGTTATGCTCTACGTTGAAGTTCTTTTTATGTCTTTTTCCTGATTGAGATTGTACTAGAAAGTTGTAATAATGAGATGATGCTCATGTACGCGAGTGTTTTACTGTTAATCAGAATGGCCCTGCTTGTTAGAAATTTTGAGTCATGCTGGTGTATGGCTAGTGGCATTGCAACTTTCTCAGGGCCAGAACGGGCCCACGGGCTGGCCCAAGGTGAATTTTTTTTAATAGGTCTGGACCTAGGTTACACAAACTAGCTGGCTCGCTATTAAAGATGGCACCACAGCCATGGACATAGAACACTACTATGTTTAGGGATGGGCGCGGTCCGGTTTCAGCCCCAAACCAGAGCTGGATTACTCATTTCGAGATATTTTTTGTCGTCCTGTAACCTGCACTAGGAGGAACCAGTACTGAATTGAGATTGGACTGAAGTTTTCGATTCGGTTATGATTCGGTTCGTGTTCCTCCCAATAGTGGCAAACACCTGAACAGGAACATCGTTGGAACTAGAGGTGTGCAAAATCGGTTTCGGTTTGGTTTTGGGGAGGAACCGAACCGAACCGATCGGTTTCGATTTTAGATTTATTGAACCAAAACGGGTCTTTTAACATACCAAAACCGAACTGAAACCGATTCGGTTCGGTTCCGGTTCGGTTTTGGTTCTACAACTTATTTTCTAAAAATTTAAATAATGTAAATTTAAATTGTAGGAGATAAAAAACAATTAGATATACAATGAAATATATAAAAAAAAAAAATATAGGGAAAAGTACCATTTAGACTCCAACGTATGGGGTCAGTGACCATTTGGTACCTAACGTATTTTTTGTACCCAATCAATCTCTCTCTCTCTCTCTCTCTCTCTCTCTCTCTCTCTCTCTCTCTCTCTCTCTCTCTCTCTCTCTCTCTCTCTCTCTCTCTCTCTCTCTCTCTCTCTCTCTCTCTCTCTCTCTCTCTCTCTCTCTCTCTCTCTCTCTCTCTCTCTCTCTCTCTCTCTCTCTCTCTCTCTCTCTCTCTCTCTCTCTCTCTCTCTCTCTCTCTCTCTCTCTCTCTCTCTCTCTCTCTCTCTCTCTCTCTCTCTCTCTCTCTCTCTCTCTCTCTCTCTCTCTCTCTCTCTCTCTCTCTCTCTCTCTCTCTCTCTCTCTCTCTCTCTCTCTCTCTCTCTCTCTCTCTCTCTCTCTCTCTCTCTCTCTCTCTCTCTCTCTCTCTCTCTCTCTCTCTCTCTCTCTCTCTCTCTCTCTCTCTCTCTCTCTCTCTCTCTCTCTCTCTCTCTCTCTCTCTCTCTCTCTCTCTCTCTCTCTCTCTCTCTCTCTCTCTCTCTCTCTCTCTCTCTCTCTCTCTCTCTCTCTCTCTCTCTCTCTCTCTCTCTCTCTCTCTCTCTCTCTCTCTCTCTCTCTCTCTCTCTCTCTCTCTCTCTCTCTCTCTCTCTCTCTCTCTCTCTCTCTCTCTCTCTCTCTCTCTCTCTCTCTCTCTCTCTCTCTCTCTCTCTCTCTCTCTCTCTCTCTCTCTCTCTCTCTCTCTCTCTCTCTCTCTCTCTCTCTCTCTCTCTCTCTCTCTCTCTCTCTCTCTCTCTCTCTCTCTCTCTCTCTCTCTCTCTCTCTCTCTCTCTCTCTCTCTCTCTCTCTCTCTCTCTCTCTCTCTCTCTCTCTCTCTCTCTCTCTCTCTCTCTCTCTCTCTCTCTCTCTCTCTCTCTCTCTCTCTCTCTCTCTCTCTCTCTCTCTCTCTCTCTCTCTCTCTCTCTCTCTCTCTCTCTCTCTCTCTCTCTCTCTCTCTCTCTCTCTCTCTCTCTCTCTCTCTCTCTCTCTCTCTCTCTCTCTCTCTCTCTCTCTCTCTCTCTCTCTCTCTCTCTCTCTCTCTCTCTCTCTCTCTCTCTCTCTCTCTCTCTCTCTCTCTCTCTCTCTCTCTCTCTCTCTCTCTCTCTCTCTCTCTCTCTCTCTCTCTCTCTCTCTCTCTCTCTCTCTCTCTCTCTCTCTCTCTCTCTCTCTCTCTCTCTCTCTCTCTCTCTCTCTCTCTCTCTCTCTCTCTCTCTCTCTCTCTCTCTCTCTCTCTCTCTCTCTCTCTCTCTCTCTCTCTCTCTCTCTCTCTCTCTCTCTCTCTCTCTCTCTCTCTCTCTCTCTCTCTCTCTCTCTCTCTCTCTCTCTCTCTCTCTCTCTCTCTCTCTCTCTCTCTCTCTCTCTCTCTCTCTCTCTCTCTCTCTCTCTCTCTCTCTCTCTCTCTCTCTCTCTCTCTCTCTCTCTCTCTCTCTCTCTCTCTCTCTCTCTCTCTCTCTCTCTCTCTCTCTCTCTCTCTCTCTCTCTCTCTCTCTCTCTCTCTCTCTCTCTCTCTCTCTCTCTCTCTCTCTCTCTCTATCTCTATCTCTAGTTTAGTCAAGACTCGAGAATGGCCTCCATAACCAGATCAAGAAGAATAAGTACTTTTCCTTGTCCAGATTGTCGTTTGTGTTTAGAAAGGAATCTAAAAATCGTGAATCAGAAAGTTCATCAGCGTCGCACGTCAAACGAATCAGCTCAACTCGAAGGAGGTGATCAGAAAGTATTTGAAGAAGGTAAAGCTATTGTATGAAAAATTATCCCAAAAACAGAATCACCAGAAGCTCCAACCAATGAAAATGTGCTATAATGCTGCGTCTTCTCTGCAAACAGAGAGATCTGCTAAAGACGATGATTCACTGTGTAAAAGCGTGGGGGGAGAAAGCGGAGAGAGCTTCTCATTCGTTTTCTGGAAATCTGAGATACGACAGAAGAAGAAGCTCCGTTTCGAGTTGTCCGTCTTCGATAATGTCGTCGCCGAGAGAGAGAGAGAGAGAGGGTAGTTTAGTAATTTTAAAAGGACATCTGTCAATTTTAACTGAAAAATTGATGGCAGGGTTTGAATTGCAAACGTTTTATACGTTAGGGTTTGATTGGGTACAAAAAATACGTTAGGTACCAAATGGTCACTGACCCCATACGTTGGAGTCTAAATAATATTTTTCCCAAAAATATATTAGAAGAATAAAAAACGAAAAGTAAAGTCAAAATCACAATAAATCCTTTTAGGAAATAAAAGTAATATTATAACGAAAACAATTTTAATTATTAAAAAGATTCTTTATTTATTATTATTATTTTTTAATAATTAAAATTCTTTTGTGCAAGACCGGTTCGGTTCGGTTTGTATCGGTTTTGACCGATCCAAATCGAAAACCGAACCTAATTAAGCGGTTCTTACAAAATGAAACCGAAAGATCGGTTTCCAAATGGTCAAAACCGATCCGAACCGAACCTATTTCACCAGCTCCGGTTCGGTTCATCGGTTCCGGTTCGGTTTGCACACCCCTAGTTGGAACTTACAACCAAACTGACGTCATAAAGTCTAGCCAGTACGGTATGACATAAAGTCTAGCCAGTGCGGTACGACAAGAAGAGACTCTTAAACAGGACTAGGAATCCTTAATAGTTACTGTTGACTATCTGGAAGTCTGAGAAAAGGAAGATCTTGTCCTATGCCAAAAATTTTCTTGTGTTGATCCAAATGGGGGGCGCCTAGAATCTCATTAATGAATTGAGAGGTTAGGACTATGTTTTTGCCATGCACATAGCTCGAAATGTTGGCATAATCAGAAGGATAGCTTAGATTAGCATAAAACATCCTAATGGCAGAGGGGTAAAAGAAAGACTCAACCTCAAACAGCCCTAATAATCCAACATCAGTTAAGGGTTGTACAATGTTTAGAGGGACTAACTCGTTAGGAACCATACCACGTCCTGGAATCAACTTCCTATCCTTATAATCGCCGTGGTATCGGATTTCGGCAGCCTCGGTTAGGAAATAGAGCGACGGCCAACTGTCTGTTCGAGGGAAAACTCGTTCGGGGCGAACATTGTGTTTGGCTTTCTTTTGAGGTGGTGCAGTATCACCTCTTGACGACGATGCAAGATGATCATCAGCCATTGGAAAGGCTTTGCGATACTCATCAGCCATTTAAAAAAAATTTGAGAAAATGACCTAGAGAGAAGGAGTTTACTGGTAGAGAGTTTACAGAAAGGCGCGAAAGATGAAGCGTCTTGGCGAAGACATAGGAATTTAAAAAGGACTCACACACTACCGACGAGATGAGGTCACACGTGTAAATCCAATAACCTCCGATTGGCGACACGTGACAGCAGATTAGAAAATATATCGCCCGGTCAGTGGAAGATGAATTTCACTTCCGGTGAATAGTAAGGAGACCGGAAGAAGTGAAAAATAAAGACAGAAACAGATAGGAGATCCTGAGTTTGCTTTAACTTTTCTGATACTTGAGAAGACCTAATCTTATTCTAATACCACAGAAGGTTTTCTCATCCAAAGGTTTTGTAAAAATATCTGCTAATTGATCTGCAGAATTAACAAACTCTAAAGAAATATCACCCCTTTGAACGTGATCACGAATAAAGTGATATCTGACATCTATGTGTTTTGTTCTAGAGTGTTGAATAGGATTTTTAGAAATGTTAATAGCACTGGTGTTATCACACCGAATAGGAATCCTTTCATAAAACAGATTGTAATCTTCCAAGGTCTGTTTCATCCAAAGCATTTGAGCACAACAACTGCCTGCAGCAATATTCACTCTCAGCAGTTGACAGTGCAACAGAATTCTGTTTCTTAGAATACCAAGACACTAGAGATTCACCCAAAAACTGACATGTGCCACTAGTACTTTTCCTATCAACTAAACTACCTGCATAGTCAGAATCTGAGTAGCCAATCAGATCAAAAGAAGTGCCTTTAGGATACCATAATCCTAAGTCAAGAGTCCCACTTAAATATTTGAAAATTCTTTTGACAGCAGAGAGATGAGACTCCTTAGGGGCAGCCTGAAATCTAGCACAAGGACAAACACTAAAGAGTATATCTGGCCTACTTGCAGTCAGATATAGCAGAGAACCAATCATACCACGATATTTCTTAATATCAACATTTACTCATTTTTCATCTTTATCCAATTTAGTTGTGGTACTCATAGGAGTCTTGGAAGACTTGACAGATTCTAAACCAAATTTCTTAAGGAGTTCCTTAATATACTTTTCTTGACAGAAGAAAATTCCATCAAGAGATTGACTAATCTGGAATCCTAAGAAAAACTTTAACTCCCCCATCATACTCATTTCAAATTCACTTTGCATGAGGGAAGAAAACTCATTACACATGTTGACATTGGTTGATCCAAAAATAATGTCATCGACATATATTTGAACCAGCAGAATGTCCTTATCCTTTTGCATGGTAAACAGAGTTGAGTCGGTGTTACCCTTTTTGAAATTCCTTTCCTCAAGGAAATTCCTCAATCTGTCATACCAAGCTCTAGGAGCCTGCTTAAGATCATACAGAGCTTTCAAAAGTCTATACACATGATTAGGTTTAGCATAGTCTTCAAATCCTAGGGGTTGTTCTACATAAACTTCTTCCTGAATATAACCATTTAAGAATGCACTCTTTACATCCATTTGGAAGAGTGTGAAGTTTTTGTAGCAAGCATAGGCTAAGAGCATCCTAATGGATTCTAATCTAGCTACGGGTGCAAAGGTTTCCTCAAAATCTATTCCTTCTTCTTGATTGTAACCTTTGGCAACTAGCCTAGCCTTATTTCTGACTACTATCCCATTTTCATCTAGTTTGTTCTTGTAAACCCATTTAGTTCCAATAATGGGATGATCCTTAGGCCTTGGAACAAGTTCTCATACCTTGCTCCTTTCAAATTGATTTAGCTCCTCTTGCATAGCTAAAATCCAGTAATCATCACCCTCGGCCTCCTCAAACTTCTTAGGTTCTACTTGAGATATAAATGCCACATTGGCACAGAGATTCCTAAGAGAGGATCTAGTCTTAACTCCTAAAGAAGGATCACCTAAAATTTCCTCTATTGAATGATTTCTAATATATTTCCAATCTCTAGGAAGATCTGCAGATTCAGCTTTGACAGGAACTATATCAAGAGAAGTAGAAGAGGGTTCTAAAGGTTTTTCTACTTGAATGGAGTCAGTAGGTTTTTCTAAGGAAAGAGAATCCAGTTGTTTGTCCAAAGTATCATCCTCATCCACATTGATAATTGGTTGAGGATTCTCATCAAAGTTCACATGCACTGATTCTTCTACAACTAAAGTTCTCTTATTGAAAACCCTATATGCTTTACTGGACAATGAATAACCAAGAAAAATTCCAAGATCGGATTTGGAATCGAATTTTCCTAGGTTGTCCTTAGTGTTAAGAATGAAGCATCTACTACCAAAAGCTCTAAAATACTTAACAGTAGGTGTTTTGCCATTCCAAAGTTCATAGGGAGTTTTCTCAAGAATAGGTCTTATAGAGACCCGATTTAGAACATAGCAAGCTGTAGCAACAGCTTCAGCCCATAAGTATTTGGGAAGGGAATTCTCGTTTAGCATGGTTCGGGCAAGTTCTTGGAGTGATCTATTTTTCCTCTCAACAACACCATTTTGCTGAGGGGTCCTAGGAGATGAAAAGTTGTGCTCAATTCCATGTTTGAGACACAGGAGTTCAAATCTTTCATTTACAAATTCTCCACCATGATCACTACGAATAGCAATAATGGTGAGCTCCTTCTCATTTTGAACCCTTTTCCTAAAACTAGAGAAGGTGTCAAAAGTCTCATCCTTAGACTTTAAAAAGAACACCCAAGAAAACCTAGAGAAGTCATCTACAATGACAAAAGCATAGAATTTTCCTCCTAAGCTTGCTATATTAGAAGGACCGAAGAGGTCCATGTGAAGGAGTTGGAGAGGCTTAGAGGTAGAAATTGAATTCTTAGAAGCAAACGAACTTTTGATCTGCTTGCCCATTTGACAAGCTTCACAGACTTTATCCTTTTCAAAGGATATCTTAGGGATTCCTCTAACTAAGTTCTCCTTAGTAATCTTAGCTAAGGTATCCATCCCTACGTGTCCTAATCTCCTATGCCAGATCCAACAGTCATTAGAAGAATTCACAGCAAAACATTTTTCAATACTACAATCAATATCATCAATGTCAATGACATAAATATTTTCTTTCCTAAAGCCAGTAAAGAGAATTTTGCCATTTGCAGCATCTTTAATTATGCATGAATCTGATTTAAATATTACTTCATAACCTTTGTCACATAATTGACTTATGCTAAGCAAATTGTGTTTTAACCCATCAACTAATAAAACATTTTCTATAACAGAATTGATAGGGTTACCTATGTTGCCAATGCCAACAATTTTGCCCTTTTGGTTTCCACCAAAAGTGACACTGCCCTTTTTCTTGTTGACAACAGCAAACTTGGTTGAGTCTCCCGTCATATGCCTAGAACAACCACTGTCAAGGTACCACTGATTCTTCCAGGAGAGCTGTCAACCTGCAAACAATTGATCAAGTAGTCTCTTAGGTACCCAAATCTTTTGGGTCCTAGTGTTAGTCTTGGTTCCTTTAGGAACCACTGTAATTTGCTACCTGGTTCATACTGTTTGTTTTGAAAGGACATACAAAGATTTATGCCTACGTTCATTACGGTAGTGCAAGTAGTTGGGTTGACAAAGAGAGTCTAAAAACTTTTCTCTATTGAACCTGGTCATAACTAAACATGCTTTAATCAATGAGTAGCTCTATGATTCCGCGATTACAGTGTTTAAGTTCTTGCGACCATTTTTTGAAAACCAAGACAGTTTATTCAAGTATTCATTTATTTTCTTTAGTTCAGAAATTTCGTTTCAGCAGGTTTATACTTCTTTAGTATGCTTCTAAAAATTATACTTCATTTTCCTTTTTTTTTTTTTTTTTTTTTTTTTTTTTTTTTTTTTTTTTTTTTTTTTTTTTTTTTTTTTTTTTTTTTTTTTTTTTTTTTTTTTTTTTTTTTTTTTTTTTTTTTTTTTTTTTTTTTTTTTTTTTTTTTTTTTTTTTTTTTTTTTTTTTTTTTTTTTTTTTTTTTTTTTTTTTTTTTTTTTTTTTTTTTTTTTTTTTTTTTTTTTTTTTTTTTTTTTTTTTTTTTTTTTTTTTTTTTTTTTTTTTTTTTTTTTTTTTTTTTTTTTTTTTTTTTTTTTTTTTTTTTTTTTTTTTTTTTTTTTTTTTTTTTTTTTTTTTTTTTTTTTTTTTTTTTTTTTTTTTTTTTTTTTTTTTTTTTTTTTTTTTTTTTTTTTTTTTTTTTTTTTTTTTTTTTTTTTTTTTTTTTTTTTTTTTTTTTTTTTTTTTTTTTTTTTTTTTTTTTTTTTTTTTTTTTTTTTTTTTTTTTTTTTTTTTTTTTTTTTTTTTTTTTTTTTTTTTTTTTTTTTTTTTTTTTTTTTTTTTTTTTTTTTTTTTTTTTTTTTTTTTTTTTTTTTTTTTTTTTTTTTTTTTTTTTTTTTTTTTTTTTTTTTTTTTTTTTTTTTTTTTTTTTTTTTTTTTTTTTTTTTTTTTTTTTTTTTTTTTTTTTTTTTTTTTTTTTTTTTTTTTTTTTTTTTTTTTTTTTTTTTTTTTTTTTTTTTTTTTTTTTTTTTTTTTTTTTTTTTTTTTTTTTTTTTTTTTTTTTTTTTTTTTTTTTTTTTTTTTTTTTTTTTTTTTTTTTTTTTTTTTTTTTTTTTTTTTTTTTTTTTTTTTTTTTGAAACCCAAGGGGTGGTGAGAGAGAGAGAGAGAGAGAGAGAGAGAGAGAGAGAGAGAGAGAGAGAGAGAGAGAGAGAGAGAGAGAGAGAGAGAGAGAGAGAGAGAGAGAGAGAGAGAGAGAGAGAGAGAGAGAGAGAGAGAGAGAGAGAGAGAGAGAGAGAGAGAGAGAGAGAGAGAGAGAGAGAGAGAGAGAGAGAGAGAGAGAGAGAGAGAGAGAGAGAGAGAGAGAGAGAGAGAGAGAGAGAGAGAGAGAGAGAGAGAGAGAGAGAGAGAGAGAGAGAGAGAGAGAGAGAGAGAGAGAGAGAGAGAGAGAGAGAGAGAGAGAGAGAGAGAGAGAGAGAGAGAGAGAGAGAGAGAGAGAGAGAGAGAGAGAGAGAGAGAGAGAGAGAGAGAGAGAGAGAGAGAGAGAGAGAGAGAGAGAGAGAGAGAGAGAGAGAGAGAGAGAGAGAGAGAGAGAGAGAGAGAGAGAGAGAGAGAGAGAGAGAGAGAGAGAGAGAGAGAGAGAGAGAGAGAGAGAGAGAGAGAGAGAGAGAGAGAGAGAGAGAGAGAGAGAGAGAGAGAGAGAGAGAGAGAGAGAGAGAGAGAGAGAGAGAGAGAGAGAGAGAGAGAGAGAGAGAGAGAGAGAGAGAGAGAGAGAGAGAGAGAGAGAGAGAGAGAGAGAGAGAGAGAGAGAGAGAGAGAGAGAGAGAGAGAGAGAGAGAGAGAGAGAGAGAGAGAGAGAGAGAGAGAGAGAGAGAGAGAGAGAGAGAGAGAGAGAGAGAGAGAGAGAGAGAGAGAGAGAGAGAGAGAGAGAGAGAGAGAGAGAGAGAGAGAGAGAGAGAGAGAGAGAGAGAGAGAGAGAGAGAGAGAGAGAGAGAGAGAGAGAGAGAGAGAGAGAGAGAGAGAGAGAGAGAGAGAGAGAGAGAGAGAGAGAGAGAGAGAGAGAGAGAGAGAGAGAGAGAGAGAGAGAGAGAGAGAGAGAGAGAGAGAGAGAGAGAGAGAGAGAGAGAGAGAGAGAGAGAGAGAGAGAGAGAGAGAGAGAGAGAGAGAGAGAGAGAGAGAGAGAGAGAGAGAGAGAGAGAGAGAGAGAGAGAGAGAGAGAGAGAGAGAGAGAGAGAGAGAGAGAGAGAGAGAGAGAGAGAGAGAGAGAGAGAGAGAGAGAGAGAGAGAGAGAGAGAGAGAGAGAGAGAGAGAGAGAGAGAGAGAGACTGATACCAATTGTAGGATCGGTATTTGTCTAAGCGGGGGGTGAATTAGACTTTTTAAAACTTAATTTAGTAATTGATATAATTTCTCTCGATTTGGCTAAATGCTAACAGCAGTCAAACAAATAAAGTAAAGAGCAAGAGAGAAATTGACACACGAGTTTTAACGTGGTTCGGCTCAACCCAGCCTACGTCTACGCTTCAAGGTTCACCCCTTGAAGATCCTTAACCTTCTCCTCGAGAACAACCAGATCGGAATTTCGGGCTCGATCAACTGCCTTTACACTTCAGGATTATACTTCACGGGCGATAATCCACAGCCTTTACAGATAATTTGAGTTTGTAAAAGAAAGTACAGACTACACTCTCACAGGATCTAAATCTCAAGTTTGAATAGAGAGAGGTAGACAAAATCAGTACAGAGTATGAATGAGATTCGCAGATTAGGGCTAAGGATTCAAATTGGCAAAAGTTGTTACTTCGTGCTCTGAGCTCTGCTTAAATACTCTGTATCCTTTTTGCTTCACAGAATTGAATGCTTCTACTAGAAATGGATAAAAGTTACCGTTGGGAAGCATCCGTACTGAAAGCAGATGTCCGTTGCATTTAGGGTCGCTGTTCGTCGTCGCCATTAAAGCTCTGGAGTTAATGTTGAAAACGACGTCACTGTAGCTTCGCGGCTAATTTGAATTCTGGCGGAAGACGAAACTGTTTTGTAGTCTTGAACCGCCATCGGAAGATGCAACATAAGAATCTTGAACCGGCATCGGGTAAGAAAGCGTTAAGCACTTGAACCGGCATCGGATAAGTAATTGTAAAACACTGTCGGATGATTAAATCGTAGATGTCTTCCGCCTTTGTCGTTTAGTGACCGGAAGTGTATTCTGCTTTACTCATCCGTCTTGTCGTTTAGCTATCGGTGAAGAACTTCGTTTTGCTTATCCGCCTTGTCGTCTAGTGGCTGGAAGAGTAATTCCATTTACTCATCCGCCGTTGTCGTTTAGCGAGCGGTGGAGTACTTTGCTTTGCTTATCCGCCTTGTCGTTTAGTGACCGGAAGTGTATTCTGCTTTACTCATCCGTCTTGTCGTTTAGTGAGCGGTGGAGTACTTTGCTTTGCTTATCCGCCTTGTCGTTTAGTGACCGGAAGTGTATTATGCTTTACTCATCCGTCTTGTCGTTTAGTGAGCGGTGGAGTACTTTGCTTTGCTTATCCGCCTTGTCGTTTAGTGACCGGTAGACTTAGACAATAAACACGACTCCGCTCTTGTCGTTTAGTGACCGGAAGACAGAATCACTTTGTTAAACACGTTTCAGCTCTGGACACTTAAAACATAAGCATTAAATACTAAAATACCCTTCTTAAGGGTATTTCCAACAGATTAAAAGCATAATTCATAATTCTCATTTAATAAGCATAATCAAATTACATTATCATATAACACATCATCAAAAACAAATTTATACTTAATCATCATTTAAGTCAACAGTTACAACTCACGATTTACTGAATGAATCATCGATTCACACATGCAACATTTACTAGAATCCGAAGATTTGATGTTGCATGCTCGACCCTCAATACTCAAAAAATTTCCTTCAAAAATCGTGAATTTATCCAAAAATGATGCTAACCATCATATCTAGCAAGACTCATAACTCATACGCATAAATACATGATTTAGGGCTTTACCTCGATTTGCATGAAAAACAATGAGGACGAAATTTCAGCGAACAAAGGCCACCATCGCGTTTAAAACTCTAAAACGTGTAAGTAAACATAGTCTTGGTAGTTTTCTGACATTGTTTTGCGGTCCAAAAACGTGATCAAATTTCCTAGAAAAATTATCCAAAAATGACGAAAATACCCCCGTTAAAATTGAGAAAAGAAGAGAGGAAAAAATGCGAAAAACAGGAAAAATTAAACAAATCAGACCTGGGCCCAGTCCAGTCCCGGTCGATCTTGTATTGTATTGTCTGGCCCAGCCAGATTGAACCTCGCGAAGAAAGTCAGTCACAATTTTGACAAATTGATTGAAGAAAATACACATTGCCAAATATTAAGGAATAAAGATAATTCGAGTCAAACCGAACGCATTGACCTCAAAGAATGCAAAAAATTTATTTGTAAAATTTTAAAAATCACAAATTTTACAGTATCGCTATTATTATTGTATATGCATATGACAGGTGAGTCTAGATTTTGTGAGTTGCTCTATTTTCACTGAGATTGTCATGTTATACGATAGAGATTTTTTTTTTTGTGTCACACTATAGTGAATTGTTATGACATTTGTTCTACTAAATGATTTCTACTTATCTTTTATACAATGTTTTATACTTATCATGCTCACCCATTTCCTTAACTTAATTTCTAAATATGAAAGTTTATCCCTACTGAGTTTACACGACTCACTTCAACGACATTCTCTTTCAAGTTTTAATTAGGGAGATAAGTAGTTGTTGACATAGGAGTAAGCGACGTTTAATTTTTTATCTATTCCTTCATTATTAATTTTTAATTGGTAAGATTGAGATTGTTGTTAGCATGTTTTATTTTGTGTTAGACTCATCTATTAGTCATTTTAATTGCATCATTTATTGAACTTATATTATCACCGTCATTACTGTCACTTTTGAACTTTGTGAGTTACCCAAATTTTATTAGGCTCTAATTGAAGTTTAATTTTATGTCTTGCGTTGCAATTGTACTAAATAACATTAAGGATTAGGCGATTTTGTCTCCTCGTGAATCAAGTTGCTTCCCATTCAGTCTTGAGTTCCCTGCGAAACCAAGGCCTTAGTTCGGGCTATCAGCTGTCAACGAAGCATGTCATTCTGATTCCGGTCCAATGATGACCCTAATTGCTTCCACTTTATGTTCCTAATCTGATATATCAAGAATTGTTTAGAAGAAGTTGCTTTATCAATGAAATATCTTGGATTTAAGTCGAATTGGTTGGTGTACAACAAAAAACCTGATTGATTCTACGAAATTTTCTGAGAATTGAAACAAAAATGGTCTTACTCTTTTAGGTTAAGACAACTTGAACAAGAACAGTCAATAAAGATGTAGCTTGAAGCGTTATAAAGATGTAGCATGAATACCCTATCCAAAATTCAGCACTTTGGCAGCATTACTCGACAATATTTTCAAATAAATTTTTCATCTTCTGGAAGGGAAAATGTGAATGAAAGTCTTGACCTTTACTCCATGCAAAAATATAAATCTTCCAGACTGAAGTTTTCTTATAATTTTGTTGCTGCAATGGCATTGGCAACCTACAGAGAAGACGTTTACAAAGAGATGACAAGTTATTCTGTCAGTGCTATAAAATCTCATCTACCACGTCTTCATCTTGATTATGTTCTGATAAACTTCTCATAGATTGAATCCCTCTTTGTTCTCCAATTCCATCTCCCATCATGGTCCGTACTATCTGTCCAAATTCAATGAAACTTTGATAATAAAAACTGCATCGATTTGAAGAAGAAAACCCGGTTGAATTCTTCCCAACATGAGCAGAGAGATGAACTCAATCATTTTCACATTTATTTCCAATCCCTTTAAAATATGAATATCTTATCAACTATGGTTAATTTCATATGCAGCTCATTTAAAGGTAAGAGGTGGATACCTTCTCTATTTCATCCTGAAGCGCGGGATTGTCTTTCAAATAGTGCAACGCTTTGTCCCTTCCTTGTCCCAACCTTCAAAAAGCCACAAGAAAAATGTATATAGCTATAAGTTACAATATTTCTAGAAGTAATTGTTAAGTGATCTCTTTTGAATATATCTTAAGACGTGTCATTTATTTATTGGTAAAATATAAATAATAAATTATATATCACAAAGTACATTTTAAAAAAGGTAGACCTACGTCTTATCCTATTTTTAAGTGTATGCACATTATAAAAAGAGTGCAGAAATCACCACATACACATGCTTATATCTCCAACCCTCCCCTAGTCTCATGATAAGTTTTACAGCTAAATTTATTAAAAATGAATTATTTAATCTAGTTTTGTCAATAATTTATACAAAGAACAAATTGATCAAGGTTAGAATTCATAAAAGGTTTACGGGCAAAAATTTTAAACCAATAGGCTGGCCTACTGGTTTTCTTTTTGCAAACCCCTTTTCACACTTCTTTGTATGTGAATAATACTTCTCTTCACAGCCAAAATACAAAGATAGAAAAAAGCAACTGTGGAATTTGGCCCCAAAACTCAGTCAAAGCAGAGATGAACAGCATAACAATCAACGTATACCACCAACAAGACAACAGAATTATGTCAAGCTAAAATCACCAAATATAGAGAAATCTTAGACAAACCTATGGTCCCCAAAACTATACCAAGAGCCCTTCTTTACCACAACATCCATCATTTCTGCAGAATCTAAAACACAACCCTGCAAGAAAAAAGAAAAGTCAAAAGAGAGAATGGTTTCCACATTCACGAGGAAAAAACTTAATGCAGCCACTCTGACCAGTGTACTAACGCCTTCACCAAATATAATTTCAAATTCTGCTTGCTTGTATGGCCTTGACACCTATTACAAAAAGGTAAGATGAAGAATGTTTATTGTTTCTGAAAACAAATGGCAACACTACTGACTAGAACCAAAGCAATAATAACAAAAAATTTAAGGCAGCTGTTAGCATAACACATATTATCTGATTGCCACTTGATATAAATCCTTCACATTGAATTATGAATATCGAGTGAAGTCGACAGATATAAAGCTGTCAACAAAAAATTTGGAAAAATGTTTCTTAAAGAGTAGTTATTTCTAGCCAAACCCTTACAATTGAAAATGCAATGTGTTGCGATGCAATGAAGGATCCAACAAATACAACATAGTTTAGCGGCTTACATGAATTATTCATTTGTTGAAGTTATATTGTTTCTCAAATAAAAAATTATTTCCTATAACAGATAATATATAATCCAAATTACAAGGACTTACTATGACTTATGCTGCGGCTTATCCAGAGAAATTTGAATGATTTTTTTTTTTTTTTTTTTTTTTTTGCTTTGGAAATCCTTTTGGAACATATATTCCTTTTAACATAACCAACTCACGTGGCAACCCTAAGTGAAAAACATCCATTCCATCCAATCGCCTCTCATCTAGAAATGCTACATTAGTTATTGAAAATAAATATATATTCGACCTAACCTTGCTCTTTTGCACTCTTACACGGACTCGAAGCCCAATTTCTTCATCTCCTTTGACCTGGAAAAGGAAGCAGAGAGAATGAGGTTTTCCTTCACCTGATTTGTGGAAATAGTATAATATCACAAGCTGTAAATGTGCTTACAGACTTTATCTTCCCTATCGAACGTATTTCTAGCCGTAGTGAGGCAAAGAACTTCAATGCAATTCCTCCACTTGTCACTTCTGGATTCCCATAATATACGCCAATCTTGTAGGGCCCAAAAGAAAATAATGTGATGCTTATATTTAATTAAATAACATCCAATGATGCAGTTATGAAAATACAGAATAAAAATCAAAAGTGTTTTTTTCTCGTAGTCAGATGTTGAGTCATAATATCAACATAATAATAGTAAGCTCAATTAAGTTCCCCAACTACCAGCTAACTAATTACACCTACAACTCAACTCAAGCTATATATGGAGTTCTGTACATTCCACTAAAGACAGAAGTACCTTGTATCTGATTTGATTAAGAAATATGAGAGTACAACCAGCTTTGGAGGCATTTCCGGACATCTTACGCAAAGCTTGACTCATAAGCCGTGCTTGCAAACCCATTTGCTGCATTCCAATCTCCCCCTAAAAAATTTAAGGATACAGATGTTTTTTTTATATCAATACAGAAAAGAAAATTAATAAATGATGAATTAACTAACAACATAAAATTAAACATGATATATTACTTCGATTTCTGCCCGTGGTGTGAGGGCTGAGACAGAATCAACACAAATAAGATCTACTGCACCAGATCTGCACATACGATCTGCAACTGAACGAGCAGTATCTAATTTAAATACACACAAGCATCTCAACTTGCTAAACCATGGAAGAAAAAAGAATTATAAATTACTCTCAAGTGCCATCTCGCCATGATCAGGTTGGCAGACAATCAAGTTTTCTACATCCACTCCCACTGCTTTTGAGTATGATGGATCAAAAGCATGCTCTGCATCTACAAGCATCGCATTTCCTCCTAGTTTCTGCAATTTTAGAGTTGAAAAGATACAAACCATACTCAATTCAACACACACATACTAAGTCTTTTTTTAAAATGGTTATTATATCTTTGTGTTCTAGGAAATAAAAAGCGTAAAAGGAAGTATTAAGAAATATCCTACCTGTACTTCAGCAATTGCATGGAGTGCTAGGGTGGTCTTCCCGCTACTTTCTGGTCCATATATCTGAAACCAAACCAAATAACGCCATCTTTTTTTACCCAAGAAAGATAGGGATAACAGATAAAAATGATCCTCAAAGCTTATACTATTGCAGCTTCTTGTGCGGTACATTGGGAGGCTATCCATACTTCGAAAAATTTTAAGCACGTATGTTTTATTTCTTTGCCAAAATAAGTATATATAAAAAGTCGAAGGAAGATGTGAACCATCTTCTTCTCAATTCAAGGTGGTTTGAGTCCTTTGGTGGTGGGTGCAGGAGGGGTTGGATTTTTTTGGTTGAGGGAAAAAGGAAGGAGGACAAAACTTTTGTGTTGATTATCAGGAAATCAACAAAATCATCATGTCAGATAAGTTCCCAATTCTGGGGATTGAGGAGTTGATTGATGAACTCTACGGTGCCTCATGTTTCTCTAAATCATATCTAAAAAGTAGGTGCCACCAAATTATAATAAAACCAAAAAATGTGAAAAAAAAGCAATTTTTTTCATGAAAGGCATCATGAGTTTCAGTAATGTCTTTAGGTTTCACCAAAGAGTCTACTACCTTTCAAACAATTATGGGAGAGTTGCTTCGCCCACTTTTGGAAATTTAAGTGGTATTTCTAGACTATATACTTGTGTATAGTCCTAGTCAGATGGAGGGAGCATTTTGGCCACCTCCTAACTGTGCTCAGACTCAAGGAGTGGATGGTTTGTGCTCAACACAAAGAATGTTTGTTTTTTCGCCAGCCCTTTGTTCATTACTTAGGTCATCGCATAAGTGCATCTGGAGCATAAACAGAAATGAGGAAAGAGAAATGTCCGAGGGAATGGTCAATTCCAACAACAATCAAAGAAGTTCGGGATTTCCTCGGTCTATTTGGGTATTCGGGAATTTTTCCAAGGATTATGGAACCATAGCGCGTCCCCCCTCAGAGCAATTAAAACTTGAGTGGAATTGGGCAGCTTAAATATCTTTTGAACAACTTAAATGTAGGATGATTTCAACACCCATTTTGGAACTCCTTGATTATAATGGTACTTTAGAACTAGAAGCAGAAGCTTCCAGTGAGGTCATAGATGCGGCTTGATGAAACTATGTAAGTCAATGTCATTTTTCAGCAAGGGATTAGCCATAAAAATGAACAGATCAGCATACGAGTGTGATTTGATGTCCCTCGTCATCACAATGGAAAAGTAGAGGTCGTACCTCTAGAAAGGAAGCTTACAATATACATGGATCAATTCTCACTAAATTTTTTGTTAGAACAGCATTTGACCACTCTCAATCAACAAAATGGTTGGCCAAATTAATCGATTATGAGTTTGACATCTCCTTCAAACTAAGAAGGAAAAAAGGGCGCGTGGGGTGGAAGGATTCAGATCCTATAACGCCAGTATAGGGGCATCAACTTTTCAATATGCCGTGTCTGGAAGAAGAGATCCGTAAGGACACAAAACTTGACAAGCTGCAAGAAGACATATTAGAAGGTAAAGGACTGAACAGTACATATATGGTGCAAAATGGAAGATTTGTTTTGTAGGTCAACATCTTCATTGAAACGAAGCTTCTTGTGGAATTTTATTCTACTCCTTGAGGAATTCCATATGCACAGAAGCTACTGTCTATTGGGAAGGTTTGGCAAGAGATGTGAAGTGATTAGTAGCTCGTTTGTGTAATTTGACTGAGGAATAATATTGAACTTCAAATCTGGTGGGCCTACCTCAGCCATTGCCAGTTCCAGATCGTGGTTGGGAGGATATATCCCAGATTTACAAAATTTACTCATTTTATCATCTGAAACTCCCTTACTCTGCCAAAGTCCTTAATCATCGCTTGGAGGCTTACCTCCATTGTTTCACTTTCAATCAATCGCATCATTGGAGTCATTGATTGAGTTGGGCTGAGTATTGGTACATACCAATTATCAAGGACATCCAACACTACTACTTTCCACACTCTTTAGGCCAAGACCCACCCACTCTTTTCCACTATTGTTGCCGAAAGAAAGTGGTTAGTTCTGTCAATCAACAACTCAAAGAAAGAGATGATCATGATTCAACCAAATTGCACTGAAGAGAGGGTGAAGAAATACACTAATATTAATCGCATAGATCAACAATTCAAGTTAGGTGATCGCTGAAGCTTCAGCCTTTCTGACAATTTCACAGTCCATTACATAGGGAATTACAAGCTAGCTCCACCGTATTTTGACCTTTTTGAAGTGGAAAGTGGCAGGTAACCACCTGGTCTCAAATAATCCAATGGTGCCAGAAGGTCTAAGTGAGGAGCAAGTTAGCTTATTTCCAGAGAAAGTTTTAGGCAGTAGTAAGGCGTGTCAAAATAAATTGAATTGCTATCATTTTGAGAGATCCTTTCATTATAAAAACATTTTTAAGAGATACAAAATTGTTAAAAATCAGAAATTACATACTTACAGAATATTACAGTTACAAAACATACTTATGCACGAATGATAATCGACAGCAACTGACAAGATACACAATCATGTTTAAATGCAGCAACAAGCTAGAAGAAGAGGCCACCAAGGAACAGCTAGAGGATATATGAAGGTCGATTTCAAAGGAGGGACAATTAGAATCCAGCAAAAAGTTCTTTGGGACAACTTACAGTTGGCGAATGCTCTAGCTGGTGGAGCAGCTTGGGATCTTCTCCTTGCTGAGGTGGCAGAAGTTTGTTAAGGAATTAGTAGACTTGCTTGAGGGAAGAGGTAACTTTGAAGAGGTAACTTTCCTTAAGATTACTGGCAGGCTAATTTAGGGTTCATCAGTAACACTACACTCTTAGAGAGTTGGGAAAAGAACGCATGTATTTTTTTCCAGTTCTCTTTTTATGAAGGTGTAGTTTTTTGTTTCACTCTCTTATATTTGTATACTACGAACGTCAATATATTCATAATTACTGAGCAAAAAATAATAATTCTTCCGGACTCCTTTTGGCAATGACTGAACAAAATGAATTGACATAGCATCAACATGGCAGATTCTTAGATGCTGATAAATCACCATGTGAGATTAAAGGTAGCAAACAAGATACCAAAAGATTTTTATGAAAAACAAATGTGAAATTTACTTTACCTCAACAATTCTACCTTTAGGTAGTCCACCCCCTAATGCAAAGTCTAACGTCAAACAGCCACTTGGAAAAGTTTCACTGTGAGAAAATTGTAATAAATAGTCAATTTCCACGAGGAGTGAAATACTTCATTTTTTAGTATAAGATTTGAAAGAAAACTAAACAAAAGGGAAGAACTACGTAAACAAGATCAACCCCAAAGCTATAGAAGGAAAACATGAGGCAGGGATACTTCTTGTTTCAGTTAAAAGAGAGTGGAGAGAGCTACATAAAAACAATCATCCCACAAAAATTATACAAGGAGAACTAAGATCTACATCATCAAAAGAGATTATTACAAAAATCTCCTTTGGAGGACTCTATTTCCAGCTCTCTTCTTCAAAAATCATTATATTCAATTGCATTAAATGCACCAAAAGATGAAGGAACAAGAATAGCCACTGCCTTACTCTACCGCATCTTCCACTTTTATCCGCTCCAACAATATACTCTTAAAATGTTGCCCTAAAGAGTTTTATGCCTTGTGGGAAAGCAATGAAAATACCTTACTAGTAATTCATCTAACCAACAGAAGAAACAACATTCAAGTCTATTTAGTTGAATTATGTCCCAGGTCATAGTTAACAACTAGAATCCATCTTTTCCGTGCAAAGAATATAATTACGATAAAGAGAAAGAGCATACACTAAAGCTCCACCGGCACTTCCCAATCTTGTGACACTCCCTTTTCCAAATGAGCTATTTATATCACTCATAGCAGCTTCCAGTGCCTTTTGCTGGAATAATAAAAATCATTGTTTTACTGGCAATCAAAAAATATTTATTAAATACAAGACATGTACAAAGTGTGTCACATCATAATTTTTGTGATTGCCCATTGAAAAATTTAATAATAGTTGTGTAAGTAACACCAGTCTCAATTAGCCAATCATTTAAGGAAGATGAAGAGGATGAATTAAACATATTGGCATATATCTACTCAAATAATTAACAAATCCACTTTTCCTTTCTGGTACATCATATCCAAAACTCTTCCTACTTTTAGGCCGACCAAACTTTTACCTCCCTTGAAATCATAACATCTGATTCATGAAAGCTTCTCTGTGCGTCATCACCTATTAAGATCAAAGCAGCAGTGCAAAAACTCTAAAGCGACAGAAAAAAGAACAAAAAGCAATGTCCTAATATGACCTCTGACTACCTAAAAATGGCAAGTTTGTTATTCTGTTAACGAAAATTGTTGTCCTTGGTAACTCCCAAAAACACATTACACAGGCCAAGAACCACCTTTGGGAGGAAGTGCATTCAAACTGCTTTTAAGTTGACTGAGACGAGGATGACTAATCACAAACTAGTGAAACTTTAGAAGGACTTCTTTTTAACAAACAATATTTATTAAAAATCTCAATGTTACAGAATTGCTGTAGCTTTCACAGGAAGAAGATTTGTTATGGTTGACTTTGTTGATATAAAACATTATGATCCAAAAAAGAAAAAAAAATGAAGAAATCAAAATAATTTTGGTAACAGCCTGAGATAAATTCTTGTATAGGAATGACAATCCAATGTAAAAATAAACAACTAAAAAAGTTCAAACTGCTCAGTATGACCACACTTAGTAGCTTTGAACAAACTGAAGTGATCGACCAGGTGATATACATTCTTTCCACAAACTACCAAACCCGAATTTTCATGAACACTCGGCAAAAAACAAAAAACAAAAAACAAAAAACAAAAAACAAAAAACAAAAAACAAAAAACAAAAAACAAAAAACAAAAAACAAAAAACAAAAAACAAAAAACAAAAAACAAAAAACAAAAAACAAAAAACAAAAAACAAAAAACAAAAAACAAAAAACAAAAAACAAAAAACAAAAAACAAAAAACAAAAAACAAAAAACAAAAAACAAAAAACAAAAAACAAAAAACAAAAAACAAAAAACAAAAAACAAAAAACAAAAAACAAAAAACAAAAAACAAAAAACAAAAAACAAAAAACAAAAAACAAAAAACAAAAAACAAAAAACAAAAAACAAAAAACAAAAAACAAAAAACAAAAAACAAAAAACAAAAAACAAAAAACAAAAAACAAAAAACAAAAAACAAAAAACAAAAAACAAAAAACAAAAAACAAAAAACAAAAAACAAAAAACAAAAAACAAAAAACAAAAAACAAAAAACAAAAAACAAAAAACAAAAAACAAAAAACAAAAAACAAAAAACAAAACATTTCACCAGAATCATAGCAACAATATGATCATTAACCATTATATGCAATTCATTAACACACGAAATTGATGAATTCCATGAAAGTGAGTTAGAAAAGCCAACAGATACAAAAATTCAAAAGCAGTTCACTCCTTTCTCTTCTCCAGAAAGATGAATGGACAAAAGTGGGGAAATTAGAAGTGCTAAGGGGAAGCATAAATAAGCAAAATGAATTTGTTTCAGTTGCCTAGAGGAGGAGGAGGAGGAGGAAGAAGTCACGCGGATACGTATGAACACAAAGGCTGCAATGGAGAAGCGTGTACATACCCTATCGAGGAAGCGGGGGTTGAATTCACCAGAAAGAGCGCCATTAACTTTGTTGTCGAACTCGCAACGAACGTTTCTAACTCGTTTAGCTGCAAGGAACTGTAAATCAATGAAATGGAGAAATGAGCATCGGGATTTCGAGGAAGGGATGAAGCATGAAAAAAGGGAGGGTGACGAATAAGTTCGCGGCATGGTTTTTGAGGGTAAAGTAGAGAAAGGAAGGGAATTCATTGCAAACTCCATCAATTGAGAGTGAAAGGTGGACTGAGAGAGAGAGGGGGGAGAGAGCGATATCACGACATGGAAGCCAAATGGAGTAAGAACGAACACCGGGTCGATGATGAAGATGAAGACAGAGGTAGCTGTTGGATGTTGAAGCGAAGTCTAACCTTTTGAATATGACGGCTTTTGATGAATTTTTCCCGGTACGCCCTGGCGGAGGACCCGTAACCAGGTTTGGTTCCTTTCGGTTCGGTTTAAGCATCCAAACCGACCATAAAAAGAATTTTTCATAGAACTCAAAACTCATCTTGTAATACTGAGATAAAATTAACTAAATTAATCATACTAAGATAAAATGTAATTAGAAATAATAATAACTCGATAGACGCTACGAAGCATTCGTTACTCATTATAAATGACCTGATTTCGAAGACAAAAGTTAAAGAAGTCAAAGAATTATGTATTTGATTGATACAATAAACTTGGTCTAATTCTAAGATTACGTGCTCTCAGATCAATCTAGAAATAGACAATGACTTAGAGAATATCGTCAAAGCAATTGAAAGAACTTATTAGAGGCTTTGAGCATGGTTTGCACGAAAATTAATTTATTTTAAATTTTCAAAATCAATTTTATGTTCAAAGCTGAAACTGACCAAGTCTTTGTCGCTTTATGAATTGATTTGACAATCTATAATATTAGAATTGAGTCAAATTTGTTCTATTAATCAAATGCGTACTTCTTTAGTTTTGCCTTTAAAATCGGCCCATTTCTAATGTGTAATAATAAAAAAGATATATTTCTTTGTATCATTTCTATAAAAATATAAGCATTATGTGAATATGTAAAAGATATTATTTTTTTTCTCTCACTTTTCCTGTATAAAAAAAATAGGGAAAAGTACTATTTAGACTCTAACGTATGAGGTTAGTGACCATTTGGTACCTAACGTTTTTTTTGTATCCAATCAAACCCTAACGTATAAAACGTTTACAATTTAAACCCTACCGTCAATTTTTCAATTAAATTTAATAGATTTTTTTTCAAAATTCCTAAAGTCTCTCTCTCTCTCTCTGAACAGTCTCTCTCTCTCTGAACAGAGGCCGAAGACCAGACCATGTTTTGTTTTTTTTTTTTTTTTTTTTTTTTTTTTTTTTTTTTTTGTTTTTTTTTTTTTGTTTTTTTTTTTTTTTTGTTTTTTTTTTTTTTGTTTTTTTTTTTTTTTTTTTTGTTTTTTTTTTTTTGTTTTTTTTTTTTTTGTTTTTTTTTTTTTTTTGTTTTTTTTTTTTTTTTGTTTTTTTTTTTTTTTTTTTGTTTTTTTTTTTTTTTTGTTTTTTTTTTTTTTTTTTTGTTTTTTTTTTTTTTTTTTTTTTGTTTTTTTTTTTTTTTTTTTTTTGTTTTTTTTTTTTTTTTTTTTTTTTTTTTTTTTTTTTTTTTTTTTTTTGTTTTTTTTTTTTTTTGTTTTTTTTTTTTTTGTTTTTTTTTTTTTTTGTTTTTTTTTTTTTTTGTTTTTTTTTTTTTTTTTTTTTTGTTTTTTTTTTTTTTTTTTTTTTTGTTTTTTTTTTTTTTGTTTTTTTTTTTTTTGTTTTTTTTTTTTTTTTTTTTTTTTTTGTTTTTTTTTTTTTTTTTTTTTTGTTTTTTTTTTTTTTTTTTGTTTTTTTTTTTTTTTTTTTTTTTTTTTTTTTTTTTTTTTTTTGTTTTTTTTTTTTTTGTTTTTTTTTTTTTTTTTTGTTTTTTTTTTTTTTTTTTTTGTTTTTTTTTTTTTTTTTTTTTTTTTTTTTTTTTTTTGTTTTTTTTTTTTTTTTTTTTTTTTTTTTTTTTTTTTTTTTTTTTTTGTTTTTTTTTTTTTTTTTTTTTGTTTTTTTTTTTTTTTTTGTTTTTTTTTTTTTTTTTTTTTTTTTTTTTTTTGTTTTTTTTTTTTTTGTTTTTTTTTTTTTTTTTTGTTTTTTTTTTTTTTTGTTTTTTTTTTTTTTTTTTGTTTTTTTTTTTTTTTGTTTTTTTTTTTTTTGTTTTTTTTTTTTTTTTTTTTTTTTTTTTTTTGTTTTTTTTTTTTTTTTGTTTTTTTTTTTTTTTTTTTTTTGTTTTTTTTTTTTTTTTGTTTTTTTTTTTTTGTTTTTTTTTTTTTTTGTTTTTTTTTTTTTTTTTTTTTTTTGTTTTTTTTTTTTTTTTGTTTTTTTTTTTTTTTTTGTTTTTTTTTTTTTGTTTTTTTTTTTTTTTTTTTTTTTTGTTTTTTTTTTTTTTTTTTTGTTTTTTTTTTTTTTTTTTTTTTGTTTTTTTTTTTTTTTTTTGTTTTTTTTTTTTTTTTTTTTTTTTTTTTTGTTTTTTTTTTTTTGTTTTTTTTTTTTTTTTTTTTTTTTTTTTGTTTTTTTTTTTTTGTTTTTTTTTTTTTTTTGTTTTTTTTTTTTTTTTTTTTTTTTTTTGTTTTTTTTTTTTTTTTTTTTTGTTTTTTTTTTTTTTTTTTTTTTTTTTTTTTTTTTTTTTTTTTTTTGTTTTTTTTTTTTTTTTTTGTTTTTTTTTTTTTGTTTTTTTTTTTTTTTTTGTTTTTTTTTTTTTTTTTTTTTTTTTTTTTTTGTTTTTTTTTTTTTTTTTTTTGTTTTTTTTTTTTTTTTGTTTTTTTTTTCAGAGGTCACCGCCGTTCAGAAGTGCCGTCACCGTCACCGACTTCATCTATGGCTGCGATGGATTCGTCTTTTTAGTGTTACAGATGCAATCGTCTTTTTAGTGTTACAGATGCAATCGAATCAACTCTGACCTCTTCGCAGAAGAAGTGATCTCTTCCCGAAATATCGTTGGAAATCAAAAGCAGCTTCGTGAGATTCTGGAGCTTAAATAATCCCGGAGGAATGGCTCCAGTGAGTGAATTTTGGGAAAGATCAGGCGCTTGGAGACTTTTCAAATCGCCCAAAGTTGAAGGAATGCAACAAGCCATTAGCGGTTTTCGTAAAAATGATTCCGAAGCTGAGTCGTATGGTCGATTAATCATCTTTGTCGGAGATTTAGAGGAGAAACAGTGGATTTGTTTGCGACTGTGGTTAATAATTCCGTCTTGGAACAAATATTCCTCAGCAATCTTCTCCTTGGCTCTTTGGAAGACGGCGATCTCTTCTGCCATTTTTATCCTTGATTTTGAATGGATATTCTGCAGTATATTTCTTATTCCTTTTACAATTTCAAGATTTGTCTATTTCCTCAGAAGAACGAGAGGAGAAGTTCCAAAAATTCTTCAGGATTTTTGATTATTTGGGTCGCAATCCTAATCGTCATGTGGCGTCACTGTCACCAGATACACCAATACTATTTCATTGACAGTTCTTTTATATTCTGCAACTCTGCATCAAAGATTGAGAAGAACCATTTGGCGATTTCGTTGAAGAGCGTCAATGGCACATTCTCATTCGCCCTTTTATGTGGTCGTCGCCTATGATGCAACTAGGGATCAAACCGAGAATGATCTTAAACTCACGGTCAATGCGATTCGAATGGTTGGCGACATTCTTCGCAGAGGTGCCACTCTTATTATCCTTGGAGTTCTTCATAAAGTTCCCCACCCCAGTACGTGCTTTTACATTTTGTTTTTGTTTTTGGGCAATTTGCTCATCACCATCCTCAGTTCATCGTGATAAGCTTTTCAGTCTGAAATTTTTGAAAAGTTAAACGGGTCATGCTGTATGCAATGTTTATATTCCACCCTGTTTCTTCACTTAGATCACTGAATTGTCTTCCATTCAATCAAAAATATTGACTTTTCTCACTTGAGAACTACTTGGAAGCTAATTGATGATCTGGAAGAAATGTTTCTAACATAAACATGCAAATTATTAGTAGCTTGTCCAGTCAGAGTTTACATGGGTAACTCAATACAGCTCTGCCTTTATGCGCAGTGGGATACCAACTAAAAGCATGCCTTGATTCTTTTGCTGGAACCAGATTGCAAGCAATTGAGGAAAAAGTTGGAGAGAAAGTTGATGAATATGGGAACCGCTAATGGCTTGTTACTCTCCCAGCTACTGGAGCTTGCCCATCGATGGCAGGAGTGAACCAGAGAAGCTGTTTTCGTAAAAAAAACAAGTTTACAAGCTCAGAACAGTTACCTATTTCCGCTGGAATCTCACCGGAGATCATGGTTGTGTAAATGGACAAAATTTGAAGTTTTCTGAGTCAACACAGTGAAGCTGGTAAAGAACCAAAAATTCGAGTATTGGCCATTACCAAAATAGTCAAGTTAATGGAGTTTCCGAGCTCGTCGAGTATAGTTCCGGTTGTGGAGAGAGGGAGGGAGAGAGAGAGAGAGAGAGAGAGAGAGAGAGAGAGAGAGAGAGAGAGAGAGAGAGAGAGAGAGAGAGGAGAGAGAGAGAGAGAGAGAGAGAGAGAGAGTTTAAGAATTTTGAAAAAAATCTATTAAATTTAATTAAAAAATTGACGGTGGGGTTTAAATTGCAAACGTTTTATACGTTAGGATTTGATTGGGTACAAAAAAAACGTTAGGTACCAAATGGTCACTGACCCCATACGTTGGAGTCTAAATGGTACTTTTCCCAAAAAAATATTAGGACATTTCGTTTCTTAATGCATTTTCTAAATGATAATCTTTTATATATCACAATTGATGATACCATTGTTTATAATCGATAAATGAATAGTCACGAGAGATTTTTCAAACCAAATGAAATTTTTTTATTTTTTTTATCTATTTCAAACATAAAATTTTCTTAATTTCTATCCAGAGGATAAGAAGTTTCATAAACAGTTCTCTTTTTATATAAGTAATTATATTAAATTGTCAATTATACGAAATGTCTTTCATGAAAGAATTTGGCTCCTCTTTTTTAATGGTCGCGCATAAGATTAACTAAGTTAATCAAATTAAAATAAAAATGTGATAAAAATGGTAGTAAACCATGAGTTAGTAATATAATGAGAGCTAGTTAAGTCATTACATCATATTGTCAATTATATAAAATGACTTTCAAAAAAGAATTTGACTGATCACTTGAGAATATATTTCTAAAGTAGAAATAAATATAACTGCAGACACTTTAAGTTGATAATAGATGTTGGATGTCAAAATAAAAATATTAATTTTGCATAAAAGTTAGGAAAATTGTTTGATTTGTATTGGATTAATTGATATTAACGTAATTGTTTTGATGATCAACATTATTACTTATTATTTTATTCTAACTTATTTACTATTATTGAGTTATGTTTGGATGTTTGTTGAAATGGCTTACATGCTTAAGTTTTATTCACTTCGAAAATAACCTTGAAAATGAATATTTTGATTTACTAACTTCCTTATTAAATCTATGCAACAAATGATAAAATTAACATAGGGTTGAATCGAAAAAAAAAAATCAAAGCGTTGAAGATCGATCTGTGTGGGCAATCTAAGAGAAGATGTGGACGCCCTGTACCGAACCATATACTAAATAGAAGAACTGGCATAGCCTCAATCCTGAGAGTATTTTGATTGTGGAATGTGGACATCTGTAACAAAAGTCTAGCAGAATCCATGAAAGTCTAGTCCAAAGCGTCAAACCATTTGAAAATTGAAGAGCAGATGTCTGAACTTGAAGAGCGCCTAGTCCTCCATGGATCTGCGGAAACTCAGTCCTGAGTCAATATTTTTTTAATTTCAATTTGCGTACGCTCAAAAACATATGGGGGAGCTTGCAACGGACACCCAAAGGATCTTGCGAAAGTCCTACTTATAGACAATAACTCAAATTGAAGTTTCTACGAATGCTTGGAACAGTAGCCCACAACTTAAGTTGTGGAAAACCATAGCCTCTCTAATGTATATAATGATTATATCACAAACACTCAGATGAATAGTAGAGGGCGACTAAACCATAGCCTCTCTAATGTATATAATGATTATATCGCAAACACCGGGATGAATAGTAGAGGGCGACCGTTGTTCAAGAATTTTGAAAGCCTCTATAAATATAAGCTCACTTTACTGTGCAACATCGATCATTTACATCAAAGTGATGCCCATTCAATTGCAAATGTTTGCGGCTTGATGCTTGAGCCAAAAATCTAACATCTCCTAGATATACACTTGAGATTGTACATCCTGAGAGAATTAGGCTTCGTGTACTTCAATTTCTTCACATCTTGTATTCATTGTGGAAACTGGAAAAAGGTGATGCCCTACAAGAGTCGTTTAAGATTTAATTGACACTCGTAAAATCAATTAAGAAAAAAGAGTGATGCACGTGAAAAGTCATTGTAAAGTTTAATTGACAGTTAGAAATTTGTTTTTGTATCAAGTCAAGCTGATAAGTTGATCAAAAGTTATTGTAACAACCCACTTAAAATTCCTCTCCGATTAAAACCCTAATTTTCCTTCTTTTTCGTTTAAAAGTTAGTTTAATTTTCTCATGCCAACACTAACCCTCATATATCCAATTGAAGTCTTCAGCAACTTAGACGATCTAATGACCCTTGGACTCACTAGTAGCTTCAAGGACTCGTTAGTTTATCATCTAAAGTAACCTACCATTCCGTTAACCATATTGAATTCCTTAGTACCAAAAACTACCTAACAATCTACTATCTCACTGCTGCTTCTGGGACTCAATAGTTTGTCGTCTAAAGAATTCAATAATCATGTCAAGCTCCATGGAAAGGTAAGCTACCTGACAATTTACGGTCTTATACCCGCTTCAAGATCTCGTTAGCTATTCCGTCCAGAAAACCGACTTTAACAATTTCTCTCATCTTTTCATCCGAACAAGTATTCATTATTTATTCCAGCATTTTTTTTCCATCATTAGTCAATACAAGTTCTAACCTCCAATACTGTACATCAAATAATTACATCAATGTAAAAAATTCTGAACATTCAATTCCTAAGATATGTATGCTTTCAAAATAACGAAAATAAAACCATTAATATTTCCATGCTTGAAAGTTCAAACAGAAGATGCTTCCCATTTTCTTGTAATCTCTTTTTTATTAGTCCCAATAAACTATTTTATTTAATCGAGGTATTCTTTTAACTTTATTTTGTTTTTTTTTTTTTCTAATATTTCATTTCATTTTAAACTCTCACGTTTCCTCTTTTAATATTCTTTGTATATTTTTATAAGCTTTTTCATCTATTTGTATTAAAATAATGTCATTTTTTTTGTCATCCTCTTTTTTTTTTTTTACATATTAATGAAGCAATAATTTATTTATTTTGTTTTGAATGATACATAATTTTAGTTTATTGAAAAATATTATAAGAATATCTATATAACAATTGTGGTACTCATTTAATAATAATAAAAAATTATATATTTAGATTATTCTCAATCCCTCGTACTTTTTTAAAAATAACATTACATTTACTCGATTATTCTACTATTTTAACATAATTGTCGATGTTTGGTGCATGAAAGTGATATTATTCTAATAAATTAATGATTTATAATTAAAAAAATACAAAACAACATTCTCCTTGAATATTTATTTATTTAAAAATTGCTGCCACTCTTCTGTCTTATTTAGAAATAGAAGTATTTTTTTTAAATTTCGAGGAGGAAAAGAAACAAGAAAATAAAGAATTTTAAATAAATAAATAAATAAATAAGAAACTTGGAAAATCATCCACAGGCCTACCTTATCGATACAGCACAATTCTACAGGTTGAGAGACGGCCAACAATGCCACCACAAACACCCAAATTCCCATCTTTGTTTCCCTTCTCCACCATACACTTCTTCCTTCTCTACCTTTTGCTTCTCCTTTCTCTCGCTTCCTCTTCATTTCGTTGCTCCTTTGAACTGTTGCAATTCCTCAGTCCTACTCTATCGCATGCTCTGAGAGGTACGATTGTTTCTCTGCGAGTTTGCTGATTTTCGGACTTTGGGCTGTCTCTACTTTTTCAAGTTTGTGTGTGCTTGTTTCTTTCTTCTTCTTCTGCCATTGCTGGATTTTCTGTGTTTATTCGCATAGCTTTCAATTTTGCTTCTCGAAGTGCAATTGTTGAAGTTCAGGATCGATGGTGAGAAAGTGTTGTGTGAGTTCTGTTTATAGGATGTGAGTTTGTCTGTTGGGTTTATCTGGGGATTTTGAATAGCTGGAGAGAGGTTGCCTCATGTTAAATTTTGTGGGAAGTATGCAAGGTACAGGAACCATGACTTCTGCGGCTTCCCTCATTAGCTTGGGTAATGTTGCGATTGTGGGACCGTCTGAAAGGTTTCGTTCGTATTTTCAGAGAGTTTCTTTGTCTAGAAGAAGGTGTAGGAGAACAAATGGATGGCACTATGTTTCGCTGTCCATCTGTAAATATTCAGCAACAACTACAGATTTTGTTGCTGATCAAGGTAGTGCCGTTTCTTTTGATGCTAACAACTTAAAGAGAAGTAAAGAGGATGAAAATGGTGATTTTCTTCTTAAGCCTGCCCCGAAGCCAGTTTTGAAGATTTCGGGTACTAAGGTTGAACAACCCCTTTCAAAGCCAAATTCATTGACATGGGAAAATCCAAGTGGTACTGGGACACCAAATAACAGAATCTTGGACAATGAAGAAGACATGAACAGTGTGATTGAATCACTTGGAGCGGTACTGGAGAAGGCGGAAAAATTGGAAACTTTTAGATTGAATGATTTGGATAACAGTAAGGTTGGTGGCTCTATAAATAAATCATCATCTGATACTAGTACTAATTCTAACAAAATTGGAGATTCAAAAATTAACGCATCTACAAACTCGATGGCCAATAAAAAATCTAAAACTCTGAAGAGTGTTTGGCGCAAGGGGGACAATGTGGGGGCAGTGCAGAAAGTGGTGAAAGAATCAGCTATCCCTAGTAATAGTCATCGAGAAAGAGAAGCCCATAACAAGGGAAGAGATGAAGATGGAGCCTCAACCACAGCCACCTTTTAGACCTCCCCTGCCGCCTGTAAGACAGGAACCAAAGTTGCAAGCAAGACCCTCTACAGTTCCTCCACCTACGATAAAAAAGCCTGTGATTTTAAAAGACGTGGGAGCAGCACCAAGGGCTCCAGCTGAAGAAACAGAGACTAAAGAAAGAAAGCCAATTCTGATTGATAAATTTGCTTCTAAAAAGCGGGTGGTTGATCCTCTGATTGCTCAAGCAGTGCTGGCACCCACCAAACCAGCAAAAAGTCCTCCCCCCAGCAAGTTCAAAGATGATTATCGCAAGAAAAATGCCGCTTCAGGGGGCCAACGAAGACGTATGGTCAATGATGTTGAGATTGCTGATGAGGATACTTCAGAGTTAAATGTTTCGATTCCTGGGGCTGCTAGGAAAGGGAGGAAATGGAGCAAGGCAAGTCGCAAGGCAGCCAGAATCCAAGCTGCTAAGGATGCTGCTCCAGTGAAAGTCGAAATTTTAGAGGTTGGGGAAAAAGGTATGCTATTAGAGGAGTTATCCTATAACCTGACCATCAATGAAGGTGAAATTCTCGGGTATTTATATGCCAAGGGGATTAAGCCTGATGGTGTCCAAACTCTAGATAGAGATATCGTGAAGATGGTTTGTAAGGAGTATGATGTGGAGGTCATAGATGCCGATCCCACGAAAGTAGAGGAGATGGCAAGAAAGAATGATATATTTGATGAAGAAGATTTGGACAAACTACAAGATAGGCCTCCTATCATTACAATCATGGGTCATGTAGATCATGGCAAGGTAATCAAAATTCACAACTTGTCATTTTTTTTTGGTCATATCTTGTTATCTATCCTTCGCTATTATTGACAAATATTTGTTTTTGATTGTTTGGCTTTGGCAGACTACTCTTTTGGATTACATACGGAAGAGCAAGGTAAATTTGGAAGCTTGATTTTTAACTGTTTAAGATCTGACCCGTTTGCTATTTTAGCCCATATTCGACAATGTAATCATTAACAACTTTAAGTTGAACACTAAAGTGGTCTAAATAGTAAATAAAGTGATAATCATGTATTGTGGGATGCGTTGTGTAACTAAATTTTTGCTTTTACACACATTTTGATTTAGATGGGGCGTGGCTTTAGCTCTGTCAAACCCATAATAGCTTTACATCAATGACATTCTCAGGTAGTTGCATCAGAAGCTGGCGGAATTACACAAGGAATTGGTGCGTACAAGGTACAGGTTCCTGTTGATGGCAAGTTGCAGCCTTGCATGTTTCTTGATACTCCTGGACACGAGGTACTCTCTCACAACCAATACTTTTAGTCCTAACTACCAATCTGAAGTTGCAAAACTGCAATTATTATTATTTTTTTCTTTGTTATTTGTATTTCTACTCTACTTTTTCGTATTTTGGTGTTAACTAAAAAAGTGGTTCTTGCACGTTCTTAGAGATGATTTTTTTTTTTTTTTTCTGACAATCATATCATTTTTGGCTTTTACTAGTATGATTCAATATAGTAAAGATTAACCTGCGCAAATTTTGTTGCCTTAAGGTGATGTATTTTTATCTGCTCTTTTAGGCATTTGGAGCAATGAGAGCTCGTGGAGCCCGAGTGACAGATATTGCTGTCATCGTGGTGGCTGCTGATGATGGTATCCGTCCTCAAACGAATGAGGCAATAGCTCATGCCAAAGCAGCTGGTGTACCAATAGTGATTGCCATAAACAAGGTACCAATTCTCAACTTTGCAACTGCACGTCTGTAAAGCATGTATTATTGATATAGTGATTCTAAAAACACGGAATTAAAAATGAAATTCTAAACAGAATTTTAAGGCCTGTCAAAAGCAATAAAAGGAAGTTCTGCTGGCTCTTCTTAACCTCAACATGATTAACAGGAGCTCTCTCGAATGATGTCTTCATCATATCTCCGAAGTTGGAAATATGTCTGTCTGCATCATTATTTTGAACGCCATAACCCATTGAAAAAAGATGAACATATTATGAACCATTAGGAATGTAGTTGTTGCAAAACTTGCTTCAGATGCCAAAACCACTGTAATTTATGTGAAAGCAGAATAAAAAGATGTGAATGAGTTTTCTCTGTCTGTTCTGTTTTGTTTTTTGGAAAAAAAAAAAATTGTCTTTTCGCTTGCAAAGACTTGATTTTCATACTCAAAATTTGCAGTTTGCCATGCTGCTTGTCAGAAATACATGCTTTAGAGAAATACAGAAGTATTTTAATACATTTTTATCACCAAGAAATAATGCTAGTATATAAAACTGCTTATGCCAGGGAATCGCCACATGAAACTTAATTTCTATCACACTTTCTTCTTTTGCGATAGATTGATAAAGATGGAGCAAATCCAGAAAGAGTGATGCAAGAGCTTTCTTCCATCGGTCTTATGCCAGAAGATTGGGGTGGTGACACTCCAATGGTTCAGGTGCTCTTAAATTGATCGTGGTTATACATGTTACACTTTTTTTTAGATTTGTATATTTACTTAAATTATATATTGCTTTTAAACAGATAAGTGCTCTGAAAGGGCAGAATGTTGATGACCTTTTAGAAACTGTGATGCTCGTTGCTGAGGTAATTCAAATACTCCTACACATATATGTTAGGAAAGCAGTCTCTATCTGTTAACCTTTTCTGGCTGATATTTTTTACGTGCAACAATTTCGTGGTAAATATGGAAGTAGTTAGTGGTCTAATTCACTATTCTCTCAAGCAATGCAGGTTTTCTACTTAAATAGTAAAAAAGCCTTCAAAATAGAGATGAGGAAAAATGATGTGATGCCTAGTGTATTTTATCTGTTATCCATCTCGTTAGATATGGTAGAAATTTTTCTCAAAGAACATTTGTTATCAACTTGTTCCAAAAATAGATGGTATTGCATAATTCCGCATGAATTTAGTATTCTAACGTGCATAAAATGTTACAATTATCATGCGTTGCCTGGCGCTTGCTATCATTTAGTGATCTGTAGTTGAACTTTGACATTCTACGTTTTTGACATAGATTGCAAATTCATTAGAATGAGTCATTTTAAATGTTGAGTCGAGTGCTAAAATCAGTGTTCATAGAGAGGGCCGAGGAAATATTTTCTGATCTTATTTTCTTTCATTTAAGCTGTTGGTGTGCTATGATGTTTAATAGATTGGCATGAGCTAATCATTCAAATAGATGAATCTCTTGTTCGACCAATATTCTTCTTTTTTTATTTGTTATTGATACTATTTCTTTGGCATAAACTTTCTTTATATCTTAGCATCATGTCTTCTTTTTCAGTTACAAGACTTGAAGGCTAATCCTCATAGAAATGCAAAGGGTACAGTGATAGAAGCAGGACTTCATAAATCTAAAGGTCCAGTCGCAACATTCATTGTGCAGAGTGGTACTCTTAAAAAGGGAGACGTAGTTGTATGTGGAGAAGCCTTTGGAAAGGTTGGTTCATTAGATATTTAGTACTCTTAATTGTTACTTGAGATCATCTTAGTTCATATATTGTCTTTATTACTTATTACATTGTTTTTGCTTGGAACTTAGTTGGAATTACATTACTACCTACTTACTATGTTCTTGATCACCCATGCCAGGTTCGAGCTTTGTTTGATGACAGTGGGAACCGTGTGGATCAAGCTGGGCCTTCTTTTCCTGTACAGGTTTGTAGTTCAATGCATTTTCCTTACAAGTTAGAGTTTTTCTACTTAATGTTTTCTCTTCTATTCATGAAGAAATAAAGGAAGATCATTATTTAAATGGCGATCCTTAAGAGTTGGCCAAAAGAACAAATATCTAACTACCTTTAGTTGTTGCTAGTTGAGCAGTGAATTCTGCATGACAGTTTGTATTCAATAAAATTATATAACATAAGCAATGCGCAGAACTAGTGATTACTTTTTTTTTGGTTACCTAGCATGCTAATTATGATTTAAGTAGGATGTTTTATCATAAATAGTTGCATTGTGAATCTCTATAAATTAATCTTGCAGTTGTTTGACTTAGTCACTTTTGTTCCTACTGCATCTGTGTGTAGGTCATCGGTTTGAATAATGTTCCAATTGCCGGTGATGTATTTGAGGTTGTTGACACCCTTGATTTAGCTCGTGAAAAGGCAGAGTCATGTGCAGTGTCTTTGCGTAATGAACGGATATCAGCTAAGGCGGGAGACGGGAAGATCACACTCTCTTCTTTAGCTTCGGCAGTTTCGTCAGGGAAGATATCTGGTATAGACTTGCACCAGCTGAATATAATCATGAAAGTTGACGTTCAGGTAATTTGCCCATGTTGTGTTTATCTTAGTCTCAATGAATTTAATAATCTTTTTCATGATTGAAAATTCCAGTGCGATTAAATATTTCCCATTGTTAGAAATCTGTAACAGTAGTTTGTTATATCTTTTTAAAGTTATTTGGATTAGTTTATGAGTGCAGGAAACTTACTCTTCTTGGTTTGATTTAATTTGTCCTGTCATTTGATGTATGGGTGAGGTTATAAGGGTTCAGATGTTGCTCTTGCTTTTTTAAAGGTGTTAAATAAGTGTAGTTTTAAACTTGAGGAAGTGTATAGTTTTCCAATAGTGGAGCGTTTTTCGTACCTCATTCCATTCATCTCCTGCAATAATATACTTTACCACAACAAGAAAAAAAGTTAGATGTGTATAAGGCTCAACTCTTCAACAAGTAATTGTTTTGTAGGCCCTTAAGTTATTGTTTTGTAAACTCTCTCTTTTGGTGGTAGAGAGTTGGTTTTTGATGGTGTGGGGTATAGTTGTTAAGAAGTAAAGTGTTTTTTTTTTAGGTTACTCTCTTTTTTACTTTTTTCTTTTTACTGAAAAAGCTGCTCTAAATCAATTTTTTCCATGTATGTATGTGTATATGTGTTTGTATAACTGCATATAATTATTCATGTATGTATGTATAAATCAATTTTTTTTTACTTTTTTCTTTTTACTGAAAAAAGCTGCTCTAAATCAATTTTTTCCATGTATGTACATATATATGTGTTTGTATAACTGCATATAATTGCGAACTATGCTATTTACGTACCAAAACTAAACAGTTTATCTATTTTAGTAGAAACTTTAATGCCAAATATGCATAACAAAAATACAAATTCATGGGGATATATGTTCTATTGATGGTGATACTTGAGAGCTATGTTGGTCTTGAAATTCAATTATAGAAAATTTTTGGAATCCCTGAGTACAAAAAGAGGTGCTTTGCTGCATGACTGTGTTAAGTATAAACTTTTTGTTTCTGGCTTCAACATTAAATTTCGTTAGTTATTAGCTCAACATACTATTGTCTGGTCAAGAGAAATTACAAAACTTAGTTTGCACTTTCCTTTCCACATGAATGTTGCTTCCATCCATTGATTATCAACGACTAGAAATATGTTCTTTTGTCTGTTATGATTTGGCTCACCTGGTATTGGCTTATTTCTTCTCTGTTGTAGGGGTCGATCGAGGCTATCAGACAAGCACTACAGGTCCTCCCGCAAGAAAATGTCTCCTTGAAGTTTCTCTTACAAGCAACAGGTGACATAAGCGCCAGTGACATTGATCTTGCAGTTGCAAGCAAAGCCATCATTCTGGGATTCAATGTGAAAGCACCAGGATCTGTGAATAGTTATGCAGAAAATAAAGGTGTTGAAATTAGGCTGTACAGGGTCATCTATGAACTTATTGATGACGTGCGGAATGCCATGGAAGGACTTCTGGAGCTTGTCGAGGTTAGTCCACTAAACTTTCTTTTGAGAGAAGCTTCTAATTGATAGAAGCTTTGACTCTTTCGATCTCTGGTCTGCTAACCAATGTCTGGATGCTGGATTGATTTGATAGTGAAGATCTGAATAGCCTTGGCTTTCTGTCTCGACTCTCTTCCTTCCTGCTGTCTTGGTGAAGTACTTAGGCTTATTTCTGAATTCTCCTAACCCAAAAAGAAATGTTTTTGATCCAAACATATTGACCATCTAAAGAAACATCTTCCAAGAATATTCCATATCTATATCTCAAATATGTTTGAATCAAAAACATTTCTTTTTGGGTTAGGAGAATTCAGAAATACACACCGGAAACTTGTTTAGTCCTTAAAAAAGGGCCATAATCTCGTTGGCTTGGATAAATTTTTTCCAGTAAACTCATTTTCCTTTATATATATATATATATATTTTAGTTTTTGGCTTATTCACTTGAAAGTGATCAATTCTTCCCTGTCTCTGCATTCTCTTGATTTTTACAAGAAAACATCTCAAAACCTCTCTAACCTTGAAAAAATGTCTTCTTCTCTTTAATTTAATCTGTGGTCATTGTGCATTGGTGGTCAATATGGCCATGTTCACTGCTCATAATGTGTCGAAGAACTTGTGTTTAAGGCATGGACATGGCTGAATTTCATAATTGAGAGGCTACTCTTTCTTATATAAAAATAATAATGACAGCTGATAGCTATTGTTTGTCACTTTGATAGGAAAAAGTAATCATAGGATTGGCAGAAGTCAGGGCTATATTCAGCAGCGGCAGTGGTCGTGTTGCTGGATGCATGGTGGTGGATGGAAAATTAGTGAAAGGTTGTGGCATTCGGGTTATACGAAAGGGAAAGACAGCTCATGTTGGCAAGCTTGATTCTTTGAGACGGGTCAAAGAGATAGTGAAAGAGGTACGATTTTGAAGCCAACTTTTTTAGCATACTCTATCTTGGCCTTGCCATGGGTCTGAATTTCATTGTTTTATACACTGATTTTGTTGGAATGGCTTTGAGAAGGCGTCTTTTGACTTCCTGGGCCTTAAAAGTGGCTTTTGAACGGGTTTTTATGAATAGGCAAAAACACTTTTTGCTATTGCATCTTGAGAAAAGTTTTTCTCCTCTGTTCTGTTGTATTTTCCTTAATTCAATATATTTCGTTTATTAAAAATAAAAAAAAACATTTGACACAAGGCGCACGTCGGGAATTACACTATTTTGTCTGTCGTTTTCCCTACTGTATGAATTTTCAATTGTATTTGTAAACGTATATTATCGGTATGATATCTAAATCTTTCAAGCCATTGCATTTGACATTAGGTTCTATTGTATAATTTTTTTCAACAGGTTAGCGCAGGACTCGAGTGTGGAATCGGCGCAGAAAAGTATGATGATTGGGAAGAGGGCGACAAAATCGAGGCCTTTGAAACAGTTCAAAAGCAACGTACTCTCGAAGAGGCATCGGCTTCTATGGCAGCTGCTCTGCAGGATGCTGGAATCAACTTGTAGATAAATTTTCTGCCATTAATTCCATTTGATTTCTACAAGATAATGGCACCCAAGTGGTTCCTCCTGTCCCGAACCACTAGTGAGGGACGAGTCATCGATAATCTCGACCTGAGCCAATTTCACAGTCAGGTGCATGATTGCCGAGCTTTCAGTGGGATTACGCTCTGTTGTTGTAGTCCATCACGCTGTAAATATTCTCGCGAGTTAGATCTGGTCTTTTTTTGTTGTTGAAGGGAACAGTTAATTGGTTGTCAAAAAATGATGATATAAAGATGATGGGAAACCACACAATTCTTTCCAAATTTCTTGTATACGTCCCCCTTCTGTAGTCTTTCCAAGTCAATATAAGTTTCTTCTCTTAGAGTTCTCTAGGAAGTTGTCCAAATACACAAGTGGCTACTTGCGCTAGATTAGTTAAAAGACTGTGGATTTTGCCATGAATGTGCTAAAAATGAAGAGAATTGAGGAACAATTAAGTGGGACAAAAAGATTGCTATTATTTTAAGGCCATAAAGCATGTCATGCAATGAAATGTCCACCAATTGAATCCGCTCTTGTAACCACTGATTTTTGAGTCATTAACTGCGATTCAACTCTTTATTCTCCTTATTTTTCTTCTCCTCCGACTATATGTTTTAATAATCGGAGGAGTTTGCTTATCAGACTACTGTAACTAAGTTTTAGTGATTTGCTTCAGAGTTTGAAACACTTGATGTCTCAATAGTATTGAGCTGTCATCGCGACCCTTATAACGCACGTATCACATATAAAAGCTTCATACTTGATTGGCGCTGCATTGTCAAGAGGGCAGGGCCGCAGTGCCAATGCTCCCGCCTCTCTAATATTTGCAATTTGTGTTCGATGCCCCACGAGAGAGTAGGAGCCCCCAACACCACACTCTCATGTTAGTTTAATTAATGAATAACTCTAGGTATACTATCTTATTTCATTTTCTTAAAAAATTCGTTGACGTATCAAATATTTTTTGGTGCAATTATATAATGAATTATAAAAAATAATTTATTGCATTAATTTTACTTTAATTACATTAATTGACACGTCAACGAATTTTTTAAGAAAGTGAAATAAGAGAGTATACCTAACATTACTCTTAACTATAATACGTTTCTTGAGTTGCAGTACCATAAACTAAAACCACAATATTAGATCATTAAATGCAAATGTAAGTTTCTGTCTTCCTGTGGTGAAGTATGGAAAGGCCAAGGCTAAGGCAGCAATGCCGAAGCCTCGAGTTGGAGTAATATTGTGTGTGTAGTACTTTGAGCCACAGCGCAGCGCCCATCGATGGGCCGCATCGCCAAAGTAAGTGTCATACTTCTTTAATTAATCCAAAACTTCAATGAATTAATTCCCCTCCATGGTTACGAGTACACCCTAATTATACATTGTAATACAAGTTAGATTACATGCATAGATTAGAAATGCGTAGTAAAGCATTGTTTGATGTTAATACGCACAACAATCTTTTCTTAGGGGACATTGCGTGATTGGTAACAACTCACTCTAATTAAGTAGATCAACCCCGTGTTTGAATCACGTGTAGTCCGAGTAAGATAAAGGAGATATGACCTCTTTAGGGTAAAAATTTATAAACCTTACTAGCAGAAGACATTGGCTACTGTGGCCAACAAGTAAAAGCCCCAAGAATATTGTACGTTTGAGATGACATGTGTATGTATGAAGACGATATTAACATGAACAAAATGAACGTTGATGAAGAAAAAGATGATACGATAAACAATCATTCGCATTATACATAGGGACATGTTATATAATATTATAGTGTATCATCATTGACGTACTCTATGATCACATGGTCGGGGATTTTACGCTTATAGCATGTTATTTATACATGTTTTAGTAATATTTAATTTTAGATTCTCGATTAACGACAATTTATATTTATTCAAAAAATCATTTATATCACAAAATTATGAATAAGAAAACATCACACTAGATAAATACAGACGTAATTATTGAAATTCTTCATTTTAATTATTTGAGTCTCATCAATTTCTGTACAATTACATATTATCGAGTTCCTTAACATAGGTAGGGTACCGTCACGATATCATCCGAACAACCCGGAGATAGACAAGAAAGAGAAACAAGAGGAATAGGGGAAGGAAGTTGAACTATATAAATTAGTTGTGCGTCTTCATTTTAGCATTTATTGTATGTTTTAACTTATTTTATAGTTTCGGCTACATGTTTTGTTCTAATCTAAGGGAAGGAGAATAGAGCAGGGAAGAAGGAAGCATGAGGAACATATTGGGACTCGATTATTCTCCTCTCTTCCTTCTGCCTCCTCCTAACCTTTAATTCCCTAAAATCCAAACGCCTCTACATTGTAAATGGCGTTGAGTTGACGATCACTTAAAAAAGGTTTATAGATTAAAGATCTAAGTACTAAAGAAACTACAACAAAGTGGTATCACAGCAGTCATGAGCCTAAAAATGATAGAAAATCTGTTTCTATGATGTTTTAGACCGATTCTTTGATGCTATTTTTCTTGGATTAGCCTTAGACAACAAATGAAAATGGACTTGATTCTAACAACTTCCTAATTTTGAAAAAGCAGCTTCTTAATATAGTGATTGAAATGCTTCGAAATAGTGATTTTAAGTAGAAATTGATTTTTATCCATATAAAATAATAAGGAAGAACCATCAAGAATACCAACAGAACCAACTAGGTCATTTGTAATAACCTTATTTAGTATCTGATTTGGCCATATGAGATATTTTGTAAAGTCAATTTTAATAGCGAGTGTTTGATTCACAGAAGGAAAAGGAGGCACTGAGGAAGTATGCAAAGTTGAGGAAGAAGCTAGCAGAGTAGTGGTGCGGATTCTGTACATTTCACATAGACTACGATGTACATACATACTTTATTGTTCTTATACACTTGACTATGCTCATCTATGTGACTGCTTGACGTGTCATCTCATTCACGTAGTCATTGCTAAATGATGCCTTTCATTAATTCAATAGTGCATTTCAATTAACAATAATTTATCGCTTTGGTGCTAGTTTATCAAAATTGATGGAGTTAGTCAAATTATAAAGAAGTTGGCTTAATTTCAAGTATTTATATATATTAATTTAAAATATGTTTATTTTGGTCATTAGTCCATATCTTTCAAATAAGTATATAATGACAACTGATGGGAAACATTCTTTTGCTGCAAGAAAGTTTCGGAGGATTAGCACAAGGAAAATTAGTTGATGCCATGCTAGAAGAGTGTTCTTGCACGAGACCACTCTTACGACTTGGTTCAACCATCAAAAAGCAAAAAAGTACTAAAAAATAAATGAGTGTGAAAGATAGCAAGGAACACACGACTATTCATAAAATATTTTGGCCAAAAGAAAGCTAATAATTTTGAGAAAATATTTTTATTCAACGTGAAAATATGATCTATATGAGTGAACTTGGATACTAAACATTGATTATGCTATTTTATAGAGTTATTATGATATGAATTTGCATGAATTTTCGTGAGCTTTTTTTTTTTCATAGAAACTAGAAGTTTTTGCTACAACAATGCAATAACTCAATTTTAGAAACATATTTTGTTAAAATAGTTAACAATATATTTTTTTCTGATTATTTGAGGTTGATTTTACTAGTTAATTATTTCTTTGAAGAAAAAAAAAATGTTGTTGTGCTTGAAGAATTGGAAGGCAAGATTTTTGGAAAGGTACTAAAAGCTTAAGGATAATAAAATCGGACGTTTGTCGCTCAATAAAGGCAATTTTTGGAAAGTTAACAAAATCCAGGAAGTTGCCTAATTTAATCTTGGATCTTCATCTTTGAACAAGCCAAAGCCGAGCTTCATTAAAGCATTTAATTTGAGCGTTCAATTTTTGAATTTGGTCCAACATAAGTTTGCTATAGTAGGCTTTCACTTTTACAAAAAGTAGTTCTTTTCAGCGGAAGAAGATGAACGTAAATGCTATAAAAAAGAGCTAGTCTTCAACGATTGACAACCTAGAAGGATCCGCTATTGACTGGAGAACAGATGAGATCACAGAGATCTGACGATGTATTTGATAGGTTTCATTTGATTTAGATGAGACTAGTTAAAGTCGACAAGACTTAGGTGTTCAAGGGAGATCAAGGAGCCTCCACCTCTACAGATGTTCCTATGGGAGATGCCCTCACTCGGCCATTGTTCTCCCAGATAGTTAATAAGTAGGACAGGATGAAGCAGAGACTGAATTTCCTTTTAGGCAAAGTCGACGAGCTCACTGTGACACAAAAAGAATTAACTGAGTCCCACAGAGAGCTAAAGAAATTCCTCATGGATTGAGTGGAACGAAATGACGACGATATCTCACCATAGTTTAGTTTATGTTTTATATTTCATTTTATGAATTTTACTTTATGTTTGTACTATAATTTATGCTGAGTAGTATTATTGTACTTTATTTTAGTTTATTTTTACAAACATTACAACCGAATAGTCATACATTTCTGACTCTCCCGTGTATAGAAAATTCATGCACATAATGAAAACTATATTAGAAAATAATGAAAATATGCTTATGAGCGAAATGTGTTGAAATATACATGTGTCCCGTCAAATGTGTGAAAACTCATAAATGTGTCTTGTGAAGCAGAAGCAGAAGTAGCGTCTGAAGTGGATCCCCTGTCAGGATAAGTGCGATTATTATGCACCTAACATCGACATATACCACACGACATTGTTGAGTTCTTCCTAGTAATTGTCAAACTTGGCGTTTCATCGACATCTCGCACTCTTTTCTTCTTCGGCCTACCAGGTTGGCGTTTTCTTTTGGGAAGAATGATTTGCTTCATATTTTGTATGGGCGGCCAATGTGTTGGCCGCTAAGAGTATGAATGAAGTTTGAGTACATCTGCAGATAAGTTCCCCAGTGATAGTATTGATGAACGTAATTTTTCGGTGCTAGTCTTATGAAATGAATGCAGAGAATGGAATGAACCAACGAGATTCTAGTAAGCTGCCACCTATAACAGTTGCACACACATGTATTCATGTCAACAACATATTATTCGTTCTCATTGCTGATTTCAAATCGTCCTGGAGTACGAATACCAGTTCATATTGGCATCACAAGTTGTTGTCTCATTTAAATCAACTGATCTACTCGAATCAGAATCCATCGACATCGCTAATATAGAGAAAATTTGCCGGAACAAGAAAGAGTAGAGGTTTGAGGATTTTTTTTTTCCAGTAGAGGATGAGAACGAGGGATGTTTCCTTATATAGTGTCGGAGATCGGCCCCCCGTTCTTGAGAACGTCGAGCCAAGTGGGGCATGCATGAAGGAATCAGATGCTTCTTCTATCCTTTTCCATGGCGCAGCTGGGCCATCTTTGACTTGAACTAGAGACTTCGCCCGTGAAGTAAATTATCACACCTACATTCCAACCAATTGTGACAAAATCAATAGATTTCTTTTCTAGAGTGATTCATCCTTCCCAAATGCAGCATACAACTCTCCGTTGTACTGCGCTCTCCAAGTGTGCTTGTTCCCCTCTTCTCAAACAAAATAATTGAGATCAGGGGCCGTTTTGAGGCAACAACCCCCACACTCATACCTCATTTTGAGAATGGGAGGCCGATCCGAGGCGTTCTCGAGAACCTTGAAAAGGCAGAGGCAGAGAACAGGGAGCCGATTCGAGACGGTAAGTCCCGTTCTCGAATCACGAGCAGTGCACATTGAACGGGAGGTCTCCACCCCCACATCGACTCTCTGACCCAATATGTCAAGTGTCACGTAAGCACTGTATAGATCGAGAAACCGTTCAATTTAGATCGGCCTCTTGATGTCGGCGTAAATTGAGAACGAGGGATGATCGACCCCTTGCCAAGATTTGATTTGTCACATTTTGGATAATTTAAGATTTTAGTTATTAAAATTTTTAGTTTAAAAGTTATTTCAAATTAAACTCATATGTTCAAATTGGATTTAACCAAAAAAACTAAAAATAAACTGAAATGTATACAAGAGAAGTTAGGTTCCTATGAGTATAGAAGTTTCTCAATAAAGTGTTTATTCATGTAGAAATTTTTATGTGAATTAGGCCTTGAACCAAGAAAAACATAACATCCTGTGCAATGACGTGCCATCTTTTTCAAAAGAAAACTAAATTTTCATTCAAAAACCAACATATATTTACGTAAGAGGTATCATTATATTCTATGATGGACATAAAACAAGTCTAGTCTTGGAACTTTCAGTAACCATTACCACTAAGTCATGACTGCAAATATTTTCCAAAAAAACAAGCATAACCTGAGAGGTTACAATCTGATAGAGATAAAAAAAAATTAACATCTTCTTTTAACATCATAAAATTAAATAAATAAAGTCAGTTTTTGTAGCCAATTATTTCTAAGAAAACTGCACTGCACGCCAAACTATATGGGTAGGACACATTCTACCTCAAACTTTCAATTGCCATAAATATAACCATAATATAACCCTTATCTGAAGAGTATATAGGAACATTTTTAGAGAGAGAGAACTAACACTGCCTCTTGGATTCTAAGCTTTGGCATTGCATTTCTTGGCAATTATGGCCACATTTCTTGGAGACAACTCAGGATCGAAAATGGGTATCATAAATGTTTCCAGGGAAGTATCCTGCTCCTGGAGGAACAATAATCTGTCCAGCAGAAGCAACGTTTCCAAAAGAGGCCCCAAAACAGCACGAAGAGACCAGTAAGGCCCTATAAGGTCCTGTCATTGCTACCATTAATTACAGCCTTGAAGAACATGTAAGCATCATCAAATATTTCAAACACGAGCATGCTGTTTATATTCATTACAACTACCAAATATACTCATCATGTATTATCCACAAAACTTTGAGATCAATAACTAATACGCAAGCTAACTCACCAAAAACGGCTGCACTTCATTCCATATGCTATGGAGATCCATATCTGGTGCTGGTTTGATCCCAAGTCGACTTAACCCAGATTGGGTGAAATTTTCCAGAAGTGAATATCTGTCGTCGCTTTTAGTCCCTTGGAAATTCATATTACTTGCAGAAATCGCATGTAATGAAGCCTTGCTGTCCAAAGCTAAATCTGACTTCGAAACTGCAGATATTTTCAAGAATGATTAAATAGTTAAAATATCCTCACTACATCCATAAATACTTATCTGCAATGTAGAAACCTAAGTTGCACTGATAAACCATTAAATATTCTAAACCAAAGAAGCAAATCCATCTTTTGAACTCTTAGAACTACCGGTCCATAATTCTTACTTTCCTCTAATAATTTCTTTTCTAGTCAGTTTCAGTAGTCAATGAAGAGTAGTCAATGAAGTGGGTGCACAAATACGGTTACTTTTGATGCAGCCAATTACCAAAAAAGTTACAACTGATTGTAGGAGTGCATACTGAAATACTTGATCCTAGACTCAACTTAAGTGCTAATTGTCGATGATTCCACAAGTGTAACTGATGTGATATGGGATCCGTCCATTAACGTTCGAGCATCGAGAATTTTTAACGATTTTACTAATACTTGTTTTGATCAAGGGGAAAATAGCATTCAATGCTTCAATTTCAATAATGTGGCAAACAAATTTAATTGGAAGTTCAACATAATAAAGCATAAATGGAGAACAAAACACAAGTCAAAGGGATTATTGAAATTTGCCCAGAATCTGACCACCGAAAACTATTTGGCAATTTTCGAAATCTTATTAATCTTAAATCAAAAAGTATTTTTCACGAAAATTGTAGCTGAGTTCTCAAGATTTTTAAACATGGTGGTTCGTTAAAAATAGGCATCATTTGCTATGTCAGCTAGATCAATTACAGAAGACGTTTGAATTTCCTTGGAGGATAGGCTCGCTCCTACCCAATGGCGAGCTCATGCTAGGTTGGTGCACACCCATCCACCCTTTAGGCTCCTTGAGTCTAAAGTTACATCAACCATTTGGCTTTTGTTCTTGATCCATCTCTTAAAACTTTTTTGATTAAGTATTTTTTTAATTAAGTTATTAGTCTTGTACTTGAACTTAGAGCTATCTATGAATCCAAAGTCTAAGTACCAATAAATCCCTTAACCAATCATATATAAGGGGAATGCATTCTCTAGACTCTTCTATACTTTAATTGTAGGAAGGGTGAAGATGACCGTGAAAAGGAAAGAAGACAAAAGCCTTGCTAAAAATCAAGACAAATTCGTCCAAAGACCTTGGGACGAAGAAAGGTTGCTTTGACTAAGTGAAAGGGTACCTTGAAGACCATCACATTAACTCTTTTTTCAAAGTTGTCATTTATTATTTGTTTACTGAATTTTGGCTATAAAATGGCCTCAAGTCTCTCATTGTAAGACATCAAATTTTAGAAATCGTGTTTTGTCATTTTGTGAAGTGCTATTCACGAATTGCTTCCACTTGAACTTGATGAGTTATATCTAAGTGAGTGTTAGTGGGTTTGGTGAGTCATATCCAAACCATGCCTTGGGCTCCTTAAGTCCAAAGTTACATTAGCCATTTGATCTTTATTCTTGATCCATTTCTTAAAGCTCTTTTGATTAAGTATTTTTTTAATATAGTCATTAGTCTTGTAGTTGGACTTAGAGCTATCTATGAATCCAAAGTTCAAGCTCAAATAAACTCCTTGACCAATCCTATATAAAGGAAATGCATTCTCTAGACTTCTATACTTAAATTGTAGGAGGGGTGAAGATGGCCATGAAGAGGGAAGAAGACAAAAGCCTTGCCAAAAATCAACCTTGGGACGAAGAAAAGTTGCTGTGACCAAGTGAAAGGGTGCCTTGAAGACCATCACATTAACTCTTTTTTCAAAGTCATTTATTCTTTGTTGACCAAATTTTGGCTATAAAAGAGCCTCAAGTTTCTCATTGTAAGACATCAAATTTTAGAAATCAAAAATCATGTTTTGTTATTTTGTAAAGTGCTCTTCCCGAATTGCTTTTACTTGAGCTTGATGAGTTATATCAAGTGAGTGTTAGTGGGTTTGGTGAGTAATATCCAAACTAGCCTCCACTTGTTCTTGGTGAGTCATATCCAAGTGAGTGTGACTAATCCCTCAACTAGCTTGTTCACTCAAGTTAGTTCATCTATCATTCCATCAACTACTCAGCAAGATGCGCTAAGTCCATCTCCCCCGCACCCCCATGAGTCTCCCTTGTTCTCTTTCACTCTTCCACCCACTGTCTTTCCCCTAGTATTGGAAGTGCGCCAGTAACCTACTATTATGTCCAAGTGATGCTCTGGTCTTAAGTTACACTCTTCAATACATGTAATACAAAAACTTCTCCAGGTCTCAACAGACAACTTATGAGAAAAATCTTTAGCCCTTTAGTTCATTACATTTATATCTATAAGAATGTAACTGCGTCTGGCTTTCAACTACAGTTCTTATGGGGACTTCTGTTTTTTTATCGCTCAAAAAATGTAAATTAAAAGAAAAACTGTAAAAATGGAGAGAGAGATAAAATGCTCAACCCCAAAAATATACACTTAGAAGAGTTATTTCAGCCTCGACAAAAAAAAAAAAAAAAATAGAATAGAAAAATCATCACCAAAAGACTCCACATCAACTGACCAGATGATCCAAAACAGGAAGAAAACATAGTGACGAGATGGAAGGCAAGGCTAATCTAGAGATCACATTACTAAGGACAGATCTTTTTATTGCAACACCTGGAATCTAAGGCATTCTAGTTATGACATCTACCTTTTTTTGTTGTTTCAGGTTTATCAATTCCATCCAAACCAGACCTAGCCATCATCCTCCTTTGTTGTTTACGTCGCAAAGCCTTCCCTTGGCGCCCAATCGAAGGGCATGTTTTCACAATCTCTGGATAATATTTAGATAGAACCTAAGTGAAAATACACATTTTAATGAAGATGAAGAAATCTGTGACAAAAATCATAACAGTTTACGTTCAAAATTAAATACATTGAACCAAGGAAGAAATGCAGCAAAAAAAAGGGTGTAACTAGGTAACATGGTAAATTACTTGGTTAAAGATTCTAATTTATCATACTATAATTTTAAAACCTAAGTTGTTGATTCAAATTGATTCCATGATTTAAATTAGTTAACACAAGAAAGCAGAAATCATTCATTTACTTAGGATTTGATGTGTTTCTTCTATAGGAGGGGTGGACCGTTATGACTTTGAATGAGAATTTGTTTTGCTTTCGTCAATACATTAAGATTCTGCTCTAATGACGTAACAAATTTTCATCCCTAAAGCTTAAGTAGTTTATTTAATCATTTGATTGATTTCTTAGCATATTTCAACCCTTACACAGATGTTAAGAAAAATTCAACTTTATTTTTATTGTAGGCACCACAAAAAGAATATAAAAATGAGTAGACATCGAAAAATTGCTCAAAGTTGATCATTGGAATGAATATATTCACAACTACCCTTGCATCCATGCTGGTCCACATTGTAAGGGCATAGTAATGGATGCATATAAATGGATTTCTATCAACATTGCAATTAACCCTTTCAATGGATTTCTACTCAAAAACTACGTTATGAGCAAGTAGAGATTTCAAAAAACTAAAGACGTAATTATAGTCTTCATACCATCTGAAAAACAGCACGGAGACCATGCAACTCAAAGTTATGAATCCCAGACTCGCTTTCCAGAGTCCTCCATCTCTCTGCACTCTGACAACAAATTCTAGCAAAAGGTTATACTTCACTCTTTAAATACTAAGGAAACCAAGCATTATACATGGTAGAACGTAAAGAGAGTTACTACAAATTATATTACTATTAAATAGCTCTATAAAAGTAGCTACCGAGTAGAGGAAGTAGATTATAATAATCAAGAATTTGTCTTAAGCAAACTATAAATTGTCAAAAACAAATATAGTCTATAATGAAATAGTACAATCTTACCTTTCCTATAAGTTTTTCTAGCATCTCATAAAAGATAAACAAATTAAAATTTAGCCACATAGGAATAGCATACCATTGTTTTCTTCCAGAACTTTTCCTTCCAACTCTCCCTAACCAAACTTCGTCTACAATTGCCTCTTCATCTTTTGATTTCCTACTCATGAAGTTGATAAGACTTATTTTTAACAATAGATAAGAAATTAGTGAAAGTTGATAGAAGTTATTAGAAGTTGAGGGAAGTTAGTAAAATAAGGGAGTATAAATAGAATAAGATGAGATAGAAAGAGGTTATCGAGGAAAATAGTAAGAAAGTGGAGGTGAGAGCCCTTGAAGTCTCTGTGTATGTATTTGGGTACTATGTACGTATTGTATTGCTTTGTTGTTTGTGAATAAAAGCTGAGGAATTACATTTTTGAGGATATAGTGTCTATCAATTTGGTATCAGAGCATCAAATCCTAGGGGAATGATAGATAAAAAAAAAATTTGTTGTGGTGTAGAGAGATTCGAAGTTCTTGTTTTTTGGGTCAAGATCCTGCGAGATTGATTTTCGGTATTGAGAGATATTTCAGCAGTATAGATTGTCTGATAAAGAAAAAATAGAGATAGTGATTGATTGTTTGGAAGATTCTGCCCTGGAGTGGTATCAATAGAAAAGTATATTAATAGGTAATTCTTAAAATATTAAAGTTATAAATCCACTTGAAGAGAATAAAATTAACGTTTTTTTCAAAATTAATCTTCAGAGATTTATCCTCAAATATAATCTTACAATGACAAATCTAAATAGCTCAATAGATTATTAGAATACCATGACAATGTCTTCCTTCTATTAGAAACATCACCTATGAAACTCAATATCAGAGTGAACCCCCAATTATTGGTTGGAATAGGAAAAGAACCGCACCCATGACCTTTTAGTAGATTCACCGTGAATCATAATGCGGTCACTAGTTTTGCTCTCGAACTTACAGAATAAACAACAATATGGAGATAAGACTCTAGAAGGATTGATCTTCTGAATTTGATTGTTTGTATACGATTTGCTTGAAACTTGATAGTAGATTAGAAATGGAATTTGAAGAAGAGAATACTTCGACCTTTATGACTTCTAACCAACTTCTATGATGTATACCACAAAACGATAATACTTGACCTAATCCATAAAATGAGAGGTGCAAGTTTTGTCACTATATGTTTTCAATGTGACGAAAAATATTCGATTCGCCATCAATATAATAAAGAGTTAGTCATTTTTGTAGTTTTATTTTGTGTTCGACTCCTATCACTTACATAAACTAAATGTCTCATATTCATCATGATAATTGAGAACAAAAATACATTGATAGGATTACTAGTGTGAGGAACATATTTGTAAGCGAGTTAACATAAAAAGGTATCACTACAACATTATCAACGAATTTGATAGAACCGGTGATAACCTTCGAATGCTCAATTGTGTTAGCTAACTACCACAAATTTTTTTTTTACTCTATATACATTAGGAGAATTTATCAACAAATTTCTCTCCATCCAACACATCAAACAGAGAAAGTCCACCAAGCCACTGAATTTCCATCGCTTTCACAACTAAACAAAAAACGTCATGGACAGCTTTGGAAATAATTAGTTTCCTGAATTCCTAATCTAGAAAGAGTCATATTTTATTCTTTTCTTTACGAAGAGTTTAAGACCAAAAATAAATCTTTCAGTTCTTCTTTGAAAAAATGATAAGTGTTAATATCCTCTTGAGGTTTGTTGAAATCATAAAATTGAATAAAACTAAGCCACTGAAATTGCACCTGGCAAGCAAGATCTTTGGCGATTTTTCCAATGTATAAGCCTGCAGATTTAAGACCAGAGCTCAATGGAAAACTGTGCTTTGGACCTTCATCGTAAGATTCATTATCAGATAACAAATTGTAGCAGCACCCAATACTGATGACTGCTTTCACTTTTTCACACTCCAAAAAAGATCTGATTCAAATAACATTTAATGAAATTTATTTCTAAAAAAAATATAAAAATAAAAATAACATTTCTTAGAATTAACTACCAGCCAGAGGAAATAACAAAGATGTATATCACAGGTTAAGAAAGCTGGTTAAGAAATGAAAATAAACTAAAAAATAATATCAAATCCAATTTCAAATTACTTTAGGACATTGTCTTGGTGATATAGTGAAGTGGGTACAAGTTCTTTGCTTTGCATGAAGCTGATAGGATCCCATAAATGTAAACCAACCAAAATGTAGAATAAAAATGAAAGAACAAAATCAACCAATAATAGTTGATCGATTTGATGGAATATAAAAATAGAAAATACAAATATCAAACAATTCGAGGAGTTTGTTTCTTCTGAGCACATTAAAAGAGGCTCACCACCCCCAGAAAGCTCTTATCCAAAATTTTCCTTGATTCCTTTTCTAGTATCTTTCCCCTTTATTTATAATCTCCCTTCTCTCTCTTAGGTCCCAACCACGTAGGCAAAGAGATCCTATCCCACTTTCACTACACCTTCCCCACCTTTATTGCCCCTGGCCGAAGATATTCTTTTATTGCCCTTAGGCCTCCCACCATACAAGTAGTGCATTTGCGGTCTATCAGAAGCTTTCAGGTTATATTAGTGGAATGAACTGTGGTGACCTTTTGACATCAATGTATGTTGCAGGGATAGTGATATGCCTAGGGTTACTAACCCTCAAACCAAAGCCCCAAGTTTTACTAAATCGTGTGCTCATTTTGCTGGAAAAATTAGTGGAGCTCAAATAACACTAAGGACCAACAAACAAGCCAAGAAGTGACCCATCAAAATAATGAAACATAAGCTTATAGCAAAGGAGGTCGAGCCCGTGAAGCCAAAGAAAAGAATCAACCAACACAAAGGAGAGGACGAACCCGAGGATGTCAAGCATGATGGACTTCATGCATGGCTTGGCCATCATGAGGAGAAGCCTTCCATTGAAGATGGGAAATCAATGTCAAGTGTTCGAGGTTTAGGGCCACCATGCCAAGTTACAACAATGGAGCACAAGCCTCGGCCACTCAAGTTTGAAGAGGAAGTTTGTCCTCCTTAATCAAATACTGTAACCGAACCTAGTTTAGTTTCTTTGCAAAATACTTTAGTTTAATTTCTAGTTGCATACATGACTGAATACTCTAGAAGATTGGTGAGATGACTGAACATTTTTTAAGGAAAATGGCTGCAATTTGAAGAAAAGAAACACATGGGATCGTGGGAGAGAGAAGGGCCAAAAGTACACTTGTACTCGGCCATTCTCGGCCATTCACATGGCCGAATAGAAAACCACTTTCTAGGGCCTTCCTTTTTCCTACAGCTAAACCAAAACCCTAGCTTTTAGGAGAGGTATTTAAGCATCTTTATGAGATTGTAGTGGCAGCTTAGTTAATTGAAAAATTAGTGAAATTCATCTTCCAAAAACCAGAAGTTTTCCCTCGGGTTTTCTTCGCCAACATTACTCCATCGGTGTGTAATATCTGGCCGAGTGTGTTGTTCATTGTCACTAAGTTTAAGGTTACTTTGAGCCTCTTATAGACATTTTTTTCTCCAGCCTTCCCAAAATGGTGGAAACTTTGGCTTGTTGCTGGAGCATTCCTTCACTCTTGGAGGTCTCATTATCCGAAGGTGCCACAAGTTGCCTTCCGGACCAGGAGCGGTCCCTGAATCCATATCTCCTCAACCACGACGAGTCAACCTCTGAAAATTTAAGCGCGTATTGACAACTCTCTGAGTAAGCTCTCCTTAAAATTTCACCTTATTTGGTCCAGTCAATCAAAAGTTATACATTTTACAAGTTGAACAATATTCTGCCCAGAAAACTGCTTACCCGAGAATCGAAATTTCTGTTTTGTTTGCTGCACAACTTTCAGGTCACAACGAATTTAGACTTGAAATTTTGATAGCATTTCACTTAAATTTTTGGCTAGCCTATGTTAAAATTTCAGAATGTTTGATCTTGATTTATGAAAGTTATGATTTCTAGAAGTGAAGTATCATTCTGCCATTTATGGTGTAAATCCAAATAGCATTTTCTGCTTTTGATTGTGTTTATTTTTTAGTGTTTTCCATACCAGCCCTAAGCGTATCAGATAGTTTGACAAGTATTCTTAAGAGGAGCCAAAGGTGTATAACCTAACCTCTATTTGCTCCCTCAAATGTTTTGGATTTATACAAGGACCCGAAGGTGTATAACCTAATCTCTATTTGCTCCTTTTGATGTTATCACCATATGATTGGAGTAGACTTGACAATACATTTAATTTTTTAAATTATAAAAAGAAACCATTTCACAGCTTCCCTCAAATTTATGGATTTGCAACCAAACCAATGTCAATGAAAAACACTTGTATATATATCCGAACAAGCATAGTTGCTTCTCTCCTTCCTGTTTTTCAGATGCAAACGCATTTCAAATACATGTTAAAGCTCTGTAACATTTTCTTCATAACATGTGCAAAGCCCATGTCATTTTTTTTAACGTGAGGGAGTCTGTTGATAACGACTCAAAGCACAAGGTGTTAATTGATGAAATTAAAAGTTCAATGTATTAATTGCAAACATCTTCATACTTTAGGATTCATTTTGATATTTACCTTATAACTTTTTAAGAAATTTTTTTTGAAACTTAACAATAATGACATAAAACTCCAATTGATTATTCTAACCTGAGCATTATTACCGATAAATCCCCACAAGCATGAAGGCCAGCAAGAACCATTGAATTTTCGTCATCACTTGAAGCCATCAAATGTCCCTTGTCAACAGCAACTTGATTCTCTCCAATCAAGCTGATGTTTTCTACCCCTTCTTTGCATAGTGACATGTCACCCAAATTATTCAAAACATCTACAGACATTACACGGCACGTAATTGTCTTGGGCAAATTCAAACTGCAGTCTTCTGATCTAACACAAATTTTAAAAGGGCATAAATAATTTTTGAGGGTTGTAGCACAAGAAACACAAGCATGCAACCCAACTGTCCAAAAATCCTAATATTTTGGAAACAATGCACGCCATTCAGCTGTCTATCTTCCAGCACAAGCATAAACCTCTATAATATACCTACTTAAAGCATTGGTGATCAACTCAAATCAGCAAAAGCTTTATCCATAAAGGAAATTTTTAATAATAGATTCAAAATATGAGAACACTAATAGAGCAAGTAACCAGTAATTCAACTTAAAATTTGTGGATGTTTTAGAAAGCATATACTCATTATATAAAAAAAAGAATAATATAATATAGATCAAAATATAGAACACTCATAGAGCAAGTAACCAGTAATTCAACTTAAAATTTGTGGATGTTTTAGAAAGCATATACTCATTATATAAAAAAAAAATATAATAATAATAATAATAATTTAATCAATTCTTTTAGGTTTTCTCTAGTTCGAGCATATTTATGGCATTGTTGTCTCTCTTTCTAGAGACTTTGTTCTCCTTGTGTACGGTTCTCTTTCCCAATCCATATTTTTTCTCCAATTAAAAACAAAAAGACAGGGACATGATACATCAAGTCAAGAACCTTGGAAGATCAAATTGTCTCAATCTGTCTACCATTCTTCAGAGATTTAAATGATCAAAGTTCAGTTTTCATCCTCACAATATTCTGGCTCTTCAATTTTTTTAAGTCTTGGATAAATATGCATTTTGGCCCCAAACTCAATGGTTGTACACATATTTAGATATAAATCTATAAACAATGCATTTAACTACTTACCTCGATTTAAGCATCTGAGATAAGTAATGCTTCTTTATTCGTCCTGCACGCGAATCAGTCACTCTTCCATGATGAGAAGAAGCATCAATTGCAAGAACAAAATGGTTATAGTGGAAGGAAAGTACTTGTGCAAGATAACCCTAACAAAAAAAAAAAAACCACTGATCCAAAATGCCAGCTACCAACAGACTGGAAAATAACAGGAAAAAGAAACTTATATCAAATAAAGACCATAATTATTTTCATTAAGGCAGATAGTTCGTAAATGATTAAAAAATTCATGGATCTCATTTTGCAAGAGACGAGAAAAAACCTTCCTCAACTAGTTGAAAGATAAAATAAAACAACATAAGAGGTAGCTCAAGGGGTTTGCAGTTTGAAGTTGCACAGATGCATTATAATCACAAGAAAAGTTAGTTGAAATTACTATTCCAGTTACTTTCATATAGGAGACACCTCCCATAAGAACGTCAGATATACAAGTCAGACAAGCAAAACAGTGAGACAGAGAAAGATACTTAGAAGAAACACCAATAAAGTTAATTTTCTAATGAAAACTGACCCTGTTTAGCAACACTACTTACACATACATGAGGATCCACCTCGCAAACAAACCTGCATAATATGGAATTTATCACACTTGAAGTTTAGAAACATTTAGCCAAACAAGGATCTGAACTTTTCCACGAAGGTATTCTATAAGTAGCAGATAGGTAGGAGGTCAAGTTAGTTCCCGCAGAAAGTTAGTTTGACAGATTCAAGCTCCTCAGAAAGAAACTCCCATCACTTTGATAGCTTGTACAGAAGATTTTCTGTTGATAGATAACTTGAAATGGGTGGTGTGATTCTATATCATTCTATGATGTGCATAAAATATGAAGGAAACTACTAATCATCTCCTTCATGGTCCTTCTGTCACTCTTTGGGCGTGGGTGTGAGGCTGACTTGAGATTTTTTTGGCTAGCCCAAAAGCAGTGGTTAACGTGATTAGATAGTGGGAAAGAGGTGATCATTCAAAGATTAGTCCAAATTTGTACACATTGCTTAAAAAATTGTTAGGATTGGAAATGATATCTAATCTGTTTTTAATCAATAAAGACTAGATTGATATATGACATATGATTTATTATAGTTCCTTTTAAATTCTAGATAGGAGAGTAGATATCCTTATTTTTAGGAAATTGGATTGCCGGTGTTGGTTTATTTATTTTCTATAAATGTACTTTTATGATTGAATAATCTATATTAGCAGAGCCTAACTCTCAAAATTATCTTCAATTATAGTGACTAAATACAGAATGATTCCCAATCAACCAAATCCATGATTTAATATTCCTCCACAGTGGAAATTGTTAATACTAGTAATAATAGATTATCCAAAAGTTTCATTCTGCTCGTCACTTGTCACAAACTAAATAGTCACAATTTTGTTCAATGGTATCAATCTGTATGATGTTTGTCTATTAACAACGAAAAAAAAAAAGAATATCTCATTCTGGCTATGATAAGACATCCTTACAAAAGTCCTTCCTGAAACAAGTTTTGAGAATGCATATTTCAAGTTGGGAAATGACTATCTGCCGATCAACTTAAGGAGTATAGAATTCCAAAATTATCCTCACATCTTTGTACGAATTATTTAGGATTGCATTGATATCTAAAATTGTTCTAATTCAAAAGGAATAAAATTGATATCTGATATAGTCTATCCAGCTCAATTTAATTTTTTCCCCCTAATTCTAGATAGAGTAAGTTATCTTGTATCCTTATTTTTAGGGAATTAGTTTTCTAGTTGATTGATTTATTTTCCTATATATGTCATCTTTCAATGATTCAAGATTAATAAGAGAAACTAGAGTTTTCTCTCAAAATCTACACAAAGAATAAAGATGTGCGCTTGATTCTTAATGCTGATTGCCTGTTTTGGTGCATTTAGAATACTGGTGATGAGATTACTTTTAATAACATGCTGGATGTGACAGTTCTTAAAAGCTTATCTTTTTCATTCTTTTTTTATGTGGGGTAGAGTTTTGGATAAAAATGGCCTCATCATGAGAAATCTTTTTTTATCAATGGAAAATAAATATGCAAATTCATACAACTAATTTCTACATAATCCTTTTGATTCAACTCCTGACAACAGCATCTTCACATATCCTTTTTTCCAGAAACAATAAATCATACAATCCACATAAAGGATTATAATTAAAAATAATAATAATAATAATATTAAAAAAAAAAGACTAGCAAGTCCGGAACATCCAATAGAGTGTAAAACAACTCCAAAGTACATATCACGATCTCATCATTGTCATTGTTAGTCTAATCAAATAAACGAAATAATGTCTGAGAAATTAAGTGCACAACAAATCAATACCATTCAAGAGACACTAGGCCCATAATCCTAACAGCAGACATCTACTTAATTCGACTAGCCAGATGATGCAACAAAACATATGATGGCTTGTCTGCAAACAAATGTTATAACTTTTAGATACACTTCTCATCCATTTTAGGGCATATCACCTTTCATCGAAACTATTTTCAAGGGAAACCACCCCAAACTATTATTTTTGTCCACTTTTTTAACCTTTGTTTAGCATTTGTTACTTTTTTCTTTTAAAAAAAAAGGAACAAGCACGTAAAAACTAGTATTTTTAAGATTTTTGTCTAATATTAAGTGTGGATGAAATTGTAAATTTCTTAAGTTATGGGGTTAAAGTGTAATTTTGTAAAATTTGATAAATAAAGTTATAAAAACCCTATTCCCATTTTGTTTGGAGCCGCCAAAGAGAGGGAGAGAGAATCGATCCTCTTTGGACATTTCGTCGCACACGGTGACTAAGGGATTGTTCGTGAGGTTTCGTACACCATCTTTTGTGAAATGATTTCGAACGAGGATAAGTTTTCAACCTCCATTTTCGTGTTTGAAGTTTAAGGTTTTAAGTTGAAGATGGATTCGAGCAATGAAGCTTGATTCCATCTGATCTTTCTGGATATATTACTATATTAAGATTGTGTGTAAATGTTGTCGCCATTTGGAGGCAAAAATCGGCGAGGGGGAGCCACTTCCACGACTTTTCGTCGTTGAAAATCGCCCAAGTGTCGACCACTGTGGATGGTCGCTCGACACTTCAAGCCCTACGCTAGGAGCAAAGAGCTTTAAGTGTCAACACTTCGAGGGAAGTGTCGACCGCTAGGGTAAAAGGATTGAAACCCCATTCAAGGAAAGTGTCGATTGAGCAAGTGTCAACACTTGTTGATGAAGTGTCGACCGCTAAGTCATTTGATGATTCAACCCAAGAGCTTTCAGTGTCGATCGCTTGGAGGAAGTGTCGATCGCGAGTCAACCCGAGAGGTAGAAAGTGTCGACCTATGGTCCGAAGTGTCGACCGCACAGTTTTATTTTGGGAAAAACTTTATTGTCTCAGCGCTACGCGCCTCGGCGAAGTTCGCGACCGCTTATAGTGTTAGGGATTGAGTTCTTAGACCCGGTTTAGAACTCATCCTTGTCTTCTCTTAGTGTTGAGTTGGAAACTCTTAACCTTGGTTTTGTTTTAGGCTCAGACGACTTCAAGGGCTTCTAGCCAATTACTGAGATTGCGCCTCCAGTTGGAAGAATGAGTGTTTGGCACGAAGGTAGAGGTTTTATATTGATTGTTTTGCATTGCATTATTGTTTTCCAAAATGCTATTTTGGTGAGCTATCACCCATGAAAACATGACAAAATCCGGTCGTCAGCAGTCAGTATTTATACATGTATACATGTATGTATGTATGATTTACACGTTTACCATTGATACATAGTTTCTTTTATTATTGTGATAGAGGATTGATCCTCGTGATACTTTTGACGGTCTTGGTGTCAAAGTATCCGGAGGTCATTCCTAGAACACTTTCTGCTGCGTGAAGGTTGTCTTATATGCACGTCGCGAAATAGGTATAGGGTAGTGATAACGCGCTCCTTGGGTTTCGAAATCTTAAACCTGATTAGGGTTTTGAATCGTTTATACGGGTAGCTTCGTAGATTACCATTATTCATTGACAACCCGAGTAACAGGACTTGATCTTAGAATCGCACGTTGTTTGACTTTTCTTTCTGACTCATGAGGTGTTGCTACACTTCGGTCGCCGTCTTTCTGTGTTATGTGTCGGGGGGTTCTTGAGTGACCCTCATTTTTTCACTAAGACGATTTTCAAGTGAAATGTACGATGATGACCTATATTCATATAGTCGTCTATGTATACGACAAATGCTTTACCTAAATGCTTCATCGTTGGTTCGCGAAGTCTGTTTTTTTTAAATGGTGAAAATGAATTTACAATAGAACGATGTTTAGAAAACTATTTTGTTTCTTCATCATGTTTTGAAAGAAAATATAAAAGAATTCTTACATGCATTTAATATAACATTTCTATTGAGTTAGCCACTCACCCCAACGACTCCCTCCTGTTTTTAGGAAAGAACAAGAATAATGAGTAGTTGGAGCTCATGAGCTAATTTTTATTTTATTTATTTTTGCATTTGAGTGTTTAGTATTTCTTTGGTTATGACACATCATACATTGGGTCTGTATAAGATAAATTGTTTGGGATTTGGATATTTAGACTTATTGAACTGTTTTACTTTATCGTACTATTATATCTGTAACAACTGTGTGAACCTTGGTCTTTGATTAAATGTTCAAATCTTCCGCTGCGAACTAAGCTTTGTGCTAGGTCATCGGGTCGCCCAAACTAGCGTTCTGTAAGGCCCGCCTGTGGGTCGATTGCAAAATCGTTATTGGTTATTATATCATCTTTTTAACAGTGGCCTATGTTTTCTTCTCTTCTGCCAATTACAACAAGATTCATAGGAGCAATGGTCACATTTTGATGGAAGATTTCATTAATGAGTCTCATAATCATAGCAGCAACAACGAAGTAGATTCAACTATCCTCGTTAGTGGATTGAAATCATACTTCAAAATTTGGGTTTAATCTTCCAAAAAAAAGTTTAAAGATTGTCGAGACTCTCTAAATACAATTAAATATTCGGCGGAAACTACATATAAATGTTGAGGGGAGAAATGTTACTACATGGTTATGATGTATATCCAGGGCCCTCACTAGATCTCGTGCCAAGAAGTTTTTCTAACCTGCTAGTTTATTTTGTAGGTGCTTCATTTTTTTATACTCTTGAAGGACCCCATCCAAAATGTATAAGGAGAAGCCCACTCACCTAATGAAGTTTGGGAGCCATGAAGAAAAATTGGACTTCCTTGGGGGATAGGCCCGCGCCTACCCAATGGGCACTCTCATGCTAGGTTGGCGCACGGTTATCCACGCCTTGAACACTTTAAGTCCAAGGTTGCAACAATCTTTTGGCCTTTATTCTTGATCCATCTATTAAGGCTCATTTTCATTTATGTTAAGTTTTATGTTATTTTAGTTTGCATATGTCTATGTTCATGTACTTAAAGATTGTAATAATGTAACTCTCATTCGATCATTCCATTTATGTCGCCAAGTGAGTGCATGAATGTGTCATTTATGTTTAGGGTGTGTGAAGAGGACTAATGTGAGTTGGTGGCATAAAGCGAAGAAAAACTCACTTTGTAAAGCCAAAAGGCCCTTGACTACATTGAAGAATGGCGTGGAAGGTGTCTTAAAAGATGAAAGGTTGCTTTGACCAAGTGAAAACGTGTCTTTGAAGACCATCACATTAACACCTTTTCAAAGTTGTATTTAATTTTAGACCGAATGTTGGCTATAAATAAGCATCATTCCCTCTTTTGTAATGGTCGAATTTTGTTAAATGAAAAATCATCTATTGTTGTGAAGGGTTTCACATTTTTTGTCTTTAAAATACAAGTAACACAAGTACTTTCACTTGAGTTTGTTAAGTCATATCTAAGTGAGTGTTACTGTAGTTTGGTGAGTCATATCTAAACTAGTCTCCACTTGAACTTGGTGAGTCACATCCAACTAAGTATGAGTGTTCCTTAAATAACTTGTTTGCTCAAGTTAGTCCATCCATCTCGTTCATCCACCACTTAGCGAGAAACACTAAGTCCATTTCTTCAAGAACAAGCCTGAGCACCCCCACGGATCTCCCTTATTTTCTTTCACGTTTCCACCCACTTTCTTCTCCTAGTATTGGAAGTGTCACATGGTGATGGTGATTTTTAAGATTATTTTTGCAAATTTTGTATCAAATATGACACAATAAAAGCATATTTTTATTTTATTCAAAAGTGAAGATGAAATAATCTAACATTTTATGATGAAAAGCAAACAAAACTAATAGCTAAAGTATTTTTGTGCTTGTCGCGAGTTGTATTCTTTGAAAAAACTAAAGAATTCTAACAGAAGGTGAAAAGTGAACACTAATAGTTTATAATGATCTTCATCATGAAAAGTAGTTTAGAGAAGTGTCACATCCTTAAAGTACATAAGTGAAAAGTATGTTTTACCCAACTTTTTCTAAAACCACCACTTTGGGGCCAGGCTAAACTGTAAGACATTGTAACCAATGTTCTAACTTCCAACCAAATAGGAATATTTCGTTGAGAACCGATAGTAGTCTCAGACTAAATACCTTATATTAATATAATAAAGAAGAAAAGAGCTCACCTGACCAGCACCAACATCAACAATGGTATGAGCCCCCAAATCAGTAGAAATCAAACTCACGACAGAAGAAAGAATTTCCACCTGTCAACAAAATGATAATATCCTTTACTCCGCTCAGTGGTTCCATTATTCAAGCAAAAAAGAAGAAGCTCAATTATGATTTCATAGACAGAAAAAAACCGATTGTCTACAATAAAACATTGATCTCTATCTTAGATGACAAAGGAAAGGCGTAATGACAGAAGGGAATTGAACAAGTTCAAGCATAGAAAAATAATATTTTGGGAATACTCTTTCGCTATGATCATTTCTAATGGAATAGCCAAAATTTAAAACTAGAATATTTTGTCAGCATGTTGTTTGTATACATTTGGGAGAATTACTCGTACTACCCTTGTGCATCCTAAATCTTTCAAATATATTATTTAGAAAAAAAAAAATTGAATTGAACAAGTCAGAATGACTGATGGATGGTTTAGAAATGAAAACAGATTTGTTTCTGAAGTTGTATATGTCTTTTCCTACTTTCTATTAAAATTTAATGAAAGAAAGTGTGACCAGAATGTACCAGTCAATGATCTTTTAGGACAATATAAATCAACTGAATAAACCTGTCAAGGATGACAGGTAGAGAACTGGTATGTAAACACAATTTCTTCTTATCGTTAAAGCAACAACCACAGGATCACCCTACAAACTATTACAATTCAACAACTGAACACACAAAGAAAGCAAACACCACAGGTCCGACAACATCCGACCTCGAAACACACCACGAGTTCATGCTCGAAAACTTCCATTCTATTTTCAAGCAAAATACATGATGATAAAGAACATGACTACAGATTTCTATATCCTTTCTTTGACCGTACCACAAATGCTCCTCAACTTTCTCTCCTGTAATCTGCCAACTAAACTCCATCTTAAACCTACAACTGTTTCATTATCAAACCACCCTTTTACCTCTCCTTTTATAAGTCAACCCATAGTGTTCCCTTTCCTTACCACCGTATGCAAAAGTACTTCAAAAGGGCCAAAAAAACGAGGTGCTAAATTGTTATTGGACTGCTTATGGATGGAATGTTGGCGATCTGATTTAAGCTTCAACCATACTAAATCGCCCACTAAATATTGCTTATCCACCCTTGAAGCTTCCACATATTTCTTCATTTGCTCATGAGCTATATGTAGATTGTGACCCAAGATTTTAAGTAGTTCATCGCGCTCTTGTAACTGCTGATCCACTAATCCCATCGCCGTTTTGCCCCCACAGTATTGAAGAAGGGTGGATCATGCCATACAATGCTCGGAATGGTGTCATTTTTGCCTCTCCTTGAAAATAGTATTATACCAGTACTCAACTCAGACATTTACTCTATTTTCGGGGTTGTTCTAAAAGAAAACATCAAAAATAAGCTTCGAGTCTTGAGACAACGGTTAGCACTTCGCATTGTGCGTCAATCTATAGGTGGTATACAGAACTCATTACAATTCAACAACAGAAAACAAAAAGAAGCCAACACCACAAGTCCATCAACAGCTGGACTGGAAACACACCACGAGTTCATACTTGGAAGCTACCATTCTATTTTCAAGCAAAATACATACATAATGATAAAAACATGACTTCGGCCTTCTATATCCTCTATTAAATGGTCCAGAGCTTCCCCTCAATTTCCTCTCTATTAACCTTCCAATTAATCTCCACCCCAAATCTACAACTGTCTAATTTATCAAACCACCCCTTCGCCTCTCCTTTTATATGTCAACCCATAAGGTGCCCTTTGCTTACCACCATATGCAACAGTGACCTGTGCCCTCAACTGGGAAAATGAAATCTGGTTAGAGCATTCATACAATGAAGAAAGACTTATATAGAGGGAGGAACATCAAGCACCTCTATGCAGTTACTATTTTATTTTTCATTTTCAAGTCAGAGAATGTTGTCTCAAATAATTGCTCTTCTCAATGCTTTACCGTCTGCTTCACAATTCTTCAAATGATTTTGTTTCACTGTGAATTTATTTCTAATTCAAAGTCATGGTATTTTATGTTAAGGTCGGTGACATATAGCCACTCTAGAACAATGTTTGCAGATATTGATATGAATGGTCGATAATATAAAGATTGAACCCCTCGTTTTGTCTTGGCTTGGCTCTAAGTGAAAACTGCGTGCGCCTAAATGTTTTGTACAATGGAAGCAGAACAACTTTCTTCTTCAATGTTTTATTGTGGGGCAACTATAAAAGGAAAGAAAAATAGAACTCAAAAGGACACCCATCTTTCCCCAATCTGAACTTATAAGAGCGAGGTCCTTTAATGAGATAAAGAGAGCAAGATTTCTATGCTGCAAAAATAATCAATAGTTCACATCTTTCCCATAAAATGATAGTTTTTTTTTTTCATTTGAACATTAGAAATAGTCATTTGTCATCTTGCACCAAAAAAAATACAGAAATGATTATGTCAATGGCTTACTTCGTGTTTTTTCTTCTTATTCATGCCTTGAACAAGAACATTATTAAGTGTAGCCACGTGAAAACCAGGTAATACCTACAACCAAGAAAAAAATGAAGAAAAACATATAAATGCGGTATATTTTAATTAACATAATTTATTATAAGTAGTAGTCTGACATTTATGTGATTATTACATTGATAAGCAATGCCTCTTTCTCTATCTACATTCATGTCAAAATGAACTAAAAGAAACGAAAAGCAATAAGAGTGAAGCTTGTACAGTAGGCAATTTTTTATCACTAAAAAAACATTACTTAAAAGAAACCAGCAGTATAGTTAGGCAGGCTAACAATAAATAAAAATAAAAAATAATTACTACATTTAGGAATTCTATACCGTCTGCAAGTCTGCTTGTTTTCTTGGAAACACTAGAGATCTTGATGTAATGATGTAATTCTTTAGTGATTCCGGCCAATAATCCTACAATCATGTTGGCAAATTGTGATAGAAGAAATGACAGTTCGCGTGCATTGTAGTACAATTGCTAGAGAAAATCTAACAAAACTATAAATCATTTGCTTTTTCAGATATTTGAGTCAATATCTAATCCACAGACATCCTTGCATTTATGCCAAGAATCTCAGGAAGCAAAAACTGAAGAGTTTTCTAAGTAGAAGGCGTGAATATTAATAATAAGTTGCCACTATAATCAAGGCACATTATAACGATGCTGCCCTACGGACACTTTCAGGGAGACTTATTTGCTTGTCAGTATGTGGAAGGAAAGGAAATATGCCTTGGGATTCAGTGAAGCTTTATTGATTGCAATGTGCTTCATCAAAACCAACCATATACTCACAAGACATGGCCAAGCCTCAACTTTGCTCTTCCCATACAGTTATTAGAGAGCACAGTGCTCCTCTCACGTCCCAAAGCCCAAATGCCCATGTTTCAAAACTCATGCATTTGTGCTTTTCAAGCATAATATTCTTCCCCCATTTGAATTCTTTAAGAATTCTATAGTTCCTATGTGAACAAAAGATATGGCCATACTGTACCACTCAGTTATTATTATTTTAAAAGAGATTTTCTAAGACTAAATTAGAGAGATCATTAAGACAGTCAAAATAGGCCAACTTCATAAGTGATCTAGGATAATAGCAGCAAAAAATCTTATAAAATTTTTTTGAAATGCACAAAAAAAAAAAGAATTATACTGGCACCTGAACGAAACCAGAGGGAATTTGGAGAAGATTTTCCACTTTTTCCACTTGTTCCTTCCGCAAGCAGTCCATCCATTCTTCATCCACAACTTCCCATAGTCTATCCTGAAAAACAGTATTAGCAGATATATCATAATAAACCATTATTAACAGGCTTTGAGAAATAGAAAGAAAAAAAAAAATCATTTTTTTCTCGCTGCACTCATCTCGGGCCTCCAATTTAGCAGCGGAAAAAGCACGAACAGATCGTTATATGCAGTCCGTATTTGTTAATTGGTGCCTAAGTGGCTGAAAAAGGTGGATAGGACAGTTACTAAACCTGGAAGAAGTTGACGACATGGGCATTGAATAAGAAGGAATAGGGTCTTATGAAGTCGACGATGGCGTTGATCCAGTGAAGAGTCTGCGACGCAGTGTCGCACTTGTGCTCGCAAACATTACTTGCACAAGCCATCTCTTTTTGCACTCCGAACACAACCTATTACCTCAGCTTTCTTTGTAGTGGCGTTCAAAATCAAATCGAACTACGAGACCCTATTCGAACCGGTCACCACACTTCGGTTCGGTGCGGTTCGATTATTTTTCAGGAAAACAAAAAATTGGTTTTACTACCAAGAACCGATAGTTACGATAGGGGTACGCAAAACAGACCCGAATTACGGTTTTTGAGTGACCCTCATTTTTCAAGACATGCGATTCACTGTCCGGTTCACGGTTTTTTAGGTCAAGAACCAAACCAAAGCGCAGGTTAAAAATTCGATCGTTAAAATCCGACCAAAAACCTTAAAAAGCCGGCCCATCCTGAAAACCTGCCAAAACTCTGAAAACCAGATTCAAAAACAATAAATAAATTTTTCTTTTTTTTTTTTAATTTGGAACCGGAACCAAACTATGAAACACTGTCGGTTGCGGTTTCAGTCTGGGAATCCCACCGTTCCGGTTCCGAAGTGGAACCGGACTGACCCCCTAGTTTATGATTCTGTTCTCAATTTTCGAAGTTGGAACCAGCCCAGGAGAAACCTAAAAAAGAGCATCTGTTTGTCGTTCGGTCCCATTCACTTCACTGTTCCATCTCCCGTTTCTCTAGAAGTTTGAAAATTGGAGGGACGCCGACTGCATCTGTTTTGTGCGACTGCGGGAACGCTGAACAAAGACTTGACTGTCGACTGCCTGTTGCGACTGAGGAATGTCGAACAGAGACTGTATTGCCGACTGCATCTGTTTCGTGTGATTTGCCAAGTGCAGAGTGGAAAGTGCGAAGTCGACATCTCGCCTCCAATTCCGATCCATGTGAAGTGCGAAGTCTACATCAGGGCCATTACAAACTAATTTACAACAAAACAGTGAAATAAAAAGTTCTTAGGTTGTTCTCAAAATATCAAACCAGTTTGTCTTTTATCTTTACTACGTGAGCTACTACTACATGGTTTGAAAATCAGAGAGAAATCACGTAATAAGCTTTATAGAGCTTAGTAAGACCATCTAAACTTTGAAAATTTAAATATGTATACACTAAAATAACATGTATTTAACAAATCCATACATTGTGTTCATGTACTTAACTCACTCGTAACCTCCGCTATAAACATTCTATGGTGAACTGCAGTATGTATATACACGATCCTAGTACAAGAAGCAAGTAGTGATGAGTTGGGTAGATATATAGAAAGGAGCAGGAAATGCAACCTGTAAACCACATGTATTCACGACAAAAGTAGAAGAAGCAACGCCTTTGCTTTTTATTTTGATAAGAGAAGGCACAAGACCCTCAAAACCAGCTTCTTATTAGTCCCACAACTAGTGGAAATGTGTTACAGAATAGAGAGAGAGTTAGAACTTAGGAGATGTATTGGAGGGGTTTTTTTAGGAAGAAGAAAGTCATTGATGTTCATTGAATATGGATGTTTCAACCAAAAACCTATACCGAGAGGTAAATTGCTCAAAACTCATTCATTAGGGTCTATTGTTTGAAAAAATAATTTGAGGTGTCTGTGTAGTAAATTGCCTCGTATATTAGAGTTTGAATTGCGTTTTATCTTATATTAAAATATTTTAAAATTTTCAAAATCATAACAAGCATTTTCAACATTTTTCAAATAACGTCGTGACATAAATTCCTACTAACGCTGTAGCATAAATCAATCAACGTTGTGACTTAATCCTGCGCACAACGTCGTAGCAACTACCTAAGAACGTTGAGACGTAACTCCATAAAACACGGAGGTATTAAACTCAAGATGTCATGACACTCTGCTCTTCAGATAGCCCGTGTATAAGTCTTTGATTGAATACTAGCGTCCATGTGTCCACAACCCATTTGCAACTCATATCGATCATAACGTTGAGTTGTTAATTGCATTGACCGATGACCCCATCTATAGTTTTTTATCTAACTCTCCTATCATACAATGCAAAACTAATTATACCAACATATTTTAGAAATATACTCAACACATTTTGCCACCAATAAAAACACTTTTTAAATCAAATTTAATCCACATGCAGTCAAATTTAAGCAATGGAACCGTCTCGTGTTGACAGTTTGCTGAAATCCTGCCATAATTTCCTCTTTGTCAAGCTTTACGATTGGTCGATTTTATCACCTGGACTTGGACACCTCTCTCTTTCTTTTCTAAATTTCTTTTATTTTTCTAATTTTCAGTTTCGATTTCTTTTAATATAAATTAGACATAATATTCATTTCATTTCCCTATTTTGCCCAATTTTTCCTTGGGAAATTACCAATATAACCTTCATTCTTGTAAAAAATGATGAAATTACGGTGCTTAACTAAAATTGAACTTAATTATAAACCAAGTGCCACGTGTTAACTTTCCTTATGACTTACTTTTCTATTTTCGGTTCCAACTTTAACACTCATTTTTTAACCCATGCTATATATCATGGCATTTATCCCCTGAAATATTGACCAAGCATTCCAACTCTGGCTGCTGAGGTCTCCAACCTTGCACAGTGTCTAGGCGTTCCAACCCTGAACGATGATGCATTCGTCCTCACACATTGTCGAAGCATTTCAATCCCAAACATCAACGCATTTCAAACTCACAGAATGCCGTGGTATTCATTCATTCAAACGCGAAGATATTTCTTCAACTATTTTTACATAATTAGACACTTTTTAAATATTTATTTTATTCATAAAACCGCGGGAACTTGTGGCATTTAAGTGAAAAATGTCACGGCTTTGAAAAGACAAAAATTTAAAATTTCCACACAGATAGAACGTCTAGGCTCTTGGGTGACTTTTGGGAGAACCTTTATTTCAATAAGGGTTTTCTCCTGTTTCTAACTATTCTTCAATTTCAATCATTTCTATACATTATTTCATGAATTATTTAAAAAGTGTAACAATTTTGCAGAGGCTAATCAAAATGTAACAATTTGTATTTGATTACCTTGTTAATTATATTTTGAGCATGTTTTATATTGTAATTATTGAGATGTTAAAATTATTTGGTTCGATATTCATATCATATCTGTCAAATATAGTGAAATGCAATTAGTTGGATTAAATACGTATCGTTAATGGGTCTCGGGTTCTCAATACCCGTTGTTCTCGTCACTTAAAGTTAAAACTTCCGAAATCAAATATATAACTTTAGTTCTAACAAGAAGTTTGATTATGATCAAATTATTTTGCTTGATTATTTTTGTTATGTCAGCAAAATTTGATTGTGGTCAATTCCCTTATACTTAATTTAATTGCGTTGTTAAGTCTTAATTACGCTTCATTGAGAAAGATCTCGAGTTCTTTTTACCTGTTGTTTTCATCACTTCAAGTTAAAACATGCGAGATCAAATATATAGTTTTTTCTCTAACTACAAGTTTTCTTACGGTCTAACTGCTTTCATTGATGACTTTAGTTGTGTAGGCAAGGTTCGATTGGGGCCAAACCTCTCAAACTTGATTCAAATGCATTTCTAAGTTTTAATGCGCGTCATTGAAGGGTTTCGTATTTTGAACCCCTGTTTTTCTCATCACTTCAAGTTAAAATCGACAAGATCATATATATAGCTTTAATTCTAATCACAAGGTTGTTTAGGGTCAAACTCCTTTGTTTGATGGCTTTAGTTCATTTGCCAAATTTCAATTAGGGTCAATTCGATTTACTAGTGAACAATCTTCTCAAAACTTGAAGATCAGAGCGGTGGAAACTCGATTTAGGCGAAGGAACCTCTCCTCCAGCGCATTTCACTTGTGGCTCCCTCCTCTCTGCTTCTTCCCGGCAGTGAACGCAACCATTCTTTCACCTTAAAAATAGAAACAATTTTAATTAAAGTAATATATATAAAATATAATAAAATAATATATTTATATATTAAACATATCTCTTAAAACTAAACACGACAAAAACACAATGTGAACCAAAATTGCTCTGAACATAATCGAGAAATTTCCAATTTATTGAGCGCTATTCAAAATCCCTCAAGCGAACCCGAGGACAAAAATTCACCAGGACAGAAGTTCAGAATTCTACCACGCATGACTTCGTAACTTTCAGTTTGACCAATTTGATCGAAAGATCACTTGTTGTCAAAAGCTAAAGAATCAGGATAATTTGAGTCAACACAAAACAAGTTGCCGTTAAATAACGTAAAAAATGATCTTATAAAAATTTATAAATATAAAATTAGCGGATATTACATGGCCTGTGGTTTTAGTTTGATTTTTATTCTTCCGCTGCCACCCATGAACTAAATTCTTAGGCACATCGAGCAAGTACCCTTTTTGAGTATTGGATCGTTCAACCCGATGCTTTTGTCAGAACTTGCCTCCGAGTTAAAAATAAAAATAAATTGATATCTGATGCTAAGGGTCTTATAATTTCCTGAAAGTGAGTACATAAAAATTAATAATTTTGACATTGTCCACGATGCATGATATTGCTTTAACACCTAGTGCAAATTTTGCAGGTAAGCCAAAATGTGGAGAGATTCTCGTGGTCGTCCATAGGGGGATGGTCAATGGTGTACCCATCTTTTGATCTGCTCGCGTCTATTCTGGATGCGTTTTATAATCTTCCTCAAAGCTGCAAGGAACAGTCTTATAGGGGTTTTAAGGCTAAAATGGCCTAGTAGAAGTCTTATTTCATCATCATTTATGGTAGATGTGCGTGCCTATTGGTGCGCATGTTGGACTTTTTTGGATAAGTGGATTCGTACAGTTCGGCGGCCCAACTCTTTTAGCTAAATACACGCATTACGAACAACTGTCTTGCATTTACAATAGATTTATTTTTATTCTAAAATAATTCTTTTTTTAAGGCAAAATTATGGAATTATGCTTTACTGTATAGTACTATGGTTATGATATTAAGTAATGAACATTTAATATTTTTTTGAATTGTACTTTAATGAGGTATACCTAATTTGTAAACTTTATTTTTTATAAAACCCAAAACCATATTTGTTATTGTATGTTTGTCGAGATAAAATAATTGTTGAACATACATGCGTCTGTGAAATCACCTTAAAAAAATAGTTTATAAAAACTATGGTCGAGTTTGATTCTGAAACTCATCTTCAAATCTGTAAAAGATGAACGTGATCTTCTAAGTTAGAACGTTTTCTCTAGAGACAAAACACATTTTCTATATTCTCTGAGCGAACAGAAGACTAAAATAATGAAAACGACTCACTCTTTGATCTAAGGACGATAATATTTTAGTTGTTAATTGTATATCAAACTAAGTCTAACATTTAGTATTTACACATAAAATCTCAAACTTCATTTAAATGCCTAATAAAGATCATATTTATTTGATCACTTAATTGGACTTGTCTCTATGATAGTCAATATACAATTATTAAATATATGAGCTCACTGTATATTTTTCAAATTATATCCAACAATTTCTCACTTGATCTATATATATTTTTCTAATAAATGCATATTACCAAATGTCGTATGAGATCATGAGTTTCTATCATTACCAAAAGCATCTCCACACTTGTACATCAATCGTATTAACATCTAATCATCCCGATTTTCGTTACATTTACTAGTAACTAAATTTATTAATGGTCATGCTATACTATTATAAACAAATTATATATATCAAATATAAGTGTGTAGCAAGAAAATTACATGCAATAAGATCATGATATGTTTTTTTTGCTACTTCTCCAACTTTATTCTTTATGATATCAATAATTAAGAAACAATACGATCATAGTATAAGGTTCTTGAATTATCTGTTTCAAATATTAATTATATCCGCAATAGTCATTAATCATTTAGTCCATCTATAAACACATTCATCAATCATTTGGAATTGCAATCATTATTAACTTAAAATAATGTATTTAATTAATAACTATAATCATCAAACAATCCTCAAACAATTCTGTTTAATAACATGATATATGTTTGTGCATTCAAAGGTGCATGGTAAGCATATGGATGAAAATTTAACCAGCATATGGGTCCAATGTAGTTTCTTGATAGATATATTAAGTAGACACATGTTAGTTGACTCTGGTGCTCAATGTGCCGAAATAATGAGGGTACACTCATTCATTCCATAGGGTAAAAATTGGATTCATGTAAATGAGAACAATCCAAACATTGTAATTCTAAATCTTCAAGTTTGTGCCAATTAAGTTTCTAATGCAATTCTAGATAACGTAACATTTATTTCATTAAAGAATAACCGTAGGCTTACATTCAAAATGCATGTAATAATTAATTAATAAATTCAAGAAGTAGCAAATCCTCGTCACATTGATATTTAGTCATAAAACAATAATATCAACTTGTAAGTAGTACTCTCAGCACAACAATCAAGTAGCGTCATAAAATCTTGACAAGCAATAAATCTATCTTTGGACTAATTTATTTCTCACATTGAGAATGTGAGAATTGTCACATATTTTTACCGCTAGTGTTTAAGTGAATCAGCCAAATATTGACCTTCCTTTGGGCTAGTCATTATTCGCATGCTTCACGTTTTTACTGACATCTAAATGTTCCATCATAATTATCTTGGCTAGAAAAGCTATTTTATATCATGTTACTTCGATTAATTAAATCAACTAAATATACCAAAAATTAAATTTAAAAATTCACAAAAAAACCAACAAAATCTGAACAGTAACTTCAAGGTGTCGGCACTGTACTATCGAGGTGCTACGCACATATTGGGAACGTCTAGGTGATTGTTCCTGAATCGTCGAGGCACCTCAAACAAATACGGAGGAGCTAGGTGCTTGATCTAAACTGTTAAGGTGTCGCACACGAATGCATGATGCCTAAGCATGCTATTTATAAATTGCCAAAGCATCGAGTAAATTCCCGTGCATCTTTACGAACATGCTAGGGCGTTAGGGCAGAAAACACTAACACCTTGGTGTTTGTGTTGTAATGCCTCAATGTCGTGTTGCAAACGTGATGCTCCTCCGAAGTTTTTTGTTAGAAAATTCACGATGAAATTTTCAAAAGTCATGAATTTTACATTCCAAAAACCGAATACTCTCATAACATCTCAATTTCACAAGTAACCACAAAAAACCACAAAATTAAATATACAACACAATTTAATTTCATCCATGTCCATGTATGGTGAAAATTTAGAAGCTGAGTACAAAATTCAAATTTAGATGTACAAATATCTAACGAAATTTTTTATTTCGACATGTGCATGTAGTTCATGACATTCAAAATATGAATTAAAACACAATCTAGAATCAAAATCCAATATAAAATCACTGTATGGAATCATAATACATAATAAAATCACAGTAGAGAATTAGAATCCAAATTAAATTATTTCCTCAAAAAATTTTCATATATGAAAAGCACAAATATTTAATATAAATCAAGTGCAAGATCAAATTCAATTTTATACGTATGGATATATCTTAAAAAATTGAATTTTTAATCCTAGAAGTTCAAGGTTTCATATCTAAAGCTCTAAAAGAATTGAAATTTAACGATATTCTTCATGATTAAACCTATCGGTGCTCTAATACCACTTGTTAGACTTAATATGTAACTCAAAATTGTATTATGTTATATTCGCCAAAATAAAACAATTATAGAATCCATGAAATCACTTCACAAAATAGTTTATAAAAATTGTTTTCAGGTTTGAAGCGGAAACTCATCTTCAATTCTGGAATTAGTAGTTATAATCTTCTAAGTCATGACGGTTTTCTCAAGAGACAAACCACTCTCTTTGTATTCTCTGAGCAAACTAGAGATTGAGAAACTAAAAACGAGTCGTTTGATCTAGATACATTAACCTTTATTTGTTATTTGTAATCGGTTTAAGTTCGACCCCCCGTCATTAACAAAGCCTAACTCTAGGTGTCTACATATAAAATCTCGCATTTCAATTAAATGTTTAAATCTCATATTTATTCGATCAATTAATTGGACTTGACTTTACGATAGTCAATATACGAGTCTTAAATAAATACGTGATTCCACCGTGTAATTGTCAAACTATAGCCAATATTATTATACTATGATATCTGAAAATTTAATAAATTGCATTTTTTGGTGCTCAATATAAATTTATTAACATTTATTTAGAAACCATTTTACAGCATATTTCAATTTTCCCCACTCTACTTGATTAAGACTTTTGAAATTATGAAGTTTCATGTAACATCATTTAGACGCTTTGACTGAGTTATTCAATCATTAATCAAATTATTCCATCAATTAATCAATTGAACGATAAAACAAATAATCAATGAATTTAAACCATCTGAATTGGATTTGTGAAGGAAAACATTTGAGATAACAATACACGATCTCACACACAAAATGACAACTAGCTTAAACACAAGGTAAGTGGCAATATAACATCTAACGTTAAGAGTCATTGACAATCGATAGTTTCAATAATTTTTTGATGAGGTTCGAGTTTTAGCACATTAGCAAAGTGACCTATGTTACGAATCAAATGGTTAACTTTTTATCGTAGCTCAGGAGGCTCCATCGCTATCTCTCTTTCTATCTCACGTGTGATTTCAAAATTTCAAGATTATTTCAGTCTTTTTTTTCTCTTTCAAAAATGGATACTCGTATTGGTGAATTTTCTCCATTTTTGTATTTCATATTTTTTTTCATTAAAATTTGATGACCAATTAAAAGTAAATAAAAACTATAATGAAAAAAATATAATTAATTAAATTATAAATAAAAATATAATTTTTCAATAATTATTTCATGTGATTTTAATTGAAAAAAGAAAAGAAAAAGATGAGAGGATTGGTTTGGTTTGGTTTGGTTGGGTTGGGATCATGGAATTCCACGGTACATGATTGCGTCGAGAGAAGGCTTTGTCGTGTAGCGAATAATAAAAGCTTCAAACCCTGTTGGCCGATTTACAGCAAACGTTGGAGAAGATTTTATAGCAGGAGAGAGAGAGAGAGAGTCACGATAAAAATGGTGGAAAATAGAGTGGGAGAAAAATGGAGGATTGTAGGGTAGGGTCTAGGGATAGGACAGCTTTCTTTCTATTTCAATGTCTCTGTAGAATCAACTAGGAAGAAAAACAAACACTCTCGTCTCACTCTCTCTCTTCTTTTTCACCTCTCTCCCTCCTCAGATTTTGTCTTCATCCGGATATTCACTGCTCGGGGAGGTTGTGTCGTGGCGTTTTAATGGGTATTCACTGGTGTTTGGCAAGAACCCGATGCCCATTTGATGTGTGAGTGGGTGGTTCTTCTCGACTCTCAAAACCCTCTCCTCCTCTCTCTCTCTCTCTCTCTCCCCTCTTTCTCTTTCTTCTCGCGTCTGCTAGTTCCTTGCGTGGGTAGAAATTTCTTCCCTTTTTCTGTGACGTCTTCCTCCGCAATGACGTCGAAGCTGCGAGGTTTGTGTGTTTGATTCGTATTTTTACTTTCTTTCGCTTCTTCTTCACAGATATTTTCCAGGATCTGGATTTTCTGGTTTCGCCTGATGCTCCATCACAGCTTTCCTAATCTTTTGTTCAATAATTTCTGGGTTTCTTGCTTGGCTTTGTCGGTGGTTTTGATCAATCATACTTCTGAATCGATGGGTTCATGGATTAATAGACAGCATCTTGTCGCGGATTTAGCTTTATTGCTCGACTATGGAAGTTCTACTGGTCATTATGACGGACCAAATGTCTCATCTTTTTTCCATTTTTTTTCTTCTATCTCGCTGTCTTTCTAGCTTATCTCTTCCTTCTCTGGTTATGTTTTCCAACTTAATTTTTTCATCATGTACCTGCATCGCCCAGGTTTCTCGCTCGTCTCTGAAATTTTACACCTCCGGCGATTCATTTTCTGTGCTGAATCCACTTCCATCGTACTGTTTCTACTAGATTTAATTAATTATTAGGGTATTCTGGCTGATTGAAGCTTTCCTAATCACCTATTTTGGTTACAATTTTCTGGGTTTATCCACATGAAATGACGCTTAGTTTCTTCAAGCGCAACACACTCTTTGTGTTTTGGGTTTAATTGTGGGTCAGTTTCGTTCCTTGCTAGTTCAATCGGGTTATCTGGGATTGAACTACCGACTTTGATGCTTTAAAGCTGCTGTCTCGCTGTTTCTTCGTTAACGCTCTTGAGGGTTACGAAGTCTCGCCATTTTTTTCTTGTGGGAATTCTTAAAATTGAGGAATGATTATTTTCTTTTCCTGTTGCAGGCTAATGGAAGAAGATTACAGTGGGGTTGCCTGATCTAACATCTCTGCGTTATTGCTTTCTGCTGGTAACTTTGTGGTGGGGTTTGGAGAAGAGGAGAGAGAGAGAGAGAGAGGAAGCGGGAAGATTGTTATATATGCTGAAGGGTTGCTCAAAGCTAAGGTCCAGTAGAATAACAGTGGAGCTGGTGTCTACTGGAATTACATCGCAAGAAGATAGAAGCTTTTCATCAGATGTTCTCCGTTGAAAACCCTCCAACAGATCCTCCATGTCCGCAGCTAAAACCTTGTAATGCGAGGGCTTCTCACAAGCGTGGCTTGCCTGAGACAGATCTGTCAAAGCCAGCCATTGTTAATGAGGCTTCTCTTCCTAAGTTCTCCATAAGGTAATGATTTGCCCGTCATTCCTGGTCTGATCCTCAGCTTTTTCTTCTGATGAGGATTATATGAATTGCTTCCGCCTTTGAAATATCTGCTGCAGCTTTCGATTTCTGTTGCCCAAAAAGTTCTTCCATTACTCTTTGAGCTCGTGTACTGCAGAAGATCATTTTTTTTGTTCGTTTTGGTTCATTTATTGTTGCAGTTCTCTTTGAAATTGTCATTCTACTGAATTTCAACTTTTTTTTCCATTTGATTTCTCTTTTACATTTCTCCAGTTATTGCATCTTATTATAACGCAAAATTATTGCTTGTGAGCAGAGATTATGTCCTAAGTTCTCGGGGCAAGGATATCAAAGCAAATTGGCCATTTTCTTCAAAAACGTTACAGCTCTGTTTGAAACATGGCGTGAAGGATCTTCTGCCACCATTTCAGCCTCCTCGCAAAGTTAGAACGCAGTCCATTGGTGGATGTACGGTTGAAAATGCTAATCCTGAGAAGCCAAGTATAAACAACTTTGATGGAGAGCCTTCTCAGTCGGATCATTATGTAGGATTAAACATGTCCAATCTGGCTAAACCAAATGACAAGCATTCACAAACCTGCATAGACTCCAATTCAAGTAGATATGAAGGAGGAAATGACTTGCGGTCCACGACAACCAGTCTTGCTCCATCTGAAATCGATTCAGTTCCTACATTTCGCCCTTCCAATTCCCCAGTAGAATTCGGTTCATTATCCAAAGCCCTAGTTGAAGCCGAGGCTGGAGAGCCTCTCGTGTCTCTAAAGTCCGAGAGAACAGCTAAACAGTTGGGTAAGAAGTGCCGATTCGCGATTAAGCACGGAGCCCAGGCTTATCAAGCCTTGTGTGAAGATTTTGTTTCGAATTGTACTTCAGCATCAGAGACAATGGCTTCGAAAACTTGTCCTGTTTGCAGAATTTTCTCATCGCCTTCAAATACTACCTTGAATGCCCATATTGACCAATGCCTTTCTGCAGAATCAACCCCAAAGTGGTCATTGGATTCTAAAACAACTAAGTATAAGTTTAAGCCAAAGAAGACAAAGTTGTTGGTGGATATTTATGTGACTGCCTCACCATGCACGTTAGAAGATCTCGACAGAAGAAATGGCACGACCTGGGCTTTAGGATCGCGTTTGCCTACTGCAGATATCGAAAAATCTGAGACACATTATGAAGGGAATAGGGAGAGAGCATCATTAGCTCACCCTAAGGTGACTGCTAATCAAGGTGAGGTTTACATTGATTCTAAAGGGACTAAACTCCGAATTTTATCAGCCTTCAATGATGTATCATTGTCAAGAGTAAGAGATAGTCTTGGATCTACAAGATCTACAAATGAAGATGAAGGGAAGAAACTTCATTCACCCAAACGAAAAAAATGCCATGCGCTTAAATATCAAAAAGTTCGTAAACTCGTTGTTCAAAGAAAAACCATTTCTCCTTTGAAGGACTTTTCTACTGAGGTACACAGTCATTCTTCCCCATATACGTTTTTATAGCTTCCCCTCTCAATTACCACTGTTTATTCTTTTCGAGATTTGGTAAGTCTTGCTTGCCTTGTTGTATGTCTTGCATGTTCATCTCTTTGCCTGTTTTTACTCTTTGTTTTTTGTTATTGAAATGTTAAATAATGTTCGAGTATTTCTAAACACTTCTTGTGTAGTGTCTTGATTTTTTTTTGTCGCTTTTTACGGATATGATCAGTTGTGCAACATGTTTTTAAGAAAAATTATAATGTGGCGATAAAACTTCACTTCCTTTCTTAATGTTTCCTTAATTTTTATGTACTGCACTCAAAATTACATAATAAACAGTTTATGTCAATTTGGTTGTTGAGCATTTGGAATTGATTTATTTTTTTAACAGATTGATAGGAGTTACGACGGATATAGCGGAGCGGAGGAAGATTGGAATATGGACAAACATCAGCAGAAGCCCAGGAAATCTCATGATTCTGGATGTTTAAGACAGTGGATTCGCGCCAAACGAACTGGTGTTGTCAAAAAGGTCTCAAGTACTGAATGTTATCAAAATTTGACGGGAGAGTTGCCTGTTCAAACTGATCAATCATGTTTAGTTGACGTGAATACAGACAAATTTTCTGATCTGAACGGCACTAACTCATCTGAGAATGCAATGTTCTCTCCTGAAGACGGTAATATTATGGAGACGAAATTTCGATCATATGATGATCAAATTTTGGAAAGAAATGGACGATCATCTGGGAGTAAGAAGCCGGAGAGTCCATTATGTGTCGAATTTCTCAGAGATGTTGAAGCTCTTCCACTAGTGAAGGAAAACGGCTGGGAACAGAAGAAAGGCACAACTTTTGCTGGTGACAGGTACTTGGTGAAACCTCCAAATTGCAATGGACATTCCATGGCTTCATCGAGCAAAAAGAGACCTAATATTGTTAATCGATATAGATGTGAGATCTTATCGAAAGATTGTCATGCTACAGCTCTAAAAGCCACTAAATTCAACTCATTGAGTGAGAAAATGTGTTTGCTTAGTAAGCCATCTTCCATAAAGGGATCCAAGTCTCCTCTAGTGAAGAAACATTCGGCACTTAAGAAGAGTCGACCGGATCTTGGGAAGAAAATAGATGAAACGATGAGGAGCTTTAATTCTGAAACATATCGAATATCGGGAATGCCTGATGAGAGTTTTGACAGTCGGTCAAAAGAAGAGCAGACCATTGAAATGCTTCCTAAAAGTAAAGTACTACTGTACGAAAAGGGACAAATGAGTGTATCTCAAAGGAATGAAACCAGGGGTTTGACAAGTTTATCATCCGGTTCTCTAATTAGTAATAACTGTGATGATGAAAACTTAGACTCCTCTGTTCAGGGAGGTTTAAAGTATTTTGACGGGAAAGAAGGGAGTTGAATGTGGCGGAGAAGTGGTTCAAAGTCACGGGCAAAGCGCCATCCTTGAGTCATCTTCAAAAAGGTCAAGTTTGATGGAGTCATCTCCAAATATTTATGAGCTGCTTAATAGTTCCATGACTGGATCAGGCTTCTTGAAGTTCAGCACAAATTCCAAACAGCCAGTATATGGAGTTGAAGGACAGGATCTTCCAACCAAGCTTAAACTTGATGATCAACCAGAGTCGATTTGTATGGAAGATGAGGCCAGGGCCATGGTTAGGCTAAATATTGATCCAACGGCGGAGATGCATTCTGAAACAAGTCAAGCAAATTCCTTTGATCCTATACTCATTCCAGGACCGCCAGGATCGTTTTTGCCAAGTCCTGGGGAAATGCAATCAGACGATTTTCAAGGAAATTCATCTCTAACCACTAGCCAGATTCACTCATCGCAAGATGAACAAGATTTTACTGATGGAGCTTCATCTGATTCGCCGATTTCTGCATCGTCAACCTTCTCAACTTTCTCAGCAGCTAAATCTGATTTGAATTACCTTCCAACGGTACATCGAAATGGCTTTGAAACCAAGTCAAGTTCTGTACTCTCAGGTTGTAAGTTGAAGCCACCAATGGAGAATTCTGCCTATTTTGCAGTGGCAACAACTACTGAAACCAAGAATATTTCTTGTGACAGAGAAAATCTTCAAGTCGGCCAGATCTCTCTTGAGGAAACGAATCTCAGCTTCACAAATGGTGAAAAACTTTGCTGTTGCCAAAAAAAGGAAAAAATTCCTCCTTGGGTAAATTTAAGCTATCAACAACCGCAACTGTTAAAGTATCGATCATTTCCTTCAGTATCCATTCCGTGCTGTAAACAGAAAATGGGTTACAATCTAAACGGAGGCCCCAACAAGTTCGACCCAAGACCTGAAATCCTTCCTTATTGCAGTTGCAATAGGTTCGAAAATGTCGCTGCTCCCAGCGGGTATTCCCCAGAAGGTATCTTTCCTTTTGTAAGCTCCCCTAAAGCAGGAGTGAAGTTTCCGAATTGTTGCAATTTTGAAAGTACTACTTCATCTTCTTCTAAACCTGTCCTGAGGTTGATGGGGAAGAATTTGATGGTGATGAACAATAATGAAGATGCTTCACCTACGTTGGAGCAAGCCTAAACCACAGCCCCCCACAAAAAACGTCTTAGAGTTCCCGACGTATCTGAAGAATTCTTCTGGCCAATCTGCAAACAAAGGTTGCAATCTATTTCATCAAGATTCTTCAGTTTTGGATACAGATTCATGTAATCACAGGGGTCGACATTTTGACGTCAGGCTGTTGGATGGTTTTAGATCCAATACGGATTTGAAGACTTCGCAATCATCAGTACGAAGACCAGCAGTAGTGTATCCACCTAATCAGACAGGCAATGGTTATTACACAACATCATTGCAGCCGCATAAACTCAGATACAATCACTGTCTTGCCCCACACGACAGTGATAAGAACCGAGCCAAAGAAAACGCAATGTGTAATGTGGGTGAACTTATGAGTGCTCCTCACTCCCAGCAAATGAATGCCAATTCCAGCTCCATACCCGTCGATGGGTATCCTAATTGTGTACCAAAAATGACTCCATGTGTTTCAAAGTACTCGAGAGGCTTTGAGGCCTAGTCCTTAAACTCACACCTGGAATTTAATTTCCCTTTTGTAACTATCATCCGGAATAGAATTATCAGCAGGAGTCCTTAATTTTTCAGAAAAAAAAAGGATGAGATCTACTTCTGCAAAGTTTACAGTGCCAATCCTGGAAGATGAGGTTCCACTTGAGAAGATTCAGGTAGTGTACTTTGGTTGATTCCTCCTATCAAGGTTGGCGCATCCTCAGTATCCTCATAGATCGGAAACATAGCAATGAGCTCGATTCTGAATTCAATCTTTCACCCATCTTTAAAATTCTCTCGCTTATATTGCCTCAATCAAAACTTGTAATGTTTGTCGATACGCACTTACAGAACTAACTGTTACAGCTTTATGATATAAATTAGTGGGTTCTTGAGGAAGACCAAAGTCTAGATATGCTCCCATAGAGGGTGTGTTTCAAATTTTACGACAGCATTTTAGCTGTGAATAAGTCACTTGATGGGTCAGAAACTTTGGCTTAGTGTGCTGGCAATCATAACTCTCACATGGGAGTCAAGTGGAAGGATAGGTGATAGACTACCTTCGGTGAGGGGTGCTTCCTCCAAGTTCTAAAATTCAAATTTTATAGGAAGACGGCATCCATAAAATATGCTAAGTGTAATTGTCCTTCCTTTTGGAGCCAACTAACAGGGACATTTACACCTTGTAATTTATCGAGGGAGGTCCTCTCGTCATAAAAGGGACCTAACAATTATTTCTCTATTGACTTATGATGAGGTAGGTTGTAATACCGTAGATGTTCTTTACAATTCGTGCTTATTATTTTGCAGAATTTTCATTATGATGTATGTCGTATGAGTCGTTTTTGTCAGTGTGAATTTGCTCAAATGAAAATTATTACGAAGTTTTGTCAGCAACAGTTTTATTATAAAATTTATGTATAAATTCAACTTTTGTTGTAGTCAATCCACTAATCAAAATTGTCTTAAACCACTAGACATGTACTGTCGTCAACTAACTACGCATGATGATGCCTTCACATAATGGACACCCAAGAAAGGGCAAACCAAGACAAGGTCAAAGCACAATAAGAAAAATACAAGGATATGGTAAGGTAAGGCTAACAAAAAATGAATGCAATTCTCAATGAGAGAGAAACATTATAATTGACCACCTTTAGCAAAAGTTCAACACTGCAAAGACATGTTTTGTTAGCAAATAAACTACTATGTTAGATTACTACAATAATACACAAAACATAAAATCTCTATTTCAATGATGACTACTTATTTTCTGCACAGAAACGACAACCTATGTATTGTATATATAATATTTATATATTTTTTTAAAATTTTAATATTAAAAATTATAAAATTAGCTAATCAAACTGATCAAAACCAGTCAAAATGAAGTTTAAATCTAATAAAATCAAATCAAAATCGACAAAAATAAAAAACTGAAATTAAACCGAGCAAAATAAAAAAAAATCGGTGTGGGTGGAACCGAACCGAATCCGACCGATTCCCCTAGTCTCAGCACTAAAGCGCCCAAAACTAGAATGTTACAACGCACAATACAAAAAACTCTGCTACACTGCTCAGAAGAAGCAATATAGCCGCAACTAAATGAGTGCCTTCTAGAGACTTAGTTACATAACACTCAATGGAAGAGTCACCAACGAAACATTATGACTCTTTGAAATCCTTCTCCTTTGTGCGAATTTTTATAGTCAATAACTTACACAAATGATTTGAATTTTGATCGTCCTTGACCAAATCCTTAATCCAAACACGAAAACCTTATTATGCAACATCAAATTTTGAATTTAACAACACAATTCATGCATGTATACACGGAAAATAGGAATGCATTTCTTCAATTTTTTAAAAATATTTAGAATTTCGAAATAGTTCAATAAAAAAGGCTTCAATACAGTAAATAAAGAAATTTACGCAATGAATCATACTTCTCCTAGTAGTCTAACATGGAATTACTTCACTATACATCGTTAAATAAATCCACCAAGTAGATGAACATGCATATGTTAGTAGACAGAAGATCAAGAGTGAGTGTGAAAAATCAATTTGAAGGTGCAGTAAAAAAGTTGTTCCTCGAACCCTTGCGTGACGTCCATAGACATCAAATTTGTTAAGGCAAAGATGAAAATAAAATCGATTAATTGATGAAAAACGATCGAAGATCAAAATATCCTTTTAACCCACCAACAAAATCCTACTTTTAACCACTAAAAGTATGAAAGAATCGTTTTTTTTTTTTCACTCTAAAATAAATCTTCTACTTTTAACTGTGGTGGTAAATACATTATCGTAAAAATTTGTACTGTAATGGAATGAATTGATCGTTCTCGATTGACCCACTGATCCGACGTTATTAAATCATAAATGTTCGGTCTTCGAGGGTTGCTTCTTGTCCGGGTGGAATCGGATGGCGAGCAGAGAGAATCCAATCTGCGCAGTGTCATGTGGCAACAGGTGAGATGGTGGGAGTGTCCATGTTGGTAGGGACGTCCAGAGGCCCAGCTTCCTCCAAATGGCCGCCATTATCCATCCCCACGTTCTCTTCTCTTTACCCTTTCTCTTAAAAGATACTTGGATCGAAATTATTTTATAGTTTCCCCATAATTTCGTGGCTATAAATCTCCAAATCCAGCTGACGTATAGGGTTTTCCTCCCCAATCTTTTCCAGTTTTAGAATTCGTCAGATGCTTTGATCTTTTCGATGTTTTGAGATCTATTGGTATGTTTCGATTTCTTCCCAACTTTCATACGCTTGTTGACGTTTTCTATGCTTGATGTTTCGGTCTAAGCACAATTAAATTGTGGTGCTACAGTTCATGACGCTTTCCAGTGTTGATTACTGTAGAATTTGTCGATCGTTAATGTTGGTTAACCTTGGTATTGTTTTAATTTCCATCTGAATTTGATCGGAAATCGTGATCTTTGCATCTGGGTTTTGCTAGGTTTAGAACCGAACTGGAACTACCACTGTGGATGTGGTGTTGACCGAAATTGGTTGGTACGAGGGTGTCGAAACCTCCTGATTTTGTGACTATGGATTCGGATAATGAGTTTTCGGCACTAGAGTCTGTCGAGGATAGCGAAGCGATCTCCCCAAAGATGATAGTCCAAAGGGATGATAATGGAATGTTGAATAATGGATCTTATGCCAATGACAGTGAGGTTTCTGTCGGAAATGTTCATGATCGTGAAATATTGCTGGAAGATACCAAAGGAGAAGATGATGGGACTGGCAATTTGCGTTCTCCCACTCTTTCTGCCACACCTGATGGGGGTTCACCTTCTAATCGGAAAGGAGTAGGGTTAAAGAAATGGAGACGAATTAGGAGGGATCATGTTAAGGATGCAAACCCCTTTGCAGATTCTAGTAAAATGTTGAAGCGTGGTTTGGCCACTTCTACTAACAATCAGTCTAAACCTCAATTTTCTTCTCCAGACATGAAGCAACAGAGCGAAGGTTCCGTTGGATCTGAAAATACGCATAGGAATTTTGGAATTCCCCATAGCTTGGCAGTCCCAATTTCAATACCAGATTCTAGGTTTGCAGTTGGGTCTGGAATTGCTGGCGATTCTGACAGTGAGGACAGGGGCAGCAAGTTCTCCACAGCAGCTAGTGGTCCAAAGACGAGGCAGCCAAGGCCTGTGCGAGAAAAGAGCAGGATAAACACGGCTGCGAGAAGTTCGGGTTCTTCGGTTCTGCAGTTCCAGCCAGGAAAGGGGCATAGTGAAGGCAGTAAAAAGCTTAGAGGGGAAAAGGTTAAAATTGAAGAGGAAAACTCTCTCTCCAGCTTAGAGTCTGACTCAGTAAACTCTAACTTTGTCTTTGCCCATGGTTCTTTTACGGCCAGTGATAATGGAAAACAAGGTGAAAGAGCTGGGAATTATGGCGGAGAGAATGTTGATGGAGCTCATAAATTAGAAAAACAGTACACTGAGGAAGCTGATAGAGGAAATGGGAAAGTGGTTGATGGAGAAAATGATGGTGCTGCAGAAAAAAATCCAGAGTCAAGAGATCAAGATTGTCTTGCAGATTCTATGTTGAGCCTCCAATCTGTGCAGGAAGCTCTTGGAAGAGGTTAGTATGTGTTTGTTTGAACATTTTAAAAACTTATCTGGTTCTTAGCTCTGCATTCTTTACCATCATATTAGTTGACTGTTTGTGATCGGTCCTGACGTGTTTATGAGCCTAGAAAAATCGACTCTTCTTGAAGCAGAAGACATGTTGCATGGTACTAATTGCAACTTATTTTTTCATGTAAAAGACAGAAACCTAGGAATCAGTAATACATTTTCCAGTAGTTGGAAAGACCAACAAAACTGCATTTTCTTTTTTTAAATCTGGAATTGAAAATATATTAAATCAGCAAATGTTCAAGAAGTAGAGCTGAAGCAATGCTATGGAGTCCACTAAAATTAGAAAGTCTGCCTATTGACTGTTTTTTCATGTTATTTCTTTCTTATTTGACATGATTTGATTTTCATATTTACAGCCCGTAAAATCAGTTAGATTATCAGGAGTAGAGTGAAAAGGAAAGGTCATTTTTAGTAACTATAGACTTATCGATTGTGGTAGACTGTTTCATCAAAGTTTTTCTCCACATTTTTTGGAACGTGAAAGCATTTGAGACTGAATTTCACAATTTAAGGCCCACCTTTATTCCATCTCCTTTCCCTGGGTCTCTTTCGACCATCCAATTTTATGATATTTTCGGATTTGTCCTCCAGTGTCAAAGATGATGCAGGTCAGTTTTGCTAAGCTAAATAGCTGATTTGTCAAGGTGATATCTCACTTCTATGGTGGGATTATGGTCAATGGATGGGAAATCTATACACAGTATTAGTTCTGGGATGCTTCTGCTAGTGCTTAGCGAATGCTAATGAAGTAGACTTTATATGCCATTTCAGTTTTCTTAATCCATTCTTATACTTGTCACAAACTTAATGGCTTCCTTGTACGATTTGAGTCTTTCACATTGATGAGCATTAAATAGATTCATTGTAATAGCAAGACCGAAATAACTCTAGAACAAAAAAAGAAAGACACAAATCTTAGCAATAATGTTACATTTGAAAAATACCACGAGCTATGCTCGGACAAGAGTCTTTTCTTAGAGAGAAATTCTTTAGACAATATTGAATCCCTTTTAATTCACTTCTGGACCCTCTATTTATAATAAATTGACCCATTAATATATAACTAATATTACTAAATTATCCCTTCATATATTCTTAACACATGTGCTCCATCTTTGGAAGTTTGTGATATTGTGCTATTACAATGTGGATTAATCGCTGGTGATCTTTGGTTTTTCTCCTCACTACGATCGTGGTGTCATTTATATAATATTTTGTCTGGAGACGGATTCAAGTAATTTTTTCATTCGTATAGACGCTGAAAGAATTCACCCTATAACCATAAAACGATTATAATAGCGTTGTTGGTAATACTCAAGTATATTTTTGGTTTTCTATGTTTTTATTATTTTTAATTATCCATTCTTTGTCTGAGATTGTTCATATTTGTAGTTTATACTATTAGTTGTGTTTGTCTATCTATCTTCATTTTATTTTGAGCTGTACTAGTTGAATATTATACTGGAATGAACTTAAATAAAATCTTTACTGCACTGTTTATTTTGAAAAAAAAAAATTCTAAGAAAAACAAATTTATGAACCTTGAAAATAAAAAAAACACAAATAGTAAAATGAACCAAGTAACGCTAAATTACTGTAGATCGTTCTTTGTTAGCCCGTGAAACGAAATTTTGTTTGGAAAGAAAAGAAGGTGAAAGAAATTGCTGCCCTTGTGTTTAGACTCTAATTGGTCCATGGATTTGTCAGCTCAGTTGACAGTGGTGGTTATTTTGCTGTGCTTCATACAGAAGTTAATTATGTGTTTACTTTTGCAGAAGTTGAGAAATTGGGCACAATTGGTAGGGAGGCTACTCAATTAAGACAGTTCAATCAACGAGCTGATTTCAGCAGATCACTTGGATTCTCAAAGTTCAAGACAGAGTAGCTTAGGAACACAAGTAGTACAGATGGCAGGAGAATGAAAAAGTTTTGGAGAGAAAATTGGAGGAGACTACGGCCATGCTCGAAGCGAAGGAGCTTCGTATTACTGAACTCCAGGCGGAGATTAGTCATAGTAACGGCGATGGCGAGGTGGAAGACATTTTGAAGCTAAAGATGGAAGCAGAAGTAGAATATTTGGTATTGACAAGAACAATGCAGACGATGAAAGATGCCCTTAGTGGTCCGGCGAAACTTGTGGAAGAACAGAAGGCTTTGGTGGAGGAGCAAGTGGGCATGATACACAAGCTCGGAGAAACGGAAAGCAAAGCGAAAATGCTGGAGGAGAAAATGAAACAGCTGGAGCTGGAGAAAAATGAAGATGTTGAGAAGATGCAAAGCAGAGTTTGTAAGGTGACTTTCTGTTTTCTCACTGAGTTGCTACTTTTGCTCTTAGTGTTGTGGGCTTTTGTGTTGGAGTTGTTGCCTGAGCCTGAGGTGACTGTACCCACATAGGAAGGAAGGTCTTATGATGTGTAATTCTTAAATGTTTCATAGAATTTATTTATTTTGATGGGTCTAACTTTGGTATTTCCTTTTTTTTTTTTTGGTTTTGTTTATTCATTTGGTCTTAGTTTTGATGAGTGTTGGGTAGGGCTTAATAGTGTGGTGTTGTTAGCCACACAACCACAGAACAATGCTTGTGATTGTAGACATGAAAACAGAAGATGGCATATCAATTTATTTGTAGCCTGGATAGAGGTTTAATTTTGCATCTAATACCATTTCATTGATCTTGGTATTTGTAGTTGGTATTTCTGTTTCTATGTCTAATATTTGAGGTATTTCACGTTTACTTAGGAGTTGGGGTTGGATTGATTCCTGCTCGGCCGACTCGGCGGGTGCTGGAGCGGGCTTGACTCGTTTAGTTTACTTATATACTAATTAAATTAAATTCAATTGAATAAAAGATAAATAAACAAAGAAAAGAATAAAAATAAAAATAAAACCATTCTCCCACGTTGCTTTTTCTCTCTTCTTTATGTTACTATTCTCCTAGAACGGCTGCCTCTCCTCTTTAATTTCTCTTCTCCTCTCCTTCACCCTCCTCAATAAACTACATCAAATTGGCAAATTGGCAAAGGAAGCAACAATTCAAACCACTTACTCTACAACCTCTTTGCCAAAACTAGACTCTTATTAGAAAACAACGAATTGCACAAGGACCCTAGCAAAAGTAGAGAATATTTAATCAATTTTGACACAATGTTTAATTTGAAATATTCGAGGATTTAGTCATTAGATTGTTAAATAATTTATATGAATAATTATTTTGACTTACGAGATATAATTAAATAAACTGAATCATAATAAATGTTATTAAATGATATTTATTTAAAGCTTCCACCTAAAATATTGATTGGTGATTTTATAAATAGTAAAACGAGGGTTTACAAACGACCTAATCAAGTTGATTCGAGGATTAAATTAGGGACAAATTTATTATGGTTTGAAATTTAGAAAAATTGAAGCTAGGGTCATTACAAGTTTAGTGTCGCTAAGTTTTTTTAATAATAATTATTAGTTGTATTTTTAAGATAATTAACAACAATTTTTGATAAATTAACTTCTTAAAAGCGATTGATCAGTTTAACAGTTTAAATTAAATAAAAGCATATTAGAATTGAAAGAGACAATATGGTTACATATGTATATTTAATTCGTTAAGCTCGGCTCGTTAAACTTTTTTAGCCGACTCGGGTCGGCTCGTTTAATATTAGTTCGCGAGCTAGTTGAGATTAAAACTTTTTTAGTGGGGCTCGTTATGCTCGCCTCGTTGGGATCGCTAAGTTCGTTATTCTCAGCTCGTTTAGCTAGATTCTTTTAGGCTTGGTCGACTCATTTGTACGTTATTAAATAGATAAATTTCAAATTGACAAACTTTTTGTAATAATTTTACTTTTTTTATTACAATTAAAATTATGAAATAATTAATTTTAGCCTTCCAAAAACTATTTGATTAGTGGATGTGCTCGAAAAATTAGTCGACGAAAGTAGTGTAAAGGAAAAATTCCCAGTTCACAAGACCTAGACGTCCTCAAAAACAAGACTCCTGGAGAGAAAGACAGAGAGAGAGAGCTGCGATGAAAAACTCTACTTCAATGGCGAATTTCAATTCTTCTTTTTTAGGGGGCCGAATTTGGAGATCGGTTGAGATCAAACCTCCTTCTTTCCTGCTTTTTCATGCCTTTTCCGGCAGTCGTAGCATCCGGAGCCCTCTTTGCGCCGTTTTCTGTATCAGATACAAATTTTGGGAATATGTTGAGATCAAGTTCGTTGATGTCATATGAATCCGAAATCCTTCGTCTTTTTTGTTATGCTTATCTGAAGTCCATTCCATGCGAGCAACCTCGATCTTGCTGCCTGTGAAGTCCGCATCATTTTCACCCTCAGGTTTTGTTTCTGCTCCCGCAGATTCCTCCATCATCTCCCTCTTCTCTTTAGGTGTATAATGGTGAACTCTTTTATGGCCACCCATAGCTTGGAAAGATTGGAATGTTCTGTCGCAATAAGTGCATTTTGCTATAATCTGCTTGACGATTCGACTGCCATTATCGTCTCCACTGGCATCAATATCAATCGATTCAATCTTTCTCTTCCTCTCCATCATCTCATTCTCCTCTTTAGGTTTGTTATGGTGAATTCTTTTATGGCCGCCCATAGCTTGGAAAGATTTGAATGTTCTGTCGCAATAAGTGCATTTGGCTATAATCTGCTTGACGATTCGACTGCCACTATCGTCTCCACTGGCATCAATATCAATCGATTCAATCTTTCTCCTCCTCTTCCTGCTCTCGTCTTGCACCATTCTCACTAAGTAGTGAGTCTTGATTGCGGCGCCGTTGAACTTTCTACCAGCAGATTGTCCAGTTTCCATTTGATTGTTTGCGAGGTTATCAAAATCTTGATTTCCGATGAGATCATCAACTCTCCGGCCCAAAATATTCCTCGTGAGATTAACAACTCCTTCGTGAATCCTCTTATCCAATCCGGGAAGAAATTCTGTAGAAACTGCGCCTTTACGCCCTCTCTTGCCAGTGACAGGCCATCCCGACAGACACTTCAACAAATCAACCATGAAGTCTGCACTAATTCCAACTACAACTATATCGCCGCCAATAACGAATTAGCATCAGGTTCAGTAAAGAAACCTCTGGTTTCTTCAACACGACGAGGAAACTCTGCCCTCCAAGATTTTTTTTTTTTTTTCAGTTCGGAAGCTGATCAAGAATCCGTCTCTTTCTCTCGCAGAGGCATAGGTATGCACGGCAATGGCAGTTAAACCTCGCTTTCTAATTCCTCCGGTTCCCGCTCAAGTTTCTTTTATACACGTGTCAAAACGACATCATTTTATCTCATCGAATCACCCTGTATTAGAAAACATTATTTCTTGTTTTAAAATATGATAAAATGCAATTTAGACCTTATTGTATTTGGTAACGTAGTACGAACATATTGAACTATGCTTTTGTATCTTATCGGTCGAGACTCGAGACCAATTCATCATTTCCAGTTAGTCTTGTCGTTAATCATTTATGTACAATGCGCATGCATGGCTTTTCTTCAAAAAAAAAAAAAACACACCCTAAGACTCTCTCTCTCTGTCTCTCTGCGAGTGGACAAGTTGAAATGAAGAAACAAGGCGTAGCAGGAAGGCACTGGAGGAGAAAAATCAGCGCCAACGAAAGTGCTCCTAGTCTGGTTTCAGAATTCTCCAATAATAATTCAGTGATGGAGAACTGTGAGTGCCTCTCTCAGACTCCATCTTTAGCTAGGAAAGGGAAATGGAAAGCTCCTTCGAAGAAACATACTCAACAATCCTTTGACAAGAGCAAGAAATGTAGGAGATGCTTCAAAAAATAGAGACAATTGAATGAATTTCTCTCACCTAGTAAGGAATGTTTTCAGCTAAAATTTGGGCAGCTCAGCACTTCATAAGTGAGGATGAAGTCCTTAAAGTTTGACGGCAAAATTTCAAATGGAAAGAAAGTTATGATCCAAAGAACACAAACTGGTTGGAAAAATGCCAAGTACTCTTTTCCACTTCAAAGGCTAACTTGATTGACGAGTAATCGTCCAATTTGATATTTTGTGAGGTTTTCCAACTTCTCTAGTTTCTTTCACTTCAAAGAAATGAAAATAAAGTTGAAATAATAATATGATTTTATCCCAACTTTCACGAACGGGAAAATACAAGTGACACTAACTAACGACTATGAAATAGATGAGTGATAGTATGGGAATTTGCACGAGCAAATAATGTTTATTTTTTGAAATTCAAAGTTGAATGATTAGTCATCGAATGGGGTATAAATACCTTGCACAAGCAAATAATGTTTATTTTCTAAAATTCAAAGTTGAATTATTAGTCATCGAATGGAGGTATAAATACCCTACATTGAGGGTTACAACCCTCAACAAAAATAACAAAAAGGCAACTAAGAAACGGTCCTTAATCAGTGTTTCAAACTTCCTTTATCTAATGGTGATGGAAGTGCTTCTAGCCTCCTTGAATATCATTCCCTTTTGAGTCTTTGGGTGCAACAATAGTCCAATAGATTATCTTCAAGCCCCTTCTTTGAGTGGATTTGGGCTTCAAGTTGGGGTAATGAAGAAAGAAAGTAGAAACAAAACTCTTTCTTTCGAGCCTATTTGACATAACAAATAATGTCCAAATTTTATGATCTAGCCTATGATGGAAAACATGAGACGTCAACTACAATCTTATGAAGAACATTTTTTTATATAAGATTGGAAAAGTTGCCAAATTTGTCAAATACCCATCGGGGTCAGATTGTCGGCAGACTTAAAATGCTTCTCAAATCTACTAAACTTGAGTTTGGATTTCCACTTATGCTTCATCTTGACAAACTCCATAATGTAAGTGGATGTTAATTGGTTGTAAAAGATGTTTTGAATACATATTCCTCCATGCCCACCTCCAAGAAAAATACTAGAATTTTCATTAGTAAATCTCCAAGTTTGATTGTGAATTGATGAATCTCGTAGCACATCAAACTTCCTTAGCCATAATGCTTCATTGGATGTGTAGAATTAATACTCAATCTTAATTCTCTATTTCCTTATTGAACCGTGAACGACAGTGATTCAAAACAGAAAAACATCAACAATAAAGAACACTGAGAAATTACATGGTTCAGACACTAAGTCCTACATCCACGAATGCAACACAAATATCTTATTATTGATCAGAGAAAACTCAAAGAAAACATGGATCGAAGTTTCTTACAAGAATCGGTAAAACACCTACACCTAGGGCAAACACTAAACCTTACCGAGTTTACCTGTCGACGACCGAATCTACCTCAACCCGTCGGAGCACCAAAACCTTAATGCCGGAAAGATGCCATCTGAAATCACACGGAATCGCCTTCAACCTCTTCTTTGCTACTCTATTTTTCTTATGTGCCAAGAGGAGCCATCGCGCTATCATAGCCAAATCCTTGGCCATGACCGAGTCATTAACTAACGAGTGTGCTCTTTTTGTTGGTGAAACATTCTTTAAAGACTTGAGGATGGAGCCAAGCATTCTAGACATGGAGAAACCTTTTCACTTACTATCATGGGAGTACTCCTTGGCTACACCAAGAAATGGCTACACCAAGAAATGAAGGAGAAATATGTATTCTTTGTGACAAATAGTGTAACTCGAACATACTTTTAAATTTTTCTTTAGAACTTTAATATTTTGTGGTGATTATGTAGCATGGACTTGCTGAACATGTGATGGATGGAATAAGGCTGCATTTGAAATAAGAGGGACCACATGATAGTGACCCTTGGAGAGAGAGAGAGAGAAGGCTTGCCCAAAATGGCAAGACAAGGGTGTACTCGGCTAGCCATGTGGCTGAGTACCCTCCCTCTTTTAGCTATTCTTCTTTGTAGTCTCCAAACCCTAAATTGTAAGGAGAAGACATGATATTTATATCATCTTTTAGCCTCCCTTCAAGGAATGCGTGACATCAATCCACTTTTGAGAGCCAGAACCTTTAATGACTTGGTAAAAAGTGTAATTTCATCATCTTCACTTGAAAATATGATATAATCTTTCGAAATCGTATTTCTCCTCCTTCTATATGATCTAATTTCTTGTGAATATTGAGTTTATTCTTCAAGAATAACCTCCTAAACTGGTTCAAGAAGTGATTGTGTTGTTCAGGTTCATCATTTTATCGACATCAACAACAACTGAAAGGAGAGAAAGAACTTCATCTTCATATACAATGCCATCCTTATCTCCCCTCACAAACTCAAAATCTTCAAAAAATTAGTCATTTCTCATCTCAATAATTGTTATAAGCAGGGGGATCAAAAAATGTATACATCCTTGATCTTTCAAGATATCCAATAAAATAACAACTAATATTCATTGAGTCAAATTTCTTTTTATTGGACCTATAAGGCCTTGCATGAGCTAAACAACTCCATATATGCAAATGTTTCAGAAATATTTTTTATCCATTCAACATTCATATGAAGCTTTATAAGTTGTTGTCTTAGTGAGTACCTTATTAAGGATATAAGTTGTTTTCAATACTTTACCCACATAGGGATTCAGGTAAGATGGAATGAGCTATCATGCTCTTTACCATATCTTTAAGCGTTCTGTTAATCTAGGCAATCCCGACCTGATGTACTGAGGATTAATGCTGTATGAACACTAATTTTTTCATTTTCAAATGAATAAGAACATCTAAATTTGTCCAACATTAAAATAGAAACAAAATTATGTCTAAAAAACGGTACAACAAAATTATCTTTCAAATTCAATTAAAAACCATTTTTAATAACAAATTAAAAGCTTTGATTGCTTCAACTTCAACTAATTTGAAATTGCCCACAAAGATAAATATTTCAAGATCACTCGACTTTTAGCAACTCAAAGAACCGTCCATAGACATTATAATATGAGTAGTAGCACCTGAATATAACCATCATGTATGTCTAGTTACAAAAATGAAATTAACCTCAGAACGAACAAGGTTGAGAAGCGTACATTTCTTCATAATCCAAGTGTGGAAATTGACACAATCCTTCTTTTGATGTCCCTCTCCATAACAAAAGTAACATGTGAAGTCTTTATCCTTTTTCTTCTTTTGATAAGGTGTGCTAGCAAATTCTTTTTTCTTTTTTTCCCCCTTATCCTCGTAAGATGCCAAATGAGCACTTTCAGTTCGATCTTTGCTAATCTTCTCTTCCTCTTGAACACAATGTAAAATAAACTCATTAAGAGTCCATTTCTACTTTTGACTATTATAACTAACCTTAAATTCTTCATACTGAGGTGGAAGAGAAATCAAGACTAAGTGCATGAGCTAGTCTTCTAACAACTTTAACTGAAGTGTCTTAAGCCTTAAACTACAGATGAGACATCTCCATGATGCACTCCCTAATGTTCTATTTTCTCTTACTCGAGTGAAACAAGGTTTGCAAAAAGTATATTTGTTTCAGCCTTCTTATTTTTCTCAAAATGTTTTTCAAGTTCTTGGAGGTATACAATGACATTAGTCCCCTTAGACATAGTTCCCTTGAATGAATGCACGCTTCATGATCATAAAATGTATGCAATTCGAATGATTCAACTTTTCAAGCTCCTTCTATGATCTAGGGTACTTGATGTTGAATGAGAGAAAGTACATTTGATCCTTAACGCAAGATCAAGATCCATGTACTCAAGAATTATCATAATATTCTCTTTCTACGTCTTTACATTTGTGCCATGAAGCACATATACCTAATTAACATTCTCAATGATAGTTCAGATATATGCATTAACTATAACAAAGAAAATAACACTAAAATAGCTCGCAATAAACACAAGTAATATGTTTATTTTAATAGTAAACAATAATGCATTCCATCACGAGAAACTAGAGACAACAGTGATACATAATCTTTTAACTGAAAGTACTAGCTGGCAAGTGGTAGCTTGGTCTATTATATAAACATTGACAATTAAACTTGTCAAACAATGAACTTATCTTTTGATCAGTTCAATGTTCATATATGGAAACACCTAATAATGATTACATGTTTTAATAGTACAAACAAACCATATGATTATGCAAATGTCAACTTTCCTTTTGGCCGATTAACACCAATTCAACCGCATGTCTCAACCTTAACTTGTTAAGATAAATCAATCTAAGCAAGAGGAGCTAACTTTATGGCATGTTGCTTCACTCATTTTGCAATGCAAGATATCAAAATAAAATAATTACATCATATAAGAGTCACCCAAAAAATGCATATTTTGGATTGCGCAAGAGACAAACATTACAAACAATAGCAATGCATCACAAATAGGCAAATTTGCTTTTCAAAAAATAGCTCCTTGAAACGCTTTTGAAAAATATGTAGGGCGCTACAATGCCCGTGGCACCACTCTAGCGCTCAGTCTTGTACGAGACTACACTACATCGTCCAAAACCAACGCTCTAGCACTCCCAAGTGTTCAAATTCGGCAGAGTCTCAGCGGTGCTGCACCCAAGCCAATGTTTTAGCGTTCACACTTAATGTTGTTTGACAGAGAGTCAACGTAATAATGTCCAAACCGGCTACTACACTCAAACTTAATGATTCTGGAATGGATGCCACTACACTCAAAACAGAGTCTCAAAGTTGAAGCGCCCAAAAAATGGACGATACTCCACTCTCATTACAAAGTTTTGGCTTTGAGTTGCCCAAAACAAGGCGCTACATCGCTCAAACTCTAGAACAGTTCATGCGCTTGATGGAACTGAGCGATATTGGGCCTAAACCAATGCAATAGCGCTCACACAAAATAGCGTCGTTCAGAGACTCAGCTACTGTAGTGCCCAAACTCACGCTACAGGCTCCAATGAAGAGCCACCAACAAAAGAATGTGATGTATTCTTTCTCTTCTGCTCGATTTTACTGTCAATAACTTGTACGAACTAGCTGAATTTCATCCCCGTTTGACCAAAACATAATCCAAACAACATAACCTTAACGTGCATCATCGAATTTTGAATTTAACCGTACAAATCATGGATGTATACATGGAAAATAGACATGCATATCTATAACATTTCATAATATCCAGAATGTTGAGATTTTGAGAACAAAACATGCTTCCATTCGTCCAAATAACGAAATTTACACAATGAAACAAGTTTCTCCTAATAGTCTAACATGGAGATGCTCTGTTGTAACTTGTTCAAACTCGAAACATGCAAGTTTCATATAGAAAATAGTATTCCTCATCTTCTTAGATCAATTCATGTCTTAAAATCAAAGATATTAGATAATTACACTCTTGTATCTGCACATAACCCATTGAGTCTAACCCATATTATCCAATATACTTTTAAAACCCAAACATTAAACCTTATTAAACCACTTTTACTGGGTCTTATATAAGATGACAAACATACTATAATTCAACGTTTATATAAATATTTTGGCGGTGAAGTGGAAAAATTTCATGGCAAAAGATAAAAGGTCGTATGAAGAGAAGTATCAAGCTGAAAAGGAAGCCAATTTGCAGGTAATTGCCAAAGAGAAAGGTGAGGGTGAAGCAATTGAACTCTTGGTGGAGGAGCAAAATTAGAAGATTGCAATGGAGCTTCTTCAACAATATCTCCTGTTCAAACAAGAATTAGAGAAAGAGAACAAGAAGATGAACTCTCTCTCTCTCTCTCAGAGTCTACTTGGAACATCAAGCATAATTTTGAATGAATTTCCCTACAGGAAAGAAAGAGATCCATCAAAACCAAAGCAACCAGTGTCTGCGTTTTTCCTCTCCTCTAATCACAGGCATACAACTCTTCTTTCAGAGAACAAAAATGTCTTGGAATTTAGAATTGCTCAACATTTATCATCAAAAACTTTTCTATTTCAATGCTCCTTAATCATCACCCAGCAAATACATGGAGGTTTTTACAGGTTTCGAATATCTTGGGTGAAGAGTGGAAGAATATGACACAACCATGGGTTTTACACTTCCGATGTCCATGAGCGTGAAAGAGAAGAGAAGAAAGTCTTCGACGGAACAAATACAGATCGAGGAGGAAAGTGTTGAGAGCAAGATCACTATAAGCACTTCTTGAGAAAGAGAGAGAGAGAGAGAAGAAATCAAGAAAAACATGAAGATTGAATCACACTACATATACAACACTACATTATTATCCACCCGCACTTAATTGATCACCACACAATCAAATTTATTCGCATAGCAAACCTCAAAAAAGTGCGTCAAGGTACGAGTAATTACGATATCGTCCATACTCGAGGAGGCTTCCATAAGTACGATCCCACACACCAATAAAAAGCGATTCAGTGTCGGGACTGAAAGATATGCCCGAAATTCGCCAAAAAAATCAATTTCTTGCTCTCTCGCATAACCCTTGCTCACGTCATACACATGCACAAAGTCTGCAGGCTCTGCCATTGCCATATATTTACCATCAGAACTATACCTTATCGACCTTGTAGCTCCAAGATTCCCCTTCAGAACTGCAACTGACTTGGATAGATTTCTTACGTCCCAAATCCGGCAGGTTTTATCTTGGTTTCCAGTGGCAAAGGTGACACCGTCGGGATGCCAGGCCGATGCAAATGAAAAGTCTAAGTGCCCACATAAAGGCATGACCGTCTGCAAAAAAAAAAAAAATAAATAAATATGGTTTTGAAATGGCCATACAGGAAAGTAGGTGAAGAGAGGGATGATACTACGACAACCTTTCCAGTTTGGGAGTCCACCAATAAACCATCTGGGTTGTCACCCACAATCACAATTAGTTTACCATCTGGACTCAGAGAAGTGTGCTGCAACCAGTGAGAACAGATCAATCAGCACGGATTATAAGTAGCGTACTTCTCAATCATAGAGAATTAAGCAGAATAATGAACAAAAAAAGGGTCCCTAAAAGGAGAGAATGCTACTACTTACATTCACAGGCCAAGGAAAACCAAAATGCTTAGTGAGCTGAAACTTCTCTATATCAAAGTTTCTAACTCCACAATCATTATTTGAGGCTGTGAAGTGAACTGCACCACTGAAGATTCAAACAGGGCACGTTTAATTTTGGTTTAAACTGATCTCAAAGATCCAAGCTAAAAAAGGTCTGATTTTTACCTCGAACTGCCGTAAATTTCAATAGCATTGGTGATGGCATTATCATCGTAAGTTGTCCTGGAACAAAAACTAACGCCTTGTCTGTCTAGTCTCTGCAATCAAAGGATTCTGTATTTGTAGCATGTTTATTGAAGGTAAAATATTGCAGAGGGGAAAGAAAATAAAAATAACAATCTATCCAAAACAAGTGCCTACCAGATTTTTGGAAATCTTAGAAATACCATTTATCGTTTATCTGAAAAGCAGAATTGGAGAATTTGACAATATTGGAAGAATGATAACGCATACAATTTTTTCTTTTCAGGAGGACAAGTAGGATAAGAAATAGGATGAACAATTGAGCAACAATACTCCAGCATCATTGGGCAAGATATTCTTCCAATCTACCAACTTTGATGATGAGAATCTTTCAGATAATGTGCAAGTAGATGCGTACCTTGCAAATAAGCTCTCCCTGGAATCCTCCACCAACTAAAAGCTTATCTTTTACAGCAAGAGTACTGACTTGGGTTTGGGTAAATCCTTCCAATAGATTTCCAGGATGTTTCTACATTAGATGATCAATAAATGTCATTAAAAGAGAGAATTAGGAGTTACTTTCAAGCATCAACTTCCCATAAAGAAGGAAAAGGAAAGCTCACACACCTCAGTTGGTGCCACGTGTCCAGAAACATTGAGAACTTCAGACTTTGTGCAAGTTAGAGAAGACCAATGAATCACTGAAAAATGTGACATGAGGTATACGTCATGTTTTGATGTAGACCATACCAGGTTCCTTAACTGTAACATCAAACAAAATAAAAAGTCAAACAAATTTGACTGCCGGAGATTGATTTCAACTGTTTTTGACAAAAGGCTCGTCCGAGGATCCTTCCAAAGTTGAGATATATTCAAAAGAAAATGCAGGAAAAGGAATTTCCTGCCAACCTGAAAGTGAAGAATGGTTGATTTCACTGATCTTGAGTTTCGCCGAAACTCGTAATACACACAGCCTTTCTTTGTATTAATGCAGTCCTGCCGCAACATATAGATGTAAATATGATGAAGTAAATCGTAAAACTCTTCAGCTAAATACTATCACCAATTAGGAAAAAAGATAAAAGAATAAAGTGAAGAGGTTGACCTTCCCTGACCCATGTCCAGAATTAGGAATATTTTCGTAGTTCTTGTACTGCTCTAACCTAGTCTGCCGGTACGTTTCCCTAGTAATACTCAGCCTGTCCCAAGGAATTCCCTGGATATCTTTTCCTCTTCTTGCTTGAGCCGAAGTGGTATCAACTACTCTGCTACTCTGCAATAATTCTATTAATAAATTACAATACATTCATGAGGTCATTTAAAAGAGTTATTTTGATTCTGTAATTGATAGAAAATGAAAATCACTACAACAGAGAAAACTAGAATCCAGAATAATATACAACTAGGACACATCAATTAATATCATTCGTCACATAAAAATAATCCATAATACATCTTTTTAACCAAATCAATATATTACTAACCGAGTCAAAATCATCGACATCAGACTCTGACCCATCCATTTCTATTTCATGACACTCATCATCCATATCATCATCTCCGACTTCCATTTCATACTCATCAGCCATGTAATCAGAATTATCCCCCTGATAATGGGACATTCCGAAGAAAAATTTACACCTCTATCTGTACAAAAAGAAATCCTTCAAATAAAAATAGAAAAAGAACAATGAAGAAGAAGGAACAAAAACAAGAGCTGAGTGAGCTATCCATTACTCCTTTCATGGTGCAGGAAAAGATCAATTGAAATGAAGAAACATTTTACATTAAGCTTATGGTTGATCTATAGAAGCAAAACATGTTTCGCCACATCCGGCAAACAGATATGGAACTTCAAAACATAGATTTCCCTAATTCTTTTTAAGACACGTTGAAAGAAGCCAAAAGTAATATGCGCAATCCCTAAAGGGTCATCAAAGCAACGAAATAGCTAGCTAAATTCAAGAATTCAAGAGCTCTACAAGTTACTTTGAGTACAAATGCACAAAAAAAAAAAAAAACATAAACGTTGATCCTTGTATGTATATATTCCAACATAAATCAAAATGAACAAGGAACTGCGAAATTACAGCAAGAGATTCGGATGAATCAAAGAAACAATCATGACAAGTAACGACGACATGGGTTGAAAAATGATAGCTATACAATTAAAGGGGCTCTGCTCCATTCACGTCCCTCCAACCAACAAATCATTTTCAACCAGGAATCGCTCGATTTAATGGGAAATTAGAAAAAAAGAAAGAAAGAGGAAATATGTATTAAAAAAAAAAAAAGAAGCAAAAGAACCGTCGGATGAGAAAGAAAAAGGAAGTAGTTATACCACAAAATAGCAATCAAAACGGCAGGAAAACGAAGAAATGAAATTGTCAGAGAAATACCCACGTTCAGAATTATAGAGGGGAGGGAAGGAGCAGTAGCGATCTGCAAACCCCAAATTGAGCGAGAAAAGAAGAAGAAGAAAAGTCGGTGAGTTATCAATTCATATATAATTTACAAGAGTAAGAAGATGGCTCATTAGAGGATTAGATTGAGCTCGATGATTAGATTGAGATTGAGCCTGTGCCGGGGACACGCGCATCGCACGTGCTTCCGTCCAATGATCATGTCTATTTTTTTTTATTATTTTTATTTCTTGTAATCAATAAGTGTTTTTATTTTTTAATTTAATTTTTCAACTATAAATGGTCCTCTAATCTATTTTTACTACTAGACTTAAAAAAAAATACAACAATACTTTTTTAGCCACATTATTAATTTAAGTAAGTTCAAATACTTAATTATAGTAAAATAATTGAAATTAGTTCACTTATTTTTAAACTAAATAGAAATTTATTAATTAATTTGTTTTAAAAAATGTTTTGTAATAAGATTTATTGATTAAATTGGAGGATTTTAATGAAATCTAATGAACTCAATTTAACTACCCCTAAACTACAAGGTCTAAAGGCTTTTTTTTTTTTTTTTTGGTTACTTACTTTGATCGAAAAGCACAAATATAATTGTATTGACAAATTTTTACAAATAAACAATATAGTTAGTCGATGTTCTAAGCTATAAAAATTATCATTTGAGGCAAGTAATCATAACATGGAAATAGAATTCAATTTTTTTTTTTTTATCCTTATTCAAATCTTTAAGAACTCCACTCAATAAAACAAGACCTAATTCATTGAGTAGAGAAGAGTTTCGTGTTGTATATTGTCAGTCGTTTCTGGAAAAACTATTTTTGGTCTAATATGAGTATTGTTGATGTTTGATGTACTTCAGGGACGAAGGACCCATTACAAGATCACGAGCAAAGAGACTTAACAATTTGTTCACTCAATGGGCGGGTAAATTGATAACTCTTGAAAAAGAGTTATTTTGAATTGATATTTATATGTGAAAACTTACTTGAATCGAGTAAAGTATAAATTTGATTACTTTTGTTCGAATAAATTATTATGAAAATGGTCAAATTTGATTTATGTCGACGAAATATTTCGATTATACATGTTCTTGTCGTATTGAGAAATAGGTAAGAATTACTAGATGGATAATAATTTATACGGATTGAATTTTACTAAATTGTTATTATTCAATTTGCAAAGGTTTTAGAATGAGATTGTCATTGAGATTTTTATTACTTAATACTCTGTCTATAAACTGAAGAGAAAAATAAAACGAACCACCAAGCAATTCGAATGAACCTTGGTTAGTTCAAAATTCTTGATGTTTGAATAAATGCAGTAGCAATCTATAACTTTGGTAATGAAATTCACGTAACAAATAAACTGCTTACCAATATTTTCATTTTCTGATATTTTTATATGATTATTTGCACTCTATTTTATTCACCCGATTATCTATCATAAATTAATTTTGTTTTACTTAGATTTAAAGTTTGATAATTTTATCTTCATGGGTTTGACTCGTATTTATTATTTATTACTTTGTTAGAGACACATGTACTTACGTTAAGATGTGATTTTTCACTAACAAGTTTTTGATACCGTTGTCGAGAATAATTTTATCCAAATTTTTATCTTTGTAAAACGTTAACAAAAAAACTTGATACTTCTCTGTGTTTCTTTTTCAAGTAGCTCACTGTATAACAAGAATGACGTACAACAATTATCAATGGTGCTATTAGTCATGAACTTGATGCAATAAGAAGAGACTTGATTGTTCAAGTTTCATCACTTACCGATGTGATTAATTCAAATAACATGGGACATGGATAAAAAGCATGATAAGTCAACAATTATGAGAAATGGAAGAGAAGTGAAATGAGGGAGAAAAATAAAAGTTCAGAGAAGGAAAATGCAGAAATTCACAAAAGAAACATCAGTGAAAGAAAACTCATTTGTTCAGAAAAACAGTGCCGAAATTTGCGTTGTTGCAACATCACTACAGTAAATAGTCGCAGAAAATCAAGTTGAGCGATTTCCTCCACTATTTTCACAGAGTCTTCAAAGACAACATCAAGATAAGCTTTGAAGAAAGTATTGAGCAACACCAAACTTGTTAAAGAAAATCTATCAACGAAAAGAAGACTCAATAAATTTGAAAAAGTGACGAACAAAAAGATAAATGGTACGATAAATGACTACCCGACTGAAAATTCATATTAGACAGAGACAAAATTTTAACCTCTTTGTGAGATCCTAGTTGAAAGCAAAAACGGAAGTAGTCGAGCTGATGACCTTAAAACAAAGGGCCTTTGGAATGCAACCCAACTTTTTATTTTTAATTTTAGTTAATTGATTAGTTTGTTTTTGCAAGTTTAAGTTGGAAATAAAACAATGCTGCGGTAATTGCTGCAGCATCAGAATAAAGTCACACCATTTCAAAAGCTTTGGTAAGAAGTCTAAAGTTAATGGAGCACAGAATCAATCAAGCTAAGGTGCAACAACATTTCTAGTATTTGCTCCAGATATGTACCAAGAATAAAATTGAATGGAAATTCAGCTCTAATCCTATAGTCAACTAATTTTGTTCTAGCATTACTTTCATCATATTTAAAAATCGACAGTTACCTTCGTTATCTTTACCTAATTGTGCATATTGTCTAATATCAAGATTATATCTTTAAGAACACATGAATCTATGATGTTTAAGATGTTCAGATCCTTTTCTGCTTCTTTTTTTTTTTTCTCCATTAGATAGCGTCACGTCAATCATTTCAAACACTTCTCACACATCCATGATGACGTCGAGTACTACTGATACATGACTGTGTCTCTATTTTTCATCTCAACTTCAGACTCAGCTTGCAGCCTCCGGAGCAGGGCGGATGCTGAGGTAGATCAAAACATTGTAGTTTAATTTATTCAAAAACATAGTTTAAGATCCAAATTACATTTCTCTTTAATATAATATATATATTTTTTTTCATATAAACATGTATTTTTTTTGTAAAAAGAGCAATGAAAAATTTCAATTAATTAATGTGCAATTATTATCATGTATATGCAACAATAATATATAAATAGAAAATTTTGTATAATTTATTCATAGCTTAGCATTAGCTCAACATTTAGATCAGCTCATTTAACTCAGAACTTGTTAGTCATCTGGTATTGAACAAAGATTTCCCACCAATAAACACTCATCGTAACATAAGAATGGGACACTGCTCTTCTTGGAGAGAGAAACAAACTTATTTTTAAAAACTCAAAAAATTATTTGTTCTAATTTTCACTAGTTTTTTAGAAATTGTTTTTTTTAAAAAAAAGAATTCTAAAACAATCCACACAATTTGCACATGAGAAAAAATCGAGAGGGAATGCAGGGCTATGTAAATATACTTTTTTTCTTTCATGTATTTCTTTGTCCAACAACACTTGATAAGCTAAGCAGCAGAGAAGACTATCATGTACAGCTGCTGTGTTGTTTGTATGAAATTTGGTCAGGTTGTATCTCTACCAAAGGGGGGGATGAAATTTGGTCAGGCTGTTTATTCGAATTATGCCTCTTCTCTCTCATCAGGCACTTGTCTTTCTCGTCGTATACACGACCCCAAATGCACATCGGATTGCCCAACTATGCCTATTTACTACCTGCACCGTTGCTTCTTCAACAGAAGAGCTTCCTCTGCTGCAAATCACAAACAAATAAAATAAAATAATTGAAGGCAAGAATATTGAAATGATGAGCAAAGACAAAGCTAACCAGTTATTTACATGACAACCAATGAACTTGATTGATGTGCATTAGTATTTTCATGAATGACGTAAACTCTTTAAGAGAATGAGAATGAACTTAAAATTGAGGAAAGTTGTCTGACTGGTTGTACCAAAAATTAAATTTGAATCAAATATATGGGGTCAGGTGGTTGCTTACACGAAACTCCGAGTCCTGTAATTTCTCCACCAACTGTGTAATCTCAAGTTGCTTAAGAACACTGGTTTGTAGTACCTAAAAAATTGTATGAAAGTCAAGTTAAATATTAGAATCGATAAAAAGATGAAAAAAGTACATCTTGGAATTATCAAACCATACTCTCTTTGTTCTGTCGAGATCAAATTCAACAGACTTGATTCTGTCCAAGGATTCTGTAAGCATTATCTCCTTTTCTAAAGGAATCCCAGCAGGCTTGTTGCAAAGCTCCTCGAAAACTCTCTCTAGCTTCTCCAGACGTTCTAAACATGGACTCACGTGATCCTCCTTATCAGCGGATTCTACAGCTAGTGAATGACTATTTGTGTTTTGTTCTGTCAAACTCGACCGGGATATACTGTTCCTACTTGTCCATACTTGAAACAGTAAACAACGGAAACATGCAGCCACTCTGAACCACAATGGCAGCATCAGCATTTTTCTCATACATTGAATACTCCTTTTCTCTAGATTTTCCTTGATAGTGCCAAACCACTGGCTGGCTTTATTACCTTAAGAGAAATGATCTTTCATACATAAATTCCCTAAGATTAAGTATGCAAGAAAGCTATATCTACAATTACCTTCAGAGTTTGATGTTGACACGCAATAATCAATTCCCTTACCATTCCTCATACATGACCGATACGAATAATATTCATTTTGGTTCCATTCAAGTGCCTCCTCATCGCAACTGTAATAGGCATTTGAATCTGATGCTTTCACCTGGATAGAGCACAAATTAATCTCTAGAAGAAAATGCATTTAAATATATACATATGGAATGGTGCAACAACTCTCTTTTATGACCAGAGGCTTATAAACTCACTTCCTGGTTAACTGGAGACAAACGATGAAAGGTAGAGCTCCTTTGTCCCATTTGGTAATAAAGATCATCGATATCCAACTCCGACTGCGCCATTGATGCATCTTTACTTCTATTCTGCTTTAAAGATAAATACACTCATTCTTTTTTCTTTTTCTTTTTTTGTTATGTCCTATTAGAACTCTATTGATGTTGAATGATACTTACCTTCAGTTGATGAATCTGAGAATAGCCTCCTTCATCACTTGTTGGCACTCTGGTGATTTTCCCTATGAGTGTTGTTTCATCGTGTATGAGCTACAAATGGGAGTAGGTAATGTCTCATACTACTACAAAATTGTATTTAATAAAATGGAAGATAAAACTATAATTTATATGCAAGGACAAAAAGATTATCAACCTTAATTATCTCAGGATCGTTCCATGGACCTTTATTGGATCTTAGGCAGCCTCCTTCCACATTGCACGAACAAGAACCCCCCAAGAAATCTGGCAGCTGACTGAAAGGACGAACAATGTAAGAAAACATGTAACAATGAGAATAAGGGAAAAAAAAAAACAAACTAGATATACCTAGAATCGATGACTTCAAGTAATTTACCCAAGGATTTGGGCTCCAGAACCTGTTTTTGAAGAAATTGTGAGATCAATCAAGCATTTGCAAGGGGGAAATATTGATGGATGAATCATTACCAGTATCTTGGCTATGGTCTTTGAATCAAGAAATTTCTGAGCAGCTGGCCAAAGCATCTTTTTGAAACCGGGACCGGCATTAACTATGTACATCCGGTGTAATGTCTGAGAATATTTCAAGAATTGAAATAAGAACGGGACAAAGTGTTGAAAAACAAAAATGGTGTATTTGTTTTGGTGTGTACAAACATCACACCTCTGGGTAGTAATTGTTGTCTATTTTTGTCATGGAAGCCAATAGAGTAGCAGCAGTTCGAGAAAAATTCTTCATTCCCTGCAATTTAGATCGTCCAAAAGCTAATCAATTAAAAAATGATTCCAATTACGACATTCTAGCACAATAAACTGAAGGAGGAAGACTACCTGCCATATATTTGATCCATGCAATGGTCCAAGTACGACATATCTTTTTTTTTTTTTGTGAAACTATATTTAAAGCTACATTGCATATTGAGGATTTTACTTTTGTAACAGTAAAAGAGAATAAATAAAAATCACTATTTACTTTATATTCAAATGAATTGATCAAATTTGCAAAGCGGCTTTAAAATTTTGAAGTAATGATACCACATTTTTTTTTGTGAAACAATAATAGTGTAATGAGCTCCTTCAAGTTCCACATAGTAATTAAAAACATTTTACCAGAAAGAGAGAGATGCTCCATTGCGAAAAATACATAATTGGCTTTATTGATGTTAATGTAGAAGAAAATAAAATCTTTAGACGGCATAAAAACTGATAGAGGCTTCCTAAACCAGCTTACCAATCCCTGAACATCAAGGATTGTCGTTGTTGTACAGATCCGTCTCCTTGATGCAATTGTACAAGCAGGAAATTTCTCATTTATCGCCCTTTCAAATTCTTGAACGTGGTATTTTAAATATCTGTCAATTGTGGTAATGTGCATAAGTTTACTAGGGTGAGCTTTTCCTAGTCTTTCAATGTAAATTGGCCTCCCTTCTTTATCAATACCATGGTATCCTTGGGGATAATACTGCAACACTTCCTCCAGCTCTTCAAATTCAAACCCCTACGAAATAATCAGTCCAATAATAAATTATAGCTACAATGAAATAATATGACTACAAAAAACAAATTTAGCATTTATAAATACACTCCTGGAACTTTATGATTTCAACTGCTAAATAAAAATGCACATTAGAATTGCATAGTCGCTGATGAAGCTTATAATACCGATCTTTTCACTACTACTAAAAGATCACTTCGGAAAAACTAAACAAAGAGAATAAATAATAAAACCTTATAAATAAATTGACATCCTTACCTCCAATATAACATCAGTTCCATATTCCTTTCTCCAATTTAGCATTTCTTCCCACATCAGGATCGTTTTGTCCATGTTAAAATCTCTTGCTTTCAAAAATCTACCAAACCACAAATATCTTAGTAACTAAAAATTTGGCACATGCCAAAAGCAATCAGTCTTTCAGTTGCACTTTGACCACTTATAGAAGAGTTGGCAAATGGCTGTACCGACCTTAAAAGAGTATGATAGTCACCATGCCTAGGTGGTAACAAATCGCTCTCTAAAAGTTTTTTTCGCAATTCATGGACGGCATTCTCCTCTTCTGAATCTCTAACATCTTCTATGGAAAATGAAGGAACCCTATAGTCAATTTTCCTCTTTCCTCTTTTCTTGAGAGAATGAGTGAACTTAGTGGAAGCATTTATTGCCTTCTTCTTGAGGTTTCCAATTTTGGATCGCCGTCTCTCATCTTCTGAACATTCACATATTGATTTCCGTTCTCTAATTTCATCATTAGCCTCCAATGCTTCAAAAGCCATAAAGGAAGATAAAGGGAACTTAAAAAAAAAAAAACATAATCCAAGGCAAAAGATGTATTTACTAAACAAAATTAAGATGACATAAATATTATTAAATTTTTTAAGCAAAATAAGGTCTAAGATCATATGAACTAGATGAAATTTTACAAAAATTCCTTCAAACCATGCACATTGGAAGTTAGGAAGCTGAATTATAAGCATATAAGTAAGAAAGTATACCTGACATTTTCAGACCAGTTGAAAAAGAAAAAAGGGTCGCTCCTAATATTTATAAAATGAAACTAAGCCCACTAAAAATTCTTGCACAAGCATATATCTCTGACCTGAGAAGAAATGGACATGAAAATGTGATTAGTGCAGCGAAGATATACAGAAAAACAACAGACAAAAAGAAGGAAACACGTTCACCACAGAAGTAGGAGATATAGTTAGAAACAGATAATTTACAAGCAAACAGACCTCAACTTTCAAAACCCTTGCTTCTTAAAAAGAAGCAAAATAAGGTCCAAATGAAATTATTTTTTTACTGAGATCAGAGAGTGAAAGTAGAAGGAAGATGGTAACAACTTTTGATATGACTCTTAGATGTAATCTTAGCTTTGTCAATTAATTTAACATTGGACAAAAAGAAAAGATTGTTTCACCTAGTTTTCATAACTTCCATGATGAAATCAAGCAAATCTCAGAAGATCCAGGAATTAATTAGATAGATCTAAAGCAACTAAGATCTTTGGAACAGACTATCAATCTTTAAACAGAGCGATTCGCAATTGAGATCAGAGAGTAAAAGGAGAGGGAAGATGGTAACAACTTTTGATATGACAATTAGAAACAGCCAGAATGGAACCAATTAGAGGTTCGCCATGGCACTATCTGTATAATGACTAACGCTTTTCTCTGTAATCTTAGCTTTGATCAATTAATTTAACATTGGACAAAAAGAAAAGATTGTTCACCTAGTTTTCATAACTTCCATGAAATCAAGCAAATCTCAGAAGATCCAGGAATTAATTGGATAGATCTAATGCAACTAAGATCTTTCGAACAGACTATCAATCTTTAAACAGAGCGATTCGCAATTGAACCTATAGAAGTCTTTGCTTCAGTTCTATAACCTACGAGAAAAGGGAGAAAAACGCTGCAGTTCCTAATTGGCAGGGAAAAACCATAGAAACTGAATAGGTGGAGCACGGAAGGTAGCTCCACATCGATTGGCAATCGACGTAAGCTGAACTGCTAGAAGCCAATAAACAGAGAAAATCCAATGAATTCAGAGAATCCGAAGCATCTCGCCCGGTATTTATCGAATCAAAGCCATCAAAAAGAAAAGACCGTAAATAATGCAAACAATGCTGAGAATCAACACACGGATCTCGCCACAGAACATCGGTAAAAAAGTTCGTCCATAACTAGAACACCAAAAAAAAAAAAAAAAAAAAAAAAAAAAAAAAAAAAAAAAAAAAAAAAAAAAAAAAAAACGATAGGTGGAGCACGGAAGGTAAGCTCCACATCGATTGGCAATCGACGTAAGCTGAACTGCTAGAAGCCAATAAACAGAGAAAAATCCAATGAATTCAGAGAATCCGAAGCATCTCGCCCGGTATTTATCGAATCAAAGCCATCAAAAAGAAAAGACCGTAAATAATGCAAACAATGCTGAGAATCAACACACGGATCTCGCCACAGAACATCGGTAAAAAAGTTCGTCCATAACTAGACACAAAGAAAAATACAGCAAACAGGAATAATAGAAGAAAAACACAAATAAGAAGGTGAAGAAAAACCTACATATCATCCACCAGGGCCGGATAGAAATGTCAGTAGAGCTGACTGCGTCAAAAAAAAAAAACGCGCGAAGACACTCCGGCCGTAAACCGACAGAACAGAAAAGAGAGTAATAGAAACGAATCGAATATTTCCGAGGACAATGCGTAGAGAAAGGAAGGAAGGAGGCGAGAGAGAGGAGGAGAGAGATCTGGTTTTTGTTTGTGGCGATTGTTCCGATGCGCGGCTAGAAGTGGGACATGGAGGAAGGCTTCTTTCTCTCCCTCGTCGCTGCGGTAGGGTAGTTTGCTCGGCCTCTCTCTCTCTCTCTCCCCCTCTCTCTCCTCTCTTATAAAACTAATATTATTATTTAATTATCCAGCTTAACGTACGGGTTACATACGGACGAACGTCTGTTTCTCATCACGTCGAGCTTCACTTGCAATTAATAACCCTTTTCCCCTTTCTCTTAATTTTTTTCTTTCAAGTAAAAAAATGCAATTTAAAATTAATAATAATACGTTTAATCTCTAAATTTACCTCTTAAATTTTATTTAGACGTGTCATTTATTAATTGGTAGAAATTAATAATTAAAATAAATTATTAATTATTATTTGTAATTTATTAATTTTTTAAGAGTATAATATAATATTTGATAAATAAGGAAGATGGATGTGCAGACAAAGGAGAGGAGAGAGAATGGAAGAAAGGGGGCGTCGGTAGAGGCGTCGCTTTCTGAAAAGACATTCATAAAAGCTTCTTCTCTCTGTCTACGCCTGCATTCTCCCCTCCTCCTTTAACGTTACTGTTATCCAGTCCCTTTCATCGTCTCCCCCGCTCCTTCCTATCTAAATCTCTCCACTGTTCACCAATTACCAGCCATTTTGTTCGGTTTCCTGCTTTCTTCGATTGCGTTTGTCTGCATTGATGGTGGCTAGAGCATTTTCTACCTTCCTTTTTAACTACGTTATTCGAATCGAGACCTAGTCTTACCTTGGCGGAAGAAGAAACCGCTACTATCGTTATCAGCACCACTTTCTGGGAGTTCTATACTGTATTCTTATGCATCAATGGCGGCCAAAAGCATTCCAACGGTCACAGAAAGAAACCGCTAAATCGTTCAGTACCACCATCTGGGAGCTGTATATTGTCGTTCATCAATGAGGGCGAAAAGCATTCCTACGGTCGCAGAAAAGGACGGGAGAGTGACACTAAAAAGGCTAGAAAAGAAAGAGGAGGTGAAAAAGAAGATTTGGAAATCGGAATGGGAAATCAGAGCCGCGCTTTTCGAAATTTGGGGAAGAAAGAAACGTCGCCATCAGTAGGTTTTCGCTGCAGAGGCTGTGCGGGGGTGATTTGGGAATGATAAAAAGAAGGATCACATGCCCCGTGATTCTCTGTTGCTGGATTCTGACTCACCCACTTGTCTCCTCTGTCTCCGTTGCCACCACCTGTAAATTATAATATATTCCATAATTAATGCTGTAGAGTAAATGGTTAAAAACAAATGTCACGAACAATCACGTGATAAATTTAATATTTGCGATGGATTAATTTATTAAAAAAAAAAAAATAGTTCATTCTATTGATTCTCAATTATTCTTAATGTCAACAAGCATGATGTGTCTTAAGTGTGAAATGGATCCAGCTAGATTACGAATCACCGTTTTTTCGGTTTAAACTCATTTTGTGTCGATTTTGAATAAGTTTGTGCGATTTTATCTTGTTTTAACTCGATTTGGATCAGTTTTGATTGATTTAATTCTGTAATTTTTAATATAAGAATTTAAAAAATCATATACAAATTATAAATTCGATTTAGTTTAATTTTGATTTTAGTTTAATTTTGATTAGTTTTTGAAAATAGCAACTGAGAACCAAATTGGATGCTTCAAGCCATGCAATTTAGTAACAATATTAGTACTAAAATCTTCATTTGTTTTCGGTTACTACTAGGTGGCAAAGAAGAAAGACATGGTCTTTCATTTTACAATAGATCACTCGCAAGTCATGTTGCTCTTTTTATAGTCCTTGAAAGGTTTATTTTCCTTTATCAAACACTGGCCGTAAAAAAATGTTCTCTCTTTAGCATGGTCGTTCATTTTACAATAGGTCACGGGCAAATCATGTTGCTCTTTTTATAGTCTTTGCAAGGTTTATTTTCCTTTATCAAACACTGGTCGTAAATAAATGTTCTCTTTGGCGTAGATTGCCTTCATGGCTGTGTAGAGAGGGTTTTACATATCACCATAAGTAGAGGTCATTTTTGCGCATAAAATACTTCCTCTTGATATTCATCTTTGTCCATCTTAGATACTATCATATCATATTTGCTTTCTACCTCATTGTCTCTTTCTCGTACCACAATCACACACTTGTTAGGGCACTGAGAAGCAATATGACCTAAACCGAGAAACTTGAAATATTTGATGTCTCTAATTCTAAGTTGAGAGGTGTCATCAATAAGTTTTCTTCCTGTTGGTTTGTTGTTGGCAATGCTTTTGAAAGGACTCATTCTCTTCGGCCTTGACTTGAGGATTGAATGCCAAGGAAGTCATTGGAATTGGGCGAGAGCAATAAGGATTGGAAAGTTGTTTGTGTTGTCTTTCTACCTTTAGTGCCAATTGTATAACCTCCATGGTGCGATATGGTTGTAGCTCAATCACATCCCTATTTCCCCATTGAGCCCCTTGATAAACCTTGCACTAGCTTGTTCTTTCGGTTCTTCAATGTCACTCTTTATTTTGATTATCTCAAAATCGGTAACATAAGCCTCCACTGATAAAGCTCCTTGCTTTAGGCTTTGCACTTGAAAAAACAACTCTGTCTCTAATAGCTTGGCACGAATCGATTTTTGATCAAGTTCTTCATAACCCTCCACGAATGAATTTCATCTTCTCGTAGGTGCTTTCTTCGAGCCTTAAGATTCTCCTACCACAAACTAACATATTTCGTGGATTCTATTGAGCCTAGTTGTATTTTAGTTCGCTCTGAATAATGGTAGCAGTAGAACACTTTCTCTACCTTTTATTCCCAATCCACATATTGGTCTCCATGACAAGTTCCTTTAAATGGTGGAATAGAAAGCTTCAAGTGTCACAACTCATCAAGATTTTCTCGTTGGAACCTCAGGCTAGGTGGATCATCAAAATCAGACACATCACCCTTATCCTCTTAGGTCATGATGCCACTATTAGGTCTTCCTTCTATAACACCCCCACGCCCCCTTGGTATAGGACCTTTGGTGCTCGGATGTTTTGATTCAAAAGAGCTTGCATTTGTTGCGTCAAATTGAGGATGGCACCCTAGATTTCATCAAATTGCTCTTGGACATCTAAATCAACTTCTCTAGTTGTGTCACTTGTGCATTATCCTAGTCATGATTTTGAGATGAAGCATTTATAGTCATCATTGTTAGATAGGATCGAAAAATCTAAGCTTTTATACCAAATGACGTGCAACTGAAAATGTCATAAGCAAGTTGGTTGTCAAAGGTTGCCTAAAGTTATAATCTTTAATGCACAACACCTTCATTAAAAAAAATGAAGAACTTCAATTAGGAATTGAGAGTTTATATAATCTTACAGAAACTATTCAACGAGGGAATTCGTAAGAAGATTGCACCAAATTGACGAAGCGACAGCTATACTCACAATAACTCAAACTTCTAAAAACACAAGCACAAGGATTAAAGATAATCCAAGCGATGTGGGGGCGCACAAGTGTAATACTTTTGCTTTAACAAAAATAATGATTTTTTACCAAAAAAGAACTTTGTTTTCATTGATGTCTTGGTGTGATTAAATACACCCATTAAAATATAGTTATACTAGGAAAAGGAAAACTAGAAAATACTTGAAAAAAGAAAGAATTTGACTAGATCTATCTCCAACCGAAACTAGTAATAAGAGAAATCTTTTCAAACTAAAGATAAAGATAGGGTTGTTTCATAGAAATTTTTTGGATTGATTTAGCGGCCATGCAAGCACTTCTTTTATGGTATTAATTTTGGCCTAGTCCAATGATTTTTGATGGACTCTCTCTTGGTCTTTTTTCCACCTCTTCTTCTATCTCCCACAAGAGCACATGTTTAGGTTTCTCCGCGTCCATTGCATTAGCATCTTTATTGAACTCGTTTTGAAAGTAATTATCTATAAGAGCATAAGCCACATAATGGTTAGAAAGTTGACGAGCTTGTGACCTCGTGAGTGATCATCATGGCATATCTGTAATATCCGGCTTGTACGGATTTCAGATATAATATATTATATTGTTATTTCATTTTATAATGGCATTTTTGGTAAATATGTCAAATCAGGTCCATTTTACGAAAAGAAGGCGTCATTACGATCCTAACGATTAATAGGAATTTTAAGGAAATTATGGGAATTTTCGGAGATTAAACGCTATATTCCGAGTAATTACCTTTATCGTAAAGTAAATGACGTTTTAATAAAAATAGTAAACGAGGTCCAAATTGCAAACGGACAGTTTTGTTAAATCCCAAATAACGAGTTGGGCTTATTGGCGAAATAAGGAGATTTGGGGAAACCGAATAGCTGGACGATTGACGAACCGAAAGAAGAAATCTATATAAAAACTAAAGAAGGGCAAAATCGTCAATTAGCATTTAATTAAGTGATTATTACTTAAAGGCAAAAAGCCTTAACGATTTTCATTTGAAAATCGATCCAGAGAGCAAAAACCCTCGCGAAACCTTTTCTGCCAGCCGCCGACGATTTCACGATCCGACTCCGTTTCTCCTCCCGTTCGTTCCGTTTCTTTCACGGTTTCTCCTCCTCTCGCAACTCTCGGTATGTACCTTTAATCTTGAGCTTTTATTTCGACGTTTGTAGCGTTTTCGACAAACTAGGGTTTCGGTAAATTTCGATAAAAATGTCGATTTAGGGCTCCTAATTAATAGGTTAGCCGTGATTAAGTATATGTTGCACGTATTTGACGTTATTGGACGAAGTTAGAACGATTTGTGAAAAATGTTAGAAATCGAGAAAATTCGAGAATTTAGGGTAAACTCGTATTTTGGATTTTCAAGAGCCGAGAGTAGATCTCTCGATAATGTAGTACAATGAATGATAATGTAGTACAATGAATCGAATTATAGCTTTAGGAAGTTCTTTAGTTAAGGTTTTGACAATTTCGACGTTTTATAACTTAAATTCGTTTTAACGTCAATATTGTGTTTTACTTCAGACAAACATCGCTCGTGGACGGAGCTTGAGCTGCTTTGGTCACGAGGTAAGTTCTCGTGATCTTCTTTGGCCGATTGGCCTACACCATACGTCGAACGTCGTCTCGAGGATTTGGTGACGCACTAGTTTATATTGCTTTGGTTGGGTAGCTAGGATTATTTGTTTTATAGATTAGGTTTTACAGTCTTTGATGGTATATGTTATTGCTTGTTTACAGTATGATATTGAACTGTTCATGCATCACTGCTGGTTTTAAAGAAAAGCATGAAAACGAACTTCCGCACAGAGTTTTAAAGATAACGTAAAGTATTGCATCGGCCGAAAGGCTTATCGTTCATCGGCCGTAAGGCTTATTGATCATTGGCCGTAAGGCTTATTGTATATTGGCCGAAAGGCGTATTGTATTGGCCGAAAGGCGTATTGAACATAGTATTGGCCGAAAGGCGTATTGTATTGGCCGAAAGGCGTATTGATATAACTGTGCCGAAAGGCGTATTGATATAACTGTGCCGAAAGGCGTATTGAGCATAGCATTGGCCGAAAGGCATATTGTATTGGCCGAAAGGCGTATTGAGCATAGCATTGGCCGAAAGGCGTATTGTATTGGCCGAAAGGCGTATTGAGCATTGCATAGTAAGATAAATTAAAGCATGGTTTTATTGAACTCATACGCACAGCATGCATCGCATTTACTAGAGTTTACTGAGATTTTTATCTCATAGTGTATTGTATGGTGTAGGTGATCTAGATATCGAGGATCCAGGTGAGGATGAGATTCCTCCTCCTGAGGCATGAGTCCGGTTGATCGAGGATGGCTGCGGTGGTGTGCTGGCGCAGTCGAGGCTTCACTGACCCGTGGGGATAGTATGTACAGAGTTTTGAGGGTCTTTTTGGGGTATTTGGGCTGATAGCTTTATAGACATTATAGGATGTTTAGGTAATGACATTTGTTTTGAAATTCTGGAACTGTTTGGTTGTATAGCGTTTTAAATGATTTTGTAAACTGTATTTGAATGTTTCAGGATTGGTGCGGATATGCTCGAGTTTTTGAGCTATCCACGCCAATTGTTTTTAGGAAGTTTTATCACGTATTGCCTGAGTGGTATGTTTAGCAATGATCGGGAATGAAATCGAAAGAATATTGAAATGTTTAGGGTGCTAGAATGTGAGGGAGAAAGAGGAATTTGCTCTCTGGAATCGGATTCCAGAGAGCTGAAAGTTGAAGTGTTTTGCTCTCTGCTGTGGTAAGAAAAGAGTAGGCAAAATACAGAGGGCAGAGGGAGTGAATCGCTGCACCACTCGCTGCACAATGCAGCGAGTGGGCGCTGCACAACGCAGCGCCCGATCGCTGCAATGTGCAGCGATGCAGCGCCTGATCGCTGCACAATGCAGCGATCGCGCGCTGCATTGTGCAGCGCACACGGCGACCGTGCGCTGCAAATGGCAGCGCCTAGTCGCTGCTGCTTTTCGAGGGCAGAATTCCGATTCTGCCCTCCCTCTTTTCAATTTGATTTTTTTAAAGTTTTAATTAATGTTTTAAGTTTTAATTATTTATTAAACGTTTTGTTTTAAATGCTTTCAAGGTTCAATTTCAATTCCGATTTCGATTCTGGTTTCGATTTCGGTTTAGATTCTGCCTAGAGTTTAGTTAAAATTATTAGGATAAAAAAAAATAGTACGGAAAATACGGGTACAGTATTAGGGTCGTTACAATATCACTTAGTCATTATAAAAGAGTTCAACATAATATATAATACCAATCAGATAGACAGAATCACAGTATCATAGTAGTAGATAAACTAAAGTCAAGATGCTAAATTATCACAACATTGAACGCCTAGGCGCAACATGCGCCAACACTCTGCGAAATCCGAAACTAAAAAATGCCACAACACATCACAATAATGCTATGACATAAATCACAAGATTTCCTCTATCAGTTATTTAGAACGCTGTGGTGTTTTAGAATATGACGCCTAGGCATTATGTTTTTATGATAAGTTTCGCAGAAATATGATATGCCCCTCAATTTATCACACGATTTATAACAATACAACTTGAAAATGAAAACACAACAAAACAATTCTCCGACATTGTCATGCGATTTCTTATAACTAATCCATATCCAAGTTTAAAAAAAAAAAAATTTGACTTTTTACTTAAACTCCCAAAAGTAATCGAAAATTTCACGAGATGGATGTCGATTCCAATTTACCTTTGAAAATTTTCCCATTCTCCATAGTCAATCGCGATCCAACACTAACTGTTTGATTTCGGCTCTAGATCAATATCTCACATTATAAATCCAAACCTACCAAGAATCCGAAAGAAAGTTTTAAAAATTCAACTTGGAATGACAATAGCAAGAATTCTTCTCAAGTTAAGCGATCAATCATTTCTCCACCGAACCAAAAATCCAAATCCTCCTGATGCACTAACGTTGTAATTTCAAACTAAGAATTCACGACATCAAAATCTTCTCAATATTCAGCATTTTGACGTTTCGCATCAAAAGTACACAGCAAATGAATCTTTGTGTTTGACCATTCTAGAGTTGATGGTTTTGTAGATCCCTCCGACTCTCTCTCCTCCGTGAGAATGTGAATAATGTATTAATAATTGTAATGAACTAATTGGACCCATTACACATTCTTCTTTATTGAGGTTTTAGCTACATATTAATTATACTTTAAATTAATATAATAAATCATTGAAAAATATATTTTTTTTTTTTTTTTTTTTTTTTTTTTTTTTTTTTTTTTTTTTTTTTTTTTTTTTTTTTTTTTTTTTTTTTTTTTTTTTTTTTTTTTTTTTTTTTTTTTTTTTTTTTTTTTTTTTTTTTTTTTTTTTTTTTTTTTTTTTTTTTTTTTTTTTTTTTTTTTTTTTTTTTTTTTTTTTTTTTTTTTTTTTTTTTTTTTTTTTTTTTTTTTTTTTTTTTTTTTTTTTTTTTTTTTTTTTTTTTTTTTTTTTTTTTTTTTTTTTTTTTTTTTTTTTTTTTTTTTTTTTTTTTTTTTTTTTTTTTTTTTTTTTTTTTTTTTTTTTTTTTTTTTTTTTTTTTTTTTTTTTTTTTTTTTTTTTTTTTTTTTTTTTTTTTTTTTTTTTTTTTTTTTTTTTTTTTTTTTTTTTTTTTTTTTTTTTTTTTTTTTTTTTTTTTTTTTTTTTTTTTTTTTTTTTTTTTTTTTTTTTTTTTTTTTTTTTTTTTTTTTTTTTTTTTTTTTTTTTAAAAATAGAACATCCACAATATTATTATTATATAGAATTAAAAAAGACAGAACTAAAAGGAGTAGGAGGAGTAGAGCGTTGGGCAAACAAAGCAAAGGGCACGTGGGACAACATGGCAGAGACAGAGGTTGTCATGCAAACTGCCGTGTCGTCTGACCACTCAGTCCGTTAACTTTCTTTACCCCATCAACCCCCTCTGACAATTAATGCTCCAACTTTTACCGCGTTATATATTCTGACATTTTTTTAAATTGCCTTTAAACGAACCTAGCAAGCAGGACCCACCTACATCTATTTGGCGCAGCCATGTGGACATAAAACTTGTCCTCGTCTTTTTCTTTTTGATTTTTTTGTACGAAGGAACACAAAAGTCCATACAAAATAAAAAAAATAAAAATAAAAACTTAAGAACTCCGATTACTATTGACTATTCTTGGTAATTTCTATGAAATTATCAAACAACAATATCTGCATGAGAAGAGAAACCACCTAAACTATAACCCCAATCATTAAGCAAAATGCCACCACCCCCTGTCTTGCCCCAATTACCTTTATTACAATTATAAGTATTTAATTTAATGACCCCTTGAGTAGGAGATGTCTAGCCAATCATGTGACAAGATTTGGTGGAAGGCGTCATCATCGAATGAGCAATATCTAAATGGGAGGTTGCAGCCACAATTTCGTTGAAAGAGCGTCAAAGCCAATGACATTTGTGATAAGGTGTTCTAAGAATATTGTGAAAAATGACCTTGCACCTCCATTTCTAAATCCACCAAATGACGTTAGCATAAAAATCTTTCCACATATCTGTACCTTGAAAATAGTTTTAAACAAATATGTTTATTTTATCTAAATATTAAGCGCTAGATAAGTTTGGATTAATTTCATTTCTGCTTAAGAGAGTAGACCAGACTTGTCTTGCAGCACGACAGTTGCGAAGGACATGCACAACAGTTTCAATATGACTATTACTAAGATGGCAATATGGGTTAGAGGTGAAGTTTCTATTTGTGCACTCCATATTACACATAATATTTCCGTGATACACCAACCACATGAAAGATCGAATTTTTCGCAGAATATTCAAATTCCAGATATTTTTGTTTCTTAAGTCAACTTCTGATCCTTGTACTTCATATACAGATTTAAGTGAAAAACGATCACTTAAAGTTAATCTCCAAAAAGTATCATCCTTATTATCTTCGTTGCTTCTAATACAGCGAAATGCAAGAATAAGTTGGATCTCTTGAGGAAGGAGACTCCCAATAATAGACCAATAACATTCTTGTTTATCAATATAGTAATCAACAACTCTATTATAGTTTTCCGTAAATAATGTTTATTCTAAAAAGAGGGTAAGAAGAAGCCAAGAGTCCCTCCCGAAAAGGGTATCCTTTCCATTTACCTACTAGATTAGTTATTCTTTTAATAAGAATATCGCTCGTTTTAGTGATTCTGCCATATATAAGAAGCATTATTCTTCTTTTTATGGATCACTCCAATAGTTTTGTCGTACAATTCTTTCCCATTTTCAGCAACAGTTCCTGCAGATGAGCTAAAATACAAATCTCTTAACAGCTTTTGCCTCTTTACACGCTTTCATTGTGCTTGGCATTCAGCTGATCATTGGCTTAATCACTTCATTCTGCAAAATATAATCCTCGTTCTCGATTGCTTTAAGTTAAAATCAGGACCGAGTTGAATGTTGGATTTGAACTAGAAGAAATTGAAACCACCTCGGGTCTTTAGACTCGAGCTTGGAGTAGCGGCATAGAAAACGCGACCGCATCCGCTGATTGGCTTATCGAAACTTCCTCCAACAATCTCTAAAAAAACAGATCATGATCATTGTAACTGAGAATTGTGTGAGCAACAACGTTAGAATGAGAAGATGAATAAGCAATGAAAGAGATAGAGAGAATGATGTTTGTTGTATTTTGAGAATCTTAAAATGAGTACCGTCAACTTAACAATAATAAATATTATAATTAATTCAAAACCAAAATAATTAAGGGAAAATAACATCTAGAATACGAAAAACCATGAAACTTAAATGATGAGAACTTATATCTAATTGAAATTTGGACTATTTTACTATAGTTGTTTCATATTATTTTAGACTATTTTTCAATATATATAGTATTTATATTTAATTTAAATTTTCAAAAAATTCTATTTATTTCATATTAATTAAAAGTATTTTACTATATTTTAAATATTTAATGAGAGAAAACCACACATGAGGGATGCTTCTCCTCTCATCCTGTTTGGGCTCTAAATGACGATGTTGGGCTGGCATATGAAGTCTAATTTGGAAATTTTCTATGTTATAATGTCAATTTTTATTTATTTTTTTTAAATATAGTTCATTATTTGTGCGATGCACGTACACATTATGATAAATATAAAATAAATCTAATATTGCATTTTTATCTAATTAATGAAATTTTTTATAAAATAAAAAAAAATTATGCCAATTTTTTTTTATATTTCATATTAAATTTTGATCTACAAAAGACAAAAAACGTTATGGTTGAAGTATAATAAAAAATGAATATATATGAAAATAAGTTTTATTCAAGATTAAACTTGTTATATTTTTGTTTGGAAATGGTAGTTCATTTAAAATAAAATAAAGTTAATTGTACCACTTCTCTACAAGTGATTTAAAATTCAAAATGTTTCTATTATTTGTCCAAAGTGTGTAACGGTCCTCCTAGTACAATATTGTCCGCTTTAGGTCAGAGCCCACGCGAATTTATTTTTGGGGTCAGCTCCAAAACGCGTTGTACTATGTAGGAAGAGGAACTTTACTTATAAACCTTGCATTTTTCACTCTCTCAATCAATGTGGGATTGTGCACCCTCATTGGTATGAGTTAAGTCTTACCAGACTCTCATTGCCTTCACATGGCGGGCTGTTACAATTTTTCTCCTTTTCGGGCCCGACGTCTTCGTCAACCACACTTTCAGTTAGGCAGTGGCTCTGATAGCTTTGTAACGTCATCTGGTCTCCCAGTACAATATTGTCCGCTTTATCCCAGAATCTGTTTTGATTTGTTCTTGAAATCAACTACAAAATGCGTTGGACTAGATAGAAAAGAAAACTTAACTTATAAATCATGTATTTTTCAATCTCTTAAGTAGTGTGAGAATGTGCACCTTCACTGGTATGATCAAATAAAATAATTTATTATACAAAGATATTTTATTATAATATTTATATTTAAAAAATAAAAAAATTATTTAATAGACAGTTAAAATTGTAATGGACAAATAAAAAATAAATTATTTAATAGATTAAAATGATAATTGATAAAATAAAAATAAAATAAATCAAAATATTAAAAGAAATAATAGGAATCTACCTAAATAAAATAATTAGAAAATATCTTTCCCATTCAATGTACTTTGCAAAAGTTATTTTTTATTTTCTCTCAATTTTTAAAAAATAATTAGTTTCTTTTTTTTTTTCCATTTACCAAGACATTTATTTTTATCATTTTTATATATCATAATTTAATCATTCATTTGATGGAGTTGTGTTATTTTAATTTTTATTATTTCCCATTATTTTTCATTTAATTTAAACCTTAGCCAATAGTGTCAAGTTGTATAATTTGTTGTTTTCCATTTCTTCCGCTCTTCTTCATTTCTTTCCAATATTTATATTTACTAGTCTTGGATACGTGTCTTGCACGTATGCGTCGAGATTTATATATTTTTTTGGTGCAATTCATAGACAATAACTTTTAATGATTCAAATAAAAACTAATTAAAAAGATATAGATTATATAATTAAGTGAAGAATTTTGTTACGTTACATAAGTTTTTGAAAAAAAATACGTACTAAATAAAATATACTTATAATGTTTTGACTACATGTGTACTCTCAAATAGAGTCAAGTATCGTGATGAAAGAACAGTAGGAAAAGCAATTTTTGAATTAGAGAAATATAAACTTTTAAGCCACCAACAAGTTAAAGAAGCACGACAGTTATGCACCACACTTGTATTAATGCCAAAGAATCCAAACAACACTTATGCAAATCTTAATTTGAAGGAAAAAAATATAGGGGACAATTAATGTCAAATTAAATAAGCATGTCACGTGCAAGTCTTATGTGTACAAATATGAACACCAAAGAATCTAGAAAAATTTCAGTGTAGGAAATAAACAGCAATCAAAACAAGCAAACACCCACCATCAATAATTTCACAGAATATAGAAAAAATTGACGCTGAAGATTTGTTGTCCTTAATTTTCATTTTTTTTCACTCTAATTTTTGTTTTTAATTTTCAATTTTTTCAGCCAGGTTTGCCAGGGCAATAATAACATGGCAGTGCACCCTCATCTTCCCCGTAGAAAGATCAAATACAAGCAAGACACCTAAGTTTTTTTCTTTTTAATTTTAATTTTTTTTTTAAGAATTGAAGAAGTTAGTGTTTTACCCTCTTTTAAGAATGGTTGATTTTGAATTATTTTATATGTGTAATTTTATTTTGCAAAGATGAGGATTTTCTTATTTTGCTTGAACTTTTATTTCTTTTCATTTGCCGTAGGTTGTAGGGGTGGAACTCGGGTCAATTTGAACCGACCAACTGAAATAGGATGTGAAACTGAACTGTACAAACCAATTTATTTGCTTTGGTTCTCGATTTTATTTAATGAAAACCGAGTAAACAGAACCGAACATATAGCCTACCGTAGTTATGCAATTGTTTTGAATTTGCCTTCTGCGCTTTCTCCAATTTGCAGAAGTAGAGCCGACGACGACGAGTGCGAGGGCAACAAAGCAACGGCCGTCGCCAACACACTCTTGCGTTTCGAATCTCTAAACTTGATTACGATGTTGATTTTTTGAGTTGATGTTTGTGGTTGACTGTCGGTCATTGGTCACTTAGGTGACGAGCTCGATCTTCAGATCGTTGTCACAGTTTCTTTTGGTCTCATGAGATGTTGTCAGGTCTTCAGATCACCTCTTTCTCTGATAGTGTGTGGAATAGGTCATATGTGACCCCCTTTCTTCACTGAGGACGTTTTTTTTTTAAGAAAACAATGAGGATTATTTTCATTGAATATTCACCTATGTGAGTGATATGTTTTATAACTAGTTCACTGAGAGCTTGTGGAGCTGGTTTTGATAAAAACAAAGAAAGAGATTTATTAACCATGCCTTCACGGTTTGGTTCCTAATTAAAAAATTGTAAACATTAAAATAAATATATATTTAACATCAATCTATATATAAAGATAGATGAATCCAATAAATCGATATCTCAAATTTAACCTCTAGTTACATTATGATTCCAATTCATTCAATTTTAGATCAATATCTCAAATTCAACCTACAATTAAATCAATAATCAATATTCAAAATTTGAATATAGTTGGAAGCATTTAAGAATGTCAAAAAAAAAAAAAAACATAAAGTGTAAAATACAATGAAACAAAGTGCAAAATACAGACTCTGATATCTGTTAATTTTATATCTATTATTTTTCTGAGTTAATTTTTTGTATTCGAGGTCAACTTGTTTTGTATTTACTAGAATTGTCTTGATTTGTTAATGTTTTGGCCAAATGTGATATTTCGGTCAATTGGCCAAACCGATAGCTTTGAAGTCTCGTGTAGAGGAGTTTACTCATTAAATTTCAATCCCAAGTGACGTGTTTAAGGCAAGCTACAATTCCCTCAAGATTCAACAACTTTTTGAGCAATATCCGTGAAGCCCGCGCACCATGCTCCCATTTCCAATTTTGGTGCGCCATCAGTTCCCTACTGAGTTACATGTGTTAGAATTCTGGGACACTTATATATAAATGAATGTATATGGTCATCAATTATATTAAGTCAAATATTATGTGGTCTATTTTGAAATAAGGAATTTGACTTAGGGCATAAATGTCATGAATATTTATTGTGGATACCATATGCGGTATTTCTAATTTGATGAAGGGGCCAAATTAGAAATAGGCAAAAGTTTATAATTGCTATAAAGCAATTAGGTTATGGTCCCCAAATGTAGAGTGAAAAGTCATCTCTTCGTATCCCCATCAACAGAGAGAGATTTGGAAACCGTAAGGAAATTCTTCATTCTGGAAGATCAAAACCGTTATTCACTATGGCTAAAGATTCAGGTACGCTTCCGCTTTCCTCTTTATATTTAATCAAGAACAGATCTGTGATTCTCTGATTCTCTGGTGTGGTTTCGTTTGGGATTAGAAACACAGTAATTCTAGAGATCTAATTAACAATTGGTATCAGAGACTTTAATCTTGTTCTTGATTTGAGGATGATAAAAATTAATTTTGGTTGTGATCTTCGAACGAATTTTCTCTCTGTTGTTGATGGAGCCCATATGCTGTTGATCGATTAAAAGTAAAGAAATCATCACTCACTGTTATGGGTTAAAAGTGCATATATATAGTATATCTATATATATATATCTATATATATATATATTATATATATATATATCTATATATATATATCTATATATATATATTATATATATATATTATATATATATATAATATATATATATATATATATCTATATATATATATCTATATATATATATAATATATATATATATCTATATATATATATATCTATATATATATATTATATATATATATCTATATATATATATATATATATCTATATATATATATATCTATATATATATATCTATATATATATATAATATATATATATATCTATATATATATATCTATATATATATATATCTATATATATATATATATCTATATATATATATCTATATATATATATAATATATATATATATCTATATATATATATATATAATATATATATATATCTATATATATATATCTATATATATATATATATCTATATATATATATAATATATATATATATCTATATATATATATCTATATATATATATATATATATATATATATATATATATATATATATATATTTTTTTTTCTTTCATTGCTTTGTCGTTTCTCTGTTGCCCAATAAAGATTCAGAAACGTCGTTGGGTCATGGTTTGTGTTTTTTATTTCACTGCTGTCTCTCGCAAGAATAGTTTCCTCTCTCTTCTGGTCTTCAATGGCGGAAGGATTCAGCCTTCCCAGAATTAAATCAAGTTTTCTTTATCAAGGACCCTTTTTTTGATGGAAATTTATTATAATTTTCGGTCATTAAAGAATACAAGAAAAGCTAGAGAGAGAAAATTGTGAGATTTTGTTTCTTTTAAATATTGTTTGTGGGTTTCTGCTGTAAGTCTAAATTCTCTCTCTGTTGTAAGTCTACAACCCACCTAGAATTTTTTTTAAAAAATGTTTGTATGTGACTTTCTGCTGCAACGTCATGAACACTTCCTCTTCTTTGACCAAGGATTTAGTGCCTGAGATTAAGATTCACTCCTTGGAATTATTTATTTTATATTATTATTTATTTAATTCGATTGAATTCATTTAATTGGCATACTTTATAATAAAGTAATTATGGTTCATCATTCTGATTGAATAAATTGAAATAAGATGTCGCCAAAGTGACCTCTCTTACGTAGATTATTCATGACGAATTTTAAAAGTTGTAAGTATGTAAGTTCATGCGATTATTAATCTGCCCAAAGGACGATTAATAGTTGGCCGAACTATATAATTACCTGTGATAGTAAACATGTAACAATTATAAGGATTTTACATGAGAATAATAAATCAATCCAAAGAGAGGTTTGTTATTTGTCATGCATTATTGTTAGTGTTTGATTATTACAACAAGAGTATCACTTGCAATTAATTTTACTGTCCAAAGACTTGAAATTAATGGTGCGCTAGGTATCTTGAGATGAGATTTGCCAATTATTTTGAATTTTATTGATAATTATGATTGTGAGCATGTTATTTATTTATTTTTTAATGTTCTTTTTCAGTGAATGTTGCTAATATTTCTGCCAACCTAAGTTCAGTACCGGTCCTTAATGGTACTAACTTTAAGGACTGGAAAGAGAACATTCAGATAGTTCTCGGGTGCATGGACATGGACCTTGCGATTCGGACGGAGAAACCCACTACTCCTACAGCAATTAGCTCCTCTGAAGAGAGAGCTAGATTTGAGAAGTGGGATCGCTCCAACCGCATGAGTCTGATGATCATCAAGCGCGCCATTCTGGAGGTGTTTAGGGGTGCAGTGTCTGAGGACACCCCCAATGCCAAGGATTACCTTGCAGAAATCGAGAAGCGCTTTGCCAAAAGCGATAAGGCTGAAACAAGCACTATTCTAAAGAGCTTGATTTCAATGAAGTATAAGGGCAAGGGAAACATAAGGGAGTACATCATGGAGATGTCTAATCTTGCTTCAAAATTGAAGGCACTAAAGCTGGATTTGCACGAGGATTTACTTGTGCATCTCATTCTGATTTCTCTTCCGGTTCAGTTCAACCACTTTAAGGTCAGTTTTAACTGTCAGAAGGAAACGTGGAGTTTGAATGAACTGATTTCTCACTGTGTCCAAGAGGAAGAGAGATTGATGCAAGAGAAGACAGAAAGTGCTCATCTGGCAAGCACCTCTAAGAACAAGGGCAAGAAAAGAAAGAATGTGGATGTTGCGGGTCCAAGTGAGAAGAAACAACATAAAGGTGGTAACCTTTGTTTCTTCTGCAATAAACCCAAACACATGAAGAAGGAGTGTGCAAAGTATCGCGCGTGGCGCGAGAAGAAAGGTACATTTCTTAATTTGGTTTGTTCTGAAGTTAATTTAGCTTCAGTACCTAGAAATACTTGGTGGTTAGATTCCGGTGCTACTACTAACATCAATATTTCAATGCAGGGTTGCCTGAGCTACCGAAAGCCAAGTGATGCTGAAAGAAGTATCTATGTGGGCGATGGAAAGTCGGTAGAAGTGGAAGCAATTGGTCATTTTAGATTGTTGCTTAGTACTGGTTTCTATTTGGATTTAATGGATACTTTTATTGTACCGTCGTTTAGTCAGAATTTGGTTTATGTTTGTTATTTGGACAAATCTGGTTACAATTGTTCCTTTGGAAACAATCAGTTTATGTTATCTATTAATTCTAATGTTGTTGGAACTGGTTCACTAATGCAATATGACAATCTCTATTTGCTTGATACAAATGCTTCATATCATGAAACTCTCAATGTTGAATCGAAAGGTACAAAACGAAAGCTAAATAATGATCATTCAGGTGCATTGTGGCATAAGCGCTTAGGTCACATCTCTAGAAATAGAGTTGAACGACTTGTGTCAGATGGAATTTTAAATTCCATTGATTTTACGGACTTTAATGTCTGTATTGAATGCATTAAAGGAAAACAAACCAAAAGCAAGAAATTAGGTGCATATCGGGCTACAGAAGTCTTAGAATTGATACATACGGATGTTTGTGGACCGTTTCCAACACCTTCTTGGAATGGTCAACGTTACTTTGTATCATTCATAGACGATTTTTTGAGATATGCATACATATTTCTTATTCATGAAAAGGCTCAAACATTGGACGTGTTCAAGTCATTCAAGGTTGAAGTTGAAAATCAACTCGACAAAAGGATAAAGAAAATAAAGTCCGATCGTGGTGGTGAATACTATGGTCGGTATGATGGTTCGGGTGAACAACGTCCAGGGCCTTTTGCCAAATACCTAGAGGAGTGTGGTATCGTCCCACAATACACCATGCCGGGCTCTCCAAGCATGAATGGTGTAGCAGAAAGACGAAATCGCACGCTACAGGACATGGTAAGGAGTATGGTTAGTCATTCATCCTTGTCGGAATCACTCTGGGGTGAGGCACTAAAGACGGCAGCATACATTCTCAATAGAGTGCCGACAAAAGCAGCTGCTACAACACCTTTTGAGCTTTGGATAGGGCGAAAGCCTAGTCTGAAGCATTTACATGTTTGGGGATGTCCAACTGAGGCAAGGCCTTATAGGCCACATGCGAATAAGTTGAATCCCAAGACTGTGAGCAGCTACTTTATTGGCTATTCTGAGCGATCCATGGGCTATAAGTTTTATGATCCCAAATCAAGGTCAATTTTTGAGACGGGTACAGCTATATTCTTTGAGGATATTGAGTTTGGGGGGAAGAATAAAATAAAGGACTTTGTCTTTGAAGAAGAATCAATTTTCACTACGGTGAATGAAGAGTTTATTCATGTTCTGATTTCTTTAGACAATGATCAAGATTCCACTCTTGTCATTGATAATATCGAAATTCCAGAAAATCAAGACATTGTTGATCTCCCAGAGGTACAAACTCAACAACCTCTTGAAGAAGCAATTGAGGTTCAAGTGCCATTACGTCGGTCCACGAGAGAAAGAAGAAATGCTATTTCGGATGACTATGAAGTATTTCTTCAGGAACATGAGGATAACGTTGGCATGATGGAAGATGATCCTATCAACTTTCGTCAAGCCATAGAAAGTTCCAATTCGGTAAAGTGGGTCGAAGCAATGCGGAGTATAAGTCAATGCAAGACAATAAAGTTTGGGAACTTGTCCCACTACCGGAAGGTACAAAACCTGTTGGTTGTAAATGGATTTTTAAGACCAAAAGGGATTCAAACGGTAATGTGGAGAAGTATAAAGCTCGTCTTGTGGCAAAAGGCTTTACTCAAAAATACGGGGTTGACTATAAAGAGACTTTTTCTCCGGTTTCAACTAAGGACTCTTTTAGGACAATCATGGCACTTGTTGCGCATTTCGATATGGAGCTATATCAGATGGATGTAAAAACAGCGTTTCTCAATGGCGACATTGATGAAACAATTTATATGGTGCAACCAGAAAACTTTGTGTCGGGAGACCCAAAGAATGTGGTTTGTAAATTAAAGAAATCCATCTATGGGCTTAAACAAGCGTCTCGTCAGTGGTACCATAAGTTTCACGAAATAATTCTCTCATTTGGTTTTGAAGGGAATTTAATTGATGATTGTGTGTATCACAAGTTCAGTGGGAGTAAGCACATATTTTTGGTTCTATATGTGGATGACATTTTGCTTGCCACAAACGATATAGGCTTATTGCACCAAACCAAGGATTTTTTGTCAAGAAATTTCGAGATGAAAGACCTTGATGAGGCCTCATTTGTATTAAGAATTCAGATACATCGAGATCGTTCTCGAGGTATTCTTGGATTGTCACAAATGAGCTATATCGATAAAGTACTTAAAAGATTTGGCATGCAAGATTGTAAACCAGGAAACACCCCGGTCGCTAAGGGAGATAAGTTTAATCTCAAACAATGCCCTAAGGGAAGTCTTGAAATTCAAGAAATGCAAAAGATTCCCTATGCTTCGGCGGTAGGAAGTCTTATGTATGCTCAAGTTTGTACGCGTCCGGATATTGCGTACATAGTTGGTGTGTTGGGCAGATATCTAAGCAACCCAGGTATGGATCACTGGAAAGCAGCCAAAAGGGTTATGAGATACCTGAAAAGAACTATGAATTACATGCTCACATATAGGAGGTCAGATCATCTTGAGATCATTGGGTATTCTGACTCCGATTTTGCGGGATGCCAAGACAGTATGAGATCCACTTCGGGTTACATTTTTATGTTAGCTGGTGGAGCCATTTCTTGGAGAAGTGCCAAACAGGCACTTACAGCTTCCTCCACTATGGCAGCAGAATTTGTTGCTTGTTACGAAGCATCAAATCATGCGATATGGCTGAAGAACTTTGTCACTGGGCTGCGTATTCTGGAAGGGATTGAAAGACCCCTTGGGTTATTTTGTGACAATAAATCAGCTGTTTTATATTCCAACAACAATAGGAGCTCGACGAAGTCGAAGCATATTGACATCAAGTTCCTTGTTGTGAAAGAAAGGGTACAAAGTGGACAAATTTCTATAGAACACTTGGGTACAAACTCCATGGTAGCGGACCCCCTGACAAAGGGTTTGCCGCCTAATGTCTTTCATGAGCATACTGCTCGTATGGGTGTCGTAGAGATGGATGATCTCTAGTTTGAGTGGGAGTTTGTAGTTTGGTTATTTTTCAGTTTGCTTGTTCTATAGACAGCTATTTATGTATTTTTATTCTGATAAGAAATGAAGTATTATTCAGTTCATTACACTTTGTACAATTATGTTTAAAGTTTGATCTCACTAAAGTTAAGTAGGACCAGTTGAAAATTGACATGAACAGATCACCTTGCATGTAATTTTCATGCCACTAATTCATGATTGATTTATGTCATTTAGTGATGTTGATGTACGTGACCATTGATGGGTTTAGTTGTGATTGATACAACGAAGACCGCTTTGATCCTATGTCAATATGATTAATGGACGAGATTGTTCGGAATGTCCTCAGATTTGATGACAATACATGTGCACACTAAGGATATAGCATTCATTATATTATATGTGTCCAGTGGGAGATTGTTAGAATTCTGGGACACTTATATATAAATGAATGTATATGGTCATCAATTATATTAAGTCAAATATTATGTGGTCTATTTTGAAATAAGGAATTTGACTTAGGGCATAAATGTCATGAATATTTATTGTGGATACCATATGCGATATTTCTAATTTGATGAAGGGGCCAAATTAGAAATAGGAAAAAGTTTATAATTGCTATAAAGCAATTAGGTTATGGTCCCCAAATGTAGAGTGAAAAGTCATCTCTTCGTATCCCCATCAACAGAGAGAGATTTGGAAACCCTAAGGAAATTCTACATTCTGGAAGATCAAAACCGTTATTCACTATGGCTAAAGATTCAGGTACGCTTCCGCTTTCCTCTTTATATTTAATCAAGAACAGATCTGTGATTCTCTGGTGTGGTTTCGTTTGGGATTAGAAACACAGTAATTCTAGAGATCTAATTAACAACATGCTCACCCCAAAAAACCTCATCTTTTTCTCCAAGTTAGGATTGTGGAGTCTGATGGTAAAATTGTTCTTTGAGGGTGGTTCTCTTTTGTTCTCATCTTTTTCTTTCAATTGTTTATTTCTTTCTTTGATGAAGAGTTACTTGTTTATTTATTTTCTTATTCTTAATTGTATAAATTATTTGGTGTTTTGATACTTTATTTCTTTCAAAATACTTCTTTTGATTAATTGAGTTTTAAACTATATTATTTTTATGTCATCGATACGTGGATTTTGATTCATTCTCGCTATAAGTTAAGTCTTAGATTAGGCGATCGGGTTGCTGAACCCGATATTTCTTTTTAGGCCTACCTTGGGAACGCGACACAGAATAATTGCTACTAGCTATGGTACACCCTCTTGGCTCTTACTACAATTATTTCCCACAACTTGTGTGTTTTAACCTTTTAGACGTAATTGCAAAAGTCGGAAGACAGCCAATTTTTTTTGCAGAAGAGATTTCTTAGACAGAGGACGCTACGAAAGTCAATTTCGTGCTTTGGAGACTTGGACTTCAAACTGCGACATGGCAGTTCGCAGAAGAGGCAAACTGTGAAGCCAAACTAGAATGGAAGGCTGCGAGTTGCAATGTCGAACTTAAGGCGACGAAAACACATGAAGTTGTGACTGGAAGTTTGAGATTTGCAAACTGGAAAGTCAGAACCCTGAAGGGGAGTCGTGATTCAGAGGTGAGAATTGAGAAGTGAGGACTGAGACTCGAACTGGAAGTCGGAAGACGTCGTCGCCAAGACTGAAGAGTGAAATGCGATTAGGCCACGGTTACTCTTCTCTCCAAGGTTCAGTTGACTGATTGGGAATATAGTGTTTAAAACAGTTTTTGACTGCCCAGTTTGGAATAGTTTTTAAAAGTCTTTGATTTACCTACGGAAGTTTTCAGCTTCAGAATCATGGGCAATGGTCCATGTTGGACTTCGGTGGAACTCAAATTTTATTTGGAATAGGCCGGTCAGATACATGTTGAAAATCTCATTATGATTTTTTTTCTCTCTATAAATTAGTGTAAGCTAGGATCGGAAAACTCGCGATTGTATTTTGATCTTTATAGTGATATTATCCTTTGCCCGTAGTTTTTTTCCATTAAAAGATTTTTTTACGTAAATTTGGTGTCTCACATTGTATATATATATTTTTTTATTATTGTTCGTTTCTAACAGGTAATTTCAAAGCTTGGTTGGGAGAGAAAGTATAGAATTCGAGTTACGAAGTTTCTAACATCAATTCTCTCTACTGGTTCATCATCGAACAAGGTCTTGTAATTTTTTAGAATATTACAACTTTTGGGAAAGAGAAAGAAAAAAGAGGAGAAATGTTCCCTCTGTCATTCGTCTTATTCACGAAGATTTGTTATTCGTCTTATTCATAAAAATCGTATTTTAGTAGATTGCCACTTATAAAATTATGACGAGGCGTGGTCCTCAGCACATCGATTTTGATACATATATGTACGTATGGTTTTCACTCACGTTTATTTCAGCATATATTATGATATTTTTGTTGTGGATATTGAGATGAAGAATCTACTTGATGCTTTTAGTTTTTTGACGCAAAAGCATCACGAGACTATCCTACTACTCTTTTTATTGCATGAATGTGGTTTTGTTTGCATGTATACACATAGTAATAGAGCAGTGATGACGCGCTCATTGGGGGCTTGATAACCCCAAAACCTGATCACGGTGGATTCTTGTGAAAGTTTGTGTTATTGTTGACCATTGGTCACTGACCATTCGTGTGATGGACTGGATCTCTGGATCGCTATCACATGTATCTTCTAGCTTATGAGACGTTGTTGGTCTTCGAATCACCGTCTCTCTTTGAGGTGTGTCGAAGTGATTCTTGTATGACACTCTTTTTTTACTGGAGACGTTTTCTACAAAAGAGTGTGTGGGTATTTTGATTTACAGTTACCTCTGTATGTGACAGGTTTTATAAATACTTAATTGAGAGTTCGTGGAGTCGATTTTTAAATAAAAGAAAGAAAAAATATTTTCGTTAATTCTTTTATTTAACTCATGCATAGTTTTGAAGAGAAATCACGTTTTTGAAATAAGATAAAAACTTGACATTAAACAGAATGCATTAGGTATAACTTTTTTACTAAGTCAGTCACTCATCCCAATGACCATTTCTAAATTCATGTAAGGAGAATACTGACTAGGACTCTATTTAGTGAGGTTCATGAGAAGACGTTATTTTTCTTCTTTTAGATCACTATTTGTATTTTCTTTGATAAGAATTTAGTCGTAAACTCTGTTTTTCAATTGGGTATGTAACCTTAACTGATGAATTGAGTTTATTTTTATTTTCATGCAATGTTGGATATTGGTTAAGTTTTAATGTTATTATGCTATATGCTTGGAATTTTCATTTGTGGGATTGACTTGTATGTTATCTTGAGCGTTCTAATGTCAAACTCTAGCCTTGGGTTAGATAACCGGTTTTCCCTTCAGAAAATCGGGTCGCCAAACCAGACGTTTCCGCTCCGGCCCCTCCTCGGGTCGTGACAGTACCTGTAGGTACTGTTGTTCAATCCAATTCTTGAAAAATGTTGAAACGCATTAATGATGTATCAATATAATTGATTTCACATTTAAACAAATAATTTTGCATACTATTATGACATTTAATAATGGAACAAATTTCATCAAGTAAAATATATGCACCGTTTTCTTTAATCGACAATATATGATTTTTGTGCAAGGCCAATTAGCTAAGTTTGGCATTGATGAGGCCTTCCATTGATCCAATGAGGCCCATGACAGACACTAGGAAGCAGAAAAGGCTAAATGCTCCAAGAACAAACCATGGCCTTGTCCAAGGGCTAATTTTCTTCTGTACAAAATACATCTGGACAGGGAAATATATGGCCAATGGCCAGAAATTCAACGCCCCAAGCACTCCTAGAACTTCGTTGAAATATGGGAAGAGTATGGCCAATGCAGTTGTTGAGACTACATATGCGGTTCGGAAAGTAAGCCGGAAAAAATTTAATTGCAAACCCGGCAACCATGGGAGCTTAATACTATAAAACCTGTTCACATAATCATTGCTCGGAAACTTGGCTGAAAACCATCTTTCGGCGGCCCCAAACACTGGCTGGCTGTACATCTGCCACATTACGGGAGTACACGTGAGACACCGAGCAGGATTAACATCTCCAATATCTAGGGAATAATCAATGACTTTCAAATAAATAGAATGTTCAATGTTGTCTTAAAACTTGTAGTGGTAAGACAAAGTATGGAAGCGTTTGTATCACCTGATATCCTCCCAACATATGGACGACAATGCAGGCATTGGCAAAATCGATGAGCCAAAAGGGTTCGTAGAATCCAAATCCAGTCAGGAGATTGCCAGGCGTATCGCTACCAAATGCTGCATATCCGAAGCAACCACAGCTGAGGTAGAAGACGGTGGTGACGAAGATGGCGACAGCGGAGGCTCTCTTCATTGTTTGGTTTTCTGGTGGAGGAGACCTCAGAGTATCCTTCAGTTACCAATACCCATTTCATTTCAGATCATTTTCCTCCCTGTTACATAAAGCTTAAAACTTAATCCAAACCTGTATTTCCAGAACAATAATAGAGTATGGATAGGCAAAGGCAATGTCTCCCAGTGCTTCAAAGGCTAGCCATATTTTGTCTGCAATATTTGTAGTAGAAACTCCACTTATGCTTCCCTTGATACTCCCATTCTCTGCAATCAAAGAACCGGGATTAGGTCGTTTTGTATATCTTGCTTCTAACAAGATTTAAGGCATCGAAAATACCTACTACTTTAGCAAAGCCCAAGCCGAATCCTATGAACGAGTAGGTAAATGACATGATTGCCGCCATGGTCGAAAGCCACTCCATGTCGTGCAGATTTGGAATTTGTGACATTAGTATCTGAACACCTCCAAATAGCAGCATATATTCACCGTCTCCATATTTACATGCAGCATTATGCCCTTCTTTGTGATAGCAGTTCGATTTCATAATTGCTCTACCAGGATAAAACCAGTTTTAATTTCATAAAAGAGACAAAATTTAAGAACTATTATCTCTTATATGATGGTTTTGCATTTCATTTCAATTCTACATAATACAACAATCAAATTGACCTGCATTTGTTTGGTCAGTGATCGTCAACAAACTATCGCTCTTGTTCTTTAGACTGCGTTGTCTCAATGGATAGTGCAGCGATGCACTATTTTATATTTTCACTATTATTTCATTGCTTAGGTATGATCTGACTAATATGTAGAAAACACGGATCATGTCTCGGATTGATTGATGCTATTAACTCCGACTTCTATGTGACAAATGTTCTTCACCATGAAACATAGAAAGAAAGTAAAGCGCTACAGAGAAAGAGAAGGAAGTTATACTTGATGCTAGTGGCAGAAGTGATAACATAGGCAATTCCAACGCCATAGAAGCTCTCGTACACGAACACTGAACTCACCATCTCCATCTTCTCACCTATAATGTCCATTAGACAATTTATTCTACTTCCATTTCAAAAGATAGGATATGGGGGGAAGGCTAAACTCACCCAGATAAAGCCTCACAGCTTCAATGTATTGGGGGGTTCTAATGGGTCCATTTTCAGGATCAGGGTATTTGTAAAAATCAGTCAAAAGAAAAGTAGAGACAAGGGTAATTCCAGCGAAGACTATAATTAGCAGAGGACCTCCAATCCATCCGAGCTGAGCCACACTCCAAGCCAGGGAGAGCACTCCAGCCCCAATCACTCCTGTAATTACATGCGCCACTGCCGTCCACAAGGTTCCTTAACACAGAAAATCAAATCCCATCAAACGCCATCAATGCAATCTTAAGTATTTGTTAAAACAAAGTTGGGTAAAGCTCAGTTTTGAATACCAGCTTGTAGTGCCTAAATGACCATGAACCCATACAGTCAACTCAAACTAAGCTAAGTTAGAGAGAATTTAAGCTGTTATAATCCTTCCCTGCGAAATTAATGTCCACAATAAACCTACCTACACAGCTAGAGGGGCTCTAAATCTCAAATTTGCCCAACCAAGATTGTCCACCCCAGTGAGTGTCAATCCCAAAATTTATGCCACGAGGACCCGCTCTCGGATCAATTGTAACCCCCACATGGGTAGAATTCACCCTTGATAACCGGGTTGGGAAGGAATAGTGTCCAAATGGTTATAAATTCATGAACACAACTTTCTCTGTAAAGTGTCAGTCACCCTACATAGTTACGTCGGACTAATCTTGAAAAAGAACAATGCTCCGGCAATATATTTGGAAAAGGAAAACATATAGACGAGCAAGCTGGGTTTGAAGTTTTACCGGTTCTTACAGGTTCAGCAGACGATGAATGAGAACTGCCGAGCAATGGCGACTGCAAATCATCCGCTTGGCCACCCATTTCTCTCTCTCGCTCTATCAATCTATCTCTTACTTTCTCTCTCGTCCGCTTTCCGTCTGGCAGCAATAATCCCTTTTCAAAGTACTCGACACTTGTTTTTTCCTACCAACTTTTTGCCTTCACCAAAATTGGTTGGTGCTATTGGCGTGCCGTATTCATAATCACCAGAATTGATCGATAAAAGCCTCAAATGGGTTGTAAAAAGTCGTCAAGATTGCCCCAATTTTTCTTGTATTTCTGGTGAACATGGACCTAACCAGATAGCGGGCAACAAAATTTCCTCAGTCTAGCCATACGATGTGCAGTTGACAGTTTGGTGAAGATGAACACGTAAGGTAGGTACATAAATCGTGATGGGTTTGTATTCCATATCCGGAACTCCTGCGCTATAATCCATATTTCCTCCTTAAGGCCCTTCTCAGCCGCCATTTTTTACGCGAATTGACTGCAAATGTTTGTACGGACTCCTACCGAAGCAAACTCCAGTTCTCCAACTACTTTTTCTGAAAAGATTTGGTTGGAAGGTGAAGCTGATAAGTAAGTAACTGTTTTTAGACAGTTACGAGGGAGGAGAAATAATAAAAGGAAAATGAAGAGTAGGGGAGGGTAGTTTTAGAATTGTAGAAAGTTTGGCTGGAGAGGGGGACTCTCGAAGAACCCCATTGTTGTACGTTTTTCCTTTCGTTTTGAATAAGATTGGCTAGCTCGTATCAATTTGGTATCAGAGTCCTTCGTTCCTCAGAAATGTTTACTAGAGCTGAAGAGTCGATGGCGGATTGGCAGAAAGAATTGAATGAAGTCAGAGAGGAGTTACAACAGATTTCAAAGATTTCAGCCATAGAAAAATCGATGCTGTTAATGCAAGAGCAACTATCAAAGTTGATAGCGAGGACAGAGGAAAGGAGTATTCCAAGGCAAGAGAATCTGACGAAATCAACTGAAGAACAATGTCATAGGAAGTATGGGAGCGATATAACGATTCCGAATAGAGAATATTTACCGAGGAAGTTAGAGCTTCCAATCTTTATAGGCGAGAAAGTAGAAGGATGGACTTTCAGAGCAAAACACTACTTTTCCATCAATCGCCTCTCGGAGGCGGAGAAGGTAGAAGCGGCAGCCGTCTGTTTTGAAGGATCGACATTATCGTGGTTTCAGAGGGAAAATAGCATTCGGCCTTTTAGAACCTGGGTAGAACTGAAACAATGCTTGACAGAAAGATTTCGGTTGATGAAGGAAAGATCAAACCGCGATAGATTGTTGACGCTGAAGCAAGAAGAATCGATGGAAAGAGAGCAGTTTTTTGGAGATATGATGGAAGAAAAGCATCGGGTCAACAAGCAGTTTTTGCTTGGCGAGTCGGACTGGTTGAACGAGAAGAGGAGAGACGACACAAATTGGTCTCCGCTGACGGAAGAGCCGTCAATTGGTCAAGCGTTGAACTCAAAAGAATCGTCGAGTGTCTTGGCGTCGGAGTTGGCGTCAGAAGTTGTTTTGGAATCGGAATTGTTGCCGACAGAAGAGGTTGAAGAAAAGGAGGCGGCTGTATGTTCGGCGGAAGAAGCAGATACAGAAAACTTCACTGGAAGAATAGCTACGACGAGGAAAGAAACGGTGGTGGAAAAAGAGGAGGCCGGTGAGGAAAAAACGGTGGCTAAGAAAGCGATTGAGATTCTGGAAGGTGTGGAGGAAGAAAATATCCTTAAGGAAAGAATTCCAGAGGAGGATTTCTGCTTCGTCAACGGGAGTGGCAAATTGGAGCAGCAGTGGGGGAAAGAAGCTAGGGCTGGACATTGGGTAATTTTTGTGAATGATGGGCTTTTTGGGTTTACTGAGTGGGCTGGATTTATTAAAAATATACAAAGCAGGAACTTGACAATTGCAGGACTTTATAAGGTTAGGGCTTTAATGTCATTAAAACATGCATTGGGGTTTCTTCTTCGTCTTGGATGGAATGGCGATCCTCGTGTTCCCCAACAACATCCATCGAGTGGAGCAGCTTGCCAATTTGACAGAAATAAAAGCAAATGGATAATCGACGGACTTGAACTTGACAATCAAGGTTTGAGAGGGTTCCTGCCAAGTGAGATATCAGGTCTGAGTAATTTGCAGAGCATAAATTTGAGTGGAAATAGCTTACATGGAGGCATTCCATTGTCGATCGGAAACGTATCTCGCTTAGAAGTACTGGACCTATCCTTCAATCTCATGGATGGTTCGATTCCAAAAAGTCTTGGACACATTCATTTGCAAACTCAACTTCAGCAAATATCCATTTCAATTTTTTTATTTAAGGCGGAATCTGGGGCAACAACTGATCCTTGGAAACCTCCTTGGTTTGAAGAACAATTTTTATTTTTTATTTTTTCCACCTTGAGGACAAGGTGTATTTTAGGGGGAAGTAATGATAAGATAGTAGAAGTTATTAGAGGTTAATGGAAGTTAGTAGGAGTTATTAGAAGTTAGTAGAAGTTAGTAAAATAGGGGACTATAAATAGGATACGATAGGGATAGAGAAATTATCAAAAGAGTAGTTGAGAGAAGTTTAGGGAGAGGTTGGGTCTCTCGAATAACCCTAGTTTGTAGAATTCGTTTCATTGATTTGAATAACCCTAATTTCTGGGTTTGTTTTTTGGGCCTCTATTGCTGGGCTTTCTAGTTGTAAAGTAATTTTCAAAATTGGGAGAGGAGCGGGTGGATTTGCAGCGTTGATAAGCTTTGAGGAAAGAATTTATGAAGACCCAGACTCAGTGTTTTCCAATTGGAAAAGTCTGGATCATGCTAGTCTTTGTGACTGGTCTGACATTTCTTGTTTTCCAGCTAGAGACCATGTTATAAAGCGTAATTTTCATTTTTTTCCACCTTGAGGACAAGGTGTATTTTGGAGGGGAAGTAATGATAAGTAAGTAACTGTTTTTAGACAGTTACGAGGGAGGAGAAATAATAAAAGGAAAATGAAGAGTAGGGGAGGGTAGTTTTAGAATTGTAGAAAGTTTGGCTGGAGAGGGGGGACTCTCGAAGAACCCCATTGTTGTACGTTTTTCCTTTCGTTTTGAATAAGATTGGCTAGCTCGTATCAGAAGCCCAGTGTTGTCCTGCTGGCTCGATCTTCAGCCCAACTAATGTGTTGCTGGAGGTGAATCTAATCCGGCCCACAACCCAGTTTGCTTGACCCACCCACCTCACTTTAAGTTAAGTCTTCTATTCTGTTTTTTCAGAGAGCATTTTTTTCATGAAGCAGCAGTTCTCCCGAGGGTTTCTTCTTCCTTTTCTTGGCGATCTCTTCTCTGTCGATGTCGAGTTCTCTGAGAGTGTGATCGATCGTTGTGCGTGGTGATCATCTGGATCATCAGGATTTAGTTTCTGTCTATTTTCTGTCCTGATTGAGGAGCGAGTGATGCGATTGTGTATTCTTTGAGAGTTCTTGTGATGTATTTGAGAGATCCGAGGACTATTGCTGTACATTTGAGATTGATAGTGCATTTCGAGCTCGCATCGAGCTGCCGTGGATGTAGGTTGTCGTTATCGACAACTGAACCACGTAAATCCGGTTGTCTTCTCTTTATCTTTCCTGCATTTTATTTCTTTGATGCTATCTCTGTTAAATGTTGTTAATCTATTAATAATAAGATCATAGAAATCACATCTAAACATTACAGTGGTATCAGAGCCTGTTGAATCGTTACCTGGACTCTTTGTTGTGTCTGTTAATTTCCGCAGATTTAGGTTCTTGATTTTATGATCTTATATTCTCTGTGCTTTGATCTGATTCTGTTATTGATTGTGCTTCTATCGAGTTAATCTTGAGTTTAATTCTTAGGTAATTAGTCTCTGTCACTCTGATTCTTTAATCATAATTTTTGTATTAAAGTTGTCTCTGTCATCCTGTTGTGTATCTCGGTTAATTGCTTCTGTTAGAATTCTGGTTTGTAATTGTCTAGAACAAATTTGAATATACTGACACATTTTTTTGTTTGCTGATTTGAATCACTTTGTACTATGGCTGCACGTATGGAGATATTGCTGTTTGATGGCAAACATGACTTCGGGTCATGGAAAAGAAGATGCAGGCTCTTCTTTCTTTCAACAAGGTGGCCATTGCACTGGAATCAAATGAAGAAAAGTGGACTGAGGAACAAAAAGCCAAAAAGGCCGAAATTAATGAAATGACATACAACTTAATAGTACTCAGCTTATCAGATGACGTGTTAAAAAAGGTAGATGGCAATGAAACCCCTCTTGCCATCTGGGGTAAACTCGAATCCCTTTATTCTGTTATTTCTATGCATAATATAGTGTTTTTGAAAGGTGCTTTGTTTTCTTATAAAATGGATAATAATAAAACACTAGATGAGAATATAGATGAGTTTTTAAAATTAACATTGTCTTTAAAAGGAACAAAACAAAACTTAGATGATGCTAGTCTTGCAATGATCCTTTTAAATTCATTACCTGAACGTTATAAGGTTGTTAAAGACTCACTTCAATACACTGGAATAGTACCTCAATTGGATCTAGTTATCTCAGGCCTTAAGGCTAGAGAGCTTGAGCTAAATCAAATGAAGCGTACTGGAAATAACTTGTTTGTTAAAGGGAATAACAATTTTGACAATAATAACAAAAAGAAAGATAATAGGAATAAAAAGAACAACAATAAAAACAAGAAGAAAAAAACTAGGAGCTGTCATCACGGTGGGAAAAAAGAAACTTAATAAAACAATGTTATAAGTACTTAGAGGAACAAAAGAATAAAGATAAGAATGAAAATAATGTAGCTTGCATGCTAGGTTCTGATTCTGTTTTGTTTGAAGTACTTAATGTTTCTGATATTCCTTATGATGACTGTTAGATTCTAGATTCAGGTTGCTCCTTTCATATGACTCATAATAAATCATGTCTTGTTAATTTTAGTGAAACTTGTTCTGAAACTGTTTACATGAGAAATAATCAACCTTGTGAAGTAAAAAGAATGGGTGATGTGATTCTATGTTTACATGATAATAAGAAAGTAAAATTAACAAATGTTAGGTATATCCCTGATTTAAAAAGAAATCTGATTTCTCTTGGTACCTTAGCTGATATTGGTTGTAGTTATAGGGCTGAAAAAACTAATATGAATGAGTATAAGGGTAGCAAACTTGTATTGTCTGCTTCTAAACTTTCCGGTTTATATATTCTTCATGGATCTCATATTTGTGCTAATGTAAACCATGTTTCTTTAAGTACTGACCATGCAGATACTGAAAAATGGCATCTTAGACTCGGCCACATGAGTCATAAGGGCCTAAAGGTGCTTTACGGCAAAGGTATGCTCGGTAAGAAACCTATTTCAGTTTTGTCCTTTTGTGAAACATGTGTTTTTGGCAAACAACATAGACTAAAATTTGATAAGGGTATTCATTTATCTAAGGGCAGGTTAGAATATGTCCATGCGGACCTTTGGGGTCCTGAACAAAATGCAACTCATGGAAATAATCGTTATTTTTTATGCATTGTTGATGATTTTACTCGATATGTGTGGACTTTATTGCTTAGAACTAAGAATGAAACCTTAGATAGATTTAGAGAGTGGAAAACCATGGAAGAGAACCAAACCGGGTGTAAGCTTAAGGGTTTAAGACTGACAATGGTCTTGAATTTTGCAATTTTGAGTTTGATAAATTGTGTAAAGATAGTGGTGTCCTTGGACATAAAACAGTTAGAAAAACACCTCAACAAAATGGAGTGGCCGAGAGGATGAACCGAACACTCCTTGAAAAAGTGAGGTGTCTTTTGTTCACCTCAGGGATATCTAAAGGTTTTTGGTGGGAAGCTTTAAGTACAGCCATCTATCTAGTTAATAGAAGCCTAAACAGTTCTATAGATTTCAAAAGTTCTATAGAGACGTGGTCCAATAGAAAATCTGATCTTAGCAACCTAAGGATCTTTGGGTGTGCATCGTATGTTCATTCCAAAGAGGGTAAATTAGATCCTAGGTCTACCAAGTGTGTCTTCTTAGGATATCAGCAGCAACATGGTACTAAGGGTTATAGATTATGGAATAGAGAGTCTAGGGGGGTAAAAATTCTTGTGAGTTGTGATATAATTTTCAATGAGGATAGCTTTCCTTGTAAGGAAAGCAATGACATTCCTAGGTCAGATCCTGTAGATCCCATTCGTATTGAGCCTACACCTTTTGAGGTGGAGATTCATGGTGAAAATATTGATGATAGTGAAGATGCTCAACAAGTGGTTGTTGATCATCAAGTCCCTAGTATTGAGAGAGAGTCTGAACTTGCCCATCCATCTATTGAGGTGGAGGATCATGTAGATCATAATGAGGAGGTCTAAGAAGCCATTAAAAGTGAATTGGCTGACTATCAATTGATTAGGGATAGAGAACCTAGAGTTAGGAGACCTAACATGAGGTACTCCTATGCTGATCTTGTGTTTACAGCTTTGGTTGTGGCTCATAATATTCAAATGGTAGAGCCTAGTTCCTATAGTGAAGCTGTGAGATCTAAAGATAAAGATAAATGGTTAATTGCTATGAAATCTGAGATAGATTAACTCATTATGAATAAAACTTGGACTTTAATAGATAAACCTAAGGATAAAAAGGTAGTTCAATGTAAGTGGTTGTTTAAACTTAAGGAATGGGTAAATCAAAATGAACCTCATCGGTTCAAAGCTAGTTTAGTAGCTAAAGGGTACACCCAAAAGGAAGGGATAGATTTTGATGAGATTTTCTCTGCTGTAGTTAAGTTTAAAACCATTCGCATTATGTTAGCATATGTAGTCCAGTTTGACCTTGAGTTAGAGCAATTAGATGTCACCACTGTATTTCTTCATGGGGAGTTAGAGGAGTATATTGTGATGGCACAACCTGAGGGTTTTAGTGACAAAAATTATCCTGATAAAGTCTGTTTGTTACATAAATCGCTTTATAGTTTGAAACAATCTCCTAGGCAGATAAAGTCTGTTTGTTACATAAATCGCTTTATAGTTTGAAACAATCTCCTAGGCAGTGGTACAAACGTTTTGAATCATTTGTTTCGAGTATTGGCTTCTCTAAAAGTAGTTATGATAGCTGTTTTTATTTTAAAACTGTGAATAATGTGCCTATATTCTTGTTATTATATGTTGATCATATGTTGCTTATTTGCAAATCCATGTGTCTTATATGTGATCTGAAAGCCTCTTTAAATTCTGAATTTGATATGAAAGATTTAGGAGTGCTAAAAGATTCTTGTATGCATATGGTGAGAGATAGGAAGAGTAACATGTTAAAATTATATCAACAGTCATACTTGAAAAAGGTAATCTCTAATTTTGGGTAATGAGATTCAAAAACTGTTCATAGTTCTCTTGCTTACTCTTGGTGGTAATTGCATATCTTGGAAATCACAAAAAACAACCTTTAGTTACTCTTTCAACTACTGAAGCTGAATATGTAGCATTGTGTAATTGTTGTAAGGAAGCTATTTGGTTATCTGGTTTACTTTCTGAAGCCAACCTTGTTTGTGATATTCCTGTTATTTGGTGGTGATAGAGATAATAAAAAATCTACTACTGCTTTCTTTTTTACTCTTGGTGGTAATTGCATATCTTGGAAATCACAAAAAACAACCTTTAGTTACTCTTTCAACTACTGAAGCTGAATATGTAGCATTGTGTAATTGTTGTAAGGAAGCTATTTGGTTATCTGGTTTACTTTCTGAAGCCAACCTTGTTTGTGATATTCCTGTTATTTGGTGGTGATAGAGATAATAAAAAATCTACTACTGCTTTCTTTTTTACTCTTGGTGGTAATTGCATATCTTGGAAATCACAAAAACAACCTTTAGTTACTCTTTCAACTACTGAAGCTGAATATGTAGCATTGTGTAATTGTTGTAAGGAAGCTATTTGGTTATCTGGTTTACTTTCTGAAGCTAACTTTGTTTGTGATATTCCTGTTATTTGGTGGTGATAGAGATAATAGAAAATATACTACTGCTTTCTTTTTTACTCTTGGTGGTAATTGCATATCTTGGAAATCACAAAAAACAACCTTTAGTTACTCTTTCAACTACTGAAGCTGAATATGTAGCATTGTGTAATTATTGTAAGGAAGCTATTTGGTTATCTGGTTTACTTTCTGAAGCCAACCTTGTTTGTGATATTCCTGTTATTTGGTGTGATTCACAGAGTGCTATTTACTTGAGTAAAAATCCTGTATACCATGATAGAACTAAGCATATTGACATTAAATATCATTATGTGAGAGATGTTGTTGATGCAAGTACTGTGAAGATACAGAAGGTTTCCTCTGAGGATAATCCTTCCGATTTTGGTACCAAGATTGTTCCTGTTTCCAAGTTCAGAAATTGTTTGGACTTGTTGAGGCTTGGATAATCTTTAGGCATCAAAATTGCAGCGATGAAAATGCTTGACAGCCAGCGAAGTGCACTAGATACCGATGATATTTGTTTACAGGACTTGCTTCAAGGTGGAATTTGTTGGAAGGTGAAGCCCAGTTCTGTGTTGCCCTGCTGGCTGGATCCTCAGCCCAACTCATGTGTTGCTGGAGGTGGATCTAACCCGGCCCACAACCCGGTTTGCTTGACCCACCCACCTCACTTTAAGTTAAGTCTTCTATTCTGTTTTTCCAGAGAGCATTTTTTTCATGAAGCAGCAGTTCTCCCGAGGGTTTCTTCTTCCTTTTCTTGGCGATCTCTTCTCTGCCGATGTCGAGTTCTCTGAGAGTGTGATCGATCGTTGTGCGTGGTGATCATCAGGATTTCGTTTATGTCTATTTCTTTTCTTGATTGAGGAGCGAGTGATGCGATTGTGTATTCTTTGAGAGTTCTTGTGATGTATTTGTGAGATCCGAGAGATCCGAGGACTATTGCTGTACATTTGAGGTTGATAGTGCATTTCGAGTTCGCATCAAGCTGCCGTGGATGTAGGTTGTCGTTATCGACAACTGAACTATGTAAATCCGGTTGTCTTCTCTTTATCTTTTCTGCATTTTATTTCTTTGATGCTATCTCTGTTAAATGTTGTTAATTTGTTAATAATAAGATCATAGAAATCGCACCTAAACATTACAGACTTTACAGTCAGGTTCGAACTCTACCCTTTTGGCTGGTTCTTTTAACCTCTTAATCATAGCAAAAGCAAAACAATCATTAAGAATTTAACTTGTACATTCAAAATGACAGAAAGTCATAAATCATCTGTTTAAATCATAAACACTATTCTTTCTTAATTCATTATTACGTTTGTCAGATTACATGGTTTAATTGAATCAATATTTTATCCAAATAGTTTTAATATTTATTTAACATCAGTGGTAAGCAAGTACTTGTGCCATTCATTTTCATATACAAACAAATTTACGTTACCGAAGGGAAAAATCTAGGTTGAACTTTTAAGTCAAATACAAAAAATAGATCAAACAAATTATTTATGGAAAAAATAATTCAAAATATCAAAAATAGACAAAAAATAGATTCGCGGCAAACCGATATGCCTCCGCAGAGAGTTTTCTGAAGGAGAACGGTTTGCCGCGTGCAGAGAACGACAAATTGTTCTCACCGAAGGGGCACTTGTGAGGGTGAAGATCCCTTGCGTATGGTGAGAACGGTTTGTCGCGTGGTGAACGGTTTGTCCACTTAAAGAAAAATGGGAAGTTCAGTTCTACCGAATCAATAATTGAACATATTATGGAAGAAAAAAGAATCGAACTAAAGTCCATCAATCAATGGTGATCCAAATACATTTCCATGACTTCAAACAACTTCATCGCTAGCCGCTAGGAAGAGGACAGCGGATTAAAAACACTTACCCTCCGATCAGTCAACAAACACAAAGTCACCCAAATGAAAGCGAAAAAACTCAGAAGAGGACAAATTTAGTACATGGATTTGAGAATGAGCATACCTTTCGCAACTTCCCGACGCCTTAGACGCGTCCTTTCAGTTACACATGAGCTATGAAACTCGACCATCGACGCCCCCACATTCTTCTGGACTCAGAAACGCAATTAATAAAAATAAATTAATTAAAAATTAATCCCATTACCGGAGAAGACAAAATAGAAAGATCTGACCCAAGTGGCCGGAGGAAAGTCATGATTTATGACAACCCACCTTGTTGGTTCCTTATCAGGACGCCATTAAGAGGTGTTGCAAGAAAAGTAACAGTGGAAGGAAAATCTTGTAAACCAGCCCAAATCTAGTAAACCAGTTTCCACAAAAGAAGATACATCCCAAAATAGGATCAGTTCAAATGAAACTTGTATGATTCCTTCCTTTTCTTAGACATTTATAAACTCATCTATCATTCAACTCCATCAAAACCTATCTATCAAACTATACTGTTAATATAAATATGTGTTGACATAGATTTTTTGACAAATTAATTAAAGTGTTTGTTTTGATTATCTTGAAAATTAAATAAAGACTGCAGTAATCTTTTTATGCCAGTAAGACAGATTTTGTAGAGATTATGATATCAAATATAAACAGAATATTCTCTTTTGGTAAGCTTGAAAAACAAGGAAAGTTATTGCTTGGAAATCAAGTTACTTTCTGAAATTATCTATGGAAGGCCGATTTGGAGATTATGGTTTCTGCGTAGCAAAACATATTGCAATATTCGTGATCACAACTAGGGGTGATTGTGGTTCAGTTCGGTCCGATTTTTGAAAAATTTAAGACCGGACCACTAAATTCGGTTTTTAATTTTTTTGCACCAATAAGCAAAAAAAATTTTCCAGAACCGGACCAGAATTCTAGTCTCAGTTCTGGTCCTCCTTTTTTTTTTTTAACAGCTGCACCATAACTATAAAGACAAAACAAACCTATCACTGTGCATATCGATATATCAAAAGAAATAAAAGCAAAATCTCAAAGAATAAAAAAAGATGCAATGAGTTCATTTTAAATAACAGAACAAAACAGAACTAGTTCTACTCATAAACTAAACGCAAAGGCAAATCAACCCCAAAATTCCACGCATCCAAGCTCATTGTAAGTAGCATTCTTTCACTAAACTACCTTACCCGTTTTCCTCGTAAAAATTTAAACCAAAAACACTAGAAAGTTTGTTAATGAAATTTACTTCAAACTTCCCTTCTTGTAGACCTCTTCCTCGCAGGGCAACAATTTCCTCTTGCTCATTCTCATCTTCCTTCTCCTCACTACTTCCTTGATCATTGGAAATCTCTGTTGCATCTGGTGTGTTTGTTGCAGGGGGAGTCACCTTCAAAATAGAAATGAAGATCACATCACGACTGCAAATCACAGACATTTCCATGTCTTCACTCTTGACATGTCAAAAATATAACTACGTACCACTTTTCTTACTATTTCTCTCTCGAGTCTTGACGATACTCTCCTTTGAGAAAATTATTCACCAATTATAATTGGTTCGGTACATTCACCTGCTGATGTAATATCTGCAAAATATAAGTTACAAAGTAAATATATAATACATAATAATTACTAAAAGAATAAAAAAAAATTTTAAACACACCTTTTTCAAAATCATCCCTCCTATCATTGAAGTGTTCTAAATCACATATTTTCCCACGAAACCAGTTTTGACTGCAAATAAGTGCCTTGACGGTCTTTGGTGATAAAGAACTAGAAAAGAATCTAATACACGTCCACCACTACTGAAAGCTGACTCCGAAAGAACTGTGAAAATAGGAATAACCAATACATCTTTTACAATTCTACTTAATATTGGATATTTCAATGAATTCAATTTCCACCATGCCAAAATATCTTGATTGTCCGAAAAAATTTCGAACTCTTTGGATAAATATTGATCGACTTCCGTCCTCTTGCTTGAATCATCTCACTCACTGAGACGGTTGCAAAATTTCTGAAATAGCTTATTGTGGCTTTGTCCTGTGGATGAAGATGTCGCAATACTAGTTCTACAATAATTCGGTGACATTTCAATTCCCAAATCCGCTTTGTATTGAAGATATAATCTGTTAATTACTGTCCGTACGTTACTCACCAAATCGGTTGCTTTATTATTGTCAACCAACGTTATAGTTGAAGTATAATAAAAAGTGAATATATATGAAAATAAATTTTATTCAACATTAAACTTGTTATATTTTTGTTTGGAAATGGTAGTTCATTTAAAATAAAATGAAGTTAATTGTACCACTTCTATACAAGTGATTTAAAATTCAAAATGTTTCTATTATTTGTATAAGTGTGTAACGGTTATTCTAGTACAATATTATCCGATTTGGGTGAGAGCCTGCGCGGATTTATTCATGGGATCAGCTTCAAAACGCATTGTACTACGTAGGGAGGGGAACTTTACTTACAAACCTTGCATTTTTTACTCTCTCAATCAATGTAAGATTATGCATCCCCATTGGTATGAGTTGGGTCTCACCGGACTCTCGTTGACTTCACATGGTGGGCTGTCACAATCTTTCGTCTTTTGGGGTCCGACGTCCTCGTCAGCCACACTTCCGATTATACAGTAGCTCTGATACCATTTGTAACGTCATATGGTCCTCCCAGTACAATATTGTCCGCTTTGTCTCAGAACCTGTGTTGATTGTTCTTGAAATCAACCCCAAAATGCGTTGTACTAGGTAGAGAAGAAATTCAACTTATAAACCATGCATTTTATAATCTCCTAAGTAATGTGAGAATGTGCACTTCCACTGATATGATAAAATAAAATAATTTATTATACAAAGATATTTTATTATAATATTTATATTTAAAAAATAAAAAATTATTTAATAGACAGTTAAAATTGTAATTGACAAATAAAAAATAAATTATTTAATAGATTAAAATGATAATTGATAAAATAAAAATAAAATAAATCAAAATATGAAAAGAAATAATAAGAATCTACCTAAATAAAATAACTAGAAAATATCTTTCCCATTCAACGTACTTTGAAAAAGTTATTTTTTATTTTCTCTCAATTTTTAAAAAATTATTAGTTTTTTTTTCATTTACCAGGACATTTATTTTTGTTATTTTTATATATAATTTAATCATTCATTTGATGGAGTTGTGTTATTTTAATTTTTATTATTTCCCATTATTTTTCATTTAATTTAAACCTCAGCCAATGGTGCCATTTTAGTTGGGTTTAATTAACCATGTGGTTGAGGTTTGTTTTATCAATAGTGATGCAAATAAGATGCAAGTTGTATAATTGCAGCGCCGATAGGCATTGCAATCCGGCCTCTGGTCTGGGCCGAGTCGAGTCGGCACAACCAAGCGGGCTAGGCAAGCCGGTTGATTGGACTGAGCCCAAGTCTGAATTTATAATTTTTTCCAATTTTTTCCAGTTTTGTTCTTCCTTTTTCCTGGTTTTGAACGTCGTTATTTCTCATTGTTTTCTCAAACGAATTTACCAATCTAAAGCTATCTCTAAGGCTACAGCTCCCGTGCAGAAGCGGAGCAACTGTTGTCGAGGTAGGATTTTTATACTTTCTACATTTGCATAATATGGTTTCCAAAAATCATATTTTGGTGGATTGCCACTTAAAAAATTATGACGACGAGGCATGGTCCCCAACATGTCTATTTTAATACGTATATGTACGTATGGTTTTCACTCACGTTTATATCAGCATACATTATGATGTTTTTGCTGTGGATATTGAGATGATGAATCTACTTGATGCTTTTAGCTTTTTGACGCCAAAGCATCATGACACTATCCTACTACGCCTTTTATTACGTGAATGTGATTTTGCTTGCATGTATACACATGATAATAGAGCGGTGATGACGCGCTCATTGAGGGCTCGATAACCTCGAAATCTGATCACGGTGGATTCTTGTGAAAGTTTGTGTTGTTGTTGACCATTGGTCACCGACCACTCGAGTGATGGACTTGATCTCTGGATTGCTATCACGTGTATCTTCTGGCTCATGAGACGTTGTTAGTCTTCGAATCACCATCTTTCTTTGAGGTGTGTTGGAGTGGTCTTTGTGTGACACTCTTTTTTTACTGGAGACCTTTTCTACAAAAAATAAAACGTTTGCAATTCAAATCCTACCGTCAATTTTTCAGTTAAATTTAACAGATGCCCTTTCAAAATTCCTAAACTACTCTCTCTCTCTCTCTCTCTCTCTCTCTCTCTCTCTCTCTCTCTCTCTCTCTCTCTCTCTCTCTCTCAAATTTTTTTTGCATTCTTGATTCATGCACAAACTTAATAAAACACAAGATTAACAGAAATGAAGAATGAAGCCAAGAACGCGAACGATTAGGAACGTGAAGAGAGGTGAAGGGGTAGAGAGAGAAAATCTACACTAAAATGTCTGAGTTGGCGGTTGTTACTCATTGTCAACTGCGACAGTCATCGTCTTCGTTCAAACTCTCTCCGTACTGATCTACCCCACCACCCTCTCCGATATTTACTGATTTCTTCCGATATGACTTCCCGAATCTGAGATCTCTCTCTCTCTCTCTCTCTCTCTCCTTGGACAGCATTATTACCATTCTGCCACAATCTTAATTGCGCACCTTCATCTGAACTCTCTCTCTCTTTCTCTCTTCCTCTATTGTTTTTATATTAATGTTCGCCATTGAGTAATTTTTTCATGGTAGATGACTCCTTGCTCGCTCTATCTCTCAGAAAATTTCTCATTCAGAGCTTCAAATTTAGGTCTATTCACAGTCTTCGAGGATCGAATTTGGAAGTGTTACTGACTTGAAAAAGAAAGAATCACTTGTCGTTCTACGATTGCATTGGCATTCTTATGCGTCTGATCTTAGTTGTTGTTTTTCCTCCTGATTCTATATTTTGGTGATGGAAATTTCTTGAATCAGTGTCGTTGTTTCCGTGTTTCTTTCTCTGAAGAGGAAAATGAGGGTGAACGAAATGCACCCTCTGTGCTGTCTCTCTGTAGAGAGTTTCGTAGGCGGAGGTAATTTTGGCGATAACTTGTCGGAAGAGGCAATGCTATCGAGGTCCAGGAGCTTACCAGCGAGTTGTGCAGCTATGTCCGACAGATCTAACGGCAATGCCGGAATGTTACACCCTGGATCTGCATCCACCGTAGCTGGAATTCTCTACAAGTGGACGAATTACGGGAAAGGATGGAGACCTAGGTGGTTTTTATTGCGCGATGGCGTTCTCTCTTACGCCAAAATTCGCCGGCCAGAAAACCTAAACATCCTAACACCAAACGACGATATTAGGCTAATCAGAGAAGCTTCAACAAATCGGCTTTCGAGATTGGATGCCGGAGGTGGAAGAAGAAAGCCTCAGAAGTCCATTGGAGTAGCACATCTTAAGGTAATTGAAAATGATACCAACAGGTGGATTTAAGAGAGACAGAGAGGATAGTTTAGGAATTTTGAAAGGACATCTGTTAAATTTAACTGAAAAATTGACAGTATGGTTTGAATTGCAAACGTTTTATACGATAGGATTTGATTGGGTCAAAAATAAATGTTAGGAGCCAAATGACCACTGACCCATATGTTGAGAGCTAAATTGAATTTTTTCTTTTTTATTTTCATGTAAGGTTGGATATTGGTTAATTTTTAATATTATTATGCTATCTGCTTGAAATTTTTTTATGGGCTTCATTTGTATGTTATTTTGAAGCTTCTTCTATCAAACTCTAACATTGGGTTAAGTAACCGGATTTCCTTAAAATCAAGTCGCCTAACCAAACATTTCCTCTCCGACCCCTCCTCGGGTCGTGACAGTACCTGTAGGTACTGTTGTTCAATCCAATTCTTGAAAAATGTTGAAACCTATATCCCATCATTACTAAGATGAATGATGTATCAATATAATTGATTTCACATTTAAACAAATAATTTTGCATACTATTATGACATTTAATAATGGAACAAACTTCATCAAGTAAAATATATGCACCGTTTTCTTTAATTTTTTCAATAAAATAAAAGTAATCCTAATATATCTTGCATGTATATGCTATCACGTAGAATATGAGGCTAATCAGCTAAGTTTGGCATTGATGAGGCCTTCCATTGATCCAATGAGGCCCATGACAGACACCAGGAAGCCGAAAAGGCAAAATGCTCCAAGAACAAACCATGGCCTTGTCCAGGGTCTAATTTTCTTCTGTACAAAATACATCTGGACAGGGAAATATATGGCCAATGGCCAGAAATTCAACGCCCCAAGCACTCCTAGAACTTCGTTGAAATATGGGAAGAGTATGGCCAATGCAGTTGTTGAGACTACATATGCGGTTCGGAAAGTAAGCCGGAAAAAATTTAATTGAAAACCTGGCAACCATGGGAGCTTAATGCTATAAAACCTGTTCACATAATCACTGCTCGGAAACTTGGCAGAAAACCATCTTTGGGCTGCCCCAAACACCGGCTGGCTGTACATCTGCCACATTACGGGAGTACACGTGAGACACTGAGCAGGATTAACATCTCCAATCCATAACCCCAATTGCTACGGGAATACCATTTAATTGACCTGTGCTTGTTTGAACTCAGTCAATCCTATCTTTCTTTGATAAGAATCAATACAATCTTTATAAGGTTCCTCTTCCGAATGAAATTCAATTAGGGAATAATCTATGACTTTCAAATAAATAGAATGTTCAATGTTGTCTTAAAACTTGTAGTGGTAAGACAAGTATGGAAGCGTTTGTATCACCTGATATCCTCCCAACATATTGACGACAATGCAGGCATTGGCAAAATCGACGAGCCAAAAGGGTTCGTAGAATCCAAATCCAGTCAAGAGATTGCCAGGCGTATCGCTACCAAATGCTGCATATCCGAAGCAACCAAAGCAGAGGTAGAAGACGGTGGTGACGAAGATGGCGACAGCAGAGGCTGTCTTCATTGTTTGGTTTTCTGGTGGAGGAGACCTCAGAGTATCCTTCAGTTACCAATAACCATTTCATTTCAGATCATTTTCCTCCCTGTTACATAAAGCTTAAAACTTAATCCAAACCTGTATTTCCAGAACAATAATAGAGTATGGATAGGCAAAGGCAATGTCTCCCAGTGCTTCAAAGGCTAGCCATATTTTGTCTGCAATATTTGTAGTAGAAACTCCACTTATGCTTCCCTTGATACTCCCATTCTCTGCAATCAAAGAACCGGGTTTAGGTCGTTTTGTATATCTTGTTTCCAACAAGATTTAAGGCATGGAAAATACCTACTACTTTAGCAAAGCCCAAGCCGAATCCGATGAACGAGTAGGTAAATGACATGATTGCCGCCATGGTCGAAAGCCACTCCATGTCGTGCAGATTTGGAATTTGTGACATTAGTATCTGAACACCTCCAAATAGCAGCATATATTCACTGTCTCTATATTTACATGCAGCATTATGCCCTTCTTTGTGATAGCAGTTCGATTTCATAATTGCTCTACCAGGATAAACCAGTTTTAATTTCATAAAAGAGACAAAATTTAAGAACTATTATCTCTTATATGATGGTTTTGCATTTCATTTTTCAGTTCTACATAATACAACAATCAAATTGACCTGCATTTGTTTGGTCAGTGATCGTCAACAAACTATCGCTCTTGTTCGTTAGACTATGTTGTCTCAATGGATATGTGGAGAAGGATTATAACTTAACTCACAGGGTAATGAACTTACAAACACACACATATATATATATACACACACTAAAAAACATATCATTTGGGGCAGCTATGGATTGGTTAAACCAAAAGAAACTAATTATAAGATTTCTACTAAAGCAAGTGAACATAGCTCTGATATCATAATAGAACCACTAAATTTGAGTGCAGCGATGCACTATTTTATGTTTTCACTATTATTTCATTGCTTAGGTATGATCTGGCTAATATGTAGAAAAAACGGATCATGTCTCGGATTGATTGATGCTATTAACTCCGACTTCTATGTGACAAATGTTCTTCACCATGAGACATAGAAAGAAAGTAAAGCGCTACAGAAAGAGAAGGAAGTTATACTTGATGCTAGTGGCAGAAGTGATAACATAGGCAATTCCAGCGCCATAGAAGTTCTCGTACACGAACACTGAACTCACCACCTCCATCTTCTCACCTATAATGTCCATTAGACAATTTATTCTACTTCCATTTCAAATGATAGGATATGGGAGAAGGCTAAACTCACCCAGATAAAGCCTCACAGCTTCAATGTATTGGGGGGTTCTAATGGGTCCATTTTCAGGATCAGGGTATTTGTAAAAATCAGTCAAAAGAAAACTAGAGACAAGGGTAATTCCAGCGAAGACTAGAATTAGCAGAGGACCTCCAATCCATCCGAGCTGAGCCACACTCCAAGCCAGGGAGAGCACTCCAGCCCCAATCACTCCTGTAATTACATGCACCACTGCCGTCCACAAGGTTCCTTAATACAGAAAATCAAATCCCATCAAACGCCATCAATTCAATCTTAAGTATTTGTTAAAACAAAGTTGGGTAAAGCTCAGCTTTGAATACCAGCTTGTAGTGCCTAAATGATCATGAACCCATACAGTCAACTCAAACAAAGCTAAGTTAGAGAGAATTTAAGCTGTTATAATCCTTCCCTGCGAAATTAATGTCCACAATAAACCTACCTACACAGCTAGAGGGGCTATAGATCTCAAATTTGCCCAACCAAGATTGTCCACCCCAGTGAGTGTCAATCCCAAAATTTATGCCACGAGGACCCGCTCTCGGATCAATCGTAACCACCACATGGGTTTTATTTACCCTTGATAACCGGGTTGGGAAGGAATAGTGTCCAAATGGTTATAAATTCATGAACGCAACTTTCTCTGTAAAGAGTCAGTCACCCTACATAGTTACGTCGGACTAATCTTGAAAAAGAACAATGCTCCGGCAATATATTTGGAAATGGAAAACATATAGACGAGCAAAGCTGGGTTTGAAGTTTTACCGGTTCTTACAGGTTCAGCAGACGATGAATGAGAACTGCCGAGGAATGGCGACTGCAGATCATCTTCTTGGCCACCCATTTCTCTCTCTCGCTCTATCAATCTATCTCGTACTTTCTCTCTCGTCCCCTTTCCGTCTGGCAGCAATCATTCCTTTTCAAAGACTCGACACTTGTTTTTTCCTACCACCATTTTGCCTTCACCAAAATTGATCGATATAAGCCTCAAATGGGTTGGAAAAAGGTCGTCAAGATTGCCCCAAATTTTCTTGTATTTCTGGTGAACACAGACCTAACCAGATAGCGGGCAACAAAATTTCCTCAGTCTAGCCATACGATGTGCAGTTGACAGTTTAGTGAAGATGAACACGTAAGGTAGATACATAAATCGTGATGGATTTCTATTCCATATCCGGGACTCCTGCGCTATAATCCATATTTCCTCTCTCAAGGTCCTTCTCAGCCGCCATTTTTTACGCGAATTCAACTGCAAATATCTGTACGGACTCCCCCGAAGCAAACTCCAGTTCTCCAACTACTTTTTCTGAAAGGATTTTACAGTCAGGATCGAACTCTACCCTTTTGGCTGGTTCTTTTAACCTCTTAATCATACGCAAATGGAAAACAATCATTAAGAATTTGACTTCCACTTTCAAATGACAGAAAGTCATAAATCATCTGTTTAAATCATAAAACCTTTTCTCTCTTAATTCATTATTACGTTTGTCAGATTACATGGTTTAATTGAATCAATATTTTATCCAAATAGTTTTAATATTTTATTTAACGTCAGTGGTAAGCACGTACTTGTGCCATTCATTTTCATATACAAACAAATTTATGTTAACGTTGATATTTAAAATTGTATTTTTTAAACTAAAACAATTTTTTTTACAAAGTAAAATAATTATAGAGTCACATCTCATGTAGAGAGTTCACCCATAAACAAACATGAAATTCAAAATTCTCTCCAACCACTTTGAAGATCTTGGTAAAGATGAACAACAAAGAACACTCACCGCAGCCATGATCAACGAATAAATTTCCTCCACAAAACCTAAATGAAGGTAATGATCTACTATTTACAAATATGAAAGAATAATTTGTCAAAAGATCTTTTCGAACCTGCTCAACAATAATCGTCGTGTGTCACCTGCAAATTCGAATATAATACTATCCCGATTTGGGGTGGCGAAAAAAACAATTGCAGAGCACAAACAACTCTGACATGGCGAACGGGGAACTCTTCAAGAAGGTCCTATAACAGAAGCTTTAGACAATTGCTGACCTGCCGAAGACGACGGAGGATCGACATGCACAAAAAAGCTTGCGGCTACTATCAAATAGCATAGAATAAGCATAAGTCCTTTGAAATAATTAGAGGTTCCTTCCTACAAGTTAAAAAGCCAATCAGAAACCGAAATGGGTAAAATGCCGGTCTTCAGTAGAGTCATCGAAGATAAGCCGAAGACATTCATGATGGTCGGTTAAAAAAGAATAGCTACCTGTAGCAAGAAGGCAACCACTATCACGGTTATGAAAAGAGTAGCCGTCTCGAAAAGTTTGAAGTTTAAGTCCATGGGTTGTCCCATCATCCACCCAATCACTACTGAGAATGGAACCTGCAGGATACAGTAAAGCATGGGTGATTTCATCTAAGAATCTCAAACTTTGCTCACTCAAAAACAAGAATTGTGTTTGAACTTTGATTCGTGAAGAATTCTTGTCTTTTCTCCAAAAATTTTCCTGCTACAAAACAATCTTTCTTCCGGCAATTTCTAAAAGTTGACTGTGTAGGATTTCTCCTGTCGATACGAGCCCCCAATGCATACAACTTTAATTTCTCCCTATCGAAACATCACGTTACAGAGTTTCATATCACTTGTTTCATCGAGAAATGTCTCCATCCCAGCATCAACGATGGACAATGTCACTACGATCAAATGATTCAACGACACATGTACTCGTTTTCATGTAATTTAGACGACCAACTTCATGCATGCCATATTTATAGAAACTGTACCTATATGACTTCAAGACCTACAAGCAACATTAGAAAGAGTCTGTCTAATCGATACTTACTCCGAACATAGAAATCTGCGTTGATGAGCCAATCGCCACTCCTAATGATATATCCTGCATAGATACCCAGAAATTATTGCAGTTCATAGTAACAGCAGAGAATAAATGTTGGGTTGGAAGTCTTACGAGCTTGTCTTTCATAGCAAACAAGATTGCACTAGCATGCTCAGCTGCATTTCCCACAATTGGCAGCAAAATAACACTAATAAATGTGATTGGAATTCCGAATGATATTGATGCCCCCTGCAAGAACAAAGTCATCATAAGAGTCTTATTGATGAAACAATTCATGAGAAAATAAGAAAAGAAAATGTTGCTGAAAACTTCGGCCTCACAGACGTTTATCCAAGAAATCATTGTCTGGACTTGTAAAAACTTGAACAGATAAATCAAGCAAGCCTTTAGGATACCTCTATGGCATGAACTAAATACTCGGATAGAATAGAAATCCAAGCAGTCATGATGAAAAGCCAGATAATCGACTCCAATTTAGAGATCTCTGCGGCCTCATCATCGTCTCCCGCATCCATACAATTCTGATTCCCATCCTGAACCAATAAAAATAAGATAGAAACAATAAAAATTGTAAAACAAAATGCTTAGTTAATGAAACATCAACCCAAGATTTGAAGATTTTGAGATCTGCAGGATTGTATTTATCACTAGAACTTCCTACAACTTTCTAACTAAACCCACCCTGAGCATTCGCAAGTTGCTACAAATGTTCGGTAAGCCCTGCTCATAAAAGTATTAAAACATCTACAAGAAGGAAAAAGAACACCCACCTCAGCTGGAGAAGCATACAGTTTTTCTTGACTCTTTAACTGGAAGAAAAGATATGCAGCATAGACGACGAGCATAATGCAGCTGGTAAATCTAGAGAGAGCCAACTCGGAGGTCCCAAAATGAGCCTCACTGTGGGTGTAATACAGAACTGCAGGAAAGAGAAGGCCCATGACTGCCATTAAAAGCAATCCCGAGTTGACAACCGCAGTTGACTGCACATAGAGTTCAATTTAGATATCAAAGGAGAGAAAAAAAAAAAAGGTAAAGCTAATAGAAGAAACAAACTGTTTATTCAGACCTTGCTAAAAGTCTGTTCCTTTTTACGATGAACGAGTCCGCCACAGAAGAATGCACATCCAAGCACTAACAACATATTGGAAAGAATCGAGCCAAGTAAAGATAGCTGCACAACGCGAATCATTCCACTCTTGAGAGCGTAAATAGATATAATCAGTTCTGTTGCATTTCCGAAGCTAGCATTTAAGAGCCCCCCAACTGCAAGTTGAAACAAAATATGTTAAGAAAATCAAAGAAGAGGAGAGATTGAGAGAGCGAAAGGGAGGGTAAGAAAACCCACCAGTAGCGCCCGTATAAAAGACCAGCTGCCTACATTACCAAAAACAAAACTTTGCTTCAGCTAATAAACTATTTTTCTTCACCAAATGAATGTAATTGAAAAGAGAAGAAAGAAGCTTTACTCTGTAGAATAACCCAGACGCTCAGCCAGAGGCACTATACCTAACAAGCTAAAAAAGAACACCCAGCCCTGCAGTTTCATATCACGAAATGAACAACTACTCTAAAACAAGCTATACAGAGTGATTGTGAAGAGTTTCAACTTACATGATGACCAGTTAATTTGTCAACAAGGATTGCAAGGGGGCCGAAAGGGATAAGGAAGTTTAGTTTATTTGAGAAAACAACAGTCTTTACGCTCTTATATACAGCAATATTAAGTCGTTTATAACCCATCGCTCGGGAATCGCCCGCAAATGGTCCATTTTCAACTGCATTGCCATTAGGGATCTGCCTGGGTCGAGTCTCCGGCCGAAACAGACTCTCTTCCTCAAGGGCGTTGGTCGATTCATCATCAACCGAACTCATCTGTCACAAAAAGAATATCCTATGTTTATGCTCAAACAAATCCTTAAACTATATAAAATTAACAAAAAAAAATTCTAGTGTTTTCAATTTTACACTAGAACAGGGGATGTTTAAACGATATCCCGTTTTTGCGGGGCGTTCATCCTCCACTCACCTTCAGTGATTTATAAATTAATTTAAAAAAAAAAATATCAAACGATATTCAATTTACTTAAAATTTTTATCACATAATGAAAAAATAATCTGAAAAATTTGTGATTTTTTAACATTTTTATAATTTATTGTAATTTTAATTAATTATTTTATAAAATAATTATAATAAATCATATAAGTGTTAAAAAATCACGAAATATTGAAGAACGAACATGTATTAATTTTAAAAAAAATACCAAACGACATTCAATTTACTTGAAAATTTTACCACGTGTTCATCATATCATGAACACATAATCTGAAAAGTTTCATGATTTTCTAACACTTGTATTATTTATTATAATTATTTTATAAAATAATTAATTAAAATTACAATAAATCGTACAAGTGCTAGAAAATCACAAAATTTTTCAGATTATTTTCTAATTATGAGGTGAATATGTGGTAAAAAAAATACCAAACAATATTCAATTTACTTAAAATTTTTACCACATATTCACCACATAATGAAAAAATAATCTGGAAAGTTTCGTGATTTTTTAACACTTTTACCATTTATTGTAATTTTAATTAATTATTTTAGAAAATAATTATAATAAATCATACAAGTGTTAGAAAATTACGAAATATTGAAGAAGCAACAGGGTATTATTTTAAAAAAATATCAAACAATATTTACTTTACTTGAAAATTTTACCACATGTTCATCAAATTATGGAAAGATAATCTGAAAAGTTTCGTGATTTTCTAACAATTGTATGATTTATTATAATTATTTTATAAAATAATTAATCAAAATTATAATAAATCGTACAAGTATTAGAAAATCACTGAAACTTTCCAGATTATCACGGTGAATACGTAGGTAAAAATTTCCGATTATTTTCTTGGTTTGTACCTTGCAATCCATCTTTCCAATACAGTCTAGACAAATTCTTCAGACCCACAGATGAAATGCTGGCCTGATATTCTGGAATTTGGGTAAAAAAGGCTAAGACACAAATCAAAGATAGGATTTAAATGCTAGATTCAAAACTCCACATCCCATAGCACAGTATCTCATTCCAATTGCCACGAATAAAACCACTTCCACTTAAAGAAAAATGGGAAGTTCAGTTCTACCGAATCAAGCATTGAACATATTATGGAAGAAAAAAGAATCGAACTAAAGTCCATCAATCAATGGTGATCCAAATTCATTTCCATGACTTCAAACAACTACATCGCTAGCCGCTAGGAAGAGGACAGGGGATTAAAAACACTTACCCTCCGATCAGTCAACAAACACAAAGTCACCCAAATGAAAGCGAAAAAACTCAGAAGAGGACGAATTTAGGCCATGGATCTGAGAATGAGCATACCTTTCGCAACTTCCCGAGGGCTTAGACGCGTCCTTTGAGTTACAGATGAGCTATGAAACTCGACCATCGACGCCCCCACGTTCTTCTGGACTCAGAAACGCAATTAATAAAAATAAATTAATTAGTAGTAACCCCATTACGAGAGAAGACAAAATAGAAAGATTTGGCCCAAGTGGCCGGAGGAAAGTCAAGATTTATGACGACCCACCTTGTTGGTTTCTTATCAGGACGCCATTAAGAGGTGTTGCGAGGAAAGTAACAGTGGAAGAGTAAAAAAAAGGAAGATCTTGTAAACCCGCCCAAATCTAGTAAATCAGTTTTCGCAAAAGAAGATACATCCCAAAATAGGATCAGTTCAAATGAAACTTGCATGATTCCTTCCTTTTCTTAGACATTTATAAACTCATCTATCAATCAACTCCATCAAAACCTATCTATCAAACTATACTGTTAATGTAAATATGTGTTGACATAGATTTTTTGACAAATTAACTAAAGTGTTTGATTTGATTATCTTGAAAATTAAATAAAGATTGCAGTAATCTTCTTATGCAAGTAAGACAGATTTTGTAGAGATTATGGTATCAAATATAAATAGAATATTCTCTTTTAGTAAGCTTGAAAAACAAGGAAAGTTATTGCTTGGAAATCAAGTTACTTTCTGAAATTATCTATAGAAGACCGATTTAGAAATTATGGTTTCTGCGTAGCAAAACATATTGCAATATTTGTGATCACAACTAGGGGTGATCGTGGTTCAGTTCGGTCTGATTTTTGAAAAATTTAAGACTGGACTACTAAATTCGGTTTTTAATTTTTTTGTACCAATAAGTAAAAAAAATTTTCCAAAACCGGACCAGAATTTTGGTCTCGGTTCTGGTCCTCCTGTTTTTTTTTTTTAACAGCTGCACCATAACTATAAAGACAAAACAAACCTATCATTGTGCATATCGATATATCAAAAGAAATAAAAGCAAAATCTCAAAGAATAAAAAAAGATGCAATGAGTTCATTTTAAATAACATAACAAAACAGAACTAGTTCAAACTCAATTTGATTTTCAAATCAAATCTGTTCAATCTGACTAGGGTGAAGAATTTAAATGTCTCTATTATTTTCAAATCCCTGGGGATTCATCATTGTATTTTCTGTCCTACACCAAATCAAAATGAAAGAGTAGAGCGCAAAAATCGTCATGTTGTTGAAATCGGCTTTGCTCTTCTTTTTCATTTTTTAGTGCCTCAATCCTTCTAGATCTATGTTTTTGCCACTGCGGCTACTCTAATCAATTTTTTACCTACCCTTGTATTAAACCATAAGTCACCATTCAAATGTCAGTTTCACACTTCCCCATCCTATTTATCACTACATGTTTTTGGATGCTTATATTTCTCATTGCTTCGTCCTTTCAATCGCCACAAACTACAACATCGATCTCTCCCGTGCGTCTTCTTGGTGTATAGCTCTCATCATAAGGGCTACCTTTGCCTAGATCATCTCTCAAACAAAATATACATTACCTGTCATGTCACATTTGATGAGTCCTCTTTTCCTTTCTCTTCAGTCATATTCCCTCATCTGCAAGATTGTCGTCTTTCGCCATTCCAATACCCTCAATTCTCATTCCTCCCCTCCTTACTCACACTACTAATTATCCACCAACCACTTCATTACTTTCTCCTTCTTCCCCCACTGTACTCCTTTCTCCCTCCCCCACTTTACTCCCTTCTCCTTCCCCTCCCTCAGTCTCATCAACCATTGTACACAACCCTCCACTTACTGTTAACGATCACTCCACTGAAAACTAAATCCAATGCAAGAATCTTCAAACCAAAGGTTCTATCTACTGAAACCTTACTTGAACCTACCACTTTTAAACAAGCATCTTTCTGTCCCCATTGGATGAATGCTATGAAAAAGGAAATTTTTGCTCTACAAAAAAACAACATTTTGGCAGCTTGTTTCTCTACCTAAATGTGCAAAACTTATTGGATGCAAGTGAGTCTTTAAAATCAAACTCAACTTTGACAGCTTAGTCAATCAGTCACAAGGCACGTTTAGTGGCGAATGGGTAACATCAAACAGAATGTATAGATTATGATGAAACCTTTAGTCCAGTTGTGAAACCCACCACTGCTCGTATCACATTAGCGCTCGCTCTTTCCTTTGGATGGATTATTAGACAACTGGATATCATCAATGCTTTTCTTCATGGCGAATCTTACTGACACCGTATACATGTGGCAACCTTCAGGTTTTGTTGATCCCTCTTATCCTTCAGCAGCAGGTTAATTACAGAAATTGCTTTATGGGCTCAAGCAATCTCCCTAGGCTTGGTACAACAAGTTATATACTACATTGCTATCCTCAGCGTCAAAGTCTGATACTTCCCTCTTCATCTGCCGAAGAAACAGTTCTATGCTCTTTATGTTAATCTGTGTCGATGAAAATATTCTCACTGGAAACTCCTTCACTCTTTTGGATCAGTTTCTCATTTATTTACGATCACAATTTATGGTACGTGACCTTGGACCTTTCAATTTTTTCCTTGGGATCTCCGTTACGAAGACTTCTACTACTCTTTCCTTGTCTCAAACTTGGTATATTTCAGCTCTGCTTCACAGAGCAAACATGGCGTCATGCAAGCTGGTTCCCACTCCAATGGTTGCCGGACCAACACTATCAAAACACTCAGGAACACCACTATCTGATGGTTCTTTATATCGTAGCATCGTTGGAGGCCTCCAATACTGCTGTCTTACTAGGCCGGATATAGCCTTTGCTGTCAACAAAGTTTCTCAATTTATACATGCAACAACTGATATTCACTAGGCAATCCGTCAAACGCATTTTACGGTTAACTCCAAGGTACTTCTTCTCTGGAGATCTCTTTTTCATTTTCCAAATACATGAATATAACGTGTTATATGGATGCTGATTGGGCCTCACGCCGAAGATCAAAAAAGTACTAAGTGATTACTACATTTTCCTAGGCCCCAACCTCATATAATGCTCCTCAGCCAAACAAAAAGTTGTATCTCGGTCTAGCACTGAATCTGAGTATTGCAGCTTGGCTAACGGAGCAACAAAAGTTCTCTAGATCCAATCACTCCTCAAAGATATTGGTATTATGTCCCCTACGATACCGGTACTTTTTTTCTGAATAACTTGAGTGTCACCTACCTTGCATCACATCTAGTTCTCCACTTAAAGTCCAAACATATCGAAATCGACTATCATTTTATTCGAAAAAAATGGCTAACAAAATATTGATGATTCAATTTACTCCATTAGAAGAACAAGTCACTAATGCACTCATCAAACCGCTTCCCCCGTCTTCATTCACAATTTTTACGTCTAAGATGTTCGACGTACGACCTTGCTCTTGAGGGGATGGTAGCCTGCTGAAGAGATGTAAGGGCGCCGTGTTTCGAAAGTAAATCAGAGTCGTCTTCTTCTTCTTCTTGCTTGTGTTCTCTTTTCTTCCCTCTATGTTCTCTCTTTCGTTTTCCTTACACTTATCACTCAACCACCATGAATAGATGTCAAAGTCGTACATGACCCATTAGTTTAATAGTTGTCGATATGATATTCCTACACCAGTAATGAATAATAGAATCTAAATTTCCCTTAATTGACCTTCAGTGTACTGTAATTTAATTCCTTGACGAGGATAAAGTATAACTTTGAATTATTTTTTAAACAAAATGAACATGACGTGTGGACAGCAATTTATCGTCTAGTTCACGTGTGCTGCTCCCTTGGTGTAAATTGGTACATCTCCCTCTTCCATTTTCCTAGCATCTTTCTCTTCCTCTTCTTGTCTCTTTTCACCCCTAATTAATTCCCTGCTTTTTTTGTACACCTCCTTTCCCTCTCTTACTTCCATTCTTTCTCTGGATTCAATGGCCCCTCCGCAGGATGCAATGGATCTATGGCTCCCTCTCTTTCTTCTCCAGTGCTTAAGGTTTGCACCACCGACGAGTGGCAGATTATTCCCCCTGCCGGATCCCAAAACAAATGGACCGTGTTTGATTTCATATTAAGATATACGAACCTTTTAGGTTTAGGTTGTCGGTGTTAGATTTCAGATTTTTGAGAACCAGAATTTGCTTTTGCTATTTTAGAAAACCAAAATTTCATGGATGTTCAGTTAATGATAAAACTAACAGTAAGGGTAAATTGCTCAGAGTCCATAAGTTCAAGACAGTTTTGTTCATAAAAATATTGAGACATGTTTGTCGTATAATTACCACGTAAGTTAGAGTATAAATTACACTTTATCCAACTTAACGTAGAGATGAAAAGAAGACTAGGAATTATTATTGGTGGTGATTGTGCTTAACAAGCAAAAAATCGATGCTCTGATAGTAAATGAGACGAAGATGGGATATGATTGCAGGTGCGGGCATCCGAGTGGATAGCGCAAACAAGCATGTTGCAAAAAGCTCTACGAGTTTGGACGTTCAAAATTAAAGGCAAATGACCAAAAATATAGTTGAGAGTGGAATTCTAGGGCAAAAAAAGGAAGGGGACAAGAAGTCGAAGAGTTGCGCTTCTCTCGCTATTCAATCATAACCAGCGATGAAAATGAATGGAAATATTCAGGCAGATGATAACAAACGAAAAGAAGAGTTCAAAATTGTATTCTTCTCAACCTTGTCGCTAGATTCACTTGATCTCTTAGCGAATTCATTCCTCGATTTCCTTGTTTATTAATGGCGGAAATAATCTGCATGTTTTTCTAAGATCTCGATTTCCTTACCTAAACGGTGTTTCTCTTAAATCCCTCGGTAGAAACACTTGGCTCCATATGAATCTAGTCATTTAATATCAATATCAATAAACCTATTTACTTAGTCATATGTTATTCATGTGAAACACGTAATACAATTAGGCCATTAGGAATCATAATTGCCATAGGTGGTGGTGTTCGGTTCGTGATGTGCCACTTACACTTATCATTAGATCTCAATTATTAACTAAATTTTATTTTGATCATTATTTTGCAAATGTCACGGACCACTTATTAGTCAACATTAGAAGTTATTGTCCTTTGACATGTTCGAAAGTATAAGCCACACTATTATAACCCATTCTCAACCTTTTATTATTTCTCTCGAAGGTAAACCATCACTGTTGATCCAAAAATCCAAAATTCACCCCTCCATAGCAGAATTTCTCATGCAACAGTAGTCGGTAGTCGGTATCCATCTTTGTTAAACCAACACCTATCTCAGCCCGGGTTCATTAGGGGTTCAATACTGTGTGGTTTATTTTTATGTTATTTCTGCAGATCTCTTTCTTCTCTCTCTGTAATCTTCCTCTCACCTTTTTCTCGTGTCTTTGTCTTATTCGGATGTAATCACTATAATATTCTTCGCTTGCTGCTGTAATGGTTAAGCAGAAATATACAAACAGTTTAGAGTCTCTCTCTCTGTATTCTTTCATGGTATCAGAGCCATTAACGGCTCCTATTCTCTTCTCGGTTCTATGTCCTTATCATTTCTTTCTTCTTTTCAATGGCTTCTTCACAGAGTACGACGGACATTCCTTCGTCGCCTTCTTTTCACCCACCCTCCTTTCCTCATCTTCCTTCTGTTAATCAGCCACTCACTATTAAGCTGGATGAATCTAACTTTCTGGTTTGGAAAAACCAGATCCTAAATATCGTTATTGCCAATGGTCTTGAAGACATTCTTACTGGCACTCGCCCCTGTCCTCTTCAAGTTGAAGACTCACATTCGTCGGTCATCAACCCTGACTTTATTTCCTGGCAACGATACAATCATCTTATCATGAGTTGGATTTATGCTTCCGTCCATGAACAGTTGCTCGGACAATTAATCGGCTATTCCATAGCTTTTGAAATCTGGGAAGCACTAGGGCAGCTTTTCTCTGCTGCTTCATTTGCTTTAATTTCTGAGCTTCGTAACAATTTACGAGGCTTTCGCAAAGATGGTCTCAGTGCGATGACCTATGTCCAGAAATTTCGTGGTCTCTGCAACACATTAGCTGCTATTGGGGAACCTGTAAATTCAAAAGATCAGGTGATGTATTTTCTAAATGGTTTGGGTGCCGAGTACAATGCTTTTGTTACCTCTATTTCCACACTTCCTAATCAACCATCTCTTTGAGAACTTAATAGTCTACTTTTGAGCCATGAAGCTCGTCTTGATCGCCAGAATGCTGTTACAACATTGAGCCCTTTTCAAGTGCATTACACTACTACAGCAGGTAATAAATCCAGGCCAAAATTTCCCTCACCATCAGGACCTCACTCTAATTTTTCAAACCAACCACGAGGACCCCGACCTCCTTCCTCCAACTCCCCACTGCTTCCCTTTCCTCCTTTTCGTCCCCCTCCAACTTTCTTTCCTTAGACTCTACCACAGTCCCAACCACCGAATTGTCCTCGCTGTCAAATTTGCCTCAAACTGGGTCATAGCGCAAATGTCTGTTATCATCGAACTAATCTTCAATATCAGCCTACATCTATTCCACCGAGAAATTTCTCTACCATCATTCCCACTCTCAATCTTCATTCTGGTTCCGATGTGCCATCTCCTGATGCTAACTGGTATTTGGACTCAAGGGCATCGCATCATTTCACTCCGGACCTGAATCTGCTAGATTCTGCCGTGCCATACTCCGGTGATGCTCAAATCACAGTCGACAACGGTATGATTTCCCCTATTTCTCATGTGGATCAAGCTTTACTTCCTGCTGCTTTCTCTCCTTTGTTTTTACATACCGTTTATCATTCTCCTTCTATTCATAAAAACCTCCTCAGTGTCTCTCGGTTGTGTCTCGATAACAGGGCTTATATTGAATTTCACCTTTCTTTTTTTGTTGTCAAGGATCTACTCACTCATCAAATCCGTCTTTGGGGAATCCAGCTCGGTCCTCATCCACTCAAGTCTTCTCTATTTCCGGCAATCCATCCAATCTCTGGTATTTCCGGTTGGGGCACCCCGCATCTGCTGTTGTTCAAGCCATTTTGTCTCGTTTAAATATTTTTTCTAAATGTTTTGGCTTTTGTTCCTCATGTCAACTTGCTAAATCTCATCAACTCCCTTTTTCACTATCTACTTCTAAAGCCACTGCTATGTTTGATTTAATTCATTAAGACGACCACAATTCGTCTCCTTCTGAGCATCGATGTTTCTCGTCAATGGCAGATCCAACAGCTGGATGTTCAAAATACTTTTCTTCATGGCGATCTTCTCGAAGATGTTTACATGGCACAGCCTCAGGGCTTCACTGATGTTGCTCACCTTGATTATGTTTGCAAACTTCATCGTTCAATTTATGGCCTTAAGCAGTCTCCCCGAGTGTGAGTTCTTAAACTCAGTTTGGCACTGCTTCATCTGGGTTTTAAGGCTTCTAAAGCCAACACCTCTCCATTCATCTATACCTCTGCTTCTGATATTATTGCTGTTTTGGTTTATGTTGATGACATTATTGTCACTGGCTCTTCCTCAACTCTTATTTCTACCTTGATTGGTCATCTATCTCAACACTTTGCTATTAAGGATCTTAGCCCGCTTCACTTTTTCTTAGGCATCGAAGTTCATTGTCAAGCTTTTGGACTTCATCTCAACCAAACTAAGTCTATCCGGGATATTCTGTTGAAAACGGGGATGTTGGACTCCAAAGCTCAACCTACACCTCTGCCCTTTCGTCCTTGTCTCTCCACGATGGTAACTTGCTCTCTAACTTTACCGAGTATCACAGCATCCTGGGTGCACTTCAGTATTGTACTATCACCAGACCGGATATATCTTATGTTGTTAATAAACTATGCAAGTTCATGCACGCTCCCACTAATCTTCTCATGCTCGCCGTCAAACGTATACTTCGATACCTCTGTGATTCTGCTCATTTGGGGCTCTCTCTTCATCATAGCTTGGATCACTCTCTTTACTGTTATACCGATGCTGATTAGGCCTCTTGCCCTAGCCGCAGCACCAGTGCCTATTGCGTCTTTCTCGATCACAATCTTGTTTCATGGTCCTCGTCCAAGTAGAAGGCTGTATCCCATTCTAGTACAGAGTCAGAGTACCGAGCCCTCGCTAACGGAGCTGCTGAGTTAATCTAGATTCAGTCCTTGCTTGCTGAGCTGGGTATGTCTCTGCGCTCTTCTCCTCTTCTTTACTGTGACAACCTGAGCACACTAAGTTTGGCATCCAATCCTATTCTTCATGCTCGTACCAAACATGTCAAAATTGATATGCATTTCGTTCATGAAAAGGTTGCCTCTGGTTCGTGAAAAGGTTGCGCTTGGCCTATATGCCTTCTTCCGATCAGGTTGCCGATTGTCTCACCAAAGCTTTGGTCGCTGCTCGTTTCCAAGCACTTCGAACCAAACTCTCGGTTCTTCCCAGACCCGTCAGTTTGAGGGGGGATGTTAAACCAACGGCTATCTCAGACCGGGTTCATTAAGGGTTCAATACTGTGTGGTTTATTTTTCTGTTATTTCTGCAGATCTCTTTCTTCTCTCTCTGTAATCTTCCTCTCACCCCTTTCTCGTGTCTTTGTTTTATTCGGATGTAATCACTATAATATTCTTTGCTTGCTGCTATAATGTATACAAACAGTTTAGAGTCTCTCTCTCTGTATTCTTTCAATCTTTTACGTTACTCTGACTTTCCTCTAAACGTTCTCTTGCATGACCCATTGGCAAGGTTTATGAGAGTGTGTGCTCTCACAAAGCACAGACTTGTTTCTCTTACAGCAAGATAACTTCCAGGTATGAGGAAACCGACGCATTGGCTTGCACTAAGAACTTGAACTCACACTCCTACTGCCATTAACCCACCTGTCCGGTCGACTTTGTTACTCCTTAGACTAGTTTGCGCCTCCTAATCGACGGCCTTCGCCTTACTCAGCTCTTAGAGACTTCATCACAATGTCTCCCACCTTTTATTAAGAGATAAAATCGCCGGTTGTCCTGAATCCTACATGTCTCTAGCCTTGTCTCTGTAATAGTAAACAAATAACGTTGAGGGTCGTGTAATTCATTGTCTCGTGTACCGGGTCATTCCTCATTTTATCTCGGAGTCGTGTCTTGACACAATGAAACATACTTGATCAAATATGCATATTTAACCAAAAACAATAACTCAACTGCCTCACTCAAATTATATTTGATCAAATTGATTTATGACCGACAAGAAAAATACAAATATAAACGTTAACTCGTCACTAAGTGGAAAATGTAGATCTAAATAGGCATACTTTTAACTGTAATTTATAAACTAACAAAAATATAAGATGATTTTTTTATGATCAATTCATATTCATTTATAGCAGAAAACAAAAATAAATACATTACTTTTTTATCAATAATCCTTATTTATTTATTGTCATGAATCATAAAACATAGTTTATATTCTGAAGAAATAATTATAGGTTTTGAAACGAGGTTTTGATACCACATTTAATGTTTAATAGAACATTATAAGTCATGCAAATCAAACAAATCGAAGTTCCGATACCATATTTAATGTTTGATTAGAACATTATAAGTTATGCAAATCAAATCATCAAAAATCTTAGAACAATATATAATTATCACTCACTTGATGTAAACATACGTAGAAAATATACGTTGCTCTATTAATTTTAACATTTGTAGGTTAGATATCTTTGCAACATCAACTAATAGTGACTCTAGATTTATTCATCTTAGCTTACACTATTTTGTGCCTTGTACTCCTTCGCCTACATAGCCACATTCTTTAGAGCTGAATTGCTATTTTCCAACAATATAGCTCTCTTACAGGGACCCTCAACTCAAATGTCACTAAACCAGATCCTTCTTCGTATCCAAACTCCACATCCATTGAATCTACTTTCACCGTTTTTGGCCGGACCGACGAGTAGGCCCCGAACAGGCCGCACCCTCGAACTTTCAGCTCAACCCTCCCACTCTCGGATTCTATGTTCAGTTCTTTGACGGCTCCGCCAGAGTTGAACATCTTCATTAAGCCGATAGGGGCAAACTTAATCTCATTCAGCACCTCCTTCACAGGAACCACTGTAAATACTTCATACTCTTTTGGTTTTAGAGTTACTGGCAATGAAGCATCATTTGGCAGATAAACAGTCTCCCCTGCAAAAACAAATAAGTATAAGTTTTAGCACGGGCGTCCCGCTGTTTTTAATCTAAGTGGCCATAGTTGTAATCAAAGAGTCATTATTTTCTACCGGCGAGGTGGGCAAATATTAGAGTGTCGCCGTTCCATCTATCTCCGGCAACTCTAGGAAGATAATCAACGTCCTTCGCCGTTATGACGGTGGTAAGCGTTTCAGGATGTTGGTCGTGAATGATGTTCTTCTTCCCCACCTTGCACCACCCTGCTCCCTGGCAATTGAAGACCCCCATCACTCCGGAAAACTCATTCAAGTTCCATATTTTCAAAAGGCTGCACACACCAAAGACTAAGTCCATATCAGTCAATTCCACAACTTCTATCATATATCCGATAATCCAATTGTATAGTATTGTCATTTATGATATGGAGTCTTATAAGATACATAGGCAATAGTGTTAACCTTATCCCATCTCGAGCGGGATCCGAAAATAGGCAATCCCTAGTTGGTCTGCCAGGAAGCTTAGCCCTTAGTATCGATCCATCTGGAAGAACGAGCTTTTTCAAAAGATTGAAATCATGGTGGCCTGGCTTGTCACTGCTTAAGCATACAGAATTGCCACCGTGAGATAATCCATTTGCACATCAGAGAAGCATATAAAATCTGTTATCGACAATCTTACCTCACATAGATTGCGCATCCTCCTACAGCACGGGCGGCTCCGTGATATTCAGCCATGGGGTGGAGGCTCTGCATTGCACAACTAAGTTAGTGTACAGAAAAAGCGAAGAAAAAAAAAAGAAAACTTTCTTCCTTACATGAAACATATCCCAGTCTGGCTGCATGAGTTCACCAAGAAACAAGGAGTTATAAGCAACAGAAGCAATATGAATAGTGTGAGAAGCTGAATCTCTAGGCCAGAAATCATCTGAGGCTCGAATAACAGCTGATTTCTTCGCACTACGCGCAATTAGGAACGAAAATAAGGTGATTCCAGCTGAGAACTTGGAGGGTTTTACTATAGCAAGAGAAATCTACCTGTACAAACTGTCTGTGTTGTGACTCATGCAGGAAATAATCCCGTTATCCGGGAAATTCCGAGCGATAGACGCCTCCAGAGCCTGGTGATATCTTCTGGTAAGCTTCACTCTACCGCCATGGCCGGCCCCAAGAGTTTCGAGTATATTCTGAACGTCAACCTTCACACCGTCAACACCAGCCGATGCAAGATAAGAGTGCAGCTCATCATAAAATGTGAAAACTTGTATAGGATTCACGAGGCCAAGTCCATTAGCAGCCATGGTTTTCAATGCATCGCATCCTTCGTTGGACCCGACCCCCGGTGATGAAACAGGGAAGGCTAGCTTAGATTCGTAGAGTTCCATCCCATTTACACCGGGTTTGACACCTCCCCAGTACCCTATCATGGCGTGCCACACGTAGACATATCTGCAAGAATAATACGAGTAAAAATATGCAATGGCGTAGCTAAGCCGTAATTTTTGCTAGTTTTAGATCCATAGTTCATACTTCAAAGCATGATTTTTCTTGATATCCATGACAGTGTGGCTTAGCCCCAACGCAGGATCCTCTACCCTCTGACCCTCTTTGCCATCTTTCTGAAATTTGTGGTTTTCTTTTATATGTGTCAGCCTATTCGCAAAGCTGAAACGTGAGGCAATGCACAAACTAAGTTGCTAACATCAAAAAGTTATACTGGAAAAGAAAATACGAAAATTGGAATTCAAGATTTGCATAAAACACCCTAACAGAAACAAAATTACTCGTAGACAGTAAGAAATTCACTATAAAAAATCAAGGAACAAAATATAAGTGAACGAAAGAGGGATTGTGTCTTACTTTGCTGAGTTATCAGCTTTGAATTCAATGGCAGTCGAATCCATGCCCACCGATTGCCATCCATCGTCGATTATGACAAATTTAGGAGGAATTCCACCTTCCTCTAGACTGGAGAAATGGGGCAGTGTCATAAACTAAACCTTAATTTTGTCCTCACTAAGCCGAAAACATAGCAGTCCGATAGTGTAAATGATGACATTTATCGACCAATAACAAGTACCTTATTAATCCCTTCTTAACTCCTTCGGAATTGACGTCTGTGTAGAAAGCATCCCACGTACACCATCCAAACCAGTTCAACATATCTGGCATCTGTTTTGTGAAGCAAAATAGATGTTTTTTTATGTTTCGTTTAATCAACATAAAACCATGCTTAACTCGAAGAATTGAGCTACCTTCTTTGTCTCGCGATGAGAGAATGTCTGCAAATGTTTCTCCACTGATCTGTACATTGCAAAAATAAAACGATGAGTCTTGCGTAAATACTTGTTTTGCTGCTGTGATTTTGTATGGTCGATCGAAGCTTACTTCACTGCATTTGTGATTACATCAAATGGGTCTGATCCTGCTGCCACGAAGACTAAATGGCTGCCCTCAAACCCACTAACATCTGGATCTCCTGCAAATGGCCAAAATTTCAATCCTCTACACAGTGAAAACGAAAGAGAGATTTGGGGAAGTTTTCGACTTTTCTTACCACTTTCGAGACAGATTTCTAACTCATTATGTTCATTCCCTTGCAGCACTGCTCGAAAATCGCCTTCAAGAATAGGCAGAAACACAGTAAATAGTACTGTGGATTCCCTGGTCCCGTTTCTGCTACTGTCATCAAGATGAGAGCCCTGACGAGCTTCGACCAGTAAGAATTGTGTCTCGAATGGGACGTCTCGGCCACAATTTCCCATTCTTTGCGTCATCCACCACATTTTGAATCGGAACAGACACATAAAACGCAACCCTCTGCAACGTTATGTATGTTAACAAGAGGGTATAATTCATCCCAAGGGGAGATGAAATATTCCTGACATGTATACAAATCAAGAGACGATGAAGGACGAATACAATTATCAATACATGTCCTCACGCATAGCGTGCTTGGATCGGGTTCAATTCCTACCATCGTCTCCGATCCCAAACTTTGATACCATGTTAATACACGTGCGAGAACTCATCCCAAAAAGTAAAACTCATCCCCAAAAGTTAGTTAAAGGGAAGAGAGAATCCCTCGCACGTAAAATTACCATCCAACAGACGAGGTGGGACAAACACCGAATCTATCGAGCACAAAATGAATCACTACATATTTCGTAACTGCTTTCATGCTCTAATCAATCTATTCATACCATCCTTGTCAGATCAGTTTTGCCAGAGCAACAATGGAAAAATAGCGACAAATAACGACGAGGAGAGGAAATTAAGGAAAGAACAAGTGACAGAAGAAGGAGCATACAAAAGCTTGCCAAGAGGGAAGACGCGGCGGCAACCCATCTGATCAGAGAGAACGCCGATGAAAGCCCCATTCGTCAAACCAACGTCGGCCGCCGGAGTCACCACTACATTATCATGCACATCAGTCAAAACGCAGTTTCCGAAAACCATCAGCCTCTCGTTTGCCAAACTGATCCCTGCTCCTACAGTCATTTTCGCCGCCCACTTCCTTTCCGCTCTCTGGAATGAGCAGCAGCTCTAGTTGCAGACGAAAATGGCGTAGCTACACAAGAGTGCGAAGAAGTACACTAACGGTCGATAGGCAGGAAAATGAAAAAACAAACTGGAAACTGCCATAAAGATCAACACGCTAAAGGTTAGTAGGTTACGGCTTGAAATAGCACAATGTCAAAGTTGTTCACGATATGGCGTTTCACTGCAGTTGCAATCAGAACCGTCCATTTTGCATTATTTTCCTTCGGCCGCCGGAGTCACCACTACATTATCATGCACATCGGTCAAAACGCAGTTTCCGAAAACCATCAGCCTCTCGTTTGCCAAACTGATCCCTGCTCCTACAGTCATTTTCGCCGCCCACTTCCTTTCCGCTCTCTGGAATGAGCAGCAGCTCTAGTTGCAGACGAAAATGGCGTAGCTACACAAGAGTGCGAAGAAGTACACTAACGGTCGATAGGCATTTATAGGAAAATGAAAAAAACAAACTGGAAACTGCCATAAAGATCAACACGCCAAAGGTTAGTAGGTTACTGCTTGAAATAGCACAATGTCAAAGTAGTTCACGATATGGCGTTTCACTGCAGTTGCAATCAGAACCGTCCATTTTGCATAATTTTCCTTTTTTTTTATTATGATTTGATGTCACAACGGTGATTGGTGATATTAAACTCAACGTGTTGTTTGTAGGTGGACCATGATGACTGATGCATTGCTGAGGCAGAGGAAAAATCCCGAGGGGCGAGGATTATACATGAGTTGGAACTTACATGGCTCCACGTCAACTCTTTAATTGCACGTGAACGAGGTTTTAAATGGGTTGGATATGACCTGGCGTTGAATCAGAAAAGATAAAAATTTCAACTTGTATTTATAGACAAGACTAGTTTTTGGTGGCGTCAAGCTTTACGTTTCTTTTTATAATTTTTGAGCAATGAAACAAAAACTAACTAAAAACATATAAATAATATAATTATGCGAAGAATGTTTTTATGTTATTTGAATTTTTCGAAGAAAGAAAGACGCATAATTTCAATGTTTTGACCATATTTGTATACCCTTAGATGAGGAAAAGTAAGAGAAGAAGAAAAATAGTTGAAATCTTGTTAGAAAATGTTACACTTGCATATATTTAATCTCAAGTTCTTAATTCTAAATTTTTTCTTTGCTTCTCTTTCAAGTGATCGCGGATTTTCCTTATATTCTACGCATCTGCCTAAGGTTCACACGTTAGAGGGATCAATTAATCAAGAAAATGAAAAAAGTTTAACAAAATTCATTGCTCGTAATAATTTCTTTTTCCACGACCTGTCTCGTGCATGTTGAGCATGAAAAGCGGACATGAACTCTTTTGATTTTGGAAGAGAAACTCGGCGTAACTATGCAGGATTTAGAGCATCTCCAACTGTCATTTGTTGTGAAAATGCTAAGTAAACCTTAATTCATAGTCATGTAAAAAGTGTAAGAGTCTAAGGAAAGAACAGTTAGCATTATTCTTTTTTTAAATATTTCAAAAAAACAAACGAGAAACCTGCAATTAAAGAAATAAAACGTATTGGAAAATGGTGCACAAAGAGAAAGGAAGACAATTAGAAGGTAATTAGCGTATAATCATAATTAAAAAACAAAGAGAAGAAGCTAAAAGGGGGGAGCAGATAGTGTGTGTTGAAATAGAGACTTTGTCGACAACACGTGATGCCATCAAGGAGTAGTTTAGATAATAGAATTGAATTAAGTCAAACAAGTCCTAAAGCGTTTAGAACTTCCCTCCATTCCTACTTAAGTTTACTTGGGTCGCAAAATAAAGTGCAACTTAACAGATATCTTGCCCAAAATGGGGCATTTTGTTAAAGTATGTCGACCTTTGGTCTGAAGAGCTGTGGAAGAACTGGTTGAATGTCATTTTTTTTTTAAAGGGTTAATGCGTTTAGTTTGTAAAAGATTGCCGTAAGTCGTCGAAATATTTGTTTTTCGTTTCGCATTTAAAATCAAGTTCAGAATTCACAGAGAAGGATCAAAATTAAGGTTGGATGGAATGTGGCGGCAGTTTCTGTCTCTTTGAGTCTAGAGAGAAAGAGGGGCAGTTGCTCTGTTTCAAATTCCTACCAGCACTGGTCCGTTTCCCAACTCCGTCTTTGGTAAAACCCTGATTGGTTCTCCATCGTAATGCTCGATCGTTGCCTCCTCTGGATTTCCAACGACAAGTCGTAGACTGATCTGGCTGAAGGGTCCGACAGAGTTGCATATGCGTTGTGAATCTCGATGAAATCATGGCCATCGGATGACGATTGGCGCAGAGAGTCGGGATGGTAAAGCTTAGCTAAGCTCCGGTAAGCCCTTTTAATCTCAACGACAGTGGCATCGTTCTTTACTTGAAGAACCTCGTAAAGGCTGGACGGCCGTGGCCGGGAAACAGTTCCAGCGTGTGTCCCGGCGAAGGATTTAACGGAAGTGGCCCGTTTCTTCTGCGGCCGGAGGGATTGGGAGGGGAGCACTCGGCATTGGGGGGAGACAGAGAGTGATCGACTGGCTGCGAAGCTCATATTTCCGATAATCAATAGACTGGCCAGTTTAGTGAGCCGGATGGAGTGGGCTTGCGCTCATATAGGCGCTTTGAGGGCGTAAAACCATGGGAGAGAGGAGTCGGATTTTAAGGAGGAGGTTTGGGCGAGCAAATAGTTTCATGGAGTCCGGGTCATGTAGACAGGATCACACATTGAAAAAAAGTTCTGACATTGCACGTGATAATGCTTCTGGAAGGAAGGTTACCAATGGGTGCAGCCGTACTTCTATTCAGATATGACAAATGAGTGGTCTCAGCACGTTTAATTTTGAATTGGACTTGAATTTTTTTTTTTTTTAAGAGTAATTATCGATTTAAATTCTGTACTATACGTTGTTTTTCAATTCACCCATGTACTAAAAAACCGGCAAACTAAATTCTAGATTTTAATTCTGTTATCAGTTTTGACCTCTATCAATAATTTCATTAAATCCTCATTTAAAAAACTATCAAATGATCTTGGATTCAGTTGAAATTTTTCCACATCTTCATCACTTAATAAGAAAATAATCTGAAAATTTTCGTTATTTTGTAACGCATGTACAATTTATTATAATTTTATTTTAGTATTTTATAACAATATTATAATAAATCATACAAGTTTTAAACAATTACGACTTTTTTTCTGTTATCTACCCATAATGTGGTGAATATGTGGAAAAAGTTTCAAATAAATCTAATATCTTTTGGTATTTTTTTAAATTAATCCCAGTTTCTTCTTTACTTTATAAATTAATTTTAAAACAAATACTAAACGATATTTGATTTATTTGAAAAAATTGTCACATGTTCAACCTATCATGGTATATAATAGAAAAAATTTCGTGATTTTATAAAATTTGTATGATTTATTATAATATTTTTATAAAATACTAAAATAAAATTACAATAAATCGTACATGTGTTAAAAAATCACGAAAAATTTCAAATTATCTTTTCATTAAGTAGTGAACATGTGGTAAAAATTTCAACTGAATCCAAAATCATTTGATAGTTTTTTTAAATGAGAGTTTAATGAAATTATTGATAGAAGGTTAAAACTGATAACAGAATCAAAGTACAGGGTTCGGTTTGTCGATTTTTTTAGTACAGAGGGTGACTTGAAAAAAGTGTATAGTATAGGGTTCAAATCGATAATTACCCTTTATTTTACTAGTTAGTCTTAATTGGATTAGTTGTGCTCAGCCTCATTTAATTCGTTAGGCTAAATGAACCATATTTTTTAGGTTTGGTTTGGCTCAGTCGGCTCGTATGTCATTTTTATTGAAAATAATTGACACTTAGATATGTAACACTTAGTTAATATCTATATATAATTTGTAAGAATACAACTGTCAAATATTTGCAATGATATTTTTGTAATATTTTTTTATTAGCTCATCCAAAATATTTTTTTTTCTAAATACACGTTATTTTATATATTAAGAAAATAATTTTATTATATTTTGACATTATAATAAAAAATAGTTATTATAATTTTAATAATTATTTTTTTTTAGAAATATACATTACATTTATATAAATTAAAAATATTTATGTGCGTTTAGTTAGTTAGGCTCGGCTTGTTAAGGCTCGTTAGGCCAGCTCAACTCGTTTAACATTGGTTCGTGAGCCAGCTCGAGTTCAAAATTTTTTTGGTCCGAGTCGTTAAGTTCAACTCGTTTAACATTGGTTCGCGAGCCAGCTCGGCTCATTTAACATTGATTCGCGAGTCAACTCGAGTTTAAAAATTTTTTTGTCCGAGTCATTAGGTTCCACTTATTTAGTTTGTTAGACTCGATGAACTAGACTTTTTTAAGTTCGGCTCACCTCAGTCGGATCATTTGTTCTCCACGGAGGCGTGAGAATGAGACCAGAAGCAAGAACACACCAGGTGACAATCTTTCTAGAAGAAAAATAAGTGGTGTTGTCTTGACTCGACTCCTTCGATTCGAAGGAGAGAAGGAAGACAGTCTCTATGTCTAATCACGTTAGCCCTACTACTACCCCCATAAGTAATTGAATTTGGCCAGCCTCTTTTTGGTCTCAGGAGACTAGGAAAAATTAGCGGACTGACACTCGGGCACTATAATGAGCACTGCTTGATGCGGTTAATTTAAGAAAGGAAGAAACATACCTGAATGCATACAAACAGTTTCAATCTAGATTTCTCGAGATTAGCCCATATTAAATTATTGTTTCTTATTCGACGCATCAAAAAATCATAAATCAGACTTATAAAAAACCATTTTTTTTTTTTCAATTTTGTCTTAAAATGCTACATCAGTTGCAATTTGATATTTATGGCAAAATTAATTTGGTATTTTTTTTTTCTTCCTTCCTATAATCAGCTGCTTAATTAGGGAGATATTCTTTTCAATGGCCAAAAATCTATTCCATTGGCGCTTCCAGGAGGAGAAACGTGAGACACCAAGATAGAAAGGAAACTTGAAGCACAGTTCTTCGATTCAGTGTTAGGATTTGTATTTTAGGAGACAATAGACATAAACAACATCAAATACTCAGAGTTAAGTTGATGGTTGGAATTTCACACAAATTACGTATTTTCTATGAAAAAAAATTTGAATTTTAATTCTTTTGAATTCGATCTAGAGTCGACTTTTCTACGACAGGTTTTGGATCAGAAATCGTGAAACGATTGGCGGAGAAAAAATGAAAGCTTTATCAAGGGTAAGTCGATTCTAGTTTATCATATTGTTTTCTTTCCAAAATTTGGGTTTTTAACTTAAAATTTGGATTAGATTCCGGACTTCACATATTGACGTTGAAATAAAATTCTTTGCACGTTTAATCGAAAGGAAAATTAAGGGATCATGAGTTTTGACAGTGAGTCGAAATTTGTTTTGTTTATGTTAAAAATTCGATCTCCTACCCTTTTGATTTCAGAATTTCTTCGAGACGTTGTTAGATGGATCAACACGATCTGAATCGGATCTACCTAGCTATGATTGGATGAACTGACCCAGCCTTAACTGAACCAACTGACGCGAGCTGAGACCGAACCAAATCAAACTGAATTTAACTGAGTCAGACAAGACTGACTTGAACCAACCTAAATTGGACTGCATTGGATCGAACTCAATCAAACGGTATCAAAAGATTGTTTTATAAGTTTATTAGAGTCTTATATACCTACAGATGAGTTGATGATACATTTCGAGGCTTGACATTTTTTTGGATATTCTGGACTTTGACTTTGATGCTTTAGTGATATTCATCCATTTAGGTAGGGATTTTATTTATTATGTTTAGTTGACATTCATGGTTTTTTAAAACTTATTTTGAGACATATCTCATATGTTACTCCAATTTTATTATATATAAATATTTTCACTGTCATGTTTTTATTTCACATGTATCTTCAATTTTATTGATGATCATGTCTGTCGTGTGCAATGGAAATTGATCAACCCGAGAAATGGTTTTTGTTTTTGACACTCACATTTAAACGTGGGAGGATGCATTTATTTGTTATGTAAATATAATAATGAGACAGCTGACTGTGTCGTGTCGCTGGATATGAAATTTTAAACTTGATTAGAGTTATTATTTGCGTTGCAATTACCGCATGTCGCCTTCCTTTCTATGGCTATGACATGATATGCTCGGAGTCTCTGAGTGGATCAATTTTCACTGATGATTTAAACTGATATAATAATGGTTTTATTTTTAATAGTTACCACACTATAGTGGATTGTTCTACTATTTGACCCTAGTGATGGTTCTTTAGAAATCTGATTTCAAATATCATTTTAATCCCTGATTTTCATAGTTGGATTATCTTGATGCATGCACCCTATATTTTCTTTTAAAACACTAGATACAGCACCTAAAATCCAACTGTGTTTAGTCTGGTAGAGTACTTTTCACCCCAATTGACTCTCCATTTTAGGTCTTAGTCTGGGAGATTTAGAGTAGCCGACTGATGCCTGATTTCAAAATCTAGTATATCTTTTAAGAGTACTTTTCTTTTTTTGTGAGATTTTGTTCCTATTTTGATATTTTATCTTAGGATCATAATATATCATGTGTTTTATATTCGTACGGTAACTTATCTGTGACATATAGTACTTGACTATCTGTGATTACTGTAGAACCTGGTTGTAAGTGTACATGTTTTGGGACTGGCTCTATACATTAATTGTCTTTCCATGGCTTTCGCTGCAAGATTATTAAATCTTATCGATGGTTGGATGGTCAGAGCCTCCTACAGGTCACATCATTTTCCATTTTCATTGTGAATCTCTTCCGGTTGTACCATAAATTTTGTCATCAAAGCCATGTTCAACATCTTAAAAGTGACGTCACTGTGGTAGATAACATAATAATATTTAAAAGATTTAAAGAATTTGTGCATAAGGACGTATAATAACACCTTATATGAATTTGCAACTAGATAATATGCTACGAAGATAAACACGTGAATCCTATATGAGCCAAACCGATTAAGATCACTTTGAAAATCTCGTTATGGTTAGGGTTTCGGTTTAAATATATAAGTATATGTTTTAATGGCAAAACTTATTGTATTACTTTTGATTAGTGTATTTATTTTCTCTGCCCACGATTTTTTTTTTCATCTAGAGTTTTCACGTAAATTTCAGTATCTATTATTTTTCTGTGCTTTTCCCTTTGGGAACCATAAATCAAAATTCATACCAAATAACTCTAACAATACAAATGCAATGCAGTAAAAAAAGAAAGAAAGAGTCGGAATCAAAAGATGCCCACGAAGGAGAAAAACATGAAGAAAATATAAAAATAGACAAGTATTTGGAGCAGAAAAGACAATGACAATGAGCATAAAAGAATGAATGAAATACCCATGTCACGGTTGAGAATACTGCAATGTGTCATAGTTCTCTTCCATCAAATCAGTCATCTACAAATCGCAATCTCCGCTCGCACTCGATTGTCGGCAGGAAAAATAGAAGAGATACAAATCGAATAAAGGGAGAAATAGAACGTTGAAACGATAGGGAGAAACGAGAAATCTCCTCTCTTCTCTGCTCTCGCCTTAGCTCTCTCTCTTTCTCTGTTTAGGCAGCCATCTCAAATCTGAGTCTTCCGAACAAGGTCGGAGAAAGTAAGCTGCACTGCAGTTGGCCAAGAGAAGACAAAGAGTGCAATTTAAAAAATTTAAATTTGTGGGAGAAAATAAAAAAAGTTTCTCCCTTTTTATGAATGATGAATGAGAAACGACGAGGAATGATGGATATGGGGATATTCTATAAATTATAATAAGACACATAAATATTATAATTCAGATAAGGAAAAGTAGATGCAAAATGCCCATCTTTTTTCTTGAATTAGTTGGGAACTTGGGATTCTCTATGCTTTAAGCGAACAGTACCACCCAATACCAAAGGCCTATTGCAAAACGTTTAAAAGAAAAAGGAGCCGAATCACATGCTTTGAAATGCACGATCCCTGATCTTCTCAACCACTTCTTCTCTCTCTCTCTCTCTCTCTCTCTAGATATCTCTTGTTCTCTCTCCATCTCCGCCAAACACATTAGTGCAGAAGAAAAGGAGGAAAACCCAGAAACCAAGATGTGCTGCGGAGGAAGAATTTGTATGTTTTGCACTTGCTTGGTACTTGTGGCGGTCGCTATTGGTTTTCTATTTGGGTTTGGCGTTTTCAAGCATGGCTTCCACAAGCTTGAGAATACCTTTCATTTGTGCGATCCGTCTGTCCACGGTTCTTCCTGCGGATCTGGAAGGCCTTTCTTGGTTTACCCTCCTTCTGTTCCTCCTCCTTTCTAGCTTTCCCCTTTTTTCTTCTCTTCCTCTGTTTTTTTTATCCTTTAATGTTCAGCATCTCCATTTTTTTTCTATTTTTTTGTAGAGATTTCCCCAATTTGAATTGATTTAGTTTCGGGTTTTGTTTAATTGTTATTGTTCTTGAGTCTGTTTCCATCATGTTTTCAGGTGATTAAGACAACAGTTAATATGCTGTGAATGTGCAATGACAGATTCCTTCTGCTAAGTTATTATATTTGATGAGAAAAGATAAATAACTTATTGTCTCCCCTTCATCAATGCTTTTTTGTAGAACAATTTAAGATATCGGTCCGAATAGAACTTTTACGATTATTGGTAATTTGATTTAACTTCCAAAATGGCTTCGAATTTCGACTTCAAATTGGTAGGATAATCCATGACTAAGATCATACAGCAAAAGTAAAATTCCAAAAGGATGCAAAAAACAGAGTTGAACTAATTCTCACATCAGAGAGAGCTATTTGTTGCAGCTACTGCAACACCCTTATGGTTTGCTTTCATGTGTAATATAACAACTTCTATTAAACGAAGGTACGATCGAAAATCATACGCAGAAATAGTGAATATGTATGAAAGATCAAAAACTTTATGTCTAGCAGTGACTGCTCTTAATTTTGGATATGCTTTGACAGCAGGGGAGCCTAAAATGAGACTGCTAAGAGAATTGCAATCTTAATATTTGCAAATGACCCTAAAATGTGAATCTTTGTCCGGGAATCATTATCCTCTTCTTTGTCGAATTCTCAGTAGCAAACTTTGTCTTACACCTTTACCAGACAATCTTCCAATGGCATGAAATAAATGTTCCTCTGAGTGTCTTCACGTGATTTTGACCGACTGACGTAAAGCTTGTCCAAATGTAGAAGCGCAACCGCATCAATAACGTCGCAACCAAGCATGGACAAAGTCAGAACATTTCTGTAAATTGCTAATGTCAAGAATGTCTGGTCGGGTTTTCAATTTAACCTAGTGATCCTTGAGATACCTTTGAATGTCGATCTACATGTGATCGTAAACAGGAGTGTAGATTTCCATGTTTCGGGGACCGATTAAATCCGAAGTTTCTATTAAATTTTGAACTCAGGAAATATCCACCAAGACTGTAATCCATATTAAGATATCGAGGGATTAAGATAGAGTGTACCCAAATGCACATGCGAAGTAAGTGACAAATTGAGTTGACTACGAAGGTCTTCTTCTTCGATAAGTCATTCACTCCAAATCTATTTCAAGTTGATGGAAGGCAAGAAAGGAATGAAAGTCACCTATGAATTAGTGACCATGACCCTTCATATTTCAAAGAGCGTAATTATTCTTCCACCCATCATAAATTAAAGTAATTACAAGTCATTCTCTACTATGAATTGGGCCGCAACAAGCCTACCCATATCATTATATATACTTGTAAACCCAATAACTTAATATGTAAATCACTTTATATGGGCGTTACGTAATAATAACTTTAAAATGAATAGTGTATATCATATGTAGGGCTACTATGTAATTAAAAAAAGTAACAATCTACATATTATAACCATAACCTTAAAGAAAGGTTAATGAAAGGTTGAATAGGGCTTGACAAGGATTTTAAACCATCCAAGAAAGTGGATCAAATGCTGGGTTGAAGGAGTAATTCTAATTCTCTTAAAATTAAAATTTGTTAAGGTTAAAGTTGTTGGATAGTAATAAAAAATGAGTATTTGAGGGATTTGGACAATTTTGACCTTAACCTTATATTTATACGTGTGTGTGTGTATGTTTGTGTGTAGCTTGTCTGTGTATGTGTATGGTTTTGACCTTATATATGTGTGTGTGAGTATCTATATATATATATATACATATACATATATACATACATATTGAAATCACGAGGGGATGGAAAACAAAGTTCGGGACTGGGCTTCGAGATTTTGATGTGAACATCTAGAGGTGTAAAAAGAAGGAAAACATCTAGGAACTGGACTTTTGGGGTCTGAGGTGGATACCTGCACAAATAAAAAGGAGAAAAATGTCTCGAGAGTAGACTTTTGGAGTCTATGGAAGACGTCCAGAAGAATAAATGAAGAAAAAGGTTCTCGGGACCGGGCTTCTGGGTCCAAGGCGGACGTGCGGAAAATTAATCAAGGAAAAAGACTCTCAAGATTGGGCTTTTGGGGTCCAAGGCGGACGTCTGGAAAGAATCTCAAGTACAAAAATATAATGTGAGCAGACCGTCGCGGATGACAAGAGAGCGCCCGTAACTTGATATTTTAAGATTTTTTTTTTTTTTTTTTTTTACATTTTAATATAGGTTGCCAACCAATTTATACCTATCTTTGATATGGTTTTGACGTGCCACAAGTCTCCCTCACAAGGTTCCAAACCAAGAGATTTTCTAATCTTTTTATTCAATTTTTAGGACTCTATCTTCTAGCCAGCCTTGAGGAGAATGATGGTTCAATTCACAATGAGAAGTCAAAGCTTCCGAGTCCATGGAGCATTGGAGCGACATTCGACCCAACAATTTTCCTAACATACAACACCCCACATGAAATCAATTTGGCTCACTCTTTCTTTGATAGCTTGAAGCTTAAATCCATTGAAGACAATTGGCGCCGTTGCCGGAGACTTTATTATTGATATCAAATTAATTATTTTTAGTTTTATTTTGAATTCTATTTATTTTATTTCTTTATTTTCAGGTTATTTTTAGGTGCATGCGTAAAGAAGGAAACGTGTTGCGAAAAAATCGTAATACGCAAGTGTACGTGTCGCAAAAGTAATAAAGTGTATATAAAAGTACGAGTGTCGATCCCACGAGGAATAATTGTGTTAAATAATGAATATTTAATTTTTAGCTTAATTTGAAAAGAAATAATAAATGATTTTTGGATTTTAAATTAAATTAAAATAATTCAAATAAAAGCACTTAAACAATTTAAATAATAGACTTGAATATAAAGAGTAAGATTATATGATGAGAAAATCCAGGGTTCCTTAACTAATCCTATTTATTAAACCTAATCCAAATAATTAAATCCTATTTCTATGTGTTGATGGCAATTTCACGAAAATATTTATCAATCTCTCTCGAGCAAAGATAAACTTATTCAATTAACGAATTATTACCTCTCGGTCTCTAATCTTGAGAATTAATTGAATACATTAAGAACAAGAAATTATACTACCACATGAACGCATTAGCTATCTCTAGTCTAACATCCTTTTCATGGCAAATTATTCAGTGCACGGTTAAATTCTCCGCTCTCGCATCCCGAATCAACCCTAAAGTTCTTAGTTTTGGTGATCAAGCAAACCTAAGCATTACGTTCAGAATAAATTACTCAAACACAGAACAGAAACAGAAAATTAAATACTTGAATCAAGAAAAGTAAACAATCATAGTAAAGCTACATCGAAACCCTAGAACGGGAAGATTAGTTCATACTAGAAAAATAAACAACAGTAATAATAAAGAGTTGCATAATTAAATAGTGAAATTAAAAAGAAAGGAAAAGAAAACTATGAAGAATGATCGCCCCTCCTCGTCGAAGAATTCGCTCGGTGGTGCTCTCAGTCGCGGCCTCTGGATTTGCTGAATGCCTGAATTTAGGTCTGCTTTAGGTTTTTAATGGTTTCTTTTAACTCCATCAACGGTTGAGATTAGATCTGTCTTCAGGTGAATGGCTTAGATTAAAACACATCAGCTTTCCATATTAAACTTTGATCAGCGATCGATCTCTGCCAAGTTACAGAGATCGATCGCGGCATCTCTTGTGTAGCGATATGAATTGTGTGGCGATCGATCTCTGGACTTCATAGAGATCGATCGCTGCTTCCTTTATTTTCATTGCTGGAATATGTATTTGTCAATTGCTTCTCCTTCTCTTCCATGTACGGCGATCGATTACTGGATTTATATTGAGATCGATCGCTGCTCTTCTATGTAACGAATCGCTGGCTTCTTCCAAATAAATGTAGCGATCTTCCTTCTCCTTATGCTTGGTGATCGATCTCTGGATAGCATAGAGATCGATCGCTGCCTTCAAATTTGTATGTATAGAGATTGATCGCTCTTGCTTCTCACTTAACTTGAATTTTAATTCTTTTTCACCTCCTTTTTCCAGCCTCCTGTTCTATATTTAATATCTGCGCACTTACCCACAATTTATCAAATTTCTTCAAACACTCAAGGAAAAACTTATCAAATCAAGTGTAAAAAGATATAAATAAGTGTGTAAAATACACACTTATCAAAACGTTAATCTTTTCCCGCTTAATTTTGAAATCGAACGTACGTGTCGACAAAATCGTAGAGAGAAAAGAGAAGTTCTTCAACAAGCGCGTGCCATCATAGGTGATAATGGGGAAGACAATGTTGAGAATCGGACCTTGCTGGACTACGTTATACCTACTGTATCCAAGATTCATTCAGCTATTCGAAAGCCGGCTATTGCAGCAAATTTTGAAATTAAGTCAGACACCTTACATATGATTCAACAGTCTCAGTTCACTGGCCTGCCTTCTGAGGATCCCAAAGAACATATTGCAAATTTTTTGGAAGTATGCGACACTTTCAGATACCACAATGTGGGGGATGATGCAGTGAGACTGCGGTTATTTTCGTTCTCATTACGGGATCGTGCGAAGAATTGGCTTAACTCTCTGCCGGCAAACTCTATTACTACATGGGAAGAATTATGTTAGAAGTTCCTTTCTAAATTCTTTCCATTCGAGAAGACTGCTAAGCTCCGAAATGATATAATCAACTTTAGTCAATTCGATGGAGAAATTTTATATGAGGCATAGGCGAGATTCAAAGATATGTTGAGAAAATGCCTTAATCATGGCCTGCCAAAGTGGATGCATATTCAAACTTTCTATGTGAGACTATCATCATCTACTAAAATACTAGTAAATGCAGCTGCAGGTGGTGCCTTAATGAAAAAAACTTAAGAAGCTACATATGATTTATTGGAGGAATTGCCACTAAATAATGATCAGTGTCCTGTGGAGCGCACAATTATAAAACGCACAACTGGTACACCAGAGATTGAGGCTATGAAAGCCTTAACACTACAAGTTGCTTAATTAACTAAACAACTGCAGAAATCTCATATAGTGGCTATTGTGGGAAAAGCACCGATATCTAATTGTCAATGGGGTCAGGGACTGCATCCGAGTGAAGAATGTGAAGTGGGAAATCCTATGCCGAATAAATCTGCAGAACAAGTTAACTACATGGAGAATTTTAATCGGCAAGTAAATCTCAATTCCAACGCTTATAATCCAGGGTGGCAACAACATCTGAATCTCTCATGGCGGAATTCCCAAAATACTATGCTTATGTTTCAAACATCGCAATCGGGTCCATCTCAACAAGCTGAGAAGAAAAATGATCTCAAGGCAGCACTTATGCAATTTATGACTAAGACCCGTACAACAATGCAGAATCAATCGGCTCAAATTCGAAATTTTGATAATCAACTTGGCCAATTTGCTAGTATCATTAATGAGAGGCCTCAAGGTTCACTACCTAGCAACACCGAAGTAAACCCAAAAGAGCAGCCCTAGCGAGAGACAAAAGAGGAGGCAACGAAGGAGATTCAGAGAGAGAAGCCTTAGAGCAAGATAGAGACCGGAACGGAGCGAGAGCTTCGGGAATTGATTTTCAGCATAGTTTTTCTTTCCCTTTCTCTTCTGAACTATGAACTTCTTTATTATTCTTGTTGTTTTTCTTTATTTTAGCATGAACTAATTTATTTTTCTAGGGCTACGATGTAGCCAGATTATGAATATTTGGTATTTTCTTTAATTCAAGTTATTGATTTTCTGTTTCAATATTGTGTTAAGTAACTTATTCTGTTCTTAATGCTTGCAATTGTCTGATCACTAAAAGCATGTTCGTATGATTGTTTTGAGACCGAGAGGAGATAAATAATCGTGCACTAAATATTTTGCCATGAAAAAGATGTTAGACTAGAGATAGCTAATGCGTTCATGTGGTATTTTAATTTCTTGTTCTTAATGTATTCAATTAATTATCAGGATTAGAGACCGAGAGGTAATAATTCGTTAATTGAATAAGTTTGTCATTGCTCGAGAGAGATTGATGAATATTTTTGTGAAATTGCCATCAACACTTAGAAATAGAAATTAATGATTTGGATTAGGAAAACTAAATAGGATTAATTTAGGTGAAATCGGAAACCCTAGAGCTTTCTCATTATATTTTTAAACTCGTTTAATTTCTGCTATTTAATTAAATTACTTTATTTTGTTATTTTAAATTCAAACTTATCAAAATCTCGTATTCATTATAAACTAGGATTAATTTGTTTGATTATCAATTAAAAAGTCTTTGTGGGTTCGACTCGTATTTATACACTTTATTACTTTTGGGATACGTGAAGCTTAAATCCATTGAAGACAATCAAGAAGGTTAACCCTCGTTTCAATACTATTTCTAAGGGTTAAAGGGAAGCCAAAACATTTAAAATTTGTAGGCAAAATGACTCGACAATCGAGCAACTTTCCACCTTGACCACAACACCTTCTCGTGAAGAAAATAGAGCTAGCGGTGTGAAGTTGTGTTAGTCAAACTTCATGTTAACTTTTTGGAAGTCGAAAAGCATTTTATTATGATTTTAATGTACTAGGTCCTAGAAAAGACATCTTTTTGGGAGCGGGTAGTCAACTTACTGAAAATAGGGCTTAGAGGAACTTGGTTACATGGCCTAGTCAAGTACCTCATTTTCTTTTATTTTGCATGTCATATGACTACTTTTTTAGAACATTCTAATTCTCTTGGAGTTATTATTTATACCGTCCTTAAGAGCTTTAATGGGGAGAAAATACTCGAATCAAAATCTTGGGGGAGTTTGTCTTCACAAAGCTTGAAGTTTTCTTCAAGTTGTCGCCTTTTCTTGGTGAGTAATATCCAAGTGTTGAGTGTGTATTATTTGGTTCCACTCTTTGTGAGTGTAGGTAGAATTCTTAACCTAATAAATATTTCTCTTCCTGTCTCCACAGAGGTTGAATACCCAGCAAGAGTTTAGAAATCTCTCTCATCATAGCAAGTTGGAAGCTTCCTTCCAAAGAACCGGAAAGAACACAAGAAGGTGTAGTCGTAACATCTCTAGATGAACATACACTCCCATGACCATATCTTTCCACCTACAACGATTTAGCCCTCAATTTTTTGAGATATTTATCTTCACACATACAACTTCATCCTGCCTCAGATAACACATCCATACACTTCAAACGAGTAAGTTATGCCTCTCCAAAATTCACCAATTTTTCTAGCTGGATTGATATTCTTTTTTCCGACACCACCGAATCTTTCGCTTCACTTTTTACCTCAAATTTGGATCACATTTCATTCACTCACTTCACAAGAAGTTGTCCAAATTTCACCTCTAAAGTCCAAGTATTGAAAGAGTTGTGCTTGTGGAAAGTTACAACTCCCTCAGCAAAAACAATTTCTTGCAAAGTTGAGCCACCTTTGAGTTTTAACTTTCATCCCCATTTTGTAGCACATCAGGTTTGGGACATAGATATAGAATGTCTAGAAGGATCTGTCACCATAAATCATGTATCATTTGACGTGTTAAATAACAAGATTTTCATTGTTCATATTACATGCATTATTAGTATGTATTTATATGTATTCAATATATACATATATTAGATGCTCAAATCATACATCATGAAATTATTTATACGTATGAATGATATTGCAACAAGTATGATTGGTAACTTTTAAACCTAATTTACCTCATCAACTATATATTGTGTGATGTATGTAAAGTCGCAAAATAGAAGAAGAGTGACTTTGAGTGTCCCTTAGGTTTTAAATATCTAACCCATTAGAGATATATTGTGTTTGAGACGCACTTGCTTACTAGGAACATTTCCAGTAAGGTGTTACACGGCTGTGTGCGTTTTTATATATAGTAGATTATGATTATGAACATTAAAATTCACAAACATGTTAATATGGTAGTTGATAAAGATGAATCACTTAATTAAAGTGAAAATTCATATGCATTGATTCATTAATCATAGCATGATTGTGTTAAAAGAAATTCATATCATGATAGTCATATTGCATATCATCTTGAGATAGAAATCTAGATGATTTATCTTGGAGTGTGAGTTGCTCTTATACTTGTGAATTTCATTATATAATCTATTTTCAATATTAGATTTCTTTACTGAGTTTTGTTAGATAAATCCTCTATGCTTTCTTATTTCTTAGAAACGGGTGACAACCAGAAGGATAAGATCAAAGCAGATTAGCAGATAAAGAGTTTTCACACTCAGGATAGGTTAGGGCTCGAAACTCTTAAGCCTTTTGTGTGTGGGTCTGCTCTTGGTTGCATGGGTTGTTCTTGTAAAGTTTGTGAGGGTCACATTTAGTGGCTTGAGTGTTTTAAATAAGTAGGATATGTAATATGTTGTAAATTACAACATGTTTGCACTAATGCATGGTTAATCATATCATTATTGGTTTTTACACATAACGAAAAAGAAAATTTTATTTGGACTCAGTTATGGTAAAAATTGTTGGATTTGTATGGAGTTAGATCCTGGAAATCACAGGCGGGGTCATGACATCTCACAAAGCTTGTCATGATGTAATGATTAGCATCATTTATATATATGAAATCTAACATGTGCTAAAACAAATGAAAAGAATTTCATATGCATCTTATGACATAATTGAAAGAATGCTTAATAAACTCAAAACACATTAATTCATAATAAGTAATTAATTAAGATTGTTCAAAAGGATACTGAATACATGTTAATTAGTAGTTCATTTCAAATAATGGATTATAATAAGTTCTATCAAACAATTAGAATATCTTTTTACCCTACTTATTGACCGCGGGGACAATCGTAATAATCTTCACATATTTATTGTTACACACATATATACGAGATTCAACTAAGTATTAATTCTTTTAAACCAGTTAATACCACATTATTTTGTACCTAGAAACGCCTAACATTGCGAAATAATTCATGTAGGCATGAGAGATTGTTTCAATTAAATTATTTTAGAATTTTAGATGTACAAATAAATTTAATGTACCAAAATTTGAATTTAAAAATACTAATGGGCATGGCCATGGTGAGGGCCGAGTAAGCGTCAACACTCGCCTATATTAAAAAAAAAAATTTGCACCCGTAATTTTCCATTCTATGACGTTGCACACAGAGAGCACAACCTTGTAGCATTGAGACCACACTAAGATTAGAGTCGGAACATCACGGTTGTGCTATGATTTTCATTTTTACTCCTTTGCGCATGAAGTGTCTTGCTACAATGCTGAACACGGGCATTAACTTCGCAACCTTGCATTGTTTGGGTCAGGACACTACACAGAGAATGCATACTATTGCATGACCTTGTCCTCAAAGCCTTATCGTGAGCACGGTGCCTCAAGAAAGTTCAATAAATGAAATTCAACTATCTAACATAATTAAATTCAAACTTTAACTCTATATATAAATTTAAAATTACAATCTAAAATCTGAATTTAAAATAAAAATTTAATATGAGAATTCCAAAAGAACGAATTTAATGTAATTTCTTGCTATTTAGCGTAATCACTAATCATGCTCTAAAACCACTTGTTAAAAGCAAAATTTGAATTCTTAGTTTGATATTCTTTAAAATCAATATGTTACATGATCATCATTGAGATAATATATAATATATGTGAATTCATAGAATCGTCTCATAATAAGATTAAAAATCTATTGTCATTTATTGATCTTTCAAGTCAAACAAATTCATGAGACTTTATTTTTTTCTAGAATCCATCTGATAGTAAAAAATCACATTGAATAATTGTATTATCGTTTGATCAGCGGATCATGACCTAGTATAACTATGAGTAAATTTTAGAAAAGAACAGGGCGGGCGGGCAGGCGCGCTCAATGTGGTGGATGATGGCATACATTATCCTTTTTGTATGGATTATTATATTTACATCATGCATTAGATTGTGTGGTTAGGGTTAGATGAATGTGGTGGATGATGGGTTGAAGATTTATTTAACAAAGGAAAAGCTACTTCAACAAATGGAGCCTAAATCAAGCCTTAGCCCAAAGAAGAGCCCAATTTTAAGGTATGAATTTTGCAGGTACAAGTATTAGTGGCAACATGGATCAAAGACTTGGCAAAATCTCAACCATTGGCTAAGAAATGGCTCGGATCAAGTTGGGACTGCATTCTGGCACGCACGCGGGCAGGGAGACTAGCGTCGGGCAAGCGCGCAAGGACTGCAGCAGAAGGCGCAGGCAGGCGCGCTCGGGCAGGCAGCAGCATCGGATCAGGGCGCGCCACGGATTGCTGAGTTGGTGCGGCGTTTGGCGTTGATGAGGGAGCGCACGGATCAAGGCCCTGCGCCGTTGATGGCGCGCAGTTGTGGAGCGATCTGGGTCGCCAGATTGGCGCACGTCTCCGCCCACCTATCAACAGCGCGTGCACGGCTCCTCCTCTCCTAGCCATCCGATTTCTTCCACATCCAAGGGCTGCCATTCCTTCTTCAATTTGCCAAGCCCTAATCATCTACCTTAGGTTGCCTATAAATGCATAGCATTGGTGCATGTATGAAAAACTTTTACCCATTTTATAAAATTCCTATTTCCCTAACTTTATGTTAGAAGCTCTTCGGGTGTTTCCTCGATTCTTGAATCGAGTGGAGAGGTCCTCCCTTGTTCCCCTAGCCCTCGGGTTGCTAGGTGTACTCGAATCTTTCCCTCACCCTCTTCACTCGAGATTTGGGTTCGAAGACGAAAACCTAGGCCTACGGTGATCGTTTTCCTCCGGGAAAACATGCACCCGAGAGCTCAAAGGTGAGATAGGTCCTCGGGTCCGCCAAGAGTATTCCCATCTTCTCTTCATCATCTTATTTCTTGCATTTTATTTCTCCTTCATTTCAGCCATACACTTGCTCTCACACTCACTTTTAGTTTCTTGCATTATCTCTTCATCTCCATCTCATTTTCTTCATGATTTTCACACACTCAATCCACCTTCATCTTACTCATTTATCTCTTGCATTTTTTCCAATTTATTCTCCTAATATTCGGCCATCATAATCACACGCCTTCACCTTTCATTTATTTGCATTTTATCTTCCATTTTTGCTCTCTTTACTTTCGGTTTTGTGCAACATATTTCCACCCGAGCACTTGTGATCTTTGTAGGTTAAACACGGCCCTTTGTAACTATGACTTTTATTTTGACATGTCATAGAAATAAAGCCAGACAATTAGTCTTTACACAATAGTGTAGAGTTGGCAAATGGGTCGCTAGCTCGCGGGTCCGCTCACTCAACTTGTTATTGTAGCGAGCCGACCTCGACCGGCCATAGTAACGAGTCCAGCCAAGCCTGATCCCAGACAACGGGCTGAGCTATTTTGCCTGGGATCGAGATAAACGAGCCAGCTTGCAAGCCTGGTCGTGAGCTCGACCAGCTGACCTGTCAGGCTCGTCCACTCCCATGGCAGCCCAGGCACTCTTGCAAGAAATTTTATTTAATAAGTTCTTTACTTTACATTCACACTCTCAACACAAGCACATATACAAATCATTTCAAGACTTAACCAATGTCCCACTTGATCAAGAATATCACCTTCAATGTGATAAATCTAATGCTGCAATAACCTTTTCACTTTCTTTCAGGGTGTTAGAACCCCTTCCAGACATTGAGAATTTCCTGGAAGATCTCAGAAAGCAGCTCTCTGTCTGCACCGAGCAAGAAGAGGTTGAAATCGTCTCTAATGTCAAAAATCTTGCCAAACTTGACAAGATATCTCATGCAGCTGGCTTTCAGCTGTGGCAATTGATATAGGCTTGCATTTTGAAGTCTTTCGAGGACATTTTTAGCATCAATGTCTTCTAATAAACTCTCATGGCATGCCTGTTTGAGGTCAGAGATGTCGTATTTGTCAGCTGCCCGAAGAAGTGCAAGTCGGTGGGTAAGAAATTCTTCGTGCTCGATGTTCCCATAAATGTAACTGAGTAAAGCCTGACAAGCTTCAATTGACATGTCTGAGATGTTAATGGTGGAAAGCTCCTTCTCTTTTAGATTATGCACGAACATGCTTTGGAAAACAGGAGATCTTGCAGCGAGAATTGCACGATGGGCTCCAATGCTTCCGTCAGAAGCGTTGATGACAATGTCTGTGTGATGCTTTCTGTCAACATTCTCGACAAAGACGAAAGAGCTGATGCATTTGATTGTTTCTTTGTGAACCCTTCTGCCCAAATGGAACGAGCTTCCCCTCCCTTTTAACACATGTTCATGGCAAATCAAAACCAATTAGATGCATAGAAGACAGATTTGAATATTTAAACATGAACATTGCAGACTCTCGAACGAAATACAGATTCTTATAATCCAAACAGAAACTTCATCATTTTTTAGTCTACTTGAAAAATTCATCGGCTTGCTTACGTCTGGGGATGAAGTTTTCAAGTCAAGGAATTGAACGTCGATGATGAATTTTCCGGTCAGTGGAACCTCGATTGCCCAAACGAAATCATCGTTGTTCTTCAGCTGTTTGTCTATAATTTCTACAAGCAGGTGGCAGGCAGAAAAGTGTTCGTTAACGGAATGTTGAGACTATTATCTATCAATCTCCATGTATGAACTAGAATTTTACCAGGATGAGTTAAGGATTTCCGATCTCCAGCCGAACAGACTACTCGGATGATGAAAGATGCAATCGGAGGACTGCCTCTTGTTAAATTTGATATCTCCGGGTACAATTTGACGAACAGAAGCCGATTTTTCTCCAAAGATAAATGCCTAATCGTAAATGTTTAAACTCAATCAATTAGAAGAAACGAAACCCCCCAAATTTGAGTTTCTTTCATCGCGTTTAACTTTCTCGGCTACCAAACAGAAATTTCATATCTCATCTACACAATCATTGTACTGAAACTTGAAGATGATTAGAAAACTACAAAACATAAGGCGTCTCCCCCTCAATTTGGCAAAATTATGTAGGATCGAATGAAAAAAGTGAGGCTCACCAATTCCACTTGCCGATTTTGAAGGGGTCTGATTTGCGGTAGGTACAGGAAGCCAAATTTTCGACCCTCCATTGAGCGAGACGGGAAGTGGTTTCAACTCTGTAGGCAGAATCACTCATCCTAGCGAAAGCAAGGGCTGCCGTAATTTCATGGATGCAGCCGAATATCCCGTCGAAGCAGTAGTCCTCCCGGTGCTTTTCCAGATTTACAAATTCTGCAGGCGATCACTCCTCATAAACCTATATCAGATCGAACCCACGAAAACAACTCTTTCTCCCAACACTTTTCACTTGCACGAAGAATTCTAAACTCAAAATTTAAACAATCTTTTTTTTTCTGGGGGCGAAGGTAAGATTTGCAGAGGGTTAATGAGTTGGATGAGCGAGCATTGGCTTCCACTGCACTTAAATGGTCAGGAATTTTTGGCTTGAAAACATGGAGAAGCCATTACTGAGAAGGAAAGGTGAGGAATCGGGCATGTTTCTGCTTCCAAGCAAAGTATCTCTTCCTCTCCCCCTTCACACAAAGCATGTCTCGTTGCTGGGGATATGGGCTATACATGTATAAATATACTTGAATTTTTGCTCTTATGGGTATACGGATGTATCATCAATGTATGTATTCATGCATGCATTTACCAATCAAACTGTATTGTATGTACGTAGACGTAGATAATTATGTACGATTAGACATGCTATGTCTAATTATACAACATAAATTATGAATTGAAAAAAAATATGTTACCCATCATTTGTAATACTTACTGTCGTGAGAGCGAGCAAGATTCAAACCGAGTGATAAGAGGAATCAAACCATGAGATTCAGTTAGGTTCTAGGTTCAGTTAAAACAATTAATCTTATTATATACGAGTTTGTGGTCAAGTTTAAACTAAGTTTTTTCAAATTTGAGACGATTTTACGTCAATTTGGACTCGGAATTTGAGAAAAAATATTGATTGCAGGGTTCGTATTAGATTAGGTTAATTCTTTTGCGTCCAAAATCAAGAATTAAATCATAAATGACTATTCTACTGTATTAAAACTTATTTAGGTTCATACGAATACAGACACTAAATCAAACTAGAACACGCTTCAAATTAAAATGATCTTGATATCGAAGCAACCATCGAGAATTGAATCATATGTCAAACAACGGTGGCTCCAAAAGAAGTTTGGTCTGGTTCGATTTGTTGTTTGTATTCGTATGAACAATGTAAAAGGTGTGCTAAAATAAACCGAACTCAATAAAGTTAAAATAATTAAGGAAAACCTACAAACAATATATAAGCCACTTGTCCAATTGAGTATGAAAGGTGGGGTCCCACCCCTTGGAAATTCTTGCCTCGAATCCAAATTTAGCAATCTATCCCTTCATCTGCATTCTACAAGCGACGCTCTATTTATTTGAGTGAGGTATGGCCCGGATCATCACAACCGCTGCTCTTCCATTCATTGGCCTGGACTGTTCCTCTTAAACGCCCCAACCTGTGCCCATTATGACTCCATTTCAACATTGACAAAATCAAAAAAATTTCAACATGAACTGACTCACCAGCCACGAGCTTGCCTCACGAGTCTAACTACCCGAACAAACATAAATAATGTTATTTTATATCAATATATTATATATTTTTTTACAATTAGATTGAAAAGGAGACCAAATTGACGGCCCAAGTGGATGGACACTTGTACACTCCCAAAACACACAATAATCAAAAGACGGATGGTCTCCCAACCAACAGAATTATAAAATTCAACGACGTACCAAAACAGCACAAAAGGGTAGAACCTAAAATATTAAGGAAAACCTACCAAACAATAGATAAGCCACTTGTCCAATTGAGTATGAAAGGTGGGGTCCCACCCCTTGGAATTCTTGCCTCGAATCCAAATTTAGCAATCTATCCCTTCATCTGCATTCTACAGCGACGCTCTATTTTATTTGAGTGAGGTATGGCCCGGATCATCACAACCGCTGCTCTTCCATTCATTGGCCTTGGACTGTTCCTCTTAAACGCCCCCAACCTGTGCCCATTATGACTCCATTTCAACATTGACAAAATCAAAAAAAATTTCAACATGAACTGACTCACCAGCCACGAGCTTGCCTCACGAGTCTAACTACCCGAACAAACATAAATAATGTTATTTTATATCAATATATTATATATTTTTTTACAATTTAGTTATTAAAATTATAATAAATATTTATTATTGTAATGTTAAAATAAGATAGTGGTCTAAATAATAAAATTATTTAATTAATATATAGTTACAAAAAAAAAATATTTCAACCGAATCCATAATAAAAAATATTAGTCATTGTTAATTTGACACTTCTATTACTACAAATTAGATATAATCTTAAATATATTAACATTCATCTACTTGTCAATTATTTGTCATATGTCAACAGAATTATAAGTTAAAAAAATACTTCAAATTTTAAATTACAATAAACCTAAATTTAGATAGATATCTAGTCTTCAACATCTAAATTTTTAAATTTTAGTATTTCGTCATCTCGTTATTGATCTCTCGTCATGACGTCGTTTCAATTTTTGATGTGAATGAGTGACTCCATGAGGTAAGCTACAAATCTTCATCTTCATTCATCGTACACACGTTCACCTGCATTAAAAGTTGATTCCGATACTACAGTAGAAACTAAAAGTGTTAGTAAATCACGTGTCATTAGAGAAAAAATAAGATCTGTAGTGAAGTACTTTCTCCACCAATCTAAAATATCAAAATTCTCTTCGCGAGAAAATTTTGAGTGTCGTATCTAATTCATTTCGCATAAAATTAAAATAATAATCTGTATATAATTCATTCTATATATCATGAATACTAAATTGTAGAGTTACAATATTTCCACCACCACCACTACTACAATTAACAAGTAAGCTCGCGAGCTGGCTCATTTTGCCTGGTCCTTGACTGTGCTTGTCGTCTGGGACCGAGCCGAGCAAGCAGGCTAGCTAGCCAGGCGACCTGCTTGACAACTGTAGATTTGACAACTAAGTTATAATTGAAAGACATTCTTTATGACTAAAGCTTGAATTAAAGTTTGTGCTTTCATTTTCGTGTTTCTTTTTGAAAGAGTGAAATGATGTTGCAGAGTCGTATTTTGACTAATATTGTTATCTTAGTCTTTTGGTTTTGTACTGGACTTACTATGGCTGAGTTAACAGCTCACTTTATTTTTATTTCAGTGGGGTCAAGTCTGAACCAACCAAATCGACAGGTTAAATTTAGTTCTCCAACAAATTTTTCTTTCACTAGTTGTTCATAAATATATAATGATTAAATTATTTTTAATATTAAATGTTAACATTTTGAGCTCATCGTTAATTTATCATCGTATCAGAGTAAAAAATTTCAATTTTAAATAATCCCAAAAAATTATTAAATTTATAAAATTAATTTTTAAAATTATTGGTAATTTTTCTCTTTTACTTACTCTTCAATGGGATCAGTCAGCCAGCTGATGTTTACATGAGAAACGAAAGTCGTCAACAACCTCAAATACTTTGGACCTTAAGTCCTTTCTTCTCATCTCTTTCCTAGCTGGAGAGGAAGCGTGTTTGAAAGATTAAACAGTGCAGGACAAACGGGTCAAATTCCACCTATCAAACTTTGAAATATAATAGGTAAGGTTGTTGGATTTGGATGGGTACGTGGGACCATGGACGAGTGAGTGACAACACCAAAATGGAACCTCAAATCATCGAATCAGCTTACATGATTTCTACCAAGTTGGAGAATTCCATCATAATGGATTCACCAAGATTTGCAAGCTTATAATACTTTATCCAAAGCATATATTAAGTTTGCTCACTTATAAAAAAACATTAATCTGACATGACATGTGAAATCATTTCACACCCTTTTTCTCTAAGATTGTGTAACAATATTCTAGTCTGAGGTTGAAAATCAGGGAATATAAGATCTAAAATTATCATGTTAGGCTGACTTAGAAACATAGTTCATCTAACTAGTCGATTACAAAATTGTAGAGCCAAGTTCAATCAAGATGACTGGTCTGTCGCTTTACAGTTCTTGAAAATCTGTTGAAATCAAAACCATGTTAATCTGTGCTTTGATTTGTTTCTGGAATTAAACTGTCGATTAATCTTGAACTGCATATAGCAATCTTTGTTAACTTGATTCTGTATTGTGCAAATCTTTTCTACAATCTTTAAAAGTTGTTCTAGCTCACTTATAAGTATTTCCAATGTCAAAAGTCGAGATTAAGCCATTTGATGGCAGATCTGACTATGCACTTTGGAAAAAGGAGGAGAAAGGCCATCCTTGTTTAAATGAAAGTGGCTAAGGCTCGTTTAGGAAAAGAAGAAATGTCATCTTCTCTCTTTGATGAAGAGGAAGATGACATTATTGAATTATCCTACAACACTATTGAAAAGTCAAGGTTAGTTACTTGATTGCCCAAGTGTATGAGAGACACTCAGTGGAACACTACTGATTGTCGAACTAATAAGCAAATATAAAAAGCATAAAAGTAACGAGACAGGAGGTTGTTAACGCAGTTCAGCAACCAGCCTACATCTGTGGGGCCACGCCCAGAATTAAAAATATTTCACTAGTTTATGAAGTTACAAGACAACCGGACTTATACAATTAAAGACTCCCTCTTATACTTGTCGCCGCCTCTAGCTAACTTCCTAATGAACCTGTTTTTGCGAGCTCCCTTCGACTTAAGATCAATTTCTCCCGGAATCTGAAGATGACAAGCTCACCTTGTCGTTGATAATTCCTCTCGGAATCCGTGTATGGCAAGATCCCCTTGCCCACGATCAGAACTCCTCCCGAGTTCCAGGCAGTCTCCTCCCGAGACTGAGTTTCAATGAAAGAAATAGAATTGCACCTGGGACACCGTCAGCGACACTGGTCGTTGTCTCAGTTACAAAACACAAACACACTCTAAAGATAATAAAGTCTGCTCACAATACAGAGTGCATATCACGTCTTCTCCCATATACAGAATGTTGAGTCGTCGTCAAAAAGAAGAAGAAGAAGCGAATAATAAAAACTCTCATATTATTATTCATTCAGTGCCCAACCAAATAGAAAGTATCGTTCAAATATTGTATGTCATATTCTCCTAGCAAAAGATATTCAAAATACCATATTTAAAAACATAAGTGAACCAATAAAGGAAGCTGAACTTTCCTGTTTTGTGTGAGTGACATCGAATGTAGTATTTTTAGAAAGAAACCACTCAACCAAGCAAACCCAATCCGAACACTTCAGAAATATAGACTTGATTGACATGAGTATTTAATTGGCAAAAATATTCCTCTAGAGAAAACACAATAGGTAATATGTGAATTTCCAAAACCATATTTTCCAAAAACATTTGTCAACATATCGACATTAACAACTATAATATTGCACCTAATGAGATAGAGTCCCGAGGGAAGTCGAAAATGAGAAAACAGCTCTAGGTTTATGGTTGAAATTAGAATCACTGCACATACTAATCAAAAGATTAGATTAGGACATTGAAAGATGTCAGGCTCGTACCCGAGTTGAAAAGAAACCTTAATTCCTTAAGAATTGTGGAGTCTCTAGGATATAGGTTTAGTGCATAAAATGGACATATAAAGGTAAGTAAAGGGTCTACTGTCCATACGAAAGGAGTTCACAAAGACCTACTCTATACCTTGTTAGGCACTCGTGTCTAGTGTCTCGGTTGAACAAGATTCAACTTTAGTCTGAACCATTGTTTACATGAAAAGAATCAACTCACAAAAAAAATAATACCCTAGTAGTAATCACAGCCATCAATCTCACAAAAAAAAAAAACAGAAATTTTACTTATTAAGAGTTCTAGCAAAGTAGAAGAAGACAATTAGATGAACCATTGTTTACATAAAAAGAATCAACTCTTCAATATGTATGCATAAACTATTTCTGGAAGATTGCTGCATCAACTAGATAAAGCAATATAGAATTTCGAATCCAACTATGAAGGAGGTTGTGAAAAAAGCAATAATTAAATAGTTAGACGCATGAATAATTTATCAAATCTACGATAGCTCTTCGGAGACTCCAATCCAATGTGTGCCCAAGAAAGAAAGAGTAGTTGTGGTGCAAAACAACAATAATGAACTGATCCAGCACAAACCATTACAAGTCGAAAAATTTGCATAAATTACAGGAAGTTGAACAAAGCCACTAGAAATAATCATTTTCCACTACCTTTCAATGATAAGACGTGGGAGAGATTGGCTAAGAAGGAATTCTATTGCCTTTTGAATGGTTATTGTTGGAAGGTGAAGCAATAGTGGTGTGTTGCTGCAGGCCAGATCTTCAGCCCAGCCCACTGGTTGCAGGAAGTGGATCCGACCTGGCCCACAGCCCACTTGCTTAAAACCTACCCACTTCATTTTAGAGTAAGTTTTATATATTCTGTTTTCTTTCCAGAGAAGCTATATTCCAAAGAGCATTTTTTGACGAAAGGGGCAGCAGTTTTCTGAGGGTTTTTCTCTTCTTCTTGGCGAGCTCTTCTCTGCCGATGTTGAGTTCTCTTATAGTGTGATCGATCGTTGTGCGCGGTGATCATCTTGATCATCAGGATTTAGTTTCTGTCTATTTCCTTTCCTGGTTGAGGAGCGAGTGATGCGATTGTGTATTCTTTGAGAGTTCTTGATGATGTATCTGTGAGATCCGAGAGAAACCGAGGACTATTACTGTACATTTGAGATTGATAGTGCATTTCGAGCTCGCATCGAGCTGCCGTGGATGTAGGTTGTCGTTAGTGACAACTGAACCACGTAAATCCGGTTGTCTTCTCTCTTTTATTTCTTTTCTGCATTTATTTTCGTTTTCCTTTATTGTTGATTAAGATCTGTGAGTGTATATGATCATAATAATCAGGCCTAAACATTACAGTGGTATCAAAGCTTGTTGAATCGATTGCTGGAATTTTTTTTTCTTTGTGTCTGAATACTTCCGCAGTTTTAGGTTCTGTTTTTTTTTTATGATCTTATACATTTTGTGCTTTGATCTGATTCTATTATTGATTGTGCTTCTGTCAAATTAACTTTGAGTTTAATTCTTTGGGAATCATAATTTTTTTATTAGAGTTGCCTCTGTCATTCTGTTGCAGTATCTCGGTTAAATTGTTCTGTTAGAATTCTGGTTTTTGAAATTGTCTAGAACAAATTTGAATATACTGACAAATATTTTTTGTTCGCTCTGTTTTGAATTACCTTGCACTATGGCTGCTCGTATGGAGATATTGCCGTTTGATGGCAAACATGACTTCGGGTCATGGAAGAAGAAGATGCAGGCTCTTCTTTCTTTCAACAAGGTGGCCATTGCATTGGAATCCGATGAGAAAAAATGGACCGAGGAACAAAAGGCCAAAAAGGCCGAAATAAATGAGATGGCGTACAACTTAATAGTACTCAGCTTATCAGATGACGTTTTAAGGAAGGTAGATGGCAATGAAACCCCTCTTGCCATCTGGGGTAAACTCGAATCTCTTTACTCTGTTATTTCTATGCATAATATAGTGTTTTTGAAAGGTGCTTTGTTTTCTTATAAAATGGATAATAATAAAACGCTAGATGAGAATCTAGATGAGTTTTTAAAATTAACATTGTCTTTAAAAGGAACAAAACAAAACTTGGATGATGCTAGTCTTGCAATGATTCTTTTAAATTCATTACCTGATCGCTATAAGGTTGTTAAAGACTCACTTCAATACACTGGAATAGTACCTCAATTGGATTTAGTGATCTCGGGCCTTAAGGCTAGAGAGCTTGAGCTAAACCAAATGAAGCGTACTGGAAATAACTTGTTTGTTAAAGGGAATAATCATTTTGACAATAATAACAAAAAGAAAGATAATAGGAATAAAAAGGACAACAATAAAAACAAGAAGAAAGAAACTAGAAGCTGTCATAACTGTGGGAAAAAGGGACACTTAATAAAACAATGTTATAAGTACTTAGAGGAACAAAAGAATAAGGATAAGAATGAAAATAATGTAGCTTGCATGCTAGGTTCTGATTCTGATTTGTTTGAAGTACTTAATGTTTCTGATATTGCTTGTGATGATCGTTGGATTCTAGATTCAGGTTGCTCTTTTCATATGACTCCTAATAAATCATGTCTTGTTAATTTTAGTGAAACTTGTTCTGAAACTGTTTACATGGGAAATAATCAACCTTGTGAAGTAAGGGGAATAGGTGATGTAATTCTATGTTTACATGATAACAAGAAGATAAAATTAACAAATGTTAGGTATATCCCTGAATTAAAAAGAAATTTGATTTCTCTTGGTACTTTAGCTGATATTGGTTGTACTTATAGGGCTGAAAAAACTATTATGAATGTGTATAAGGGTAGCAAACTTGTATTGTCTGCTTCTAAACTTTCCGGTTTATATATGCTTCATGGTTCTCATGTTTGTGCTAATGTAAATCATGTTTCTTTGAGTACTGACCATGCAGATACTGAAAAATGGCATCTTAGACTCGGCCACATGAGTCATAAGGGCCTAAAGGTGCTTCACGACAAATGTATGCTCGGTAAGAAACCTATTTCAGATCTGTCCTTTTGTGAAACATGTATTTTTGGCAAACAACATAGACTTAAATTTGATAAGGGTATTCATTTATCTAAGAATAGGTTAGAATATGTCCATGCAGATCTTTGGGGTCCTGAACAACATGCAACTCATGGAAATAATCGTTATTTTTTATGCATTGTTGATGATTTTACTCGATATGTGTGGACTTTCTTGCTTAGAACTAAGAATGAAACCTTAGATAGATTTAAAGAGTGGAAAACCATGGAAGAGAACCAAACCGGGTGTAAGCTTAAGGGTTTAAGAACGGACAATGGTCTTGAGTTTTGCAATTTTGAATTTGATAAACTATGTAAAGATAGTGGCGTCCTTAGACATAAAACAGTTAGAAAAACTCCTCAACAGAATGGAGTGGCCGAGAGGATGAACCGAACCCTCCTTGAAAAAGTGAGGTGCCTTTTGTTCACCTCAGGGCTATCTAAAGGTTTTTTGGGGGGAAGCTTTAAGTACAGTCACCTATCTAGTTAATAGAAGCCCAAACAGTTCTATAGATTTCAAAAGTCCTATAGAGATGTGGTCCAATAGGAAACCTGATCTTAGTAACCTAAGGATCTTTGGGTGTGCATCGTATGCTCATTCCAAAGAGGGTAAATTAGATCCTAGGTCTACCAAGTGTGTTTTCTTAGGATATCAGCAGCAACATGGTACTAAGGGTTATAGATTATGGGATAGAGAGTCTAGAGGGGTAAAAATTCTTGTGAGTCGTGATGTAGTTTTCAATGAAGATAGCTTTCCTTGTAAGGAAGGCAATGACATTCCTAGGTCTGATCCTGTAGATCCCATTTGTGTTGAGCCTACACCTTTTGAGGTGGAGATTCATGGTGAAACTAGTGAGGTTAATGAAGATGCTCAGCAAGTGGTTGTTGATCATCAAGTCCCTAGTATTGAGAGAGAGTCTGAACTTGCCCATCCACCTTTTGAGGTGGAGGATCATGTAGATCATAATGAGGAGGTCCAGGAAGCCATTCAAAGTGAATTGGCTGACTATCAATTGATTAGGGATAGAGAACCTAGAGTTAGGAGACCTAATATGAGGTATTCCTATGCTGATCTTGTGTTTACAGCTTTGGTTGTGGCTCATAATATCCAATCGGTAGAGCCTAGTTCCTATAGTGAAGCTGTTAGATCTAAAGATAAAGATAAATGGTTAATTGCTATGAAATCTGAGATAGATTCACTTAAAATGAATAAAACTTGGACTTTAATAGATAAACCTAAGGATAAAAAGGTTGTTCAATGTAAGTGGTTGTTTAAACTTAAGGAAGGGGTAAACCAAAATGAACCTCATCGGTTCAAAGCTAGGTTAGTGGCTAAAGGGTACACCCAAAAGGAAGGGATAGACTATGATGAGATTTTCTCTCCTGTAGTTAAGTTTAAAACCATTCGCATTATGTTAGCATATGTAGTCCAGTTTGACCTTGAGTTAGAGCAATTAGATGTCACCACTGCATTTCTTCATGGGGAGTTAGAGGAGTATATTGTGATGGCACAACCTGAGGGTTTTATTGACAAAAATTATCCTGATAGGGTCTGTTTGTTACATAAATCGCTTTATGGTTTAAAACAATCTCCTAGGCAGTGGTACAAACGTTTTGATTCATTTGTTTTGAGTATTGGTTTCTCTAAAAGTAGTTATGATAGCTGCTTTTATTTTAAAACTGTGAATAATGTGCCTATATTCTTGTTGTTATATGTTGATGATATGTTACTTATTTGCAAATCCATGTCTCTTATATGTGATCTGAAAGCCTCTTTAAATTCTGAATTTGATATGAAAGATTTAGGAAGTGCGAAAAAGATTCTTGGTATGCATATTGTGAGAGATAGGAAAAGTAACATGTTAAAATTGCATCAACAGTCATACTTGGAAAAGGTAATCTCTAATTTTGGTAATAAAGATTCGAAACCTGTTCATATGCCTCTTGCAAATCATTTTATTTTGCATAAGGGTCAATCACCTAAAAATTCTACTGAATCTATGAAAATGTTAGATAAACCATATGCAAATGTTATTGGTTCTCTCATGTATTCTATGATTAGTACTAGACCTGACTTGTCATATGCCATATCTTTGCTATCTAGATTCATGTCTAATCCAGGGATTGAACATTGGAATGCTTTAAAATGGGTTTTGAATTATGTAAATGCTTATAGTTCTATAGGATTGATATACAAAAAATCAGATGTGTTTACTTTGAATGGTTATGTAGATGCTGATTTTGGTGGTGATAGAGATAAAAGAAAATCTACTACTGCTTTCTTTTTTACTCTTGGTGGTAATTGCATATCTTGGAAATCACAAAAACAACCTTTAGTTACTCTTTCAACTACTGAAGCAGAATATGTAGCATTGTGTGATTGTTGTAAGGAAGCTATTTGGTTATCTGGTTTACTTTCTGAAGCTAAACTTGTTTGTGATATTCCTGTTATTTGGTGTGATTCACAGAGTGCTATTTACTTGAGTAAAAATCCTGTATACCATGATAGGACTAAGCATATTGATATTAAATACCATTATGTGAGACATGTTGTTGATGCAGGTACTGTGAAGTTACAGAAGGTTTCCTCTGAGGATAATCCTTCCGATTTTGGTACCAAGATTGTCCCTGTTTCCAAGTTCAGACATTGTTTGGACTTGTTGAGGCTTGGATAATCTTTAGGCATCAAAATTGCAGCGATGAAATGCTTGATAGCCAGCGAAGTGCACTAGATACCGATGATAGTTTGTAGGACTTGCTTCAAGGTGGAGTTTGTTGGAAGGTGAAGCAATAGTGGTGTGTTGCTGCAGGCCAGATCTTCAGCCCTGCCCACTGGTTGCAGGAAGTGGATCCGACCCGGCCCACAGCCCACTTGCTTAAAACCTACCCACTTCATTTTAGAGTAAGTTTTATATATTCTGTTTTCTTTCCAGAGAAGCTATATTCCAGAGAGCATTTTTTGACGAAAGGGGCAGCAGTTTTCTGAGGGTTTTTCTCTTCTTCTTGGCGAGCTCTTCTCTGCCGATGTTGAGTTCTCTTATAGTGTGATCGATCGTTGTGCGCGGTGATCATCTTGATCATCAGGATTTAGTTTCTGTCTATTTCCTTTCCTGGTTAAGGAGCGAGTGATGCGATTGTGTATTCTTTGAGAGTTCTTGATGATGTATCTGTGAGATCCGAGAGAAACCGAGGACTATTGCTGTACATTTGAGGTTGATAGTGCATTTCGAGCTCGCATCGAGCTGCCGTGGATGTAGGTTGTCGTTAGTGACAACTGAACCACGTAAATCCGGTTGTCTTCTCTCTTTTATTTCTTTTCTGCATTTATTTTCGTTTTCCTTTATTGTCGATTAAGATCTGTGAGTGTATATGATCATAATAATCAGGCCTAAACATTACAGTTATTCAAACTACAATCAGCTGCTATAGCACCAAAAGACCAAGAGAAGATCACATGCCCTATCCTTGTGAATTTTTGCATTTTGAAGGATGTCATTTGACTCAAGCAATGCAGCAATGACTCTTCAAATGTGTATAATGGCTATAATTTCTTGACTATGGAGGTTGTGAAAAAAGAAATAATTAAATGGTTAGATCCATGAATAATTTATCAAATCTACTATAGCTCTTCGGAGACTCCAATCCAATGTGTGCCCAAGAAAGAAAGAGTAATTGTGATGCAAAACAACAATAATGAACTGATCCAACATGAACCATTACAAGTTGAAGAATTTGCATAGATTACAGGAAGTTGAACAAAGCCACTAGAAATAATCATTTTCCACTACCTTTCAATGATAAGACGTTGGAGAGATTGGCTAAGAAGGAATTCTATTGCTTTTTTAATGGTTATTCATACTACAATCAGTTGCTATAGCACCATAAGACCAAGAGATCTCATGCCCTATCCTTGTGAATTTTTGCATTTTGAAGGATGTCATTTGACTCAAGCAATGCAGCAATGACTCTTCAAATGTGTATAATGGCTATAATTTCTTGACATGGTGAAGAAAATTATGAATAATTTTTCTATCATTGGAGAAAGTTTTGCATAGATGTGAAGAAACAAAACTTATATTAAACTGAGAATGACACTTCATGGTGCCGGAAGGAATCGCCCTTACCCGTAAAGTTTCAAAGTAAAGAATGGATGTTGATAGAGCAAAGATTTAAGTAATCGAGAAGCTGCTACCTCCCACATCATTTAATCCTCTGTGAATTTTTTAGTTAAAGTAATAGATCAACATGATTTAAAAATTGGAAGCAGGCACTTGTAAGTTTATTTTGCACAGAAATTCCCAACTATGCACAAAAATTATGACAAGCTAGCTATATAATACTTGAAAAGTCTTAAAAAATTTGGCTTAGTCGTTGGAGTTTGATGATAAATTTTTATGAGTTTCTTTTGCTATAGCAAATGAACTAAATTTTATAGGATTATGGAGGAGACGTTAGAAAAAGGAGTTACAAAAAAATGCAAGTTTGGAAGGAAAAATAAATTTTTTGTAATTTTTTAAATCCACTTTCAACTTAAATGAGTCATTTGGATACAAATGACACTTAAATAAAGGTACAAATGAAGGAACTCTTTTGCATGCTGAAAAGTAAGAGAATGTACTATGTTATTTTAGGCTAAATGTTGCCTTAGAATATGAGTATTCGTTGAATGTGATTTTACTGAGTAACCAAAAGTCTTTATTACCCGTGAAACTCCCGTAAAAAGATATCACGACAAGTAGGGACAATCTAAATAAATGTTATATTAGAAAAATGATGAATAAATATCTCGTTTGTTTGAAAAACTTTTTTAGAAGTGTCTTCCCAATCTTACTTGTTTGGTTGATTTGTTGCGGTTGAAAGTTCAAAAAGAAGTTAATTAAAGCTATTTTTTTTTTTATTCCGTTTAAAGGTGCTAGAGCAATATGTTCATTGTTTGCGAGCGCGCACACAAATATGAAAATTGTTTGGAGTATGAATTTTAGTGACTAGATGGAATTTTTTTGTCATTGCTATTCTGGAACTTTATGTGGAAATTGAACTATGAAGAAAAACCAATGAAGTTTGGAAGAAATAGAAATAATATTAAATATTGCAAAAAAGAGTCTTACTCGTTTGTGTTACTAGGACAAGCAATATCTTAAGTTTGGAGTTTTGAGAAAACTCAAGTTCCAAGGGATAAATTAGGAATGAAAGTGGAGCTCGCCAGGTTAGATGAGATTTGTAAGTTGGAAGCGAAGCATTAAGGCTCCTCTTAAGTACTGATATGCTAATAAAAATGCATTGAATCTGATGATCATTCTACTGTGTTGTATGTACATTTGTGGTTGTCTGTAAAAGGATAGTCAAAAGAGATGAAGTAATTGCTGGTGTAGAGTGTCCAAAGTTTAATGCCAGATATTGAGCGAAAGGGTTAGAATTACTAGAATGCTGACTTATGTTCCTCCAAGCATTGAATCATATTAACATGTGACAAATGAATAATTTAGAAATGCAGAATTCAATATATGTAGTTTAGTTGTAGACTAGAAATGATGGTTAAAATAAATTATAAACCATTAGGATGGTTTGGTAACATTATTTTATTTTGTATTTCTTATATGTAATGTGATTTTATCATGGGTAGTAGTTAGAAGAGGAAGAACATGAGCACAGAGAGAGAGAGGTAATTAAGAAATTTTGATTCTTAGTTAATGTGTACACTACTGTAGTACAATTTATAGAGTAGGAAAACATTCTACGCACGGGTGTTGAGAGGTCCCGTAAAGGAGAGAGAAACTAAATGTCATGCACATGGAGTGGGCTGGGTGACGCACTACGGCTTCAAATCTTCCCTCAAGATCAAGACGAGACAACGCAGAGCTTGATCCGTGAAGATTTAAACAAAGCAGGTGGAAGAGGTTTGGTTAAACCATCGGCTAACTGAGAAGAGGACGAAACAAAGAAAGCCGATAGTTGATTAGCATCAACCTTTTCTCTCACAAAATGGATTTCTATTTCGACATGTTTAGCTTTAAAGTGTTACACTGGATTCGACACTAAATATGTTGTGCTGATATTGTTGCAGAGCAGTTGCGGTGTAGGAATGGAAACAAACGGTAATTCAGACAACAAGGACTTGATCCACATAACTTCAGCAATGTCATTGACAATATTTCGATACTCTGATTCAGTACTAGAACGCGACATCGTTTTTTGTTTAGATTATGCCCATGAGACAAGATTTCGGCAGAGGAAAATACAATAACAACCACTGCGACGATCGTAAGGAGAGCATGCCCAATCTGAGTCTGTATAGCCCTGAATGAGCATAGATGGGGATGAGCATAAAGGAAGAGAATAGTGAGTTGTGCCCTTTAAATATCCGAACACTCGTTTGAGCGCCTGGCAATGAACATCAGTCGGAATGTGCATAAACTTGCAAAGTTTGTTCACCGCGAAAGAAATATTTGGCCTTGTTAAAGTGCAGTACTGGAGATCCCCAACCAGTCGTGGATACAAAGTACCATCTTGAAGAGGGTTGTCGGAGAATTGGGTTGAACCTTGCTATCCATGTTTGCTCGGCATAATAAATCAGTGATGTATTTTGACTAATTCATGTAATACTTCTTAATTACTCGTGATCAACTAACAAATGAAATTATTAATTTATATTCTTATTATGAAATAAAATATTCTAATATTAGTCGGTCATGTCATCCTCTACGTTAATAGAGTTATTCTAGTAGTAGTTGCGGTGGTGATACTATTGTAGTTCTACAATTTAATATTCATAATATATAGAGTTAATAAAATACTAAAAGTCATTCTACTCTTTAACAAAATGAATTTTATATTTATTTTGAAACGTGTTATCAATTTTCTCGATAAGAGAATTTTATATTTTAAATTAATGGAAAAAAAACTTTCATACATATTCTCTTATTCTTTCTGTAATGACGCGAGATCTACTAATACCTCATGTATATTACTATAGAATCAGAATATGCTTTTAATACAGATGAGTTTGTGTACGATTAATGAAGAAGACGACTTGCACTAGACCTTGTAGAGTCTCTCATTTGCATCAAAAATTGGCACGACACTAAAACGAGAGATCAACACCGAGAGAATGAAATGTTTAAATTTAAAAATTTAGATATTGAAGAGTAGATTTTTTTTTTTTTTTTTTACTTTGTATTGTAATTTAAAGTAATTTCAAAGTTGTAATTTTTTTTGACATGTTGCAAATAATTGGCAACTAGATGGTGACAACCTAGTTGGTATATCTCTAATTTGTAATGATGTAATTGTAAAATATTTGTGATGATATTCAAATAATATTTTTTTATTACATCATGTAACTTTTTATCATAAATGTTTGTTCTTTTTATATAAATAAAACAAATTTGTTAATTAAAAATTAATTATTATATTTTAACATTATAACGATAAATAATTAATATAATTTTAAGAACCAAATTTTTAAAAAATATATATTATATAGACATAAATTGAAAATATTTATGTATGTTTAGCTCCATTAGTCATCCTAAAATGTGATCTTCGTATTCTAATTTTATGGAGACTCAGTTTGGATTTTGGATGCTCTAATGGTTAATGTGACACGACATCTTCTATTATTTCCTTCTTTATTGTGCATGTTTGATCTCCTTTTAAGTTTTCAACCTTCTTTACCGGAAAAATAGATAGTAGAATAAAGAATAGTTAAGCGTCTTGCCTTGTAGCTAGAGGTTGGTCTCATTTACACATTAGTATATAGGGTGGGCGTGGTCCGAACCGAGACTAGGACTGCCAATTTTGGCACTGAATTTTCAATCCTGAAACCCGGATCTTGAGGAACCTGGATTGAACCGAGGACCGAACTGAGGGAGTCTGTTCGATCTTAGTTCAAACAGTGTATTTTGATTTTTATTTTTACAATTCAAAAAAGTTGAAAATAAATCCAAAAAAAATTAAACGATTTATACGAAAAATCGACAATAACTAAAAAACAATACATTCAACCCATTACCTATTCAATAACAACCAAATAACACGACAAAATATAAATATAACAAATATTGCACCATAGATTAGTTTGGTCTCAATTCTTCAAGATTTTTGCATCGAGGACCATGGACCACAAGTTTTGGGGTCTCGGAATCGTTCTCGGACCGTGTCGTGTGCATAACTGGTTCGAACCGGATCGAATCGATCTGTCCCGTTTGGGTCGGTTCTGCCCACCACTATTATTACTATATCATAAAAATGAGTGTTTTGGTTCAAGCTGAATGTCATTTTTCCCACGTTTCACTACATGTAGATGGTGTTCTTCCAATCATACAAATGTGCATGCTAGACTCTTAATGGGATCAGGTTAGAGGTTGACAGAGAAGATGAGTATTGACTTCCACATTGGTATCAACTCTTGGAGGCTTCTCAAATGACCCATTGAGCTCATAGTAAAGTGTAAAACTATAAAGAAAAATATGTTACTTCCTTTAGTTTTAAGGATTAAGTGCATAAAAAAGCTCAAAGCATGGGAAAAGTGTAAAAAAAAGCTTCAACTATAGAAAGTGCAAAATAAAGATCTGCGAGGGACCGCTCACCCCCCGCAGAGAGTGCAGCGGATACCCACCCCATTGAGCGGGTACCCGCCTGACGCAGGGGGTCACGCGGGTAACCGCTGACCCTCCGCGTCAGGCGGGTACCGCCTTTGTTTTCGCTAGTTATCCTTGTACCTCGTCTCCTTTTCTTTTCTCTCTCTACCCATCTGTCATCTCTCTCTCTCAAGCTTTTTTTGTAACTCCTGGCTTTCAGATCATAATGTGACGTTACGACGGGGGAGCGAAGGAACGGTTTTCATTTTCATGTTCATTTTTCTCTCTAATCTGCCTTGTTCTTCGATCGTTGCTTTTTGCTTTTTTGGATGCCATCTGAGTTTTATTTTTCTGGAATGAAGTCCAATGGTTTTGTAAGTACTCTTTCCCAAGCTTTTTTTGTAACTCCTGGCTTTCAGATCATAATGTGACGTTACGACGGGGGAGCGAAGGAACGGTTTTCATTTTCATGTTCATTTTTCTCTCTAATCTGCCTTGTTCTTCGATCGTTGCTTTTTGCTTTTTTGGATGCCATCTGAGTTTTATTTTTCTGGAATGAAGTCCAATGGTTTTGTAAGTACTCTTTCCCTCTCTCTCTCTCTCTCGACTAAATCTAAGTAAAATACTGATGTCGAGAGAGATTCCATCAAACACTCCTCTGTGAACCTAAAAGGCAAAGAGCAAGTAAATAGTACAAATAATTTCCAACGCTGGTGTCTCCAAGAAATCCTAGGAAACTGACCGATGTTCAAAATCGTCCTTAAAAATTACAAAGTATATTGTCGCATAATCATATGCAAGTAGACATACACTCCGATCGAATGTTGAGAGAGGAAACATTGCAAAAGAGAGAGAGATAAGAAAGCGGCATTCATGTTTCATGAAATTTGAGCAGTATTTTACTGAGATTTAGTCGAGAGAGAGAGAGAGAGGGAAAGAGTACTTACAAAACCTTTGGACTTCATTCCAGAAAAATAAAAACTCAGATGGCATCCAAAAAAGCAAAAAGCAACGAGCGAAGAACAAGGCAGATTAGAGAGAAAAATGAACATGAAAATGAAAACCGTTCCTTCGCTCCCCCGTCGTAACGTCACATTATGATCTGAAAGCCAGGAGTTACAAAAAAAGCTTGAGAGAGAGATGACAGATGGGTAGAGAGAGAAAAGAAAAGGAGACGAAGTACAAGGATAACTAGCGTAAACAAAGGCGGGTACCCGCCTGACTCAGAGGGTCAGCGGTTACCCGCGTGACCCCTCGCGTCAGGCGGGTACCCGCTCAATGGGGTGGGTACCCGCTGCACTCTCTGCGTGGGGTGAGCGGTCCCCTGCAGAGTTTTATTTTACACTCTCTATAGTTGAAGCTTTTTTTTACATTTTTCTCGTGCTTCGATCTTTTTTATGCACTTAGTCCTAGTTTGAATAAGTGAGTCTTTTAAGATATAGCATGCCTCTTTCAGTCCACAAGGTTTCTTTCTTGGACATTGCATTCAAACAAACACCACTCACTTCCCCTTTTATAAAACAAAAGCTTCTTTATTTCCATCTCTTTTCAAAAAGGAACCAACTTCCGACTCCATCTTCCACCTTCGCCTTCCTTCCCCTCTGGTTTTTCCTTTATTCATCCCCTCTCCAAATGCTTCCTCCACCTCCTCAATCTTCTTCCCGATCTCAACTCCAGCTCTCCGTTCCTTCCCACCACCTTCTGAAGCAGCCGGAAACGCCATTGCTGACCAAGAAAATTTCAGACACAATAAAATCAGTAAAGCCATCTATACTTAAACAACCTAAGCATCGCCGGACTAATCCTCTAATCTGGTTCGGTGCTATTTTGTGTCTCCTTTTTAGTCTCCTCCTAATCTTCTTCGGAATCGCTACTCTCATCATCTACCTCATCATCAAACCGAGATACCCACTTTTTAATGCACCAAACGCCACCCTCAACGCCATCTACTTCGACTCCCCGGAGTTTTTTAATGGCGACTTCATTTTTTTCGCAAATTTCACCAACCCAAATCGGAAAATTGATGTGAGACTCGAGTATTTGGAGATAGCCCTCTTTTTTTCCGACAGACTGATAGGGAATCAGGTTATTCCGCCTTTTACTCTAGCAAGAGAAGAAACGAGGTTGGGCTCTGTTCATTTTGTATCCAGTTTGGTTTATTTGCCTCTGAATCTTGGGAGTGAGCTTCGGAAACAGATACAGATCAACAGAGTTGTTTATAATGTGAGAGGGAAGCTTTAGAGTGAGAGCATCTTTTGGGTTTATCCATTATTTTTACTGGTTGCGTAGTAGATGCCAGTTGGAGATGACGGGTCCTCCGACTGGTTTTTTGGTTGCGAGAAGTTGCAGAACCAAGAGATGAGTAGTTTGCAGAAATGAGATTTTTTTATAGCCTTCCTTCTTTTTCTTCTTCTTCTTCAAGTTTCATTGATGTCAGTTTAAGTAATGGTGCTCGAATATGTTGAAATTTCCACGTCTTAGCCATTTTACAGAATCTACAAAGACAGTTGCTTTCTCTACGATCATGAAGAATATCTTCCTCCATTTCAACAACTTAGTTTCTTTGAAAAGATATTGTTGGGGTGTATATGATCTAGTTGTAGTTATCAAGAACGTTTGTTAATTTACTCTCGAAAATTGGGGTTCTCCTCTGATCTGACGTTTCTTCTCCGATCTGTCCTCGGTGGTGACAATAATAATATTTAGGAAACCTATCGAATTCTCTGTAAATTTTTTGGATTATAGCAAATCATGCAAATAAGAAGGAAGGATTCGACCATGACATATAACTGTCATGTTTTCTTGTGTTTAATTATTGTTGCAAGTTTATCAATGAACGCAGAAATAAGCATAGAAGGAGAAGCAGACCATTGCCATGGGAGTGTTGGATTCGAGCAGCACTCCTCCATTATTGATTGTCTTAAGAGCTAAGCTAAGCTAGATTTTAAAAATCCTTAAAAAGGTCTAAAGTAACATGGCCCACCTTAAAGAAAAAGGCTATTTGGAGACAGTGGAGTATCAAAAGCATATCCATAGGAGACTACTTTACTACTCATTTGATATATTTTTTCATAGATGAGAATCCAGACTCAATTATGTGCTAAGAAAATAAGCAGAATCCCTTTGGAATCAGAGCTATGGCATCATCCAGCTCCAACAATGCCTCCCCATCTCAGACTATCTTGAATTTTCTTCCCTCCCTTCTTGTCCTTCAACGCAGAAGACCTTAACAATCGAGCTAGATTCCACGAATTACATCATTTGGAAAAATGAAATGTTGAACGTTGTGGTTGCCAATGGTCTCGAAGCTTTTGTGGATAGCTTTGGCCTCATTCCGAATTTTCGATTAAAAATAACTATGCTAATAGATATGCATCACCCTTAATACATAGGTTACCTACACATTGATCATTAGAGTCAACCAATGTATTTCTACATGGTAATCCAAGCAAGTATAGTGAGTTCGCATGTCAAGCAATTTGTCGCACTCTTGTGATACATACAAAGTATATATACAAACAATTGTAATTGTTAATAATGCCAAAATCATCAATGTTTGAAGTATGATCATCGTCTAGGCCTAGGTGTGATCTCCTCTGGTCTTTCTCTGATAACCTCCAAACAATCTTCTCCTGGTTAAGATTGTTTCATCTTCATTTTCCATAAAAACAAGCTAATTTCAAACTTTGTTGTCATTGTTGTAAATGCTTCTTTTCCACTTACAAGATCCAACCAACTTATTGTAAACCTGAGCTCTGTACCACTGGTGAGAAGCACAAGCAGCTCTGATGACAATATTAGAACACTTTGTTTATTAAGGTACCATTGTTATCAATATCATCGCACTCTCGCAAAGTTGATGCCTTCCATACCCAAGTGAAAACATTGGACACTCTTGACCTGTAATAGTGCTCAACTAAAACAGTCAATTCCCATCGTGAAGAATCTAAAAAGTACCAGTGATCTTAGATGAGCGAAGACTAGTTTGACAGTCACTATACGGGTGCATCACTCTACATTTTAATTTTACAGCGTTACTAATTAATCAAAGGCACACCTTCCATGAGCAGTACCAGAAAAGGAATTTCATATTACATATGAAGTCATGCGTCTTGTTTTTGATAAATTACATTTGATTATTCTCTGGCTATGTAAATACACTCTACTCTCTCTTCTTCACCCACATTGATGTAAATGGGAGATTGCACCAGCCGCTACAGCAACAAAACCAGACTATACGACCAAAATTCAAAAAAATAAAATAAAGAATCCAACACACGGCCCGTATTTGGCACTGGATTTAGCTTATTTGTTTCATCAAATGCTTGATTTGCAGCATATCGCGAAAAATTCGATTTGGTCCATGATCCACTGATTGCGATTGTATATTGGATGGATAGTAAGCGGCTCTGAAGGTTTATTGAAAGGGGGGTGAGATTTCTTGGTCGTCGTCGTCTGTGCCAAAATATCGATCTCCAAACTCACCCATGCCAGGGATGACACGGAAATCGTCGTTCAAGCCAACTTCGATCTCAGATGTCACTATCTTTATTCTTGGAAAGCTTTTGCACACCACATGAACACCTTGGGGAGCCTGATAAGAAGAAGAGTCAATCCACGGTAATGTCCGAATCTAGCTTTGAAGAAATTATCATCAACTTACTGAAATAAGATTCAGAAATATAATGTTGGACTCCGGCACACCCTTTCTTATGAGTAGGGAAATTGCTTGGACGGCCGAATTACCTGAAGAGCAAACATAATGTCATGCTAATTTTTCTTCTCTGATAACAAAATTAGAGAAAGATAAGCTTTCCGTTGACTTCTTCAATGATAGGATTGTAAGAAATATGTATCACTACAATGTTACTGAAACAGAAATGAATATGCTACAAACCTGTGCCGAGGATTGGATCCAATAGTAACACATGCCTATCTGAGATGTCTTGAGGCAATTTTTCATAAATTAGCTGCACAATGTTAAAGAAAAAGAAATTAGTGCACAGACGAATTTTGCATCCCAAATATCATAAAAGGGAAACTGAGAGAGATGGAATGACCTGCTGGCCGTTATCACCTTCCCTGTGAATAAGAATCTTGCCAATCTTGATGCCTTTACAACATGCTCGTAAAGCATTCTCCATACTTTCGCCACTGATAATGCAGTCGAGAATTTTATATTATCAAACCACGAAAAAAAAAAACTACGATAAGTCATGATAGAAAAGTATAAAACAACATCAATGTTCAGTGAAATCAACATATAAGAAGATATCACCTAAGAAATAGGATTATTTCCAAAATATGTAAAAGTTTTGGATAGCTTTAACCCAAACACTATATATTATGAACGTTCAAGACAAACTGTAAAGAGTCAAACGCTAAGGAAAAAACAGAAATAGAGTTATTAAAGACAAATCTCACCTCCTGATGACAGAGACACCACATAACCTCTTAGAGAAATCCACGCCGGTATATACAGAGTCTGATTGTTCATACAAAAGTAGTAAATGATAGCATGAATGAAAGGAATAAGAAAACTGACTTATTAGAAATTACGTATAAAAACTCAAGCACTCAAACAAGCCTCACTGCTTGTTACAAAAAATAAAGACATCTTAGTGCTTTATCCAACTATTTTAAGTAATATAGTGCATTCCCTTTGCCACCTATACCCAATTCTAGCACATAATCAATTCGGATTATAGATTAAAAATATCTAGATGAAAATCCTAGCCAGCTCTTCTAAATTACAATATGATAGTAAATAACAAGATCGCAGAACAAACTGAAAAAGCAGTCATAGCAGAAGATGCTCAGAACTTTTGACTAATGTGTTGGTGATGCATAAAATGCATCGCATACAAAAAGGAAAAGAAGAGGGACATCATTTGCCGCTTAAATCATGGCAAGAACTGCTTTGAAAATATTAAAGAGAATATAAATTTGATGAAATGGACAAGATATGGCTTACCAGTAGGGGTAAGCACCTGCTTTTCTGTGAACGGCAGGTGTCCCAGACCATGCTCAACAACCTGAATGTGCATAAAAGTTTATGAGAATATAAAAAAAGCAAAGGAGAAAGAAAGCACCTCTTCTGAAGAAAGTAGGCTCATTAGAAAATAATTACCAGACGGATCAATCTGTCAGAGTAGAAGACAAAATCATGCTTTGTTGTTTTAGCATCCCGTATTAGGGTATGCATTCCTCTTATCTGGATAACACCAGCAATAACTTACCCGTTCACGATAAAATACCAATGAGAAACAAAACTTTGGAGAAACATAGAGTCAAAAACAGCTATGGGATACCTGAAAAGTTGAATGAATGACATATAAGTTGGGGTATATTTTACAGAGATCATGTTGACCGAGTTTCGTACGAATATGCTGTACAATTAAATCAATAGCAACAGGATTATCTCCTCCTCTGGGAATGATGACATCAGCATATTTCTTTGTCGGAAGGATGAAGTCATCAAATGCTGGCTTTACAAATTTTGCATACTGCATCCAAATCACTGAAGTGTTAGCATAAATTAAAAAGGATAATTATGGAATAACTGCCAAAAATGCTGAAGTGCGTCTAATTTTCAGCACCAGTCTCATTAAATTGGAAGTAGAAAAATGTAATCGCCAAAAGAATTGGGGAAGACAAATTTCTGTTAATTAAATTCGACATGATGGGAAAAAAGCCACTACTTGAAATGAAACAATAACTCCAAGGTAGTTTCCAAGATGGGATATATGTTCAAACAGGAAAGCCATTGATAATAGTATAGAATTATTACTAACTAGAGTAGAAATCTATCACCATTTTCAAGAAATTGGTAACCTGATCGAGAACAGCAGCAATATCTCTACCCTTCTCAACAGTATCACGCCTTATCCTCCTTGCTAGACGAACATCAGCATCTGCACTGAAAATATGCAATGTCAGGCAACAATTCAACTGATTTATATAGGAACATGAGGATAAATTTTGAAACCACCCATTAATTGCAGCTTTAGTAAATTAAATATTCAGGTCAAAATAAATTATCACAGTTCCCAATACTATAGCAAAATTTATAACGCATCAATTTGTCCTACAAAAAATCCCACCAATGCATATGCTAAAGTCCTAAGACAGTAGGTTAAACTTATACTTTTTGAAAAAAAAGAAAGTAAGAATCCATTTGGAGAGAGAAGAGTGTGGCTCAGTATTTTTGTCATGAGCAAGCTTGTTTCCAAGAAGCACAGCACAATAGCATCTTACTAAGTATAGAGGAACAAAGACCTGTATCAACAAATATTTTCATGTTCATCAACTCTCGAATGCGGGGGTCATGAAACACAAGTATTCCTTCCAAAATGATGACATCTGAAGGGTTAACCTACAATAGATAAATAATTGTATTTAGCCTGTGCAGCATCTAATGAACATCATGGGAAGATAAAGTAACTTGAAGAAAAACAATCAGTAAAGGTATAGATAAACATCCTCAAATATAGACTCCTAAAAGATTGGCAACATAGACTAGTGAATTGGCAGTTATATTTTAAAAGAAGTAATGTTGAAATCTTTCGGCTTGATTTACAAGATGTGTACCCTTCTCGGTGGCAACACATCATTTTTGTAACTCTTGAAATCATACTCTGGAATGTTTACAGCCTGGCCATGCCTCAGCTTCTCCATGGAACTTAAAAGCTGTTCCGTGTCAAACGCATCTGGTAGTATCAATGTGACATACAAATGATGGACACTCAGTAATGAGCCATACATAAGCAGCAAGAATAGCAAAGTATCAAATATGATGTAGTATGCGCTTGAGATTGAGATGACAAGCATAATGCCCTGAATCCTACATTTGGAGTTTTTTCATGCACAGGATATTATACTATTCAAAATGGTGCGGAAATTAAAAGCCGGGTTCCTGCATTATCCTCTCATATATTTAAGCAGTCAAATCTACTATTGAAAAACAGGTTTGTACTTAATAAAATGTATATAAAATGATAAAGTGAGACGAAGACAAAAAGGTCAAATTATAAACTCCAATGTTGAAAAACTAAAAATGTAGTGTATCTAGGCACCATAAGCAATTCACAATCAGTCATCTCATCTATAATAAGAACAGTAAACAGGCAGATTTGAACGTACCAAGATGGTCAAAGTTGTACTCGTTTACTCTTGTGAGATCATCAGGAGTTAAATTATGGTAGAAAGAGTCCTGGCATATCATCACTATTAACAAATGATGAAGATCCAAAAGCACCCAGCTAAAAAAATAGAACTAAAAACCATTGCTAATAAATGACATTCTCCCAAATTACCCTTAAAATGGGAACTTAAGTTAGTGGCAAAATAATTGCGACCTACATTATTTTCACTATCAGTATATATTGGAAGTCAAAAGGTACTTCATTTTATACCTAAATTTTTCTAACCATATACTACAAGACCTACAGGTTTTGAAAATGTTTACCTGATTAACCAGAACGACACGTTGATCATGAAGTTGCTGAATAATCATATCACAAACAATAGTCTTACCAGAGGCAGCTCCCCCAGAAACTCCTTCAACATAATTAAGAAAAATAACGTTTGAAACAAAAGATGGCCAACTAAAACGAGTTCAATGAATAGAGGATACTAGAAACTTACGAAACTATCATAGAAAGATTATTAAAAATAACATAAATCTTATATAAAATAGAACAAAGCAAAGTATTCTCTATCAACGTCTAATTTCTTGACGATGAGCAAGAAGGTGAGATCTTTCATTCAATAATTTATAACTGATAATATGAGTTCCTTAACTTCCACCAGGACGATATAAAAGAAATTTAAAACAACATGCATTTTCATTTTAGATGAGGAACAAACTAAAAGGCATTATGGGAATGAATTGAGTAACGTTTATCAAATATTATCTAAATGGGAACGTCATACAAGGTCTCTCCAGGAAATGCATTGATGAAAGTACCTGTGACATGCCCCTTCAATCATATGAACAGAACAATTGTTATGCTTACAGTGTAACAAATGAGAAAGAAACAGTTTTCTCTTTACATAGGCCTTGGAATACCAAAATTCCTATGAAAATCAGTCAACACAATTATTGGCATACGCCACAAACAGAAATTTCAATATGAGGATATCCAAAACAACTGCCAATAATATTTTTACACAGAATTCATTCATTTTAAACTTCCCATTGTGCATTCTTACCGTCACCGTCTTTTCTGCAAAGCTCAGATGTAAAACACGATTGCGTATGTATGTGCTTGTGTGTGGAATGTAACATTCTCTCTTACCAATTACAAAAGGCTGGTGATCTATGTTTTCAGTCGCTGAAACTGAAAGTTGATCCTCCAGTTCATTAAGTTGCTTCAAATTATTCAAGTGCAGTCCAGAAAAATGAACCCCTGAGGAGGCCTCTAGTAAATCCACCACTGAAGTAGAACCCATGAGCGGAAACCTACACAATAAGATAATGAATAAAACATCAACAGAAGTACCTGTTGCCACGATTTACCACAAACAAAAACAGCTTTTTAGTCCACTAGCAACTGTTCCTCAACCAAACCAAGAAAAGGCATAGAATTCTGTCTTTTTGCGTATGTCAAACGAGTCCATGAATACAAGACAACCAATCCCAGCATAAGGGGCATAGGACATTAGGTCTAGTAGCTCAATAGTGTTACGATACTCCAAGTGCAGTAAAAAAATTTCAATATATCTGACATTTCATATCATCCATGGCTATATGAGAGAGTTTTTATTTTTAAATAATCAGCAAACTTGTTAGATAATGAACACACAAACATGCATTCAGTAACGAAGTCAGTATGATCTACATTATTCGCACTTTACTTTAGCACTCCATCCCGCAAAAATTAGAAATTTCAACCAAAATTCAAACATGACGCGAGCAGAGTGGAATGCAATGGTACTCACAGCATGGATGAGATTTGAGAATTTGCCGCAAAATCACAATGGCATCAAACAAACTAAGAAAAGAGAAAACTTCTCAAGAGACGCTTTGCCTTCATATCGGGGCATTGAACTATACATTTTTCAAACAAAAATTAAATAGATTCAGAAGCAGTTGAAATCGAACCATTGTCAAAATTGCGGTCACGAGCGAATCAGTCATGAAACAAAGCAAGCAGAATAGGAACAAAATCAAATATGATCAGTATATAGATCTCAAGCAGAGATAAAACCATGATAAATCTAATGGAAAAAACTCAAATAGCAGAAAAAAAAGAAAATCAATGAGACAGAATGATCATCAAGAATGCAAAATCAGAAGCAAAGAAAGATCAGTGAAGAATCGCCATAAATGTACCCAATGAAGCGAAGCAGAGCGAGAGAAAGAAAGCGAAAGAGAGAGTTCGTGGGAGAGAAATTAGAGAGAGAATTGGAGGCGAAGCTTCAGAGATTAGAGAGAAGAAGAGAGTCTAGTCCGAGTACAGTGCCTGACAAGCAGATAAGTTGGACGCTAGTCGCTATATATAGTGGAGCCGTAGTGGAGGGAGACCTTGTACCTGAGTATTTATCAGAAAGAAAAGCCCTAGTTTCGAAGAAAATTACGAAGAGTGCCACGCCTTCTCTTTTACGTACCCACTCTGTACTAGTACTGTTGTTACTGCAAGCGGATAGAATGAAGCTAGATGTAGATTCCAACGTGGCACTGAATCAGATTTCAAAAGTGGGCCCCAGTCGCAGTCCTACTTCCAACGCTCTATATTGTTTTATTCAAGGTTCAATTTAAATTCAATCATTTAATTCTAAAAACAATTATATCTCTTAATTAACTCTCATCATTTTCTCTCTCCTTTTCACATTTTTCTCTCTCCTAATTACTTCTTCTCAATTTTTTTTCTTGGTTTTAATCCTGAGAAAAATGGATAAGATATACTATGAATATATTATATTTTGAGTATTTTGAAAAATGACTGAAGAAAAGAATAGTAATGGATTTCGGCTCATTTTTTGTTAGTCTGGATTCAGTTTTTATTCGCATCTTTCGTTGTAAACCTAGTTTTGAACTAGACGATCTGGGTTCTCTCCGAAGACCGAGTCGTTCGATCCGACATTTCTATCTTTCTTAGTTCTCGAGTTGTGACCGCAACTTTTTGAGAGTTGGAGCGAAGAAAGAGAATAGAAGATAGAGATTTGATATTGCAACACATATATTCATTGTGATCCATCTCTTAGCTCTAAATTATACAAATTGGAAAATAACATTGAAGTGTGTCTAGTTGTTTTAACATTACAAAAAACGTGACACTAGCTAAAGTAAAAGCATTCGACTTAAAATAATGCTTGAAATTAGTTGACACGTCATCAATGTTTGGTACCGTAAGTGGATTAAAGTTGGAAATCTGATTTGGTTGGTTCTTGTGAGTTTCATGTTTGGGTCCTTTTAGAAGATTGGTCTCATGAAATGGGCTCTCACCTCTCATGTTTGGACCATTGCTGAGCCCCAATCCCACTTCGAGTCATGTTTGAAACTGATGAATTCGTTTTGATTTGGTTCGATTATAGCTCGTATCAAAACTGAACTTCTGTTTATAGGAGGTGGAACCTTTGCCTTTTGGTTTTGACGAAAATGGAGAAAACTAGGAAAATCGACTTCAAGAAATCAATCTAAATCTAAGACCAAACCCTTCAAAAACTAGTACTAATTTGTGACAAACCAGACTAAACTTGAAAGATCTAACTATCAAAAACCACTGACAACCCGACCAGAACTTGAAAACCAAGGGCCGAATGCGAGAACCTGTCAATCCTCAAACAAAACATGGCTGCAATCGAATCAGAACTGAATTAAGAAAATCATTTCGGGTGCACTTCTTTGGCACCAAATTACAGTCATCCTTAGAGCTCAGTCAATGCCCATACATTTTTCTTTTCTAATAATAATTAGACTGATTTAATAAATAATAGATAATGATATCGATTACTAATGTTTAAACTAAGAGACATTGATACACAAGATGTGAAGAAGAGATGATGATAGAATGTGGGGGTATATAATTAAGTATGCACGTATAAGTGCCATAATTGGGTTTTGCTTGCCACACTTGTTAAAGTGGGTGACCATTCAACTGGCATGCGCCAATGATGAACTGTGTAGGTCACCAATGTATCAACCATATGGAACCAATGCAAATGACTATCTTTCTAAGGTGGATAAACTTTTCTTTACTCCATAAAAAATGGTCAAATACGTATTTTATGTTTCGTTATTGCCGATGGATTTTCATCGTCTTCAAATACAGTATAACGTATTCAAATATATACATTATTGATTATTATTATATTGCAATATAATTTTTTTTTATTGTATTTTATTTTATTTTATTTTATTTTATTTTATTTTATTTTATTTTATTTTATTTTATTTTATTTTATTTTATTTTATTTTATTTTATTTTATTTTATTTTATTTTATTTTATTTTATTTTATTTTATTTTATTTTATTTTATTTTATTTTATTTTATTTTATTTTATTTTATTTTATTTTATTTTATTTTATTTTATTTTATTTTATTTTATTTTATTTTATTTTATTTTATTTTATTTTATTTTATTTTATTTTATTTTATTTTATTTTATTTTATTTTATTTTATTTTATTTTATTTTATTTTATTTTATTTTATTTTATTTTATTTTATTTTATTTTATTTTATTTTATTTTATTTTATTTTATTTTATTTTATTTTATTTTATTTTATTTTATTTTATTTTATTTTATTTTATTTTATTTTATTTTATTTTATTTTATTTTATTTTATTTTATTTTATTTTATTTTATTTTATTTTATTTTATTTTATTTTATTTTATTTTATTTTATTTTATTTTATTTTATTTTATTTTATTTTATTTTATTTTATTTTATTTTATTTTATTTTATTTTATTTTATTTTATTTTATTTTATTTTATTTTATTTTATTTTATTTTATTTTATTTTATTTTATTTTATTTTATTTTATTTTATTTTATTTTATTTTATTTTATTTTATTTTATTTTATTTTATTTTATTTTATTTTATTTTATTTTATTTTATTTTATTTTATTTTATTTTATTTTATTTTATTTTATTTTATTTTATTTTATTTTATTTTATTTTATTTTATTTTATTTTATTTTATTTTATTTTATTTTATTTTATTTTATTTTATTTTATTTTATTTTATTTTATTTTATTTTATTTTATTTTATTTTATTTTATTTTATTTTATTTTATTTTATTTTATTTTATTTTATTTTATTTTATTTTATTTTATTTTATTTTATTTTATTTTATTTTATTTTATTTTATTTTATTTTATTTTATTTATAAATATATACTATGTAACAACTCACAATAAAACTAAAAGTGAGTAATTAATGTGAGTAGTGTTTAAATGAAAACTATAATATGAAATAAAATTAAATAATATTACGTTTCTTAAAATATTATCTGACCAGTAAAATAATTAAGATGTAATTAATTTAATAAATTATAAATAATTAATTTATTATATTAATTATATAAATTATCTTTGATACGTCAATATTCTTTTAAAATAATAAAAAAAAACGTAACATTATTGGCGATGGTCAATGAAATATAACTTTAAAATCAGCAGTTAAGATGCAGTCAATCCACGATGTCGTGACGTGCAGTATTTTACTCTAGACTCACTCCAACAAGACAACGTCTCCAACGTTTCAATTTCAAAGTTATGATCCTCTCTCTCTCTCTCTCTCTCTCTGGCAATTAATAAGCCTTTCTAAATTTGAAAGCTCTGCATTGAAGAAAGGCACGGGAGCCCTGCTTCAGCTTCCATTTTTAAGCATCTTCATCAGATAGATCTATTTTCAACTTGCTCCTTCAACTTGTGCTCTTTTTCTTTCCCTCTGTTTTCTTGGACTTTCCCGGAAAATCAAGAACTGGTCTTTGCGGGTGAGAGAGAGCTGAAGCTTAGCTTTTCTACTCGCTGCTTCCTTTTCATCCTTGTTTTTGAAGACCCAGATTCTTATTTTTCTGCTTTCGAACGATTTATGATTTGTTCGATCAGTTATCTTCCTCTGTAAGAACCCGTTTTCTTTGTTTTTACAGCAGTCTCCGGGAGTTGCAGACAATGCCGCAAGAGAGCTATTCCGGCTCCATTTTCACGTCACCTGGGAAGAACTTGAGAGGGCTCAAAGCTCTAGTTTGTAACAACAACGAGGCTTCCTTTACCGAGGAGATTATCAACGACGATGAGTTGGCTCAGAGGAAAGCTGGAGAAGCAGGTATATTTCCATTTCAAAAGCATCTCTCTACTTTTTTTTTTTTGGTAAAACGACCGTATTCTTCTGCTTTTACCCGAGGCAAACCAGAAATTTCTTGCTCTTTTAATCAGTATTTCTTTGAAAGGCTTATTCTTCCTTGTAATGGGTTTTGAAATGGATCGTTTGTTAAGGTGTAATTTCTACTAATTCAGTTCAGAAATGAATGTAGCTGAAAATATTTGTTCTCTGGCAGCCATTTTCGGCAAAATTTCTGAACTATAATAAAAAAACATATATAAAATCATGTAATCATTCTCTCCTTTCTTTTCTTCGTTGGAATATTGTTAGAATAGTGAAATAATCGTCTACGATTTTGAAAAGTTGGGAAAAGAAGAAAAGGAAAAAGCTTATGTCATCACCATTGATGCTGGATAGCGTGATTTTGATTTAAAAAAAATGGAGGAACATCATTGAAAAAAAGAAAGAGGTAGTACCCATGTTTAATGAGTAGGTCCAAAAGCAGCCGAAAGCATGTGGAATAGTTCTTATATTTACTAGTGGTAATCAAATATGTTCTTGTGATTAATATCAATAACTTCTCTTCAAAGCAACAGTTTTCTTTTAATGGCGGAATTGAAATGATTATAGACAACCCATTTCAACAATTGTTTCAACCTTCTGTCTTGATTTTGCCTTCAGCTCAATTTAACTCAGTTTCATATGATGAATTTGTATTAAGTTGTTCAAATCATTAAAAAAACTTTCTAATTTGGCTGCTTAGGAAGAAATTGTTTCTGCTTATGATCAAAGCTCTATCGTTGAATTGAATTCTGGAAAGGTTGGGGCAGCTCACTTGTTTTAGCACTATGTTGGTAAATTCATTTCAGCTTCAAGGAGGAGCCAAGCAGCGGAATGGCTGCGTCGGATGGACCATGGAGCATCGGAATCACTCTCCAAAGAGCCGTCGGAAGAAGGATTCTGCCTCGCCCTTCGTAACGGTCTAATTCTGTGCAATGTTCTCAATAAAGTCAATCCCGGAGCAGTCTACAAGGTTGCTTTCATGGGTTTTTCGTCATTTCTTGTAGGCCTAATGAATTTCAGGCTTGATTGTATGAATGAAATGTGCCATTTTTCAAGAACAGGTGGTGGAAAATCCAGTAATAGCTGTTCAGTCAACTGAGGGAGCCGCTCAATCTGCCATTCAGTATTTTGAGAACATGAAGAACTTCTTGGATGCTGTTAAGGACATGCAGCTCTTGACATTTGAAGCATCTGATTTGGAGAAGGTCTCTCTTTTTCTTGTCTGTTACACTTTACTATGCTTCTTTAATGTAGTTTCGATGAATTGTCACACTACTTAATCAATGTTTCATAACATTTGATTAATGTATAGGGAGGTTCTTCGAATAAAGTTGTGGACTGCATTCTCTGCCTAAAAGGGTATTACGAGTGGAAGCAAGCAGGCGGCATTGGGGTTTGGAGGTATGGAGGGACGGTCAGGATCGTGTCCTTGCCGAAGGAATTGCCCTCCTCCTTGATTGGAAGTGAGAGTGCCGATGAGTCGATCGATGAATCCGAATCATCACGATATGAGCAGCTTTTAGAGTTTCTCAATTATTCCAACGAGGTTTCAGACGAAGAATCGAGAATTGCCAATACTATGGCCTTTCTTTTTGATCATTTTGGACTTGGACTTCTTCAGGCTTACCTCCAAGAGAGTCATGGATATGAAGACTTGCCTCTGAGTACAATGGTAGGTAAGACGATGAACCCTTTTGATTGAAATAAGATCAACTTTAATTTCTATCAAAAAATTGATTCGTTTAAGGATAAAATCGATTGCAGACGATCGATATGTTGTTGAGTAAGGTTGTCAAGGATTTGTCTGCCCTGCTGGTTTCTCAAGGGACTCAGGTAGTTTCTGAGATTTTGACAGAAAATATAACTTGAAATCTCAAACCTGTACTCACTCCACTATTGTTTAACTACAACTTGTTACAGCTTGGACTTTTTCTGAAGAGAATATTGAAAAATGATGCTGGATTTCTATCGAAATCTGAATTTATGGAAATCATTGGCCAATATATTGCGAACAGAAGGAGCCTCGTATCGAACGATTTCTCAAAATTCTGTGTATGTGGAGGTAAACTTGAGGTTGTTCAGCAAAAAGATAGTGTTTCAGATGGCTATGGAGAATTGATGGACATTCAGAATAGACAGCTCCAGGTACTAATCTGTTGCGATTCTGCCTGTTTCTTTACTTTTTTTATGAATGCAGCCAATTATTTACTGTCTTCTCATAATCTTCGAATCGTTTTAGATGTTGAAATCGTCATTCCAAGAATCAAAACTAGAAATCAAGCAGATTCACGCGAGTTGGGAGGAAGAACTAAGAAGGCTAGGTGAGAAAGTGATCATCGTTTTGTATCAATCAACTATAGCAAGATTAAATCAAACAAAGTGATCATCATTTTCAGTTGCCTTTCCTCGATTTTTGCAGCTCATCATCTCAAATCGCTCGAACAAACTTCTTCCTCCTATGAGAGAGTCCTGCAAGAAAATCGGCAGCTTTACAATCAAGTCCAAGATCTTAAAGGTGAAACAAAATAAAACTTCGTTTCTCGACTTCTACATGTTGTTCTTCCGGCAACATAACTTCAACTAGGTCTCTTAAGATGATGGATATTGTTTAATGCACAGGTACCATCAGGGTCTATTGCAGAGTGAGGCCATTTTTACCAGAGCAATCAAATGTGCAGTCTACTGTGGACTATATTGGAGAAAATGGAAATATTATGATTGTAAATCCACTGAAGCAGGGCAAAGATGCAAGAAGAGTGTTTTGCTTCAATAAAGTATTTGGAACAAATGTCACACAAGGTACATTTCGTCGCTTATATTCGTGCATTAAAACTTGATGTATTTAAAATTTCGGACGATGGGTATGTTGGCGAAGTGTCGAACTTGCTCGTTTGAGAGGATTAGCTGTTTCTTGAAGTTTTTCTTGAAAACGGCTTTTCAAAACACATTTGGTTGAACAGTTTTTCGGAGATATAAACATACAAAACTTTTTTATAAGACCAATTTGCAAACAAGATATATATGTATGTCTAGTTATGGCTTTTCCTCAAAGGGACGATGGTTTACGAACTTGCAAAGGATCGAAGAGTGTATAGATTTTGGAGTAGATATATGCATATATATCTTTCAGAGATTTAACCATTTTGATGTAATTATTCGCAGAGCAAATATACGATGACACTCAATCATTGATTAGATCCGTTTTGGATGGATTTAATGTATGCATATTTGCGTATGGACAAACCGGCTCTGGGAAGACTTATACAATGGTAAATGCAGAAGCTATTTTATAGCTGTAGTACAATTTATAGAAGAGAATTTTTTTTGGAAAAGATTTCAAAAAAAAGAGGGAAAGGTTCAAAAATAGATGTCTCTTATTCATATTATAGCTCATACTTGCATTCTTTCATTGCAATATTTGCAAAACCGATATGATAGTATGCCTTTTTTCGTAGAGTGGCCCTGATCTTATGACCGAACAAACATGGGGTGTAAACTATCGAGCTCTACGCGACTTATTTGAGATATCCAAGACAAGGGTGAAAATGATAAAATATGAAGTTGGCGTTCAAATGATTGAAATTTATAACGAACAAGTGAGGGATCTTCTAGTCAGCGATAGCTCCAACAAAAGATATCCTCGATCTTCTAGTCAGAGTGCTATTTTGTTATTTGAATTTTTCTTGGCTTTTTGTTGGAAAAATTCTACTTTTTACTTTCATTTCCTTAACTTCTTGAACATTGGATATAAGAAACAACTCTCAGTTAAGTGGACTTAATGTCCCAAATGCAAGCTGGGTTCCAGTCACTTGTACTCAAGATGTTCTTGATTTGATGAAGATCGGCCATGGCAATCGTGCTGTAGGTGCTACTGCTCTAAACGAGCGAAGCAGCCGGTCTCATAGGTAGAGGCTTTCTCTTCTTCTTCTTTTTTCTTCTTATAGTCCAAGCTTATTTTGCTATAAGTTTGTTAAATCATTGCAAACATTGGTTTCTTCTTGCAGTGTTTTAACAGTTCATGTTCTTGGGAAAGAGTTGGTCTCTGGATCCATTCTGAGAGGCTGTCTCCATCTGGTGGACTTGGCTGGAAGTGAGAGAGTGGATAAATCTGAGGCTGTGGGAGAGAGACTGAAGGAAGCTCAACATATAAATAGATCTCTCTCTGCACTTGGAGATGTCATTTCAGCTCTCGCGCAAAAAAGTGCTCATATTCCTTACCGAAACAGCAAGCTTACTCAGTTGCTGCAAGATTCCTTAGGTATTGTTTTCTTTTCTTAATAAGTTCAGTTATTTGATGCATAGTGAACCAAGAAAAGTGCAGACTCCTTGCTGTTTATCTTCTTTTTTTCAGCTATTTTTGTGTTCTATTATTAGGAGGGCAAGCCAAAACATTGATGTTTGTCCACATAAATCCCGACGTGAATGCACTCGGCGAGACTGTAAGCACGCTCAAGTTTGCCGAGAGAGTTGCATCCATAGAACTAGGCGCTGCTCGATCGAATAAAGAAAATGGTGAAATCAGAGAATTAAAGGAGGAGGTTAGCATTCTTGTCACATAATATTCGGTTTACTTTTAACAATCTTTCAGTCTTCCTTGAGTAACTTCTTATTTATTCAGCTATCAAGCCTTAAGTCAGTATTGGAGAAAAAGGAAGCAGAAATCGAGAGATTGAAGAGCGCAAATGCTCGAACAATTGTAGAAACTCAAAAGACAAGACCTGTTTCTCCCTTCCCAATGCCAAGATGTGGTATTTCTGCCAGTTTGAGGCCTGAAAATGGTCAAGTTGCTGATCCTAGAAGCTCAGGGGTAAACTCAGTAGGATTGTATCTACTGCAAATATTTGCAAATGGTTTAGTCTAAGATATAAAACCATAACTCTGCTTTGTGTTTTTGATGGATTTTGTAGGCCAGAAGCTGTTCTTCAGGTAAGCACAGAAGGTCGAGATTTCCCTCTGTGCTTACAGAAAAGGAGATCATTCCAAAGATTCATCTGCTATCCGAACAGAAATCAGACAGCTCGGGAAAAACGAGCTCGCCATCTCCACCGGTTAGAAGATCACTATCAACAGACAGAGGCAGCATCATTAGAAGCAAGATTAAGAATAATGGAGCTATTGAGAATCAACCAATATTGAAGTTTCCTTTTCCGTCGAGAATTCCTATCAACAAATCTGTCTCAACAACGGCAATACCTTCGATCGATAAGAATGGAACAAACGACAAAGTTTCTGATGTGTTTTTGAACTTGCAAAAAGTGACTAGTTCGGAAAAAGTTTTCTCAGAGCAAGAAGAGGAGAATTTTATGCAAGCTCTCAATGGAAGGCAAGGTGGAATTAGGAAGAGCAGAATTGAGGGTAAGTCTAAAGCCAAACAGCATCAACTTCCAGTAGCTCGGATTCAGAATATTGACGAAGTCACAACATTGCTAGCTGATATAAACGTCCATGAGAAGGCTCGAAAGAACGAGTTCTCCGAGAGGGAAAATGATCTAATAGGATCTCAATCTTCCAGTAGAGACAACTCCGGCAAGCAAAACCGACAGAACTTCTCAAGAAACTCTCAAAATGTGGAACCAAGGTATCATCAAACCTTAGCTGCATTAGCTTCTTGTCTCTATTCCTTATCACACCCATTGTTAACTTGTTGAAGCTCAACTGCTTGTTTGAGTGCAGGGGAGCATCACCTGCAGTAGAATCCATGATGGCTGGGAAGCTTGAGAACAAGCTACCAAATGGCGGAATTCGCCATACGAAGGAAGGAAACAACACAACAACCGTTTCGAATTCAAGATGGAGCCGAACTTCGCCTCGCGGAAAATATTTTGTTTTGCCTTGAGGAAAGAAACATATTTTCGTTGTTTCGATTCAAATTTCAACCGTTTCTCTTTGTTTTATCTTGTACAGTGAGAATTATAGTTGAACTTCCTGCACTGAATGAATCTTTGCATCCATCTCACTCGTGAGAATGCACAACAATATCCAGAACAAACATTGTTTAGACATCAATCAATACCCGGCTATATCTTCAAAGGAAAGACTAGATTTATCTCAGATTAGAGAAGAATAATTTACAAAAGGACATTTATAGAAAATATGAATTTTTTGTTATGTCTTTTGGATTGTGTTGAAATTGAACTCGAATCTAAAAAAAGAAAAACGTGAAAATAGAATATTGAGATTCATGTGAAAATTTTGTTTTGAAAAAATAATTATAAACAGAAGAGAAAATTCACTGTGATCAAATCAAAATACAATTAAATTTTGAGATTCAACTAAACAATATGTATAATAATATTAAAAAAATCATAATATTGGATATAGGCCCAACCTGACCTGACACAACTAAAATTCAGGTCCACCGAGCTCTAACATATTGAGTAATCCCACGATATCATATACAAAATTAAAGAATGAAGGGTTTAAATATATCTTGATAGTTCACCGATGGTCTATTAATGATATTCTCATATACTTTCTATCCCAGGAAGAGAATGAAAGATATTTTGAGGTAATATATGAGAATTTTGTTGGAGAAGTCAAATGGTTATGGCCAGACTCGATCTGCCTTTGCCTGGTTTAGTTCATCTCGGTTCACCTTAACCTATGCATGAAATAGTGTTTTCTTGTCCTCCTATGGGCATGTGGACTCACTATATTGTCCTTGTGGCAGCTCGCACTGTAAAGGCAAGGGTGACCTAAAAAGCTGTTGATTGTGAAGATCCTGCCCATACTAGTAGGGTGTACAATCCCACATCGCTTGAAAGAGTAGAAATTGAGTATTTTATAAGTAGAGTTCTCTTCCTTACCCACTACAACGCGTTTTGGGCTATCTTCAAAAATAGATTTGTGTAAACTCCGCCCAAAGCAGACAATATTGTATCGGGAGCACCGGGGGACTCTACAAATGGTATCAAAGGCAATTTCCAATAGAAAGTGTGACCAACAAGGACATCGGGGCCTCAAGGGAGGGTGATTGTGGCAGTCCGCCCTGTGAAAGCAAGGACGACCCAAGATTTTTTTTGATTGTGAGAGCTCAGTTCATACTAGTGGGGTGCACAATCTCACATCGTTTGAGAGAGTGAAAATTATGTGCTTTATAAGTAGAGTTCCCCACCATACCTACTACAACGCATTTTGAGCCAATTACAAAAATAAATCTGTGCGGATTCCGCCAAAAGCAGATAATATTGTACCGAGAGCATCCGGGAACTCCACAGATGGTATCAGAGTCAATTTCTAATCGGAAGTGTGACCAACAAGGACGTCAAACCCTCAAATGAGGGTGATTGTGGCAGCCCACCCTATGAAAACAATGACGACTCAAATTTCTATTGATTGTGAGGGCTCAGTTCATGCCAGTGAGGATGCACAATCCTACATCGTTTAAGAAAGTAAAAATTGGGTGCTTTATAAATAGAGTTTCCCTCTTAACTTACTACAATGCGTTTTGAACTAACTTTAAAAATAAATATGCGCAGGTTCCGACCCAAAACAGAAAATATTGTACTGGGATCATCGGGGACTTCCCAGTGCTACATGAGGAAACCCCTGTTAGAGTGGCTTTAATACTAACTTAAATATCATAATCCTGACCTTGATTCCTCCACAATAGTCAACAATACAGCCTCTATTTTGCGCATGTAGGCAGTGTTAAAGGAGGGGATCCGAGAAGTTGATGCAGATAAAGCTGTAAAATTTGGTTGTTTCTTATAGTTAATGGACCATCTATTAGTTCAGGCCTCCAACCAATGGCTTAAAAGGACGTGATGGAGACGGGCCGAAAGAAACCCAAAAGTGTCGATGGATTTGTACTCTGTAGGATCTAATTAGTTCCTTATTGTCAAAGTTAGAACCAGAGTATCCTTTTTCTCATTCCATATGATCAAAAGAAGGATAAATCTTGAAATAGCTAATGCCATGGGCTTCATGTTGTGCAAAATATTTCGCAAGTGTACGAGTCGCAACAAGTAATACAGTGATAAAATAGAGTGTCGAACCCACGAGGACTTGTAATTAATAATCGAAATAACTACTCTTAATTCTAAAATTGAACACACGTTTTTATGATTTTCAAAGATTAAAACTAAAATAAACAATTAAAATAATTAAAATAAACTAAAATAAAATAGTGCAACAAATAAAATGGGATTAAATCAAATTGATAAAAACCTAGGTACTACGATTTCACCAAGACAATATTTATTTCCGTTCTTCGCAATTATATTCATAAATATTCTTCCTATGTTGATGATCGATTTCACTAAATTCTATCACAATCTCTCTCGAGCATTGCGTAGTTTATCTGATTAATGGGTTATCACTTCTCAGTCTCAAATCCTACATTAATCAAATACAAATAAATCAAGAAATCACAGTGATCACACCAATACCGTAACTATCTCTAGCCTACGTATATTCATGACATTAATTTCAGTGCTCGGATATTTATCACCTCTCGGTCTCAAAACATCCCAAACATCAAGTAAAGATTGGCCAGAAATTTACAGGCTTTAAGAACAGAAATTAAATGCGCCAACAATATTGGAAGAAATACTCAATAAATATAATTAAACGAAGAACATAAAATAATCATCGTCCGGCTACATCGTAGCCCTAGAATAAAAGGTTAGTTCATGCTAGAATGAAAATAAACTATAGAATTCATAATTAAGTTGTAGAAATTAAAAGAAAAGAAAAACAAAAACTAAAATGTGAAATCGCTTCTCTTTCAAAGTAAATCTCCTCCCTCGCTGCTGCTCTCCAAATCGCAGAAGACCTTCTCGCCAGAATCGCCCAACGCCGAAGACCGAAAGCCGATCGCTCTTCGCCTTGCCGAAGCTCTCAGAGTCGCCGACAATCACCGATTCTGCAGCGCGCCAGAATTCCGTCTCTCAAAATTTGCAGAATCGATCTCTGCTATGTGTAAAAAAATCGCCGACAGAGAATGCTCTGTGGGAAATTATAGCCGAATCCACTGCTTCTTTCCAAAATTGCTCTTTGCTTTACTGTAAAATTGCTCTCTGCTGCAAATCCAGACCCCAGAATCACCCAAATCCAGCTTATCTTCTGCCTCTTCCTTTTTGGTTTTTTTAGTTTCTTTCCTTTGATAGATCAATGATGAGATTTTTTTATTTCCTTCGATTGACGGTTCAGCTTAGAAGAAGTTAACTTTCCAAAATTGAATTAATGTGGCGATTGGTCGCTGGATGGTGGCGATTAATCGCCACCTTCTCTGTTTTCTTGGAGGGGATCCTTCGTGTTTGTGGCGATTGGTCGCTAGTAAAGTGGCGATTACTCGCCATCTCTTCTGTGTAAATTCACCAATTTTCTGTTGCTTTTGTGGCGATTGATCGCTGGATATTGTGGCGATCCTCTTTCTCTTCTTTTCTTTTCCTCTTCCTGTTTTTAATAAATTTCCTGTACAGTCACACAAAATATATCAAATCTCTTCAAATACTTGAGATAAACTTATCAAATCAAGTGTAAACGTATAAATAAGTGTGTAAAATACACACTTATCACTTCACATAAAAAAGATTCAAAGAGAAGATAAGCGTTGCTAATCAAAGATTAGCCGTCATTGGTGAAGAGTTATTTTCGAGGGTGGAGAGTTATAATCAAACAGCTCATACACATGTGGATGGAGGGTTTGTGTGAGGGACCATGTGAGTTGTGCTTGGAGTAAGTGGCTACCCCCCTCATCCCTTGCATTTCACTTACTCGTCACTTTCAACTAAGTCTTGCAATTCATGGGATTTAAGATGCCATCAAGATGCAGTAGGTGTCCTTGAATAATATCAAGACACTTTTCCCGTAATTCTTTTTTAATTTGCTTTTGAATAATGCGATGTTTATGTTCTATTTATACTATCGATTTTTATTTTACGACCTGTCAAATATTGATTTGTGTAATTAATGACTTATTCTAACTATTTATAATTTATTATATTAATTGCATCAATTAATGTTTGTGATGTCAGTAAAAAATAATCAAAAAGTATGAACATAAAGTAAATATAATATTACTTTTTTATATTTAGCAAATAATCACCATCACGACGTTTTAATTAGGATGGGCAAAACCGGATCGAAACCGCAGTTTTAGCCGAACCATGCAGTTTGGCCATGGTTCAGGCTACTATTGCCCACCCATGGTTCTGGTTCCAGTTTTGGTTCCAGTTCTGGAATTTCAAGAACTTTGTAGTATGATCCCGATTCCAATTACACATTTTCAAGAAAAAATTTAGAATCAAACTGTGAAACATGGTTTGGTCCTATTCGGTACCGAAACACGCTTCCAGCTTTGATTCCATATCTATGGAACCATAGGTCATGGTTCTGGTTTCGACTCTGGATTGGAAAGATCGAAGTGACCTGCGCCCACTCCTAATTTTAATTGTATAATACTCGAAAGGATTTTTATTTTTGAACTTCATAGATGCATGTGATCACTTAAATTTAATTGATTATTAGTAATAAATTAATTTTATATAATTCAACATGAAGTAATGAATCTGATCAAGCTATGGAGGATGAAAATCGTTATGTAGTTAAAGAGTTCAATTTTACAACCCCCACAAAGTGACAAAATTACATTTTTGCCTTTTGGGGGGTAAAACAAAACGGCCCTCTTCTCGCCGGCACGGTTCGCCGGAGTTTCCAACAACGGAGTCTTATCTGTGTATGCACAAAAACACGACAGATCATTCGGCTGGGATTATATGATAGAGTCATCGGAAAATGCAAAGGAGCAGTTAGAGGATCCTCCGAACTCTACATCACGAGCCGCCGGCGGGGGATTGAATCGCCGTCAATTCGCCCTTGGAAATGTCAAGATTCCGGCCTCGCAGATTCGACATGGCGGATTTCCTTGAGCATCGCGACCACGTCCTTCATCGCTGGACGATCGTGCGCTCTGATGCTTATGCAGAGGAACGAGACGGCCAATGTTTGTACCATTTCATGGCTGGTAGGATCGGCTCTTCCTCTGAGCTTTGGATCGAGAATATCTGTTGGATCTCGTTTTTTCGCCAAATGATCCCGAATCCATTGAACCAGGTGAGCTCCTCCCGGTAATGATGGATCCAATGGATGCCGACCTGTTAGAACCTCGAGAAGAACTACACCAAAACTGTATACGTCGCTTTTCTCTGTGATTCTCTGCATTGATGCGTGCTCTGTGATTTGATCACAGAAGAATGGAAATGGAGGAGCGAAGATTAAAAAAAATGGTTATGATGATCAAACAACGATGGATTAGATGGAAAACTTTACCTGGAGCCATATATCCATAAGAACCAGCGAGATTTGGTCTTTGACCAGGTTTGGAGAAATCATCGCCGCCATTTCTCTTTACAATGCTGGCTAATCCAAAATCAGCGAGGTAAGGTTGATAGCCAGGACCCAGAAGCACATTCATGGCTTTCACATCTCCATGCATGATTGGAGGAACACAGTCGTGATGAAGGTATGCCAGGGCATGGCCTACGCCTAAAACAATGTCGTATCTACTCTCCCATTCTGCTGCTCCTTTTCCAGCGCCATGGAGTAATGAGCTGAGGCTTCCATTGGGGAGGTAATCGTAGAAGAGCAGCTTCAGATTCCTATTTGATCCCCACCCCAAAAGGCGGATGATATTCTTGTGCCGTGTCGAACTGAGAGTCTGAATTTCGGTAGTAAAGGCTCCAGATTCTTCAGATGACCACATTTTCTTTACTGCTAGAGTTTCTGCATTTGGAATTGTTACTCGATATACAACTCCAGAACTTCCAGTTCCGATTACATTGGATGAGGTTAAGTTCCTCACGATGTCGTTGATGGAGAATTCAAATTTTTGGTAGAAAGTCATCTCCCATTGGTCATCTTCTCTTAAAACTTTGCTAGCCAGGCGAGTGCGAAAAAGCATGTAGATTGCTAGCAGGATTAGTACTGCACTGGAACTAGTTAGAATTGCCATTACTAGCTTCATGACTGATCTGCTTCTGCTGGTGGAAGACATCTTGTCGGCCTGAGTTACAGCTCTTCCGGACATGGACAGACCTTTGTTTCCAGTGATGTCACTAAGAGGGAGGTTACGAAAAAATGGGGTATGTGGCAATTCACCTGAGAAGTCATTGAAGGAAATATTCAATGAGATAAGGTTCTGAAGTTGCGCAAGAACGCTTAAGTTTCCCCATAGCTGGTTACGGGAAAGGTCAAGAACTCCTAGCTTGTCGAGGCTGGAAAATTGATCTGGGATCTCACCGGAAAGTTGGTTACAGCTTAGATTGAGGGAGATTTCCAGTGATGGTATTTGACCCAGTTCCTTTGGAATCACACCGGAGAAGCCATTGTTTCCAACGTTCAAAAGTTGCAGCTTACTGCAAGAAAGAATCTCTGCAGGAAGTCTGCCGGAAAGTTGGTTGTTTTCTAAGTTGAGTTTTGTTAATTCAGTCAACAACCCAATTCCTTGAGACAGCTCACCAGTCAGCCTATTGTCTGAGATGTCCACAACCCGCAGAGTTGTGGGCAAGTTGTCAGGCACAGATCCAGTGAGCCAATTTGAATGGAGATCAAGAAACTCGAGGTTTTTACATCCGGATATGGACGGAGTAATTTCTCCGGCAAGATGGTTACTGCTCAAATCAACAAAATTTAGGACTTTCAACTTTCCGATCTCTGATGGAACAGTGCCTCCAATTCTATTTCCATTTAACCGAAACCTGTACAGATTTGTACAGTTTCCTATATCAGGAGGTATAAAGCCAGACAAATCATTTGAAATTAGGAGGATCTTAGTGAGATTTTTCAATCCAAATATCTGTTTTGGAACAGAACCGATGAGACTGTTGTAAGAGAGATCAAGAGCCTGAAGATCTTGGCAATCACCGAGAGTTTCAGGAATAGTACCCGTTAGATTATTCTGCCAGGCAAAGAAAATGATCAATCTCTTGAGATTGCCAATAAGAAGAGGTATGCCACCAGAAATATCATTGTTATCGACTTCCAGATGTGTGAGAGCTGTACAATTGGTGAGCTCAGATGGAATAGTACCTGAAATATGATTAACACTCAGTTGAAGCCCTTCGAGTTTGGGTAGCTCGCCAAAACTTTTTGGAATTCTTCCAGTGATAAAATTTTCAGAAAAGTCAATGAAAAGAAGCTCTCCGCAAAGACCAATCTCATCTGGAATTGAACCAACCAAGCTGTTCTGCCATAGCAGGAGATTCTGAAGCTTTCTCAGCTTACCTAAACTTCTGGGAATTGAACCCGAAATGGAATTCTGATACAAGTACAGATTCTGCAGCTCGCTGCAGTTTCCAATATCTTCTGGAATGGAACCAGATAATAGAGATGTGTAAATGGCAATTGTTTGTAGTCTTTTCAGCATTACAATGGAGGAAGGAAGAGCCCCTGAAATGCTTGTTTCGGCAAGGCCTAATATAACCAAGTTGCTGCAATTTCCTATCTCCCATGGCAACTCACCCTTCAGATTTTTGTTCCCCCCAGCTCTGAAAATTTGCAGCTTGCCAAGTGCTCCAATGCTTTTTGGAATTTCCCCATTAAGTTGATTGTCAAAGAGTGTCAGCTGCATTAAACTTGAAAGATTCCCTATATCTGAAGGAATTTCGCCTTCAAGAAAGTTCCCACTAAGGTATAGACTCTGTAGTTTGGGTAGTCTGCATATTTCATATGGGATTTCACCTGAAATGGAATTGTCGCTCATATCAATGTAGCTGAGCGCACGATATTCTCCAAATTCTTTTGGAATCTGTCCGGAAAGATTGGTTGAGGTGAGGGTAATTGAATTCAAAAACTTGAGAGAATGGAAATTTGAAGGTAGAAAACCCTGCAAATCCAGTGACCTGAGACTTATTTTGACTACAAATCCTTTGTCGCAGGTGACTCCAAACCAGTTGCATGGACTTGGGTCTGATGGATTCCATGAGTTGAGAGCTTCCGTCGAGCTGTTTAAACTGTTTTTCCATGCAAGAAGTATCTGCCCCTGTTCGTCAAGGGAGTAACCACAAGGAAAGAAGAGGGAGTTAATGCAAAGAAGAAGGGTGAATGAGAAGATATTGGGGGGAAGAAAGAGATTGAAATTCCTTAGAGTTGCAGGCATTTCTGATCCTGAGAGAGCATAAAACAGATGATCTGTTTTGGGATTGCAGGGGGGAGAACCCCATGGTTTGTTTATAGGAGAAAAGTAGAAGATCTGGATCGAGGAGCCCCCTCTTTATTCTATTATTTTCCTATTTAGTGGCTTTTTTTGTTTGGAGAGAGAGAGAGGCTTTCAATATCACTGTTTTGTTTTTATCCATGCGGCTACCTTTTCTATTTTCCTTTTCTCAGCCACTTCTTGGTCTACCCTGTCAACAATATTTGAAGAATTTCAAGAATAACCATGCTCTGTGGATCTCAAGACATCATCATAGGTAATTTTTACTTTGCAAGTTATTTTCCTACTTCAGAAATAAGCTTTTTAATGCATTAAACTGACTGAAGATTGTGGCTAGCGTCTATCGAATCCATGAAAAAGCGTAGAGGAGAGGAGATGGTTTGTGCGAAGCCAATCAAGTGGGCGATGATTCGGCTGCACAAGCAAATGCAACTTATGGGATTCTTTGCTGCATTGGTGTAGGAAAAACCGCTGGAATGCTGTTTGGGCTAATCTGGTGGGTAAATTTCTTGCTCAATGTAAATTTCACAACTAGTCTTGTCATAGAAATGAGTGATGAAAAGTGGAATTATTAGTAGTAATGCAAAGAAATATGATTGAATATAAGGATAATCCCCTTGAAAGCGATGGCTTAATACTCAAACCAACCAAACCCAATAACACATTGAATGTTTTAAGCTTTGTCATTTGTTAAACATGGTGGATTTTGTCTTCTTCAATAAGGCAGTCCTTTTAGAGTGGTCCTAAAATATGTGGTCACAGTCATCAAGCCGGCAATGAGCTTGCATTACCATCAATCATCAAACCCATTTTTCAGCAGCTTCTCTCTGATTTGATGAGTTAAAATAATTGTTTTCTTTCAGGGAAAAGCTGAATTTTACTTGAAGGGACATGGTTTTGTGCTCCTGCAGATGAAGAATTATGGCTACTTTTTGCTTCTCTGATCAGAGCATAGAATATGGCCGTCACGATTTAGCCAGGTAACAAATCCTAAGTTAGATCAAGATGTGACCTCTTGCGTAAATTTCAACGCCATCTATCATATTAGTTGGTGGTGCATATAATCGCTTCCTTACCATGAGATTCTACAAGAAATGACTTCTTGGGATCTGGGAAATGAGATGTAAGAGAGAAACTGCACATGCCTGAGGAATATAAGAAGAACAATATAGTTTTAAAAAGCTGCAAATCTGGGCCGTTTCAAGGTTAGAGACCATCCGTTCTCTAATAATTTGGAGTGCACGTGGGCAGATCTCCGACGCTACATAAAGAGACGGCCCCCCATTGCACCCCTCAATTTGCGAAAAAAGGCTCTCAAACGCCCCCGCTGCTTCAACCCAATTTTGACCAAAATTTGACCACTACACGCATTCACCGTGTTTATTCCTCCATCTCTAAGCAAACCTCTTCAACTCGGATAAAAAATCGCACCAAATCAAAGCCCTAAATCGCACAAATCTGAGTCCTAAATTGCCAAAATCTCCAATTTTACCTAATGTGTCTAATTCTGCTGAAATTGTAACGACCCCTCATCCCAGCAAGATATTGTCCGCTCCGGGGATTGGGCCGCAGCCCAATATCCTCCCCTCACGGCTTTGTTTGGCGAGAGCACTTCCCGGAAGGTCACCCAACCTGGAATTACTCTCGCCGAAGCCCTCTGAACTTCGGAGTTCTTATGGGATCCGTTGTCAATTGAGCTCCAAAACGCGTCTTGCTATGTTGGGAGGGATCTCTTACATATGTTTCATTTCCATGTACTTCCCCAAGCGATGTGGGTTCGTAACGGCCCCTGCTTCAACGGAGAAACCACTCCGGCCCAGGTCAGCCCCAGGATCCGCGGAGCTTTACCCACCTCCGGCCCAGGTCAGCCCCAGGATCCGCGGAGAATGGGTGGTTCCTTATCAGTCCGTTGAAAGACGGGTCGTCACAGAAATGACTCCAAAAATCACGATAAAATGAAAGGGTGTGTCGTCACAAGGAGGTCGGTCAGAAGGAGGTCCGACAAATCGGGCACGGTCATCACAATGTGCTCTGGCACAAGCGTGACGACAACCAACCGTTATACTTCTATTGAATTTAGAAATTCGATGTCTCAAGAGCCGTTTGAGCGGGATATGTCAAACCGCTCGATTATTCATTCAAAAACTGTCAATTTTAGAAGTTGGGAGTCATTGGAGATCAATGAGATATTTGATAGAATCGCGCTACACGATTTGTACATATTGAGGAGCGATAGCTACGAGCGAATTGTTCGTTTGTTTTATGCGAACTTGACCACTACCGACAGAGCAAGATGTTTGAAGACGTACACCATTGGTACATAGTTTCTTATAACTCTAAAGACAGTTAACGAGTTCCCGAGATTGTGATTTTGTCAAATCGACAGGAGGACTTGACTTCCTTTGGGAAATTCATCGAACAAGCACACACAAGAGCGCGCGTGCTAATAATTCTTGTAACGTGAATCATGCAAATTTTGTTATTTAACTAGCAAAAATGATGCATGAAATATTTTCAAACCTCTATCTAGATATCTTCTAATCACATCTCAAATTTCATGAAAACCTGATACAAAAATACCTGAAAATGCATTTTTATGCAAAATTATCTGTCTAGGTGCTATAGCCTTCTAGCTTGGCACTACAGTGCCCAGACACCATCCATGTATCTATTATCATATCTATTTTTAATTTGAAAATATACTCTCAAGTGATTGGTCAATTTATTTCTCAAAATTATATCACAGAAAAACTATCTATTGTAGTGGCTTATCTTGTTCGGATTTGTCAACTCATGATTTATTATCATTTGTTTTAATCATGATTATTATAATTAATTTTAACTCAGACTATCATACTACACATAATAAATCCCATGCGTGCCATTAAAATGGTTAATAATGAACTAACTCTTCCAGTAATAAGAGTAAAATGTGTTTTTATCTCTTGTAATTTAGGAAGTCATTTCAATTTATTCAATATAGTTTTAATTTTTAAATTAAAATTCTTGTATTTAATTTAATTTTAAATAAATAAATCTAACAGAAAAAGTTAATTTTTTAGACACGTCATTGATCTATATCACATGCATGACACGTCATTTATCTACCTGCAATACTTCAGTTGACTAAATTTCACAATGTCGATTAATTATTATTTCTAGCTAAATAAAAATTTTAATTAGTTTAATTTTAAAAACGCCTAGAACAAGAGTCGGGTTACTCAAATCAAGTAGTTTGCCAATGACGTAGATTAAGAAAATTGTACCGTGATTTTTTTCAACTACAAGAAAAATAAATTAGAGTACTATTTAAAAACAAATTTGAAAGTAGAAAAACCGTAGTAAATTGAAATTGTAGGAACTAAATTGAAACGATATCTAACTACAAAGAATAACATCATATTTTACTCAAAATAAACTTTCACATGCTTTACGTACCGGGTTTTCCTAAGAAAATAATTAATTTGCACACAAAATTAAGTCTGAGGTGTTAAATGATTAAAGAAAAAAAGTTTGAAGGATCAGTCGTCGGTCTCCCTAAAGTTCGGTTGTGGTCATATGCATTTTGCCCAAAAAGTTTTCATGAATAGTTTTTGAAATTTAATTTCTAAAAACCACTTCAACATGGAAAAGACTTTTGAAACAAACAAAGAAAAGCACATGAGAGAAGAGGAGTGAGTATTGTTGGATTTGGAAAGAGTGGTGGAACCTCATCGTCTAAAAGTAAGAGTCACCTTCTTGCCTACAAAATGACACTTGCAATTTCTCTTCAATTTTAAACTTTCCATCCAATCAAATCCGAAAGTTGCTTGGATTTGTCCCCTCCCCACCTAGATTCATTCATACATTTCGTAGATACATTTAATTTACGCACTGATGCGACAATATACGTGTTATTTTATTTTTATTGAATAAGATAAGATAAGATAAATGGATTTTGAAAAGAAATCCATGTCAATTTATATTAACAACTTATTTAGTAAGGGTATAGCTAAATTATTATAGTTTTATATTAGCGTGCTCACAACCGTCCGGCCTTGAGACGTGGATAATTCCATGTACGTTGTTCGTATGGTGTACTTCTTCAGGTCACTCTTGAGTGTGAAACCAAACCGATTTGGCTTGTTATATTTTAAATTTTATACACCAAAACAAAACTTATTGAATCATTCAAATCTTTATTAAAGTTCTTTTTGTATTCGAGTTATAATTACAGATGTAGCTTTGCTGTACTTAGTGGAGAAGAGAGTCTTTAGCCTCTTTTATATTCTTATGAAACCCTACTTTTTTATTACAACCAAAGTGATCTGTCTGTAATAAAGCCAATAATGCTGTCCTAATCCTCCCTAAATTCCTGGATTATGTTTCCTAATACCTTTCTTCTGTTCATTATTGGAATGAGGGTGGAGGGAGACTTCCAAAGTTCTTTCCTTGACATAAAGCACCAAATTCTGGATCTTAATAAATCCAATTTCAACAACATTTAGTCGTTGTTTTAATATTTTTGTCTGTAATCCTAATATATTCATGAATTAAGTTTGGTTTGAGCTTTGTAATTCGGCATTAGCAGGCCAGTGAATTCAAACTAATTAAAGATAGACATTGAACCATGTTTGAAGAATGACAGATTACTGTTTTTAAAAATAGAAAAAACCAAAAAACAACTAAAGAAAAGTGCTTTCAAAAACTATTTTTGACAAAATGCTTTTGTTTTTGAAGAAAACACATGGCATGGCAGGCAGCAACACATGTCAATTTTGGAACTCCTCAAGTTTCATTGTACTTGAATAGGGTAAAGATCTTCTCCTTGTCAAAATCTTGTTCTTTTATATTATTTTCAATCCAAGAGTTCCCAAGTCAATAGAACTAACAAGACACAGTTAAACTAAAAACAAAAGAATAATTCATGACCGTTTAGATTAAAAATTATTAAATGAAAGATGCAAGTTAAAATAAGATTTTGACAAACAAGGAGGAGATATTCTTCCATTTCACAAAACCCATACAAACAAAAATATAAAATAAAACTGCAACAAAGTTCACTAATTGTATGATATGCATTAGGGTTTGAAATCAAGTGAGATAGTAAATTTTGAGGTTATATGGTTGGCAAATCAACTAGAGCACCGTGTCATTTAGGTAAGGGAACGATAATAAAATTGCAAGTGCATATTACCCTTTCAAATTTAGGAGTGAAAAGTAAATAGGTCATGTAATATTTTTTTAAAGACAAATAACTACCTAGAACTTAGGGTATCAGTAATTTAGTTCTTATTGTTTGGGTTGCAGTCAAAGAAATCACATGTGTCACATGATCTTCTCTGCCGGGCGATTTCTAAATAAAACAATTTCTAATAAAAATGTTTTAGCAATTTCCGAAGAGAAATAAATTAGAAAATTCAATGCAAGAAGCAATTTTAGTGACAATACCAAACTTCATAGGCTGATTTTCTGAACAACTTATTTCTCTACAGAAATTGAGTAATAGAAATGATTCTGTGAAAAAAATCTAATTTATTTGACAGCTATTTCTAAAATGTAATTTCAAAGAATTATTTGCTTAAAAAAAATACAAATACCTACTTATTCTTTACCTTAAGTTTAAGGGCTAATATGAATTTTACTATACAATTGCCCGAGTGTTTTAAAAGAATTTTTTGACTAACATAATCATAATGTTTTTATTTAAAAAAAAAAGTAACCATTTCTTAATCGGGATCAAGAAAGATTAAAAAAGAAAACTCTACAAACAATCACTTTTGCATTCATGATAATGCGTACCTTTTTTGAAGAATACTAGTCCAGGTCCTCTCTATCTTTCTCCTCCACAATTTCTGCCTTTTCTTTTCAATTTTCCTTCCTTAGGAAATTGTAGAACTAGCCTCAACCTGTTCACTCATGACTCCCAGTGTCCCCGTCAAAAAGAATCTGAGTTCCGGTCTTCACTCACATAAATAATTATACACAAAAGATATTAGATATGCTACATCAATGCAAGAGTCATGATAACTTCTACTTTACTAGAAATATTTACATATAAATTATATTAAAAAAAAACAATCTTTAAGATGCTAACGTGATAAACGATATGACCGTAACAATCAATTCTTTCATACTTAGTCGAGTAATGACAAGCAATTTAAATAAATTGTGCAATCTTATATTACTTGAAAAATAATTAGATATGAATTAAAATTTAATTCCAACTAACACGAATCATTTTAAAGTAAAAGAAAAAAAAAATCATAGGAGACTTTATATCTTAATATCTATATCACAATCGAGACAAAATAATCTAGAATTTGCAAATATATTAAGTCACTTCCAAAATCATAATTTTCAGGTTAATCAGGAACATTATTTGTAAGGTGGAAGAATATCTATTTTTAAACATGATTGTCATTGTAAAGTCGCTCATAAATAAAGAACCTCATTTTAAATTCTAAAATGAAGCAGAAATATCTGACAATTTTCTGTTATTCAATTATAATAAGAAAAATATTGCCTCACAATTGGAAAATATTTGTTTGAAAACCATACCATTATGTTTCCTCATAAAATACCTTTGATATTTGTTTTATAAACATAAATCTCTTTCAATAAAATTTCAAATAATCTGAATTCAAAATTAAGTTCATATACACAATATAAGAATCATGAAACCAGTTACCAAAAATAATAATACATAAATAAAATTACAGACAACAACTTGTATATTTTGGTATGAATCCAAGCATTTCAGCTTTAAATAGGCCGGAGGCACTAGAGCACAATCAGCAAGTAGACAGCCACTGTGTATCTCAACTACACATAACAAGACTAAAATGACAAGAGGTAGAGTAAACAAATCTCTACCAATGTCTTGAGCTAGAGATAAATGTTACTCTAATTTGGTCACTTTAAGGTAATACATTTGTTTTCCCAAAGTTCTCATAAAATAATACAGATCACCATCTCACTAAAAAAATGTCTACATCAGAATTTCACAATAAATTAAAGACAGCTTTGCTAGATATCCAACTATACTTTGAAAGAAGAATATTCATTAGTCTTATGAATCATACTCTGATATTTTTCTCAGTAGAAAAAAAAAAATGAACAAAATTTTCAACCAAGGGAGATATACAGTGCAGTCATTTTAATATCGAAGAGGGCATTGTCATCTCCCGAAACATTTCAATAATGAGGAGGTAAGAGCAGATGAGAGGAATTTCATCCCAGCAGATCCACCAGGAAAATATGATATTGCATAGTATGCCAAGGCAATAAATAGAAGTACCAAATATCTCACGCTCAACTGCACATTATTTTCAATTTCAAATCCGAGATGAATAAGGAACACAAGACAAGAGCATCTGACAACTCAACTATAAGATTTGATACAGTTTAGTACAAAAACACTTGATCCAAATTCAATACATTTTCGTACAAAACACAAAAATCTATATGTTTTAAGGACAGCTAGAAAGACACAATAAAAGGAATAATGGTGTTCAAAAAGTACAAACACGTATGGAATAAATAGGTGGGTATACGTGACAGACCTGTATCATAGAGAAGAGTACAGAGAAAACATAGCTGCGAAGTGCCATGGAAACATATATGGTCCCCAACATACTGCCCACAAACAGTGAGAAAGTCATAATCTAGAAATCAGAATTCTTTATCCATTCATTGGTTAAGAATATCATCAAAAAACACCAGGTCTTCCTGCACTTTTGATTCATTTCTTCAGAACACTACACTTCATAAAAATAGTGTTTCCAAAAATCTATCATATAGAAAACCTCTATTAACTATGGCATGTGATATCCTCTCATCATGAAGATAGATAGATAGATAGATATATCCGTATAATTATAAAATTATTACAAAATGGTCAGATTAAAACATAATGTGACGATAGTGTATAAAGGTTCTATTTACCTATAACAGAAACTCTCCCTCCAAGAAAAATACATTTTACACCGGGACGTGGATAGAAAATCCAAGTAATGCCTTAAAAAACATTATTAACCAATCCAAGGAAACTAAAACAATCAACGATTGCTTTGGATGGCCTTCAAAACATTAACCTTCCAGCAGCATTCTTACATTAGAACTAAAACCTAGGCAACGCAAAAGTTCTCCTACTCTACAAATCCATGAGCAAGAAAACACGACCCAAAGACCGATGATCATGTTCACTATTATAGGCTCACGAAAGAATCATGCACAAATGCTTAAACAAGGAGATCTATGATTAGAAGCTTACACGTTAAAAGTTCCTGAAACGGTGTCATTAGCAGACCTAACGGCAGCTTCGAGATCGAATCCAAAGGCCAAATCCGGAGCTGCTTTCCTTGGAAGATTGCGATGCAGCGTAAGAATTCCAGTCACTGAGCAAGGAGGACCCCGAGTTCTGTTCCTTATCACTTGCATTATTACCGCTCTGCGTAAACCACCCCTGCGCCATTGATTGCATTGCTTCCTCAACTTCCAAAAACCACAGTTGAAGCCTAAGCTCCAAGAATTTACGAGATTGAATACACATAATCAAGTAAAAGCTGCTCGTCTGATAAGAAACTGGTGATCGAGGAGTAATTACTGCGAAGAAAAGGAAAGAGAAGCCGTAACGGCAACGGTGTTCTTTCTCTTTGCAATTTCAATATTCCAAAAAATGACACCAAGTTTGTTTTGCAAAAGTTGTAATACAGTAAATCTCATTCTCTGCCTTTTACTCGATCCTCTTTTTGTGCGTCTAAAATGCTGTTGATTTGATTCACATGGACCTATGCGATGCTTCACCAGTAAAATCAATCACAGGGGCTCGTTATTTCCTTCTAATAATTATGTACTGTGCATTGTACAGATCAACGAGGGCAATGATGGCGATAGTGCATTTTATGATAGACATTAGTGTTTTCTGACTAATTGAAAAGGAAATTTTAACGTGCAACGCCACAAGTCTGTAATACATAGTTCTCTTAGTTTTGGTGCATTTGATTAATTGATATATGTGATGATACATAGAGCCATTTTGCTGTTCTATTGGAGCATTGCGGGGGGGAATTACCTTTCTCGCTTAGTCGCCGTGAAGTCATTGTTTGCCTTGTGTCAAATAAATCTCAGTCGTATTGTCTTTTGATGTTTAGACTGGATTTACATTAAATTTTGATGTGTGACGAACTTTATCTATATAAATATCCCCTTGATAAAAATAAGTAGTACAATGTACTCTAAATGTTGTGTGACAAACATTTAATGTCTAATTTCAGTGCTCTTTATTTGTCAACAAAAGCATATACCAAAATATGTGAGTGGCTTGTCTTCCTTCATTGATAGGGTCAAGAATTCTATGCAGTATTCTTGGTACTTTTTCATAAAAAAAGCAAAAAACAAGATTAATAAATTCTATTTTAATGTTACATGTATCCTCTCTCTGTATTCAAGTTTAGAGAATAAATCCAACATACCATTCAAATGGGCGACGATAGTGCTTCTATGGAATGGATTGAAACAGAAATTCATAATACTTTCAAGAGCTGCACCTCAAAGATCAATGGCTCGTTTCGGTGCGATAAGAGACTTCGTCGAGGGCCGAACTACAGTCACAGATCCATCACAGGCTTGTTAATGCTAGTAATTTAGTAGAACAAAGTTTCAACAATACAGGAAGATGGTAGGAAGGAAAACCTCTTCAGGAATTGGCTGCAAAGTATCATTTATGTAGCCCACTAGAGGAGGTATCAGAGCTCTTCTTTTTCCTACAAATAAACCCCACGCAACACAATTTTCTTAGCAGTAATGAAGAAAAAACAGCAATATAACACGACATTTGCTGGAACAGTGACTTCAGCTGCACCAAAATCCGAATGGCGCATTAGAGAAGCTTCAGAGAGCCATCTTATCCGCAATTTAAGTCCTTCACCTCTAGTTAAAACGAGCTATCAACACCCCGGATAAGACCGTAAACATAAAAAATTAGCCTACCTCCAGCCCTCATCCCTATCAACACCTCCTTCAAACCCATTATAATCTGGCTCTCATCCAAAGGAAGTACAATGGGGGAGCTTTCTCCACTAAATTGATTTACAGTACTGCATTGAGACCAACAAGAAGTTCTCAAAAGATTGCCAAAAAAGGCCAGTTTTATCCAGTATTTTATGAAATACTAGGAGCAGAAGCTTGTACCTATGGACAAAATATCCATTTGAGCGCCTGCATACATAATTAACTTCGACCGTGTCTCCTTCACGGGCTTCAGCGCCTGCCCCTTCAATGATCTCTACAAAAGAAACTTGTAGCATCAGATAGTGACGGCTCAATATAAGAACCAAATAGTTATTTGGGAGTATATCAATCATGTTGGTGAATATTCACAGTTTAAATCCCATACAGCTTTATAAAAGTTAATAATAGTTGGTAATGATATCCCAAAATTCTACTATTTATATTCAAACAGTGGGCATGGGTCAAACAAACAAGTATAAATATGAAAAGTACATAAGCCCACAAAACGTTGAGAACTCTGAGAGGCAAAACTAGTCCAGAAATAGTGGTTAAATCAAAAATAGCATTGGCAGATCAGAGCAACATACAATAAGAACCTAGTATGCCACATACTATCATGACAAAACAGATTGCCTTTAGAAATCTATACCTTGAATCTTGACACCACTTGCGAGCTTTAGAGTCCTGAAAGCTTGAAATTTCAAGTGATACATGGAAGTGAGAACACCAAAATCACAAGTAGTTCATGAGAGATAGCCAGCTTTTTCCCCCGACTAAATTTGAACAAAGATAAACATGTATAATTATAACATACCGAATAACTTCAGGCCCTTCTGTGTCCATTATTGGAGCCCCAAACACAGGGTTCACGTAAAGAAAGAAGGGATTGACTGCAATTAACTTCAGAAGTGTCCTCTTCCCTAATTTCATTGAGGGATGTCTGTCTTGCAAGTTTATCACTAAAAGGCTTCTGGGTTGCGCATTGTGCATGGAACTGTTTTGATAGGATGTTACCACGATATTAAAATGAAAAAGCTTCTCGTATAAAAGATACGATGAAACAAGATAATTGTCTGTTAAAATATTTCAAAACCATCTCCCATACAGGCCAATACCAGTTCACAGTTAAATGCATTTTCTGAATCATTTTGCAGACAAGGACCTCATGCTTAAAAATTCATAAATCTTCAAAAAAATTGAAAAACATTGTGATAACTCATTGTATAAAAGTTATAACGGAGTAAGTTTTCCAAAGAGGATAAACATGAAAAAGACAACCAACAAGAAAAAATAAATTGACAACGATTTTCCCACTTATGTATGGCTCCAATCTCAGGAATCAGAAAACATAAATGTATCACCATTACCAAATAATACAAAGACCTGACTTTTCCAATACTAGATAGCATATCTCTTTATTGCTTAACATGGTAGATCTCTCCCCAAAAGCTAGGTTGGGAGGGGATGGTGTCAACCTACATCTCATGCTTTACCCCAACGACGTGGATTCTTGATCATATGCATAACCTAATTATAGGTTTGACCCACTCACGGGTCTGTTAAATTAGATGTGCGTTATGCTCAGACGAGAATGACCACTGAAACGGCAAGGCCAGGGCGAACAATTTATACGTTTTCTTCACATCCTAGACGGCTGGAAAACATCAAGGGTATCTAGCCCTTGCATTGAGAATCCATAAAATTTACATATGGTAATTCATGTTTCTTTTACTGTTATTATCAGTTCATCCAGATATTATCTGTACTCGATTATTATGAGCTTTAAGTACTTAGCAGTAGAAAAGCCAATACATCGCTTGACCTCTTGGCATAAATCTGCTAATCAATCGGCGAAGCCAATAAACACGAAATTCGCTTAAATTGAGGAATGTTGACGATGATTGTAAAACAGAGAAAGGAAAAAAGCTCATCTGAAACAGCGATGACAACGACAGAAGAAGAAACAGGCCAGAGCATTACCTCGAGAAAGTGGCAGCGCAAGGCAACCGCAATGAGGTTCTGAGAAAGAGAACTCCCATTTTCAAACCAGACTGCATGAATGGAAGGCGCTGAGAATGGATAAGCAGGAGAAGGAAATAAAATAAAAATAAAAATAAAAATGCATTGTCTTGCAATAGCCTAAAATATTTAATGTTTTTAATGGAGTAATGGCAGGGCTGTTCAAACCGAACCAAAACCGATAAATTCTATCTGGTTTGGGTCTGTTACGAATTTTAAAGAACCAAGTTTTGATTCTGTTTTTTGAGAACCAATTATTTCGGTTTGACAACTTCAAAACTGATAAAAACCAAACCGAACCGATAAAATTCGAGATTTAAAAAGTTTTAGTTATTTTACTAATTTTGAGTTTAATATTAACCAATATAGCTTATTTTCTTACTTAATATTTTAGTTTAATTTGATATTTTAAATTTTTATTGTTTTGTTTATACTTTATAGGTATTTATATTTATTTTAGCTAAGATAAAAGTATTTGTTTTGTTTTTGTTTTTTTTTTTTTTTGTTTGGGTGACAAACATACATTTTTTAATGGTAATTCTATTGATTTTTATAATGTTGTTTTTGTATTTAAAAGTTATTTTCGTTAGAGTTATATTTGTAGACATTAGATTTATATAAATATATAAAACGAAAAGATATAATATTATTTTATATTATAGGTAAAATTGGAACCAAACCAAATTTTTCAGCTCGGTTCAGGTTTGGTTCTTTTAAAAAAAAAATACAAGGAATGGTTCCAAAATACCAGAACCGAACCGAACAGTTGCTCGGGGGATTGGCCTATTCCATTCGTGCCTGCAAGTTACAGACTTATGAATACCCCTAAGCAATGGGTCGTTATGTCCACTAACCAGTCAAGAATCTGAATGAAATTCTTAGTCAATAATAGCTACCTTGTAAGGTGTGTTATTTCTCATTAACACAACACCCTCCGAAAAGTCTAATATGTTGGAAACAAACTTCGGTTGTACACATGAAATGAACAAGCTGATCCAGAATTCAATCTATGTTTTGGCTCTGAGTTTTCCTCTTGCACAACTAATAAATTTTCATCACTATAATTTTTTTTTTCTGCGACAACTACTTTATCATGTGTCATCAAGTATTTTTCCAAACTAGCAACTCTCTTAACATTATGCATTTTTTAGCACTAAAATTTAACGCGCCTCTTATTCTTACAAAAGTAACAAGTTCTATCACGGTTTCTTTAATTTGATATGCCCTTCACACCCTGAATTCTATTACTGTCTTTGTTGTTTGACTCTCTTGTTTTACCCTAAACAACGAGTTCCTCTCTTCGAGACCCCGATCCAACAACAATATGCTTCATATTCTCATTTGATAACAAGACGACATAAATCTTTTCCAAAGTTAAAGTATCCTTATTATACAAAATAGTCTTTCTGAAAGCACCATATGGAGCATGCAACGAGCACAGTATAATCAACCTCAAATCCTCCTCGTCATACTTGCATCTAATAGTCTCCAAATCCGAAATTAATTTCTTAAATACAGTCAAGTGTTCTACAATTGAACTATTTTTCATCAATTGATGAAAATATAAATGATGTTTCAGATGCATCTTACTCGTTAGGGTTTTCTTCATACACAACTGTTCCAACTTTAACCATAAATCAACAACGATTTTCTCTAGTAAGATGTCCTACAAAATTTGATTTGATAAATATAGACGTACAAAAGATAGAGCTTTTTTATCCATCAAATTTTCTCCTCTACACTCTAAGATAGAGACATTTTATCGAGACCTAACAACGCGTTGTCTAAATCCATATGAATGAATACATCTTGCATATTCACTTGGCATGATGAAAATCTCGTATCCCGATCCAATAATGGGATATCAAACCTGAACGAACTCATTGTTCAAAATAACAACTTCAATAAAACATCCAATTCCATAATAACAAATTCCGAATGTTTGAAGCCTAAAAAATAATATCCCAACCAAAACATTATCTGCAAAATAATAGCAGAATAAATTTGTTGAAAAGTATCCAAAATCCAATATATATGATCAAAAGCACCAAAAATTCACCCCAAAATCTATCTCCAAAAAACAGAATTTTTGAGAATCAAATCTCCTCAAAACAGATTAACGACTGAAGGACCACGATAACTTGTTGGTCAGACAACAACAAAATTAATTAGAACGAAAAAGACAATGACACTCTTTTTACAGGATTTCTTCTTCTTCCTTGTGAAGAAGAAAGACGCTCAGAGAGAGAAGTTCAAGTTTTTTTTTTTCCTTTTTCTCAATTGCATTTTTTCACCAAATTGTAAATCTGAAAATTAGTTTGATATCTCTGATTAATCAAAACTTGATTTTTGGAAACCTTCAACGTTGCTCTGATACCAATTATTGAAAATCAAATGCTAGTAATCGAAAAAATAAAATAAACCCGAAAATGAAGAACACTAAGATTTACGTAAAAAATTATTTCAGGAAAAATCACGGACAAAAAGAAATTCATTAATCAGAAATCAACATACAATTAAATTTTGTAGCTCAAACATTTATTAATAACACAATGAATCTAACAAATACTTACCTTAGAACAGTTCCCTCTTGTCGGTATTTGAGACTAATTCTTTGAGGCATTTGTTAATTTATCAAATTTGTTTATTTGTGGACATGTTAATCTCATACACTGTTTCATCTTTCTGTGCTTATTAGATATTCTTGTTAGTAATTATTTAATTACTATATTTTGTTTGGTCCGGTTTTTCAAAAGTCACCATCAACGGCAACCGTCCATGTTGCACCCCGTCAATGGAAACTCTTTGATGGAAAGAGTCTATTATTGAGGGGTCATTTTTCATTGAAGGTCCCCTAAGCCTATTTTCTCAATATACGGAATACACCATCGATTGTGAGAATCAAGGTTTAGAAGAGATTCTTCAAGAACGGAAAGCAGCTGTCCCCGATTTATCGTCAATGGCTGGAGGTATTTCAAATTTCCGCACTTCATCTAAATGGTTGTCTTTTTTTGTTGTAAAAGGCATGTTAGATGATAAAGATTAAAGTCTAACAGTTGGTATCAGAGCGAGTAAAACCTCTGTCTTGACATTTTTTCAACGTAAAGTTTTGAAATTTCTTTTGATTTTAAAAGTTTACGTTTTGGGCATTTTCAAAGCGATTTTTTTGTTACGAATCATACAGAAACTTGATTACGAACATACTGCACTTTGAATCGTCAAATTTGGTGTCCAAAATCATGAGATATCGTCGGATTTATGTGGGTTTTCCGGCGGGTCGCGAGTGGGTCAAAATGACCCATCTAGAGGTTGAAGATGACCAACACTACGTGTAGTTCTGGCAGTTTAAGACTACGTGTAGTTCTGGCAGAGTTCTGGCAGGTTAAGACTACGTGTAGTTCTGGCAGGATAAAACTACATGTAGTTCGGTTATCATAAAGGAAGACCAAATAAATTATATTGGTCCTCATGGGATTCGAACCCGCGCCTCTCTCATGAATTTTCGAGTGGGTTGCCACTCGGCTGGGACTTAATTACTGACGATTTTGGATTTTAAATAAATATATTATTTATTTGATTAAAGGTTACAATAAAAATATAAGTTTGAACCTCCTGGGATTTGAACCCAGCTCTCTTAAAGAAGGAAACATGGTGGGTGACCACTATGCTAAGTCATTTTTATTGAAATAAACTGTTTTTGTATTATACTAATGTTTGTGACACGTTAGTTAATTTATAGTTTATATTAATTCATATTCATTTTTAAATATGAATATATTGGTGAATTAATTCAAATGTTGAATGATCTTTATAATTTGGTTAATTATTGAGTAGCCACAGCATCTTTAATTATCCGAATTTATATATAAAGTTTTGATGATCATATTGTGACATTTATTGTGATTAATTACATGAATATAATAGATTTTATCCCACAGGAATTTCTATTGTATTTATGTAATTAATTAGGATAAAATATCGAATTATATTTCTTAAGTTGCCCACAGGTATTAAGAAAAAAGAACATGATTCGATAGTTTTATCATAAAGTTATATGAATCTTATTGAATTTAAACTTTAGCCCACAGGCAAGTTTTATGTCACTTGATTCATAATCTTTGAGCATGATTTATATTGATAAAGCATGATTTATGTTGTTGGTCTCATATTGTAGTTGATAAGCATGTCTATTTATTTATTTTGCAGCTATGAATATTGGTAATTTCTCTGATTTCAAATGTGATATTCCTGAATTGAATGGTGAAAACTATAAGTCTTGGAAGGAGAAAATCCTTCTCAAAATGGGGCTGATGGACATTGATTATGCTATAAGGAAAGATGAGCCAATTATTACTCCTACTAGCAGTAAGGAAGATCTTATTCTTAGTGAGCGTTGGGAGCGATCTAATCGCCTCAGCATTATGTATGTAATGACTAAGATCTGTGCTAGTATTCGAGGTTCAGTTGGTGAGCATAAAAATGTCAAGGATTTGCTGAAGTCTATTGATCAACAATTTGAGACTTCAGATAAGGCACTTGCCAGCACCCTAATAATGAAGTTTTCATCATTAAGGCTCACATCAGTGAAAGGTGTGCGTGAGCACATAATGCAAATGAGGGACGTTGCAGCTCAGCTCAAAACACTTGAGGTTGATATGTCTGACTCATTTCTTGTGCACTATATTTTGAACACTCTTCCACAAGCATACGGACCCTTCAAAATATCTTACAACACACATAAGGATAAATGGTCTATCAATGAGTTATTGACCATGTGTGTTCAAGAAGAAGGGAGATTGGCTATGGAAATGGGTGAGAGTGCATATGTGGCAACACAAAGAAAGAGCCAAAATCAAGCCAAAAAGAAGGGGAAAGGTAAGATACCTATCCAAGATGGTGGAATCAAGAAAGAATCCAGGTGTTTCTTCTGTAATAAGAAGGGACACATAAAGAAGGATTGCACCAAATATAAAGTTTGGCTTGAAAAGAAAGGTACGTTAATCTCACTTGTTTGTTTTGAATCTAATATGGTTAATTCTATTTGTGACACATGGTGGATTGATTCGGGTTCTACAATCCATATTTCAAATACCTTGCAGGGTATGAGAAATCTAAGGAAGCCAGTGGGAAGTGAGCAATGCATCTATACAGACAGCAAGATGCGTTCACATGTGGAAGCCATTGGCACATGCACTTTAATTTTAAGTAGTGGTTTTGTACTAGAGCTTGAAAAGACATTTTATATTCCTAGTTTTTCTAGGAATTTGATTTCTGTATCGAGACTTGTACCATTGGGATATTCCTTTAACTTTTCAGATGTAAACTTCAGTTTATTTTACAAATCTGATCTTGTTGGGAATGGTATATTGTCCTGATGGTCTTTTTTTTCTCAATTTACAAAGTGATACTGCTTATAATGCTATGCATGTTTATGTTGGTAATAAAAGATGTGTTACAAATGAAGACTCTTCTATCTTATGGCACCGGAGATTGGGACATATCTCCATAGAGAGAATTAAAAGATTAGTAAATGATAAAGTACTTTGTGCTTTGGATTTTACTGATTTTGACACTTGTGTGGACTGCATTAAGGGTAAGCAGACCAACAAGAGTAAAAAAGGTGCAAAGAGAAGTAGTGACATATTAGAGATCATTCATACAGATATTTGTAGTCCGGTTATGGACTCTTATGGTTCTAAATACTTCATCTCTTTCATAGATGATTTTTCGCGATATATGTACATCTACTTGCTTCACCATAAGGATGAAGCACTAGAAGCCTTTAAGGTTTTCAAGGCTGAAGTAGAAAAACAATGTGGTAAGCAAATAAAGATCGTGAGAAGTGATAGAGGTGGTGAGTATTATGGTAGATACACTGAGAATGGACAAGCACCTGGTCCGTTTGCGAAGTTTCTTCAAGAGCATGGAATAGTTGCTCAATATACTATGCCTGGTTCTCCGGACCAGAATGGTGTAGCTGAAAGAAGAAACCGAACATTATTGGACATGGTGAGGAGTATGCGTAGCAGCTCCAAACTTCCGGATTTCTTGTGGACTGAAACACTTAAGACGGCCGTGTATATATTAAATCGAGTTCCAACAAAGGTTGTTGCTAAAACACCATTTGAGTTATTTAAGGGTTGGAAGCCGAGTTTACAACATATACGCATATGGGGTTGTCCGTCTGAAGTGAGGATATATAATCCACAAGAGAAGAAACTAGACCCAAGGACTATCAGTGGATATTTCATTGAATATGCCGAAAAGTCTAAGGGTTATAGATTTTATTGTCCATCTCATAGCACTAGAATTGTGGAATCAAGAAATGCCAAATTTCTTGAGAATCACTTGATTAGTGGGAGTGATCAATTTCAGCACATTGTTACTGAAAGAGATCACATTGATGTTCAACCAAGTAAATCAAGTGATAAATTGATTATTATGAATCACACTCCTCAAGACCAAATGAGTGTTGAACAATCAATCATTAAAGCTCCACAAGTTACCGATAATAATCAAGTAGATCAAGTTCTTGAGAGAATACCAGAAATTATTGATCAACAAGTTGAACAACATATATCTCAAGAAAATGTGGAAACAACATTAAGGAGATCTAATAGAGAAAAGAAATCGGCAATCTCTAGTGATTATTTTGTGTATTTACAAGAATCAGATTATAATATTGGTGCTAAAAATGATCCTGAAACGTTTTCACAAGCCATGAGTTGTAAAGAATCAAACTTATGGTATGATGCTATGAACGATGAGATGAATTCTATGAGTTCTAATAAAGTTTGGGATCTTGTCAAGTTGCCTGTTGGTGTAAAAGCCATAGGAAGTAAATGGGTTTTCAAAACTAAGAAAGACTCATCAGGCAACATTGAGAGATATAAAGCTAGACTCGTAGCTAAAGGATTCACTCAGTTGGAAGGAATCGACTACAAGGAGACTTTTTCTCCTGTATCTAAGAAAGATTCTCTTCGTATTATTCTAGCATTAGTTGCACATTTTGACTTTGAGTTGCAACAAATGGATGTGAAAACGGCATTTTTAAATGGAGATCTTGAGGAAGAAGTTTATATGAAACAACCTGAAGGATTTTCCTCTAGTGAAGGTGAGCAATTAGTTTGCAAGCTTAAAAAATCCATTTATGGATTGAAACAAGCTTCTCGCCAATGGTATTTAAAATTTCATGATGTTATCTCTTCATTTGGTTTTGTAGAGAACATTATGGATCAATGTATATACCTTAAGGTCAGTGGGAGTAAGATTTGTTTCTTGATTTTATACGTGGATGATATTTTGCTTGCTACTAATGATAAAGGATTATTACATGAGGTGAAACAATTTCTCTCTCAAAACTTTGACATGAAAGATATGGGTGATGCATCCTATGTTATAGGAATTAAGATATATCGAGACAGATTTCGAGGTATTTTGGGTCTGTCTCAGGAAGCCTATATCAATAAAGTTTTAGAGAGATTCAGGATGAAAGATTGTTCACCTAGTGTCGCTCCCATCGTGAAGGGTGACAGGTTCAATTTGAACCAGTGCCCGAAGAACGATCTTGAGAGGGAGCGAATGAAGAATATTCCATATGCTTCAGCTGTTGGAAGCCTTATGTATGCTCAGGTTTGCACTAGACCTGACATTGCATTCGTTGTTGGAATGTTGGGACGATATCAGAGCAATCCAGGAATAGACCACTGGATAGCTGCAAAGAAGGTTATGAGATATCTTCAAGGAACAAAGGATTACATGCTTATATACAGACGAATTGAAGTGATTGGATATTCAGATTCAGACTTCGCTGGCTGTGTTGATTCTCGTAAATCAACTTCCGGATACATTTTTATGTTAGCTGGTGGAGCTGTGTCATGGAGGAGTGCAAAACAATCACTAACTGCTACTTCTACTATGGAAGCAGAGTTCATTTCTTGTTTTGAGGCTACACTGCATGGTGTATGGATGCGGAGTTTTATTATTGGGCTTAGAATTGTGGATTCAATTGTTAAGCCATTGAGATTGTATTGTGACAACTCAGCTGCTGTTTTTATGGCTAAGAATAATAAAAGTGGTAGTCGAAGCAAGCACATCGACATAAAGTACTTAGCCATAAGAGAACGTGTTAAGGATAAATCAGTGGTCATTGAGCACATTAGCACTGAGTTGATGTTAGCTGATCCTTTGACAAAAGGCATGCCACCGTCAAAATTTAAGGATCATGTACAATGCATGGGACTTGGACCCCTTATGTAATTTCGTTGTAAGAACGAATAAAAAAAAAAAAAAAAAAAAAAAAAAAAAAAAAAAAAAAAAAAAAAAAAAAAAAAAAAAAAAAAAAAAAAAAAAAAAAAAAAAAAAAAAAAAAAAAAAAAAAAAAAAAAAAAAAAAAAAAAAAAAAAAAAAAAAAAAAAAAAAAAAAAAAAAAAAAAAAAAAAAAAAAAAAAAAAAAAAAAAAAAAAAAAAAAAAAAAAAAAAAAAAAAAAAAAAAAAAAAAAAAAAAAAAAAAAAAAAAAAAAAAAAAAAAAAAAAAAAAAAAAAAAAAAAAAAAAAAAAAAAAAAAAAAAAAAAAAAAAAAAAAAAAAAAAAAAAAAAAAAAAAAAAAAAAAAAAAAAAAAAAAAAAAAAAAAAAAAAAAAAAAAAAAAAAAAAAAAAAAAAAAAAAAAAAAAAAAAAAAAAAAAAAAAAAAAAAAAAAAAAAAAAAAAAAAAAAAAAAAAAAAAAAAAAAAAAAAAAAAAAAAAAAAAAAAAAAAAAAAAAAAAAAAAAAAAAAAAAAGAACCCTGTCCCCGATTTATCGGCAATGGCTGGAGGTATTTCAAATTTCCGCACTTCATCTAAATGGTTGTCTTTTTTTGTTGTAAAAGGCATGTTAGATGATAAAGATTAAAGTCTAACAATTCTGACCATCGAACTTTTTCCCATCAGCTCAAACATTGTAGTAGGATTAGAGCATTCAAAAATTCACTAAGATTATTCAGAGTCAAATCATACTTTCAAACTAGACTGAAATCATGCATTACCCAAAACCTAGCATTTATTCCCTTTAAATACCTATATGCTGACATCAACTACCACAAGCTTCCTCATTTCACGCTCAATTGGGGTTGATGTGGTCGCACTATCAACAGTCCACATTGTTGTCTTATACATGTCATTGCAGAGCGATTTCTTAAAGTTGGCGTACGAGTGATCAAGCAAAAACGATGTTAGACTCAAGCACAAGGGTCTCAAGTTTCGAAACCAATCCCTGTATTTAAAAAACAATTCATGCTTAGAAAAAAAAAAAAAAAAAAAAAAAAAAAAAAAAAAAAAAAAAAAAAAAAAAAAAAAAAAAAAAAAAAAAAAAAAAAAAAAAAAAAAAAAAAAAAAAAAAAAAAAAAAAAAAAAAAAAAAAAAAAAAAAAAAAAAAAAAAAAAAAAAAAAAAAAAAAAAAAAAAAAAAAAAAAAAAAAAAAAAAAAAAAAAAAAAAAAAAAAAAAAAAAAAAAAAAAAAAAAAAAAAAAAAAAAAAAAAAAAAAAAAAGATTTTTTTTTTTTTTTTTTTTTTTTTTTTTTTTTTTTTTTTTTTTTTTTTTTTTTTTTTTTTTTTTTTTTTTTTTTTTTTTTTTTTTTTTTTTTTTTTTTTTTTTTTTTTTTTTTTTTTTTTTTTTTTTTTTTTTTTTTTTTTTTTTTTTTTTTTTTTTTTTTTTTTTTTTTTTTTTTTTTTTTTTTTTTTTTTTTTTTTTTTTTTTTTTTTTTTTTTTTTTTTTTTTTTTTTTTTTTTTTTTTTTTTTTTTTTTTTTTTTTTTTTTTTTTTTTTTTTTTTTTTTTTTTTTTTTTTTTTTTTTTTTTTTTTTTTTTTTTTTTTTTTTTTTTTTTTTTTTTTTTTTTTTTTTTTTTTTTTTTTTTTTTTTTTTTTTTTTTTTTTTTTTTTTTTTTTTTTTTTTTTTTTTTTTTTTTTTTTTTTTTTTTTTTTTTTTTTTTTTTTTTTTTTTTTTTTTTTTTTTTTTTTTTTTTTTTTTTTTTTTTTTTTTTTTTTTTTTTTTTTTTTTTTTTTTTTTTTTTTTTTTTTTTTTTTTTTTTTTTTTTTTTTTTTTTTTTTTTTTTTTTTTTTTTTTTTTTTTTTTTTTTTTTTTTTTTTTTTTTTTTTTTTTTTTTTTTTTTTTTTTTTTTTTTTTTTTTTTTTTTTTTTTTTTTTTTTTTTTTTTTTTTTTTTTTTTTTTTTTTTTTTTTTTTTTTTTTTTTTTTTTTTTTTTTTTTTTTTTTTTTTTTTTTTTTTTTTTTTTTTTTTTTTTTTTTTTTTTTTTTTTTTTTTTTTTTTTTTTTTTTTTTTTTTTTTTTTTTTTTTTTTTTTTTTTTTTTTTTTTTTTTTTTTTTTTTTTTTTTTTTTTTTTTTTTTTTTTTTTTTTTTTTTTTTTTTTTTTTTTTTTTTTTTTTTTTTTTTTTTTTTTTTTTTTTTTTTTTTTTTTTTTTTTTTTTTTTTTTTTTTTTTTTTTTTTTTTTTTTTTTTTTTTTTTTTTTTTTTTTTTTTTTTTTTTTTTTTTTTTTTTTTTTTTTTTTTTTTTTTTTTTTTTTTTTTTTTTTTTTTTTTTTTTTTTTTTTTTTTTTTTTTTTTTTTTTTTTTTTTTTTTTTTTTTTTTTTTTTTTTTTTTTTTTTTTTTTTTTTTTTTTTTTTTTTTTTTTTTTTTTTTTTTTTTTTTTTTTTTTTTTTTTTTTTTTTTTTTTTTTTTTTTTTTTTTTTTTTTTTTTTTTTTTTTTTTTTTTTTTTTTTTTTTTTTTTTTTTTTTTTTTTTTTTTTTTTTTTTTTTTTTTTTTTTTTTTTTTTTTTTTTTTTTTTTTTTTTTTTTTTTTTTTTTTTTTTTTTTTTTTTTTTTTTTTTTTTTTTTTTTTTTTTTTTTTTTTTTTTTTTTTTTTTTTTTTTTTTTTTTTTTTTTTTTTTTTTTTTTTTTTTTTTTTTTTTTTTTTTTTTTTTTTTTTTTTTTTTTTTTTTTTTTTTTTTTTTTTTTTTTTTTTTTTGTTACGAATCATACAGAAACTTGATTACGAACATACTGCACTTTGAATCGTCAAATTTGGTGTCCAAAATCATGAGATATCGTCGGATTTATGTGGGTTTTCCGGCGGGTCGCGAGTGGGTCAAAATGACCCATCTAGAGGTTGAAGATGACCAACACTACGTGTAGCTCTGGCAGTTTAAGACTACGTGTAGTTCTGGCAGAGTTCTGGCAGGTTAAGACTACGTGTAGTTCTGGCAGGATAAAACTACATGTAGTTCGGTTATCATAAAGGAAGACCAAATAAATTATATTGGTCCTCATGGGATTCGAACCCGCGCCTCTCTCATGAATTTTCAAGTGGGTTGCCACTCGGCTGGGACTTAATTACTGACGATTTTGGATTTTAAATAAATATATTATTTATTTGATTAAAGGTTACAATAAAATATAAGTTTGAACCTCCTGGGATTTGAACCCAGCTCTCTTAAAGAAGGAAACATGGTGGGTGACCACTATGCTAAGTCATTTTTATTGAAATAAACTGTTTTTGTATTATACTAATGTTTGTGACACGTTAGTTAATTTATAGTTTATATTAATTCATATTCATTTTTAAATATGAATATATTGGTGAATTAATTCAAATGTTGAATGATCTTTATAATTTGGTTAATTATTGAGTAGCCACAGCATCTTTAATTATCCGAATTTATATATAAAGTTTTGATGATCATATTGTGACATTTATTGTGATTAATTACATGAATATAATAGATTTTATCCCACAGGAATTTCTATTGTATTTATGTAATTAATTAGGATAAAATATCGAATTATATTTCTTAAGTTGCCCACAGGTATTAAGAAAAAAGAACATGATTCGATAGTTTTATCATAAAGTTATATGAATCTTATTGAATTTAAACTTTAGCCCACAGGCAAGTTTTATGTCACTTGATTCATAATCTTTGAGCATGATTTATATTGATAAAGCATGATTTATGTTGTTGGTCTCATATTGTAGTTGATAAGCATGTCTATTTATTTATTTTGCAGCTATGAATATTGGTAATTTCTCTGATTTCAAATGTGATATTCCTGAATTGAATGGTGAAAACTATAAGTCTTGGAAGGAGAAAATCCTTCTCAAAATGGGGCTGATGGACATTGATTATGCTATAAGGAAAGATGAGCCAATTATTACTCCTACTAGCAGTAAGGAAGATCTTATTCTTAGTGAGCGTTGGGAGCGATCTAATCGCCTCAGCATTATGTATGTAATGACTAAGATCTGTGCTAGTATTCGAGGTTCAGTTGGTGAGCATAAAAATGTCAAGGATTTGCTGAAGTCTATTGATCAACAATTTGAGACTTCAGATAAGGCACTTGCCAGCACCCTAATAATGAAGTTTTCATCATTAAGGCTCACATCAGTGAAAGGTGTGCGTGAGCACATAATGCAAATGAGGGACGTTGCAGCTCAGCTCAAAACACTTGAGGTTGATATGTCTGACTCATTTCTTGTGCACTATATTTTGAACACTCTTCCACAAGCATACGGACCCTTCAAAATATCTTACAACACACATAAGGATAAATGGTCTATCAATGAGTTATTGACCATGTGTGTTCAAGAAGAAGGGAGATTGGCTATGGAAATGGGTGAGAGTGCATATGTGGCAACACAAAGAAAGAGCCAAAATCAAGCCAAAAAGAAGGGGAAAGGTAAGATACCTATCCAAGATGGTGGAATCAAGAAAGAATCCAGGTGTTTCTTCTGTAATAAGAAGGGACACATAAAGAAGGATTGCACCAAATATAAAGTTTGGCTTGAAAGAAAGGTACGTTAATCTCACTTGTTTGTTTTGAATCTAATATGGTTAATTCTATTTGTGACACATGGTGGATTGATTCGGGTTCTACAATCCATATTTCAAATACCTTGCAGGGTATGAGAAATCTAAGGAAGCCAGTGGGAAGTGAGCAATGCATCTATACAGACAGCAAGATGCGTTCACATGTGGAAGCCATTGGCACATGCACTTTAATTTTAAGTAGTGGTTTTGTACTAGAGCTTGAAAAGACATTTTATATTCCTAGTTTTTCTAGGAATTTGATTTCTGTATCGAGACTTGTACCATTGGGATATTCCTTTAACTTTTCAGATGTAAACTTCAGTTTATTTTACAAATCTGATCTTGTTGGGAATGGTATATTGTCTGATGGTCTTTTCTTTCTCAATTTACAAAGTGATACTGCTTATAATGCTATGCATGTTTATGTTGGTAATAAAAGATGTGTTACAAATGAAGACTCTTCTATCTTATGGCACCGGAGATTGGGACATATCTCCATAGAGAGAATTAAAAGATTAGTAAATGATAAAGTACTTTGTGCTTTGGATTTTACTGATTTTGACACTTGTGTGGACTGCATTAAGGGTAAGCAGACCAACAAGAGTAAAAAAGGTGCAAAGAGAAGTAGTGACATATTAGAGATCATTCATACAGATATTTGTAGTCCGGTTATGGACTCTTATGGTTCTAAATACTTCATCTCTTTCATAGATGATTTTTCGCGATATATGTACATCTACTTGCTTCACCATAAGGATGAAGCACTAGAAGCCTTTAAGGTTTTCAAGGCTGAAGTAGAAAAACAATGTGGTAAGCAAATAAAGATCGTGAGAAGTGATAGAGGTGGTGAGTATTATGGTAGATACACTGAGAATGGACAAGCACCTGGTCCGTTTGCGAAGTTTCTTCAAGAGCATGGAATAGTTGCTCAATATACTATGCCTGGTTCTCCGGACCAGAATGGTGTAGCTGAAAGAAGAAACCGAACATTATTGGACATGGTGAGGAGTATGCGTAGCAGCTCCAAACTTCCGGATTTCTTGTGGACTGAAACACTTAAGACGGCCGTGTATATATTAAATCGAGTTCCAACAAAGGTTGTTGCTAAAACACCATTTGAGTTATTTAAGGGTTGGAAGCCGAGTTTACAACATATACGCATATGGGGTTGTCCGTCTGAAGTGAGGATATATAATCCACAAGAGAAGAAACTAGACCCAAGGACTATCAGTGGATATTTCATTGAATATGCCGAAAAGTCTAAGGGTTATAGATTTTATTGTCCATCTCATAGCACTAGAATTGTGGAATCAAGAAATGCCAAATTTCTTGAGAATCACTTGATTAGTGGGAGTGATCAATTTCAGCACATTGTTACTGAAAGAGATCACATTGATGTTCAACCAAGTAAATCAAGTGATAAATTGATTATTATGAATCACACTCCTCAAGACCAAATGAGTGTTGAACAATCAATCATTAAAGCTCCACAAGTTACCGATAATAATCAAGTAGATCAAGTTCTTGAGAGAATACCAGAAATTATTGATCAACAAGTTGAACAACATATATCTCAAGAAAATGTGGAAACAACATTAAGGAGATCTAATAGAGAAAAGAAATCGGCAATCTCTAGTGATTATTTTGTGTATTTACAAGAATCAGATTATAATATTGGTGCTAAAAATGATCCTGAAACGTTTTCACAAGCCATGAGTTGTAAAGAATCAAACTTATGGTATGATGCTATGAACGATGAGATGAATTCTATGAGTTCTAATAAAGTTTGGGATCTTGTCAAGTTGCCTGTTGGTGTAAAAGCCATAGGAAGTAAATGGGTTTTCAAAACTAAGAAAGACTCATCAGGCAACATTGAGAGATATAAAGCTAGACTCGTAGCTAAAGGATTCACTCAGTTGGAAGGAATCGACTACAAGGAGACTTTTTCTCCTGTATCTAAGAAAGATTCTCTTCGTATTATTCTAGCATTAGTTGCACATTTTGACTTTGAGTTGCAACAAATGGATGTGAAAACGGCATTTTTAAATGGAGATCTTGAGGAAGAAGTTTATATGAAACAACCTGAAGGATTTTCCTCTAGTGAAGGTGAGCAATTAGTTTGCAAGCTTAAAAAATCCATTTATGGATTGAAACAAGCTTCTCGCCAATGGTATTTAAAATTTCATGATGTTATCTCTTCATTTGGTTTTGTAGAGAACATTATGGATCAATGTATATACCTTAAGGTCAGTGGGAGTAAGATTTGTTTCTTGATTTTATACGTGGATGATATTTTGCTTGCTACTAATGATAAAGGATTATTACATGAGGTGAAACAATTTCTCTCTCAAAACTTTGACATGAAAGATATGGGTGATGCATCCTATGTTATAGGAATTAAGATATATCGAGACAGATTTCGAGGTATTTTGGGTCTGTCTCAGGAAGCCTATATCAATAAAGTTTTAGAGAGATTCAGGATGAAAGATTGTTCACCTAGTGTCGCTCCCATCGTGAAGGGTGACAGGTTCAATTTGAACCAGTGCCCGAAGAACGATCTTGAGAGGGAGCGAATGAAGAATATTCCATATGCTTCAGCTGTTGGAAGCCTTATGTATGCTCAGGTTTGCACTAGACCTGACATTGCATTCGTTGTTGGAATGTTGGGACGATATCAGAGCAATCCAGGAATAGACCACTGGATAGCTGCAAAGAAGGTTATGAGATATCTTCAAGGAACAAAGGATTACATGCTTATATACAGACGAACTGATGATTTGGAAGTGATTGGATATTCAGATTCAGACTTCGCTGGCTGTGTTGATTCTCGTAAATCAACTTCCGGATACATTTTTATGTTAGCTGGTGGAGCTGTGTCATGGAGGAGTGCAAAACAATCACTAACTGCTACTTCTACTATGGAAGCAGAGTTCATTTCTTGTTTTGAGGCTACACTGCATGGTGTATGGATGCGGAGTTTTATTATTGGGCTTAGAATTGTGGATTCAATTGTTAAGCCATTGAGATTGTATTGTGACAACTCAGCTGCTGTTTTTATGGCTAAGAATAATAAAAGTGGTAGTCGAAGCAAGCACATCGACATAAAGTACTTAGCCATAAGAGAACGTGTTAAGGATAAATCAGTGGTCATTGAGCACATTAGCACTGAGTTGATGTTAGCTGATCCTTTGACAAAAGGCATGCCACCGTCAAAATTTAAGGATCATGTACAATGCATGGGACTTGGACCCCTTATGTAATTTCGTTGTAAGAACGAATATTTTCATAAAACTCTGTGATGTTTTCTCATGTTTGTTTATTATATGCGCATATTTAATTTTGAGAAACATCAATAAAGTATGGACCTAGAATAAACATAGGGTTTATTCATAAAGTTTATGGACAATTAAGAAGTAACATAATGTATGTGATGCATGGAAGATAATACTCGATTTAATTAAGAGGACATATCGCCATGATTCATGTATTGTGTTTACTTACTAAAGAAATACGAAAAAACACAGACCAAGTGGGAGAATGTTAGTAATTATTTAATTACTATATTTTGTTTGGTCCGGTTTTTCAAAAGTCACCATCAAAGGCAACCGTCCATGTTGCACCCCGTCAATGGAAACTCTTTGATGGAAAGAGTCTATTATTGAGGGGTCATTTTTCATTGAAGGTCCCCTAAGCCTATTTTCTCAATATACTGAGAATCAAGGTTTAGAAGAGATTCTTCAAGAACGGAAAGCAGCTGTCCCCGATTTATCGTCAATGGCTGGAGGTATTTCAAATTTCCGCACTTCATCTAAATGGTTGTCTTTTTTTGTTGTAAAAGGCATGTTAGATGATAAAGATTAAAGTCTAACAATTCTGACCATCGAACTTTTTCCCATCAGCTCAAACATTGTAGTAGATTAGAGCATTCAAAAATTCACTAAGATTATTCAGAGTCAAATCATACTTTCAAACTAGACTGAAATCATGCATTACCCAAAAACCTAGCATTTATTCCCTTTAAATACCTATATGCTGACATCAACTACCACAAGCTTCCTCATTTCACGCTCAATTGGGGTTGATGTGGTCGCACTATCAACAGTCCACATTGTTGTCTTATACATGTCATTGCAGAGCGATTTCTTAAAGTTGGCGTACGAGTGATCAAGCAAAAACGAGTTAGACTTAAAAAAAAAAAAAAAAAAAAAAAAAAAAAAAAAAAAAAAAAAAAAAAAAAAAAAAAAAAAAAAAAAAAAAAAAAAAAAAAAAAAAAAAAAAAAAAAAAAAAAAAAAAAAAAAAAAAAAAAAAAAAAAAAAAAAAAAAAAAAAAAAAAAAAAAAAAAAAAAAAAAAAAAAAAAAAAAAAAAAAAAAAAAAAAAAAAAAAAAAAAAAAAAAAAAAAAAAAAAAAAAAAAAAAAAAAAAAAAAAAAAAAAAAAAAAAAAAAAAAAAAAAAAAAAAAAAAAAAAAAAAAAAAAAAAAAAAAAAAAAAAAAAAAAAAAAAAAAAAAAAAAAAAAAAAAAAAAAAAAAAAAAAAAAAAAAAAAAAAAAAAAAAAAAAAAAAAAAAAAAAAAAAAAAAAAAAAAAAAAAAAAAAAAAAAAAAAAAAAAAAAAAAAAAAAAAAAAAAAAAAAAAAAAAAAAAAAAAAAAAAAAAAAAAAAAAAAAAAAAAAAAAAAAAAAAAAAAAAATCAAGCACAAGGGTCTCAAGTTTCGAAACCAATCCCTGTATTTAAAAAACAATTCATGCTTAGAAAGTAGCCAAGACAATAAAATTAATGCAACAATTCATGTGATACCAATTAATGGTTAATCTAACCACAAGGTTTAAAATGTCAATAGTGGATGATACATTGTTTGATTTGTTAAAAAAAAAAAAAAATTACAAGATATTAATTGTCCATACTCTCAAAGTACATAGTCCAAATTGATAATTACCTCTTAATAAAATAAATAAATTATTGACATTAAATTAAAAAAAAAAATCATAAACCCTATAGGTTGAAGCCAACAATTCCACCACGGAAACCATATTTTGATTGAACTTCAACTATATTTGAAGCGTTAGATAATTATGGTCGCCAATAATATTACTGTTCTCATCGTCATTACAGAACTGTACGTGAGATTTTCACTTCAAACGACTCCTCAAAAGATATAAATAAATTTAAGAAATTGGTCGATTTTATTTATCTTGACATGTTTTAAATTATCCATATTTTATACACTTTTGTTAATTTTCACGACATAATTTACTGCCAATGACAATAAATCTTTTATGAATTAAGATATTAATTCGTAGTGAATGAAATAAATTAGAAAGTAATATTTTGTTCAATGGGCCGATGATTCAGCCCATTAGAGCTGATACGTGGCGTCAAAATGGCGCTCGTCGATGCGTTGAACACTATATAATGAGACGGGTTGTAGCGGAGAAGAGCAAGCAATCCACCGTCTGCTCTTCTCTCTCGCTCACTTTGAACTTTCTTCGAAGATTAACGAAATCTCATTGAAGATAAAGCAGGGCTAACTGTTTCGATGGGAAGGAGGAAGGAGCGTCGCCTCGCTTCCATCTCCAACGCTGGTCGCCGTGTCAAGCTCGATCTCTTCGCGGAACCCTCTGGTACTCTTTTCTGTTTTTTTTTTCTTTTCTAACCTATTTTTTTATCAAATGGCACTGCTCTTTATGTGCTTATTAATTATCCATATTTTATACACTTTTGTTAATTTTCACGACATAATTTACTGCCAATGACAATAAATCTTTTATGAATTAAGATATTAATTCGTAGTGAATGAAATAAATTAGAAAGTAATATTTTGTTCAATGGGCCGATGATTCAGCCCATTAGAGCTGATACGTGGCGTCAAAATGGCTCTCGTCGATGCGTTGAACACTATATAATGAGACGGGTTGTAGCGGAGAAGAGCAAGCAATCCACCGTCTGCTCTTCTCTCTCGCTCACTTTGAACTTTCTTCGAAGATTAACGAAATCTCATTGAAGATAAAGCAGGGCTAACTGTTTCGATGGGAAGGAGGAAGGAGCGTCGCCTCGCTTCCATCTCCAACGCTGGTCGCCGTGTCAAGCTCGATCTCTTCGCGGAACCCTCTGGTACTCTTTTCTGTTTTTTTTTTCTTTTCTAACCTATTTTTTTTATCAAATGGCACTGCTCTTTATGTGCTTTATTTTTCGGCTTCTGTGTTTGTGTTCGAGTTTTGATTCTGTTGTTGCCTCTGTGACTGGTCTTATTTGATTCCGAGTTCAGTTTCTGCTATTTTAGTTTTCAAAATCTGTGAATTTGATTACTTATATTCTTTTTTAGCGGAAGTCAAATTCTTGTTTTGGTTATTCATTATGTTGATAGCATCTCAGTCTATATTCGGTACCTGAGGTAGGTTTTCTACGGAACCCAACAGGAAAGAATAATGGAAGCTTTAAATATAAGCTACCGTATTTTTTTGAATCACTAGTTCTCAGAAAATTTTTGTGGTGAAGACGTATGTTTACTTTTTTTTTTATATTTAGCGTTTTAAGATTTACGAGAACAAAATTCTGCGGGTTGTTGAATATGGAAAAACTAACTTTAAAATTTGAAAGGTGGAGGGAAAAATATCTTACAGGATTGATAAGTGGATGTTTTGCTTAACGGGATCTTAAAAAAATTTAATTTTGATATGACAATTGTAAAAAATGTTTTTCTTTCATATCTGTCCAGGAGAATTGGATGGCTCTGATGTACAGGAGGAAGTTGGAGGAAATATAGAGTCAAAGCAGAGGACTGGGTTACCCAATTCACCCTCTTCTTCAGGTGGGTTCTGTGAGTTTTCGTCAAAAGGACTATTATAGGGAGGACCTGAGAGCTCCTGAGAGCTCATTGTGCATAAATCGAACTTTTTGTGCGAGGCTTTTATGTTGTTTGTGGCAAGATTTTTCCTCAGCTTGTAGGGTGGCTGTGGCCTTGAGAACTTTCGTTATCCGATCAGGTCGTGTCCGGCCACAATGAAAATATCACTGGCTCTCAATCCTTATCACATTTTTTGCATCATCAAAGAATTTTGGAGATTACGACTGGATATTTTCTCTCGGTTCGTATGTTTCTTGCTTTATTTGCTTTTGCCACACTAACATTTGCACGTTTGTGTAACAGGTGGCTGCAATGAATATCTCTTCAATACTTTTACCAAATTTTAGTATTTCTTTGTATTTATGTTTGGTTGTTCTTTGATAATTTTTTATGCTGATATAAACGAATTTTGATCGGCATCTGTTTAAATAGTTTTACCAAGTAGATTAGCGAATGATGTGTTGGAAGTTTTTGATATAATTGTATTTGTGTTTTCAGGTCAGCAACCACAGAATCCTTTGTTGTTACTTGGGCAATACAGTGACGATGTGGACGAAGAATTGAGTGTGGATCACAAAGCTGCAGAAAGTTCCATGTCTGCTCATAATGCTGAGGTAGTGTATGAATCTGTCTCAGGTTGGCTTGTCTTACAAAGGACACAGCACGATCTTTTCCGTTTTCCTGTCAGCCAAGAAGAAATTTATTATTTTTCCTGCCTGTGGCTTGGCTTTGATATTTGCTATGCCTCTTTTCTGTGTAATACTCCCATGTAGTTAGAACTAACTAAATGGAATTTAAACTGTGGAGGTCCTTGGATGTAGATAGTATGGCCCATCTGGAAGTGTTGAAGATTTGAATATTTGAACATTTGTTGAAACAGTTGATATAAAAAATTTCTAATTTCTGAAACTTCAATTGCGCAACATGATTCTATGAATTTAAATGTTTCCTGTAATCTTCTGGTGCTAAATAAATGTCTGGAAAGGTCTTGATTCAAATGAAAAGGTATTTATTGCACTCCAATTTTCCTTGTTTTTGGTGCATGAGTCAGCAACTCTTTAGTGGATGGATCAAAAGGTACGTGCGATGGGTAGATGTTTGTTGAAGATGATATAATTGGTCGTTCAAAAACCAACATTGAATTAGAAAAAAGTTCTTGAATTTTTCAGTCCCGGCATTGAAAGTACTGTGATTCAGAAACTTGTCCTTTTGTATATGAGTTGACTGTGATTTTTGTGGTTTCTTTTACTGGGGTAGTCTTACTATATTTTTTTAACCCTGTTAAGGGTTCTTATCTAGTATAGGTTTTGATCAGCATAAAAGAAAAGAAAAAGAAAATAGCTGGAGGATTAGATTGCAATAAGTATAAGGTGAAGTTTATCGTGGTTAATTGTTGCTAATGCATGAATGATACATTTGCTTAGTTATGCTAAACTTATATTGTGGCAGTTCATGTTATTTCTGTGATTAGGTAAGAATATACTTAACATTGTGGTTCTAACTCTGTGTACTTGAACTTCAGGTTTTTTCATGCTTGATTGGCTCAAAACACACATGTTGGGTGAAGTGTTATTAACTTTAGAATCTTTTCTTTATCAGGTGGCAGATCCTCTTATTGAAGAAAGCAAGGATTGGGATGCCAGTGATGATTCAAAGCTTCCTGTCCCAGAGTTCAATCAAGAGGAAATAGAGGGAAAGGCACTTGATGTTCCTGAGGATGTGGAAGTTGCCAACATTAGAGAAAATGCTGCAGCTATAGATGTCATCGAACAAGCTTCTGTTCCTGGAACTTCTGACGTGTCAGTAATAGGGGATGTTAGTTCAGGCTGGAAGATAGTAATGCATGAAGAGAGTAATAATTATTATTACTGGAATACTAAAACTGGGGAAACTTCATGGGACGTACCTGATGTTTTGGCTCAGGTTACTCAACCATTCAGTGATCAGAGCTCTTTCCCAGTAAATGATACCATCTCTAAGCAGGAGCCCAACTTGATTAACGGATCTTTAGATGCAGACACTGCGGCAAGATCAGTTGATGATAGTAGCACGCGGGAATGTACCGGATTGATCAGAAAGGGATCCCAAATGAATGGTCTTGAAGGTGATACGACTAGAGTCGCAGAAAGTTCAACTTTGCTATTTAATAATAACCAAACTGAGTCAACAAGTAATTCTGAATTGACTGATGCATGTTTTGGTGTCACGAGTTCGTTAAGACCTTCTTCTGCCCCTGCCCATTACATGCACAATGTGGTAGTAACTGAAGAACTTAAGTCCGGGTTTAATCTTTCTTCTCAGCTTATTTGTCAGAGCAGAAGCTTGTTGGATAGATTAAATTCATTGAAAGGGTAAGCAAACCTTCTTCACCTTTATCTTTTATTAGCTATTTGTAATACTATGCAATTTTATCATGACTGTTATATCTTATTAAAACGACTATTGATATTGTTATTACTATTATCAAGGGAGAGTATTTTTTTTTTTTTTCTAAGAACAAAAAGGCAAGCGCATAATTAATCCTCATTTTTTGTCTTGAGTTAATATTAAGGGAGATTTTTTCAAGTGTAATTATGACCTTTTTATCTTATTGTGTGGTTTGAAATATATATGCAGGTCTAATTACCCTCAAGGTTATGATTGGACGATGAAGTATATTATGGAAATTCATATCAGACTTTCAGATTATGAGGCACTTATACCTTATGAGACAGCCTTGCTCCCATATTGGGAGCATTCAGAAAGACAGCTCAAGCAACTAGAATCTGCTATTAATGAGGAAATTTACCAAATGGCTATATTGGTCCAATCGGATGCTCCTGCAACTGATTTTACATTTGAAGAAAATGGAAAATTGCAGAGTAGACTGGAGTTTGAGTCTGAAGCCGAAAGAGTTAAAAATGCAGCATCTACCTCTGAAGATACTCCAAATATTGGTACACTAATACGCCATCAAGGAGATCTTGAGAATGAAGCTCCAGTTGGACATGTTTCATCATTTGAAGCTGCAAAGCAATTAGAAAGTGGTTCTCAAGTGAATGAATTAGTCAGTGGTGCTTTGTCTAATGAATTACCAATCAAACATGGGCCAGATTCTGGAGAAGATGTTGATATGGATGTGGACATGGAAGTTGAAGATTTTGATTCCGCAGAGAACAGAACCATAGATGCAGAGAATGCAAAAGAGTCACTTGGTCAGCCCAATCCACCAGCAGGCTATACATCTGTTGTGGTAGAAAATGGGCCTATTGTTCCACCTCCACCAGATGAAGAATGGATTCCCCCACCACCACCTGATAACGAAGACATTCCTCCTCCCCCTCCTGATGAACCACTTGAACCATCATATGTTCTTCCCCCATCTTACACACAAACTGCACCACTTTTATATGCGGAGCAAATTAACATGCCTTATCCAGAAGCTAATTTTGAATATTATGGACTACCTGTTGCTGAGGTTTCCAACAATAACTTCTATGCACATTCTGATGTTGCTTTGTCTCATGCAGCACTCTACTATTCAGCAGTTACTAATGCATATAGTGGTGGTCCAGTCATTGTTAATCCAGTGGAGCCTGAAGCTTATAATAGTCTTCAAAGTGGATTAATACCTGATCTTCCTGTTAGTGCCGTGGCATCCCAATTGTTTCCTATTTCTCCCTCTGGTGCCTTCAGTAGTTCTGCCCCTGATCAAAATGAATCAACTGAGATAGCAAAGGCACACGTAGATGGTTTTGCTATTAATGAGGCTGATAAGGCTCAAGGAGGAAGTGGCACAGCTACAATTCAGGCCCATCCAACTGTCTCCACACAAGACAAGGATGCTGTATTACCAATTAAAACAATATCTGTTGCGCCAGCTACTTCTACTGTATCAGCAGCGCTTGCAAAGAATCAATCAAAAGGTGTAGTACCGAATCAATATTTGTCCTATATTTTAAAAAGTCAGCGCGTCTCTTCAGATTTTCTGTACTTAATTTATGTGAGAATTTTTGTAAAGTTCATGTGGTTGGCTAGATCTTTGTTACCAGTTTTATGTAAGTTCTTGAAACGTTCCTTGTCAATCTCCTTTCCATCATAGCACTGGTTGTTGCTTTTTTTTCAAATTTCTGATACGGCTTTAATGACGTTTTGGTAAGTAGCTGCTACCATTCCTATTGCATGTGATTATATAATCGGGTTTTAGGTTATTGTTAATATTTTAAGCCTTTTGTTTCCTATTTCCAGGTGTGCGTAGTAAAAAGCGGGCAGTTGCTGTTGCACCCTCGTTGAGATCTAATAAGAAAGTTTCGAGTTTGGTTGATAAGGTGATTATTATTGTCAGGCCTTGCATCAATTAGTTGTTTAGTTACATGGGGTTGGGAGGGGGTGTTCTTTTTACTGGTTTACGTTTATGAGGATTAGTTTTGAACCCTTGCTTATTTGGTTAATTAGTGGAAAGCTGCAAAGGAAGAACTACTTGAAGACGAGGAAGAACCGGAGACAGCCTATGAGATGTTAGAAAGAAAGCGACAAAGGGAAATTGAGGTATATAAAGTAAATGCTGTTTTGCCGCATAACAGTTTTACGCTTTTGCCGCTTCTGTTTCTTCACATTTCTTGTTTTCCAGGAGTGGCGTGCTCTTCAGATAGCTAGTGGAGAGGCAAAGGAGAATGCAAACTTTCAGCCATTGGGTGGTGACTGGTACTTTAACTTAACATATATCTCTCATCAGTGGCGTGCTCTTGTTGGACTGTGATGCAACAAATTAGATTCCTGTTAAATCTCTCTCTCTCACACACTCTCTTCTCTCATATGACTACGCCAAAATTAACTCTTCTCTGTGCTTGTTTTAGGCGGGAGCGAATAAAGCGTCGGAGAGCTCAATCAGCCAAGGACACCGAACGGTCCTCTCCTGAAACACGGCATGATGGAAACCAGCAGCCCGATTTGATAGAGCTATCAAGCAATCTTCCATCTGGGTGGCAGGTATGGTGACACTGATTCTCATGATAGTAGAGCCTCTAAACCAGGCTGAACCTTTTAGGCATCTGATAATATGAAATATGTTCTCAATTTCTTTTTTTCTTACCTGCATTCGTTGTAATGGTTATTGAAATGCTTAAATATTGATATTTTCTTAAATTTTAACTAATATTTCAGGCATATTGGGATGAATCCTCTAAGAAGGTGTATTATGGTAACGTTGTAACCTCAGAGACATCTTGGTCCAGACCCAAATGAGTAGCTTTTTTAAATTTCGATTAGATTTTATTTTTTAACTAATTTTTTTTTCCTTTTCTGCTATAGTTTTTGTGTAGAGCTCATACAGTTTACGGTGATGTAAAGAGAAGGTTAATTTATTCTAATGGTTTCATAATTTCAGCCTTCCATCATCGATTTTTTTTTTTTTTTTTTCCTTTTCAAATTAATGTTGGGTTCCTCTATTTTGAAGGTGCACAAGATAAAAAATAAATAAAAATAAAAATAAAGATAAGTGGTTTTTAAAGTAGATTGAATGGAGAGATAAAGAAAAATAGAGAAAAATAACTTATTAGATTTACGACTGCTGCAGTAACTTCTTGACTAACTATGATAAGAGCCAATTTTTACCGTAATGGTTTTAGCCTCAGGATGGCATTCCGAGCTGCGTAATAATCACAATTTGTTTGGTTCTAAAGAACCTGTCATCGAAGTTGACTGAGTTTTCACGTTGCAGAAAGTTGCCTCAGACTTCTAGATTCCGAAATCAACGAACGAAATGGGAACTTAGTGGACCCACGTGTAAATCCAAATAACGACGATGATATGCCGATGGAGAAACTGAAAGAGTTTCAGCCTCATTGTAGATCTGGCGATCTAGATCAGTTGAAATTTCCGGTGGCTGATACATGTATGGCCGACGGAGCAAGATTCAAGTTCAGAGGCTTGAGATGTCTACCGGCAAAAATAAAATTATATGTATAGAAAACATAATCAGAGACTTGAAATATGCGGTCATCATAAAGAAATACTGAAGAAGAAAGTAAAAAAAAAGAGTCTTAATGAGACTATTGTTGGGAAAAACATCAACTAAAATTCGACGGGAACAATGATAAAAAATATTACTGCTGTAAAATGTGGAAAGTATTGATCATGATAATTTTCAAGAAAGAATGTTCTTGGCAATCTCCTCAGACAGAATTGCCTTTTCAAGTAAGTTCCCAGGAAAGACTGGAGGGTCACAAACGGTCCATTAAATTCCAGTCTTCTGAACAGAACTTCCTTACACAGTATAATTACACCACTAACCAAGCGATACGAGAAACGATAGCAGATGCGATCCGAAAAATACCATGAATATTTTTCCATTGCCGTAAAATTATAACGGTTAATGGCTAAAACCAACACCGAAAATTTTACGTAGAAACCTAAATCGGGAAAAAACTACGGGGACCGAGTCTAAAAAGATCTCACTATGAAAAATAGAATTTACAATATTTTTCTAGATATCGAATATCCTACAAAATATTCACTAAGAAAAATCATCATTCTTACTGTACTTAAAAATACCACACCTATTTTTCTCTTAGACTCTTTCTTTTCTCTCCCTCCAAAAATAATTCTCACTATATTTCTTTTCCTCTTAACTCAGAAGTAATTTTCTCCTTCTCTCTTAAGTAGAAGATTTCACTTCTCTTCGGATCCATTAGGATCTACATTTTCGGTTGCTATATCGTCTGTTTGAAGCCTCTATTTAGAGAGGGCAGACAGGACACTTACAAAAAAGACTTCTTCATTTGCGAGACACCTTCCTCATTTAATGAGGAAGGTGGGCGCCGCAAAGGAAGAACTTTCTTTGCAGCAAATGGAGACCTTTAAGGTCTCCATTTATGACACAGGTCCTACCCTACAACTATTACCCTCGTAATCATCAATTTTTATGATCTTAATCACTGTTCCATATATATAAATACATCTCTGAAGCAAAAGCAAAGCTGAAGTCAACAAAACTAACAACTTCTCTGTAAAATATATTTTCTCTCTTAAAACATTTCTATATTTCTTTCTTATATGCTTTTCTCTCTCTATACAAACACATACTAACTTGTAAACTAAGTGTGGTTCACGTACTACCGTCTAGCTCTTGTTTGCAAAGTGGGCAACAGGGGATGATTCTCAGCCATTGATCAACACACTTGAGATGAAACATATGTGAGCAAGGCAACTCCCTCACTTTCTCCCTCTCCATATACTTTGCAAGACAAATACAGCATTCCTGACAGTAAAAAGAAAAACAAGATCAGATCATGATGACTTGACCATTTCGTAGCCTGTAAAGTTTCGAATTCGTGTTATTTATGAACAAACTTACCAGCTCTTCTTTGGTTGCTAGGGTGGAATCGCTTTCCAAGTCCGTTTCGAGCTCTAAATCGACTTTAACCGGTTTATATCTCCAGCTAGGCAGCTGAGATAGCTGTTCGTCGGAGGCCCCTCGATTGGCCGAACCCACGTTCATGTTGTAGCCTAAAAAGCGGCTGACCAATGGCACAAAGCAGCAGAGCAGAAGGAAAAGGAGGAACGGAAAGGTGTAGCAAATGGCGTTCCATGATAAGAGTGATATGCAGAGGAAGTGGAGCTTTGTGGCTTGGTCATATGAACCGAAGCGAGAGTCGAAGATCCAAACATTGCCGATGACAAACCATATTGCGAAGAAAAGCTCGAGAGATGTCTGGCATTTGTTTCTCAAATGTGAGGTCCTGTGTAGATGACAACAAATAAATCCACATCTTCAGGTTAACTCAAGTTGTTTCCAATAATGTTCATTCCAGAAAATCAACAACAAAAAACAGATTGAATTTGTATTTTACATCTATTTTCACCACATTTTTAATTGAATATTTCTCCCTCCCCGACGGAAGCCTCATAATAGACAGATTGTGGCGATCCGTTCTGAGAATGCCACTCTAGTTCAGAATTAGAGTAAACTATGAGGATCTAGCTCAGACTATGAAAGTGCACAATCCATATCACTTGGCTGTGCTTAATTCATAAATAAAACATTTTATCCTAGAACAAAATGGGCAAAATCGATAAACCAAATCATAGAGATTTCAGTACAAAGCGGACAATATTGTATTAGCAGGATGAGTCGTAGTACAAGTTACACTTTATAAGAGTTCTCGTTCCATGCCTCATGATTTTGTTCTCTAAAAAATGGTTCTCATGCGAATATATCGTTGGCTACACCATTTAGAACTTGTAAACTCTCCCTATCATTAACAATTTTTGGTGCAAAATTTATTCAGATAAAGCTGTTGAAGGGTTCCTGAAGCATACCTTGATTCTTCACTGTCTCTGTTCTGCTGCTCCACATCAGAAAGATTCAGACAAAGAAGCCGATATCGACCGAAGAGCAAGAGCAAACCGAGGAAGCAACCAATACCATAACCAGTAATCCACAGTCTCATAGGCCAAACTGGCTTCTCACTCTTAGATATATGTAGAGTAAATACTATCAAACTTATCTGAGCTACCAAAGCTATAAGCTCCATCATCATCCAGGTGCTGGAATTTAAAGGATTAGAACCCAGATCAGATCTCGAACTGTTCTGGTAATGAAATACTTTTCTTAAGAAAATGAACCATCTAGCTCTAGACATTCTGGTTGCCATTCTAACCCAGAATGAAGAAACAGAATAAGGATGCCGGATTTGGATTTCAGTGGCCGGAGAATTCATTGGGGATGCTTTTAAGCTTTTTTCTGCCGCCAATTATGAGAAATAAACATGAATTTTGTGGAGAAAAATGCAGAACATCCAGTATTCTCAGGTAATGATGGCTTGAATTGTAGTAGTGTGAGTAATCTGATGCTTGTAAGCTTAGATCACACCATTTTAATGGAAAATGACAAAAAGAAGGGCCCACTTTTATGAAAAATGCTTAAAAGTTTCTCATGGAATCCTCATGTTTAACCAGATGAAATTCAGAGTGATAAAATGAAAGTACCGTGGATGCAGATAATCAAGAACCTCCCCCATCCATTTTAATGGACTTCAAACTTCCCACTTGAAAACTACCCCCAATAGCTTGAAACTTTCGGGTTCTTCTTCGATTAATAATTTCCAAACCCTAATATCCACAAACTGGAAATTGATGTAAAGCTCGATCGGTGGGAATCTTTGATGGGTGCTCCTGATTCACCAGAAGCCAAAGAAACAAGAACTGGGCAGAGACGGAAATGGTTCCGAAGACTACGACAGAGAGATAAACGTTATCCTAACTGAAAGCTCAGAGAGGAACAACTTCTCCCACTGCGAATCTTTTCGTCGTCTTCCTCAGAACTGCTAAAACGATAACTACGTTTTCAGGGTTTCTTCTAATTAGAGCTAAAATCGAGGAAAAGAAAGCCATATTTTTAAAATTATGGCGGGTACAGTTGAAGAAAATTGTCATAGAGATCGGTTGGCCACCTAATCCAACTATAAAGATGGATTTTGCTGAAGAGGCGGCGTCACCGTCCTCTCCAGTCTCCATCCCTGTTCACTCTCTCACTCACTTTGTATTATTACGCTGATTACAGAAGGGTTGTCGTCATCTTGGGTCCGCCATTGTCATTAAAAATGAAATGACGCAGATTCAGAAATAAAAAAAAAAAACAAAGATGCCAATTTTGATTAGTCTTGCTTGAATATGGATAACTATACAGAAAAAGGTGATGTGAAAGGATGGTTGGTTCGTGTTGTTCAACCATTTGATTTTGATCATTTTGTTTGTTTCCAATAAATAATCCGCCATTTTTTTCTTCTAATCTTTGAACTCCAAAAGGACTGTTCCTCCATTTTCCAAGTTAATATTTGATTGCATCAACCCGAATTCCCATATATGAAATTCGGTCCAAGATCTGGACTAATTTGTCACGTAAAAACAAGAACAGGAGAGGCAAAACTTGCTCAAAATTTCAATCTTAAGTTTCTACATTTTGATGAAATTAGAGAGCTTGTTTTAGATCTCTTTGGACCCGAGAGACTAATTCAACTTTTCACGCAAATAATTAATAAATATATAATAATTAAATTAACGTGTCTACCAAAGAATACTTCTGAGGAAAAAAATAAGAAAAATTGAAACACGTAATTCTCTAATAAAATTCCACGCATTAACTTAGGGTGCTTCATTCTTGAATATTCTCAAATCAAAATAATAAAATAATTGACACGTCACCTTCAAATGGATCCCACTTGATGACGTGCCAAAAAAGGATGGGCTTATTTCCAGAACACGTGACGCCTTAAGTTATTCACAAATCACACGACTCATATCTGATCTGACTAGGATGTCACCATCTTCAAATGTGTCAAATGCCTATTCGCTTTTAGATATACTACAGATTTTGACTCAAATAACAACTACAAATGACGTGCATATTTTGAAGCCTTTTTTTTTTTATATTTGGCGAGTCAGCCAGATGATATGAGGTCCCGGGCTAAGACCATGTAACCATCATTTTTGGTTCGGGCTTCGACAACAGTTTAGGCCCTACCCTGTTGGACCGGACTTCGACCAAGCCTAATTTCTATGGGTCATTCCCGGTCATTCACCGAGAATAAGAACAAACATCAATTTGACGTAGAATGCCATGATGGGGCAAAAACTAATGGTAAGAAAGAGACATTCAGTCAGAATAGTTTATAAGCCACAACTTATAGAACTTAGAAAACTCAACGTTTGATGCCACCACAGACTCCTGAGAAAGACGTATAGTTTTGTTCCGGAGCTTTTGTCACATTACCTGCTTTTTGGCCCGACTTAAACAAAATTCGGGTCACCGAGACACTTGATAAAATACGCGCATACATTTCAACAATAGTAACTTTTACAGTGCATTTTACACCAAGAAAAGTTGATGAAATGAAAAGAAGACCCTTTTTTACAATTAACATTGAAAATTGAAAGACTAGGAGAGCCAAGAATAAATTCATCTTGCAGTTGCTATTAAAGACTGACCTGGGTAAAGCTTAAATTTGCCCTGCCTTTTTACACTTCCTTCTTCTCATCCTTCTCCTTCGACTCCTCCATTACAAATTCCATATACAAACCCTTTAGAGCTATTACAACCGTGGTTATAAGCGGCCCGAGAATCGCCCCCTGCAGAGAAATAGAATGGACAACACCATTCGAGAACCATCAATTAACAATCCATTCTTTTCAACGAAAAAACATGTCTTGGATTCGATTTTCAAACATAACTAATTTTTGCAGCTTACTCTGGCCGTTTCATTGATGCTTTGCATTATCAGAATCATTTAACTACTCGTAGATTTTGATTCATAGTGAGACTCACTTGTCCAGCTCTATAAAGATGTGTACTTTCTATTTTAAAACTTTGCAGCACACCTCAGATGACATACTACAGGTACATTAGGAAAACTAACAGGACACTTTTATAAATATTTGACGTGAAAAAACGTTTGATTTTGAGAAGAAAATAACATCTGGGAATGCAGCCAATAATAAATAAATAAAGAAAAGACTATGGTTTGCATCTAAAATGATAAATTACCAACCATACCAAAAACCTAAATTTGTAGATTGAGAATAATTACTAGTGAGTGCTAAATAATTTAATTATTTAAATTTCTTCGCATTCCACTAATTTTTTTATCTTTTTTAGGATAAAGTACATATTAGTTTTCAAATTTAGTGGCGAAGAATTAACAAGTTCTTAACCTTTTTTTAGGCAAATAATTTAATTTAGAGGTATTAACAATTAAATCCTCGCCAATAAGAGAATCGTCAAAGAAATCATGTTTGTGTCACGTAATCTTCTCTAATAGAATATTTTCAAAGAGAAACAGCTCTCATTAGAACGATTTTGGTGATTCTACGTGTTGACTTTTTCAATTTGCTTTTTTTTTTTTTAGAAATTGCAAAAATTGCCAAAACCGTTCTAAGGAAGTTGTTTTTCTCTCGAATTCACTCAAGATCACATGACAACAACGTGATTTCTTTGACGATTCTCCAAATGACATGAACTTACTTGCTAATGTCCCTAATATCAAGCAAGTATCTGCCTAAAAAAAGTTCAAAGACCTATTTGCTCTTCACTTATAAGGACTAATACGCACTTTACCCTTTTTTATGTCAATTTTTGAACACGTAGACTGTCTTTGACACCATAATAAATAAACAACAATATCAAAAACTTAAGTTCGTGGATTGATAATAATTTATATATTTATTAACTCAAATAATTTATATTATATGAATTATATTTGACGTTTATGTATCCAATTCTTCGAAAATGATGTAGTGATACGCCTAAGTTATGTTGTGCGTCTATCCGAGTTCTAATATCAAAAGTTGGAGAATGGTTCGTAGAAAAGCATACCTCTAACGCAGAAGGAAACAGTGTCATTCCGCCAATGATGCTGAGGCCGATGAGATACTCGCTGTGACCAGGTACGGTATCCTGAATTTCTGAGGAGCCATAGCTCAAAAGGACAAGGTGAAGAATGGACAAAGTGGCAGCTTGTATATATCGACCTGACACCGTCAACTCCAAAACTGGCTGGAATTGTTGCTAACCAGGATGGAAGGATTGGTAAAAGCGCACTTACAAATGCAAGAACAGTGGACAGGTACAAAAAGTGTATTTTAAATAGCCTAAACAGAAGCCAAGTAAGACATCCTTGAAATATTGCAACCTCAGCTATTGCCAAGAGAACTCCCGAAACTGCATTATCAAGAACTTGGACGCATCGAGCTCTCGTCGAAGGCGAAATTGGAACCATGTGAAACACTTTTTCAGTGACCCCACCGGATTCTGATGTGATAAGGACAGTACAAGCCCCGAAGAACACAAATGAATGATACAAAAAGTTGAAAAATTCCGTTGCTCCGGCGATTATGGAGTTTCCTATTGAAACTGCGACTTTTGTGCTCCCACCCATGACTGATTTACTACTCGAAAAGGCGCGCTTTGATAAATCTAACCCTTGAGCAGAATACGCTCTAAACTTTGCGACAAAATCCTCACTTGTTAAGGTCAAATCATTGATAATTCTATTCACTTCCGAGTGTACATTTTCCCAATCCTTGTTACTAGCCAGAGCCCTCAAGGTCATGATCTTCTCTTCATAAGGAGACCTGATAGGCTCTGGCGGCAAAGGCTCAGAATAATTAACAGCCGATTTGGTGAAAAAATGCTTGATTCTGGCCACAAGTTCTGTAATGTTAGGCGTTTGTGTAACAAAATGCTTAATTCCGGCCACAAGTTCTGTAATGTTAGGCGTTTGGGTAACAAAATGCTTAATTCCAGACACAAGTTGAGTCATGTTATATTGCACGGCCAAGTTATCTATATTCTCCACCATTGTTGAGTAAAATTTTGTGGTATAGTTGTCAACTACTCCAGGCACATCATTCTCCTCCATCCATGTCCTTAAGACCAATCTTTTCTGCATAAGTACTCTGTTCTACATGCAATTTCAGAGAGATCATTGCGTCTTTTCCCTCAACTCCAATCTTATACGAGAAGAAAATAACTCCAACTATGAATCCAACTATCATGGCGACAATCAATCCGATTGCTAAAATGGTTTCAACCTCTTCAATATCTTTCTCGTGAAAAATGCACTAATTGCAGTTGGAGGAAAGCTAGAAATCCTGAAGGATGACAATGCAGATATGGTGGAATTAACAGTTTTTGAACTGAAAATAAAGCCTAACGATATAAGAGCTAAAGAGCCAACAGGTCCAAGATTCTCGTATGCAATAATAAGTATCCAGAACGACACAAGCCATTTCAATAACTTCGAAAATGCATTGCGATTTCGCCTCGAATCCCGTAATTTCGGCTTTCTAAGAACAATACGGAAACAAAGATCACGAATCTCGATCAGCGTACCGGAAAAAACACGGAATGTGGCTAAAGGGAGGGCCAGAACTGTTTCAGCAAGACCCATTTGTAGGGGCTCCCACCAAAACTCGACGAGGGTTTTATGGATACCTCTAAGAGGAATGGAACAGAGCACAGCCCATAGAAGTGGCCTCAGATATTGCTCTAAGAGCTTGTAAAGAGCGTAAAGAATGAAAATGGCGAGCGCTAGGCCAGCCTGAGCCAACGCTATATAGAGTGCAAGTCGTACCTGGGGATCGCCGGAGAATGAATGTTCTGGAGCTGCTTTTGCGGGTTCAGGGTCCGGCGGAGTCTGGATTTCGCGGGTCGAATTCGATTTCCGAATCGACGCCGATCTGAACATTTCTTGCCATGGCGGGATTGAAGAAGAACTTGAACTGGTACTTGGATCTGAAATTGGAACTATGTCCATCAAATGGCAGCGAGCAGAGAATTAAGCGGAAAGGTCAACACTAATCGAGAGAGGTTTGGCTAAATTTGGAGGACAGCTAAATGATTGAAACGATGATTCTGCTTGAGCTAAAGACTGACCCATTAACTGCCAGTCCACGTTCTATTATGTCAAATTTTCAACACTACTGGTTGTTCATCTTATTTCCCTGCAATTTTGCCTCTGGAATGAACAGACCCACCTCATCAGCCACCATTTTTATGTTGCTAGCTCAGTGGAAGCGTAGCTTTCGTCTCTATCTTCCAACCTTACCCGTAATTTCAACTCAAGAGGACTAATGTTGACGATGAAAGGCGACTCAGGCTTTGAGATATCGGTTGCTTGTCATGCTGTCGTACAACTCAGACGAAGCTCTCTGTCCTATAACACGAATCTATCCGAAGGCGTGGTCTACTATAAATCATCAATGACCCAACGTTTGTGTTGCTGGTTGTTTGGATGTAGGAAAGAGAACGCAAAATGTTTAGATTTTCACTTGGCCGATAGAGTTGTTAAATGAGTGGACGAGCGCACCCGGTTGGATCCTATACCAGACTGGGCTCGATTCATTTAATTTTGACTCGCAAGTCGGTTCAGGTTAAAAAAAAATTAAAAAGAAATTTTGAACGACTCATTAGGCTAACTCGTTTCACTCATTAGATTCGGTGAGTTAGATTTTTTTAAGCTCGGCTCGGCTCGGCTCAGCTCAGCTCAACTCGGTTGCTTCGTTTGTTACCTCTATTTGCAAGTGATTGACAATTAGATATATGTCAACATAATTAGTATGTGTCTAATTTGTAATGATGCAATAGTCAAATATTTGCAATGATATTCGTGTGATATTTTTTTTATTAGATCATCTCAAATATTTTTTCCTAAATACATGATCTTTTATATATTAATAAAATAATTTTGTTAAAACTATTAAATTTTGATATTATAATAACAAATAATCATTACAGTTTTAATAACTAAATTTTTCTAAAAATATATGTTACATTTATATAAATTGCAACATTTATGGCTCGTTGAGCCGACTTGACTCGGCTCGTCTCATTTAACATTGGTTCACAAGTTAGCTCGAGTTGAAATTTTTTTGATCGAGCTCATTGGGTTCCTTAGGTTAGGCGAGCCAGATTTTTTTTAAGTTTGGTCTGCTCGTTTGTCATCTCTACTTGGCGTCGGCTCCAAACAAATTGAGAAATCGATGTGTCCACCCACGACGTGTAGTTTCAGAAGCATTTTTTTGTTGTTGAGTGAGATGTTACAAAAAGAATGAATTTTAAATCAACCAAATAATAATAATAAGGTAATTATCGATAAAAATTATAAACTATAGAGTCGACAAACTTGTTTTTAAATTATTTTTTGTTAACAAAACAAATCTTAAACTATCATTCGTTAACAAAACAAAGCTTAAACTATCATTCGTTAACAAAACAAAGATTAAACTATCATTCATTAACCATCCATTTCAAATGGGCACAAAACATGCTAGAGAACAGGCGAGCTTGGCCCTACGCTTGCGTACCCGCGGTCGCTCGCAGTGATAATGTGGCCGCTCACACTTAAAAATAGTGTAAAACACGCTCGAGAACAAGTGATCTTGTCTCCACGCGGTCGCCAACAATTAAAATGAATGCAAACATGTACTAAAAAACGAGCGACCTAAGCTTCACGCTAGCGTATAGGCGGTCACCTGCAATTAAAATGTGATAAGAGGGTTGTCCTGTCAACGTATGATAGTTTAAAGTTTGTTTTTTTAACGAATATATTTTAAGGTTTGTTTTGTGAATGATCTTATAGTCTAATGATTTTTTTTTCTAAAATAATACAAATGATAATTAAATATGAAATCAAATCAAACATATCAACGTAAAGAGAAGTAGATAAATTGATCAAACCCAGAGATATACATTCAGGGTGAATTTTGATCTTATTTTAAAGCTTGGATTATAAAAGCATTAGCACTAAACAACGAAATTTGAGCCTTAAACAGAAGAGTTAGTTGATTCAGTCATTCAGACAAACTTTCAGAGATTTTATCCCGTACCCGTAAAACCTGAGAATTTTTTAATGATAATTTTAAGTGAGTAAATTTTTTCGGTTGTTAAGGGATGATGTATCGGGAATTTGATCCAATTTTGTCATTACGTGCCACACTTGCATTTTTTATCAAATGATCAAATTTAGAAAATCAATCATCGCCAAGTGGGATTTTATCGTGCAAGGTGTACATGACACGTCGAATTTTGATTTAGTATTGAAATCAAATTTCGCTATTGCATTTGCTTTTTTGGCTCATGAGACGTTGTTAGTTTTTGGATCACCATTTTTGCTTGAGGTGTGTCAGAGTGGTTCTTGTGTGACACTTCATTTTCACTGTAATGTTTTCTACAAAAACTGTTAGGGTACTTTGATTGTATAGTCATTTATGTATGCGACGGGTTTTATAAGTGCCTCACAAAGGGCTCATGGAGCTGAGTTTTAAATAAAAGAAAAAAAAGATGTATTCAAGTATTCTTTTATTTAACTTATACATAATTGTAGAATGTAGATCATGTTCTTCTAAAGGAAAAATAGAAACTTAGTTTTAACTAGAATGGATTAGATATAAGTTCCTTACCGAGTTAGTCATTCACCCCAAAGACCTCCCACTCCAAAAAAAAAAAAAAAAAAAAAGGGTAAGGAGAAGAGAGCCTAGGGCTTAATCTTGTTGGCTGCAATAGGAGGATTTGCTACTTTACTTTTCTCTATCTTTATTTATCGTTTTATGTGGTAATGACTTAGATTGTATAACCTTATTTAGATTTGGTGGTAATGACTTAGATTGTATAACCTTATTTAGATTTGGTTGTATTTATCTTTATTTATCATTTTTCATAGTACTTTAATAATGTTGTTTTTGGTTGTATTTCAAGGTTTGTATTTAAAACCATGAGTAACAGACTATTTCATAATTTTTTCAAATATTTCATTAGCAGCTAATGATAACGGTAACTCAAATTGTACTATAAATTTTGTTGTTCTTTCTCTTATTCTATTTTGTGAATATTAAAAGATGCAACTACCACTAGCATTTAATTGTATTAGTGTAAGATCTATTACTTAATCATTTATATGATAAGTTTGAAGATGTATACTAATTGTGGTAGTTGAACTACCAAAATATACATAATTTTGAATATAATATTTATGCTGAGATTAAATTTTTTTTTTTCACCAATTTTAATTTCTTTTAACTCAACTTTTTTCATACATAAAACGTTTTATTTCTCTTTTTTCTAGGTGAAGATGAGGAGGGGCCTTGACAACAATGAAACACATGGAAATGCAATGAACAAATGAATCAAACGTAGGATATGAAAATTGAGTTTGAGATGAGTTCATGATGAAGATTGAATCTCGATACAACACAATGGAGCCCGAGATTAATGGAAGTCGAAAAATCTCCGTCCTCCTCCTTGCAACAAGTTGATGAAGAATGAGTAAGAAGAGCTACTAGGATTTGGGTGAGGTTTGAGGCTACGTTTCAGCATTTCAGCACAAGGTGAAGCTGGTTTTGGGCCGGGTTTTCTTTGATTTGGGTTTTTAGAAAAGTGGTTATTTCTTTATAACTTCGGTTTCTACGTTCGAGAACGAAGAGCCAAATCAAATTTTTGGGTTCCACACAAATAACTCAAAATAACAGAAGATGATTAAAATGTCGGGCAACCTTCTTTCACCATTCCCGGCGCCGTAGGACAGGCGGCAAGCGAGCAGTGGTCGTCAGCCTCCAGACCCCACCACGCCGGCCCATATATACCATGAATCTGCAGGTTAAAATACAGGAACACGCCTAAGAATGCAACTCCGGCATCTAGAGCAGCTGACAGGATGTAGTTATGTCTGGCCCACCACCTCTTGTGCACTCTAAAGACATAGATGCTGAAAAACAGTCCGACCGTTCCCCACATCAGAAAGTGAATAGTTTTCGCCGGGAAAAGTCCTCCGGCACCGCTGAATATGAGCGGCACGTTGATCAGTCTAATCCACCCTTTTTCCGGGAACTTCCGTTGAAGAAGCCAGACTGGAAGAGGGGCGAGCAGGCCGAGGAGGAAGCACCAGTTCATCTGAGGGTAAACTCCTTGGTCGGTGAACATTCTGAGCGGCCCAATCACTCCCCAAATGATCGAAGCGTTGTAGAAAACATCAGATCCCGGACAAGTCCACGGACTTCCGACCGGTAACTTATCTTCATCACAGATGTTTGGGATGGACGTGAGAAGCCACCACGCTGTGCCGAAATATACACATGTGGCGACGACTGTTCCGACGAGCTAGATGTAGAAGAAGATTGAGATTCTATCGGTGGAAAGTAAATCAAATTTTGAAAGAACAAGAATCAGAAATAGAATAATACCTGGGCAATGAACATTGATCTGGGAGGAATCTTCATGTAATGTCCTAATTTAAAGTCACTGACGAAGCCTAAGGCTTGAGACATGCTTATATAACCATATGTCTTGAATGCGACATTAGCTAGAGGTCTTCCTGGGTATATGTATCCTATGATCAACTCTGTAATCACATTCAACCCTACTTGCTGCAAATTTAGAAACACCGCCATTAAAGCTTCAGACCAAGTTCTTAAGAAAGACACAGAGAATGCAATGACGCCATGAAAAAGAGAGTACCGTGTTTGTTGTAGCTTGAATTATTCCAATGGGTAAGGTAAAAATAAGCGCAATGAGAAGAGCCATTAACAGTCCCCACCATGGAAGCTGGAGCTGTTTGCCAAACCCTTCACAGGCGACGAGAGCAAGAACAACCATTGAAGCCAATATAACGTAAAACCACCATTGAGGAACTTGTTTATAGTTCCTCTTCATTATCCGGGTATGAACGTCTCCGATTTGGTCTCCGACCTTCTCTGTCGTTCTCTTCCATAAGTCCCAGGTTGTTCTGGTCGGAGAAGGAACCAATAAGAACACACCCATAAAGAGAACTTTATACGTAAATATTCAGAAGAAAGCTTACTTTCCATGGAAGAGCAAAACATGAGAGATTGTTGCAGTCAAGGTAGCGAAGCTAATCCCATAACTGTAGGCGAAGATAGGACTTAAATACAGTTTGCTATAGCTATAATAGTTGGCTTGATCAATGTCAAACGTCTTCTCATCAAGAACACGAGAAGTGTTGTACCTATTCCCATCACTATCAAAAGTATGAGAAGAAAATATGGGAAATCGTTTTGATTCGTACGAATTAGTCCAGTAACCCCAGGGAACGACAACGTAGACAAACAAGAAGAATCCAGCCAAAGTGTTGAGAATGGCAAATCCAGGCGTCGCCAATGGACTTCCCAAGAAACCAGCAATGGTGGACCAGTCGATGCCGAACGAGCCAATGCCGAGCCCCTTAAGGCCAGAACCGAGCTGCTGGGCTGTGACGGAATCTTTCCATATCAGACAAACAATAGAGACTGTGGAGATGGATGGAAAGAGGTAGGCCGGGACTATGTAGTATGCATAGCTTGAGATGAAGACGATGAGGAAAAACTGGAGTCTCGAGTTTCCTCCTTTCAGCCTCTTCTCTTTCTCGTGCAGCGCCCGGAACAGAGACACTTGAACCAGATTCGACGGCCACCACATGTACGGCGAGTCGACCAGAAACTTTCTGAAAACTCCGGCCCATCCATATCCAAGCATCTGTAATCCAAAAATCAAGAGCAAACCCATTGAAAATCTCAGGACAAAATGAAGATCCGTGGTGTTGTAGCAAACTGTATTGTACGCCAGATTAAAAAAAAAAAAAAAAAAAAAAAAAAAAAAAACTTATCACGCACGCTAGTGGGCGGGTATTGTCCTACGTCTAAAGACAGAAGCAAAGCAAACCTTGTATAAATACTAGGTATTCCGTCACTCCTTCGTTGAGATAGCTTTAAAGAAAGCACATAGAAATAGAATTAACCTGTGTGGTGTGTGCCAGCAGAAAGGCGGCTACTGGATGAAGCTGTCTTCTGTAGAAAGCCTTAACAATGGTGACGATGTTTATAGAATACACCGACGAGGATCCAGAATTGGCGAAAATGGTAATCAGCACGTGTTCTTTCAGAGTGAATGGTCCCGGATTCATCGTAAACGACCATTTGGTATAGGGGACCGGAAACCGCCTCGTCGGAAGCACCGCGGCCATGAATTTTCCGAGAGGGAGCACGACGATCTGTGCAGAGATTGAAGAAATGGAAAGCGGGTTCGAACGGTAGCTGAAGAACTGGTTGATGAAAGAAAGAAAGCAACATGAGAGCAACCCAAGAACCCATGTTCGGAAGGTCAAGGCCGATTCTTTTGGATCATCAGTAATCGAAACAGTCAGCCTCACTTCTTCGATCGGGCAATCATTTACTTCCTCACCTTCTGAATTGAAGATATGCCAATCATTAAATTTCAGAAGAAAAAAAAAAAACATTAAAATATTCGTTTCTATAATCATATGTAGGATTTATATACTTTCGTTGTTTCTTACCAAAGATCTCTGCATCGGAATGATGTGTATTCGCCGGAGATTCGGTCCGAGCGACTCCATCGTCGAAGTTCCCGGTCATTCTTTTCTCTATCTTCTTCTCCAATCCCCTTCAATGGCAGTTTTTCTCTCCGCTTCTTCTCTCTACAGGAAGACGCTTATTTACACCTTATAAATAGAAACCCAAACATTTTTCCTAATTGTTCTATCAATCTGTGATAGAAAAAAGAGTACCTTTAAATTTCCAGTCTACTTAAAATTAATCTAGCTTTTGACTTTATGCAAAAAGTGGTTGTTGTCCCACGACGAAACTAAAATAAACTATAAATATGAAAGAATTCTGTCACGAGCTAATTTTTGAAGTGATTTTTCACATCTCACATTTTATATCACATTTTATCGTGATATCAGAGCTAAATCTGTACGATATGAGAACCGATCAAACACGTTAAACGTTAAGAAAAAAAAAACTTATCACATTAACGTGTCAACAAGTGTTGTCTTACATCGACAAAATTAAAATAAATAGTCTTGTATAAATATAAAAGTAAATATAAGAAGATTCTATTGCTCACTTTGTAAAGCGAGTAGTAACTTCTCACTTTCTGTCAGCGATTTCAAAATGATCTTGCAGCAGCCAACACCGCACCCAGTTGGAAGTGAAATCAGGAGAAGAGACAAATATAATTATACCGGAGGGGTCTTAACCTCAAATGGATAGTATATGTATACATTGTCAGTGGAGTGAGATTTGGGGGAGGAACTCGGAAGAGAGAGATAAAAGGGGAGGAGAAGAGCTGAGCCATCTTGGTGAAAATATTATCTGATAGCTGTGTAGACTGTAGAGTGAGTGAAACCTGAGTCATTCCAAACCAGTCTCATATTACATCATTTCTTGAAAAGAAAATACCGACGTAAGTCAAACTTGATAACCGATTGATAAATTATATTTAAATATATATGATTTAATGTCACGTTTTATCTAATATGATCCAACTAATAGAATAATTTTTATATTTTCTTTTTTTTTGGTGAAGTAAACATTAGAAATTGATGCCTACTTTGTGATATTAGTAGTATTTATTTCTTTTCGTGTATCATGGACTTGGTAACCTTCAATAACCAATAATACCTAGATTGGTAGGGGACACGAAATGTATAACTCAATATCATAGTTATTGTCATCAACTAGAATTTTCTTTTATAGTCTCGAACGCTTCAACTCAGTAACCACATTTTTTATCGTTACAATAATGTCATTTATTTCGTGATATAAAAAGAAGATAAAATCATCCCTTTGATTTAAGGAGAACTTAAAAAAAATCATGGTTTTAAAGTCTCGTCCCATACACGTAATTATTCCGGGGGAGGAGGCTCGAAAAAGAAGATCAATGACATTGAACTGTTGAAGAGTTCATTTCCAGAGTCGAAAGATCAAACATAACCAAGTTATATCTGTGTGCGAATTTTTATGAAATGAAATTAGGGTTTCAACCATTTATATGGATCTTAGTTTAACATTTTTTAAAAGTAGAAGGTCAACTAGTCAACGCGTCCATCTTATCTTGACTCTAGGATTAAAACCAATTTGAACGTAAAAATATGAGTTTAATTTGAAATACCCCATAAATTAAAAATTTTAACAACTAAAACCTTAAACTATAAAAAATTTAACAAATCAAAATATAGCGGGGGTTCGATCACCCCCCCGTTCTCAATTTACTTATAGAATGGGAGGCCGATCACCCCCCGTTCTGAATTAACACCATGAATTGGGGGCCGATCACCCTCCGTTTTGTCTAGTGCTTACATGATGTAGGATCGTGATTGTCTAAGAGAAAAGGAGAGGAGAGGGGAGGGGAGGGTAGGGGGGTGAATTAGAAATTTCTTAATCTAATCGATTTTAGATATGCAAATTAGGTTTATCTTTTATTCTCACTTTTTGGTGATATTGTACTAATCAGCAAACAATATTAAACGAATAAAAGTAAGAGTGAGAGAGAGAAAAATAACACCAAAATTTTTAACGTGGTTCGGCCAATCCTGCTTACTTCCACGCTCCAAGGCTCCTTCTTGAAGATTCTTTCCTTCTCCTCACGAGAAATCTAGATCGAACTTCACGGGCGTCGATCTACTGCCTTTACACTTTTGGATTGAACTTCCCGGGCGTCAATCCACTGCCTTACAGTTTTACAGGACGAAGATATTAAGCACAAAGATTACTCTCTCAAGACAAAATCTTAAGTTCTAGGGCAGAGAGGTGTAAACTGTCGCAGAGTATTACAGACACTTTTTATTTGCTCGTGAGAGTAAAGGGATAAATGTAAAAATTGGCAAAAAAAATTTGTCTCGAGCTGCTGTTCTTCTATTTATACTTGCGTCTGTAATCCGCGTTTCATTCGAAAATATGACCGTTGGAGATGAGTCCGTAGACTGAAAAACTAGTCGTTGAGTTTTGGAGTCGCTATCGCTCGCGGTCTTTAATGATCTGGCGTTAAGACTCTGGCCGTTTGAGTTTGGACGAATGAGTCTGTCTTTTAACTTTGGACGACTGCGTCTGTCTTTTGACTTTGGACGACGGCGTCTGTCTTATAAGTTTGGACGACTGCGTCTGTTTTGTAAGTTTGGACGACTGCGTCTGTCTTGTAAGTTTGGACGACTACTACAGTTTTTAATGTGGACGACTAGTTTCGGATTAATAACACTTAGCCAAAAACGTCAAAAGCATAATACACTTTTCAAAAGGGCATTTCCAGATAAATGCAATAAACACAATAAACCAATAATGCATTTTATATATTTCTTATTAAACACAATCATCAAAAAACATATTTAGAATTAAACACCATTTAAGTTAACACATGACATTGGACATATTGGGTCGGGGGTCGATGTGGAGGGCGGAGACCCCACGTTTTCCAATTATGTGCGATGCACATTGGATTGGGGGTCCCGCCCCCAAGGGCCCAGTTCCTGCTTCCCAATTTTAGAGGTTTTCAGGAACGAGGGTTAACTGCCCTGAACGACCATTCATTCCCAAGAACAATGCAGGGGGTCTTTTTGGGGCGATGACCTCCCCGTTCTCCCACCAAAATATTAGGGGGTGAGAACAGTGAGTCACTGCCCCAAAACCACCTCCCGTTCTTAAAAATTGTTCTTGAGAACGAGAGGTCGTTTCGGGGCGGTGACCCCATGTTCGCACCCCCTAATATTTTGGGGGGAGAACGGAGGGTCACCGCCTGAAATCACTGTCCGTTTTCAAAATTAAGGCTGGAGAATGAGGGGCCGATAGGGGGCGGTGACCCCCCGTTCTTAAAATTAGGGCTGAGAACGAGAGGTCATTGCCCCAGAACGAGGGGCCAATTGCCAACAGTATATAAAAAATTGGCCCCCTTTCCATCCTCTATTGCTGAAAAATCTGATTTCTCTTGACTTCAACCACGATTCCAGCACAACATTCGACCATTTCACGCTATATCGTGTTGATTTCCCCCTAATCATTGCCTTCCAATATCATTAAAAAACCTCAGAAATCTAAGCCCTAAATCATCAAAATCTCTAAAATCCCCTCAAATGACACCCAATTGACGATTAAATGAAAAGTTGTCTCGTCACAAGAAGGTTTGTCATAAGGTGGCCATACCGAACGGCCTCTACCAAATCGCCTATCAATGTCACAACGAGGACAATTTCAAGGGGGTCCGAAAAATTGGTCACCGTCGTCAAAAGGTGCTCTTTGTGAAGCGCGACGACCGCCGACTGGGTATTTTTTTAATAAATTTCGAAATCAAATGTGTAAGGAGTAATTTGAGCAGGATATATCAAACCGCTCTGTTATTCATTCAAGGATCGTTAACTTTAGAGGTTGGGAGTCATTAGAGATAAAAGAGATATTCGATAGAATCGCCTTACGAGGAGTGTACGGCTTGAGGGTGATAACTAAGATCGAATTGTTCGCTTATTTTATGCGAACTTGACCTCTACTGGGAGGTCATGATGTTTGAAGACATGCATTCTCGGTACAGAGATTGTTATACCTCCAGAGAAGGTTAATGAATTGCTCGGGTTTGCCGAAGAATGGAATGAGATTGAGAGATACTACCATGTTTTCCGAGATTGTGATACTACTATGCTTTTTGAGATTGTGATTTTTTTCAAAGATTCCTGCACATAATGAAAACTATATTAGACAATAATGAAAGTGTGTTTATGAGTGAAACGTACCCGTGTCCCGTCAAATATGTGGAAACTCATAAATGTGTCTTGCGAAACAGAAACAGAAGTAGCATCATCCTCCGAGTATGCTTTCCACCAGTATTTTTTCCCCAGATAAAATCTCATGGAGTGTATCTGCGTCCCGTCAAATGTGTGGAAACCCATATATTTTTTTCCAAATAAAATTACATCGAAATTTCTTCCCTTACCGGTATGCTTTCCACTGCATCATTCTTTGAGTCGACCGATGTTCGAATCTCATCGTTTAGAGTTTTTGATATTGATTGCATCTATATTTCTTTGATACGTTCTAGGTGATCGAATGCCCGAAGATCACCATATATGGTGTAGAGTAGGAATAACAGTCCATATTATGGGTGTGCAGGACCAGACCGTTGACAAAGAACCCGATCGGACAACCGGTTTCGGTCCTACATAGCAGGACCACGATCCGGTCCTCGGTCCACAGCTTGGATTCCCGAATGTTTTTGGTCCGGTCCTTGGTCCATAGCCTAATTCCCAAAAAACTGGGACCGGACTGAGTGTTAAAAAACACTTCTCAGTTCTCTCTCTCAGCCTCTCAGTGTCTTCCAATTCCAGAAGCCCGATTTCGAAACGGCGAACACCCTACCCCCCGACCCCCGTTCCGGTGCTCCCCCGACTTCCTTCGTACTTCATGCTCAGTGTTGTCCGTGCTCCCTGGCCCCTGCTTCGATTCAGATTCACTAGCCATTGGGCTTTGTCTTTGGATTCGCGCTCGGCTGCCTTCAGTTCAGAATCAGCTCGTTTGGTCACTCGCCTATCCTCTGTCTTCGGCTGTCTTCCTCTAACCTCACTGTATGTGTTAAAATTGTGGAATTTTTGTGCTAGTAAATTATGGATGATTTTGTTTGCTCTTGTTTTAGTTTTTGTTTAGTATTTAGTCCGGTAGTGAAACTTGAAACTGTTTTATTTTTCTGTTTAGTTGATATTTAGGATGTTCAATTGCTGAGAATTGGTTCTATTTTTCTTTCTAGAACTTTGTGATTTTTGTTCATTGTTTGAAAACTCTTTTTGTTGTTGTTTTGTGATTTTTTGGGTAGTTTGATTTGAAAATTTTTTAAGTTTAAAAAAAAATATATATTTGGTGGGAGGAACCGGGATCAGTTCTGGTCTTCGGGAAAAAAATTTCGAAGACTTTGGGCTGGTTTCGATCCGGGCTCAGGACCGGACCGAACTGGCGCGTGCGCAACCTTAGTCCATATTGTCATTACAAGTTGTTGTCTTGTCTAAATTAACAAATATACTCGAATCAGAATCCATCGACATCACTAATACAAAGAAAATTTGTCTGAACAATAAAATGGCGGAGAAGTTTGAGGGGCCTGGGGTGAGAATGGAGGGTTGGTTCCTTATAAAGTGTCGAAGATCGGCCCCTTGTTCTCAGATAAAATAATTGAGATCGGGGGCCCGTTTCGGGGCAGCGACCCCCCGTTCTCAATCTCACCAAAAAATATGGCTAACAACAAAGGGTCGTTTTAGTGCGGTGACTCTCCGTTTTCGAACACCCTCTAAAATAGGGAAGCAGGGAACGAGGCGGTGATCTTTTGTTCCTCAAAACCTCTAAAATGGGGAGACAGAAACAGAGGGCTGTTAGGGGGCGAATAGGGGGTCCTCGCCTCCCCACATTGACCCCCCGACCCAATACGTCCAGTGCCACGTAAGCACTGAACAGAACAAGAGGTGATCGGCCTTCTGTTTGCGGCGTTAATTCAGAACGGGGGTGCTCGGCCCCTTATTCTTGGTGTAAATTGAGAACGGAGGTGATCGACCACGCCAGAGTTTGATTTGTTATATTTTTTATAGTTTAAAGTTTTAATTGTTAAAATTTTTAATTTAGGAAATGTTTTAAATTATATTCATATTTTGAGGTTGAAATTGATTTTAACCCTAGACTTAAAATGCATCTTGATAAGTCAACAGTCAACCAATTTCCAGTCAACCATTTCCCATTGTTAGCAATTGATTTGAAGGAATGCACTTGTATGGGAAAGTAACCACTTTTACCATGCGCGCAAAGCAATGGACCCCCACCATTTTGAACAACAACAACCAAGCATTTGTCGCACGCGAACATATGCCTATTGGTTTCTAAGGACATTTAGTGTTACTTTCTAGAGATACACATACATATATGCCTTCATGGCCAATCTTGAATTCAAAATTTAGAAAAACAAACTCAAGCCTACGTTTGAAAATATCATCCAACTTGCATGTTGTCTCCTTCCACGACCTTTCTTTGTCTAAAATGAATCTCTTGAGCCTATACATGTTCAGGACCCGTGACATAAACAGACATGCCACTGCTTCAAGTTTATGGGTGGGGGAAAAAGCCTGTAGAATCAGATGAATGCCCTTCACTTGCCTTACTTACTGATTCAGTTTGAATTTGACGAAACTTGAGTCCTATCTTCAAAAGCTCGTATCGCTATGTTTAAATACGTGGGTCTTAATCCAATAATAACATACCATTACTATATGGCCCGGGTTATTATTGGGCTTGTTCAACCAACTAACAAAAAATCATTTGTTGGATTGAGCTGGGCTTAAAATGGGGCTATTCTAAGCTCCACAGAACACCACCTAGCAAACTAAACGCACTGAAATCTCCTTCAATCCTTTCAAGCGGATTGATGTTACCCCAGCCAGCCAAGAGCGCCACTTAGTTGGCTGCTGACCAATTTTAGGTTATTTGGCTTCTTTCCTTCGCCTCCCCTTCATCTTTCTCTAACCCCGTTGATTCTACAGTTTTACAACTTCGTCTCATTTTTTATACAGATTGAGGCCATTACAGAAGAAGCATCAAGCTTGCTGTCCTTCTCAAACACTAGTATAGCTCGCTCCTCCTCAAATTGGACCGTCTGTTTTTTTTTTTTTTTTTTTTTGTGCTTGCTCTATCTCTCTGGAATGCCGCACGGTCTTTCTTTATTGGTTTATTTTTGGTTAATTGAAGTTGCAGGGAAGCTCGCGGTTCAGTGTTTGAGTTCTTCGTGTTATGTTTCCCTCTGTTCTATTTCTTATTTCGTTTTCTACTCTTTCTTTTAGTGGCATCTTAAATGTTTTATTTTGAATGGTCATCTATTTCGAGTCTAATCTTTGCTTGTTTACAGAGTGAAACTTGTAGTGCTAATTGCTAAGCCTTCGGAATTGCAGATTTCTCGTAGTATTATGTAGTGTGGTTTTTTGTTTTTGTCTTCGGATTGGAACTGAAATCTATAAAACTTCTGTATCCAGGACTAGAAAGTGTCAATTTGTCATGTATTGCATTTTTTGGTCCGGATGAAAGTGTTGAAATGTTTCTTTAATCTCATAGAGCTGTAATAGATATGATTTTTTTTTGTGTGTTTTGCTCTCTCGGAATGTAATTTTTTTTTCTTTTTAATGTATACCCGCTAGTTTATTTTTATCAGAGACTCTGCTTTATGCACTTGGCCTTTTAAAGTTTGAATTCACATCGGACTCACATAAGTTAATCTTCATTTCAGCAGTGCAAATGGCTGGTACTGTAGTCAATAGGAAAAAATTTGCAAAATTAAAGAAACCACCGGCAAAGAAGAAGCAAAAGCATGATCTTTTCAGTTCAAAAGATCCCAAAGTAGAGGACCCTCCTCATGATCTAGCTGGAGAGGTTAATGGCAACGGAGAATACTCAGATTCTGGAGTGGATTTTTCTTCTGATGAAGATCCCTTAGCTGATGATTTTCTCGGAATGAGTGAGGATGAAGGTAAGTGTATCTCTCTCCTTTTTTTTTTTCCCTGATGAGTTTTAGTTTGCTTATTCCCTATACTAGGCTAACTGTTGGGTGCTGCTGTTTTATTTACAGGTTCAGAGTCTGATTCTGGTTCAGATTCAGATGGATTTAATATCGAGCAGTCGTCAAAAGCTATAGATGACCAAAAGGCTAAAGAACTAGAAGAAGCGGGGGCTGAAATGACGCTCAACATTAATCAAGAATCTGATGAGTTTAGATTGCCAAGTCGTCAGGTTATTCTGCATTAATTTTTTTTTCTCTTTTTAATTAGAAACAAGGTTTTGACTAATTATTGCGGTTGAATTTAATAGTGAGGGGACCTATTCTATTTGGTACATGTATCAGGAACTTGAAGAAGAGGAACTTAGGCCCCCTGATCTTGCAAATATTCAAAGGCGGATAAGAGAGAGTATTGAATTTTCCCCCATTGTTAACTTACTTTCTACTTGATGTTTAGACACCAGACATTAACTTTATATCCATTTGTAGTTGCTCGAGTCCTCACAAATTTTAAGGCTTTGAGGCAAAATGGTGTCACGAGGAAGGACTACATCGAGCAAATTAAGAAGGATATGTGTTCATATTATGGTTACAATGATTTTCTAATAGGAGTGTTAGTAGAGGTGATGATCTCTTTATTGTTTTTTGCTCATCTGCTATATTTTTTGTAGGCCTGTTAACTAGTTTGAAAATATAATTATTCTCTCTAGATGTTTCCTGTCGCTGAGCTTTTGGAGATCGTGGAAGCTTTTGAGAAGCCAAGACCAATATGTTTAAGAACAAACACTCTAAAGGTAACTGGACACATTTATGACTTGATATGTATTCATACTTTGGCACATCATATTCTTCATCTAATTTTTAACTTTATGCCATTTAGACCCGGCGGCGTGACTTGGCAGATGTGCTGATAAATAGAGGAGTAAACTTGGCGCCTTTGAGCAAGTGGTCTAAAGTGAGGATTAACCAGCGAACATGTTCATTTTTTTTTTGAGTTTTTGCTTGATTTTTCTTAGCAGTGGAATTTGTTGCTGCAGGCAGGGCTGGTAGTGTATGATTCACAAGTGGCAATTGGAGCCACTCCTGAATATATGGCTGGTTTTTATATGGTACTTTGTTAAACCTGCAAGTTCTGGTGCGTATGGTTGTTACTTGATTTTGTATGGATGATAATAGGTGTATTTTTTGTCACAGCTTCAAAGTGCAAGCTCATTTCTGCCTGTGATGGCCCTTGCTCCAAAAGAGAAGGAACGGATAGTTGATATGGCGTAAGTTTAAAAGTTAGCGGATCATACAGTTCTAAAATTCTTAAGAAGGTTTTTTGGGTGGCTGAGTGAAAATAGTCGTCGTTACCGTTTTCTCTTTCTTTTCCTCAAAGTTTTCAAGACAAATTGAGCAAATTGACTCATGTTTCTCATGGCTTGGGCCAATGAATTTCTCGTATAACAGTTTCATTTGGGAGAAAAAAGATCATTTTATATGTGAAATATTTACTATGTAACAGTTAAAATAAATTACAGAACTAGGCAGATCTTAGTCGTACATTGGTCTTTTAAATGATTTTGAATAATGACTATATCCTTCCCCTTGATGACAAATGCTGCAGGGCTGCACCAGGTGGCAAAACAACATATATTGCTGCTCTCATGAAAAACAGTGGTATGTGCGATGAATTCTATCAGTCTACCCAATAAGATTATTTGGTCTTATATATTTTTAAATTAGCTTTTCTTTTTTAATTTTTTATATAGTTTTTATGCGTGACCCGGATTTATCATTTTATAACGCGGATTAGCAACTTTCAGAAATAAATGTCAATCATATTTTGCACTAACATATACATTTGGTCTATCTTCATGGTTTGCTTCTCAATCTATTTGTCATATAAAATACAATTTAAATTATTAGCTTTATGCTCTTTTTGTTATTATGCTATATCCAGGAATAATTTTTGCAAATGAGTTTAAAGCTAAGAGGTTAAAGTCACTCACTGCAAATTTACATCGAATGGGGGTTACAAATACCATTGTTTGTAATTATGATGGAAAGGAGGTCAGTATACTTGTTTCTCATTTTTCTGTGTAATAGTGCAACAAGATAAGCTAATTTTTATTTATATTGTCTCAGTAGATAACAGCAGCTAATGACTTTTTAATATCTTATTTCTTATCATCTTTGGTGATATTGGTTCTTTTGGTTAATGGTTAAATTTTCATTTATCTATTTTCTACTAGTATGGCTTTATGAGTAACTTTTTCTCTTAACAATTTTCTGGAGAAGTATAATCTGCTATCCCTAGATCAGTAAATACACGCCAAAAAAATATAATTTTATTGTCTGTTGATTAATCATACTGGTTTAAATTTCTGAGCTTCCACATATTTTATTAAATAAAAACTTTTGCGTTTTAGCTTCCAAAGGTTTTGGGTATTCACACAGCTGATCGGGTCTTGTTGGATGCCCCATGTAGTGGATCTGGAGTGAGTTTATTGTCAATATTTATATATATATTTTTCCTGGGCATCCTTAGCTGCAATTGAAGAACTAATAATCAATTTTTATTGCAGGTCATCTCTAAAGACGAGTCTGTGCAAAACCTCTAAAAGTTTAGAAGATATTGAAAAATCTGCTTTTTTGCAGAAGGTAATTAGATTGTGGATCTATAAATATTGACAGTGACTCTGATTTTGATCTAAAATGGGAAATTGTTGTGAAGTCTGTCAGTAATTGTTGTTATTGGTCTGACTAGATGCCACTGTCTAAATAAAGAAATGGAGATGCACTCATTTACAATAATTTATTTATAAGTTCTGGTATTTACCTCCAGGAATCTGAGTGCGAATTGAAAACTTCAATTGCAAAGACATTTGTATTAATATACAATATTGACTACACTCAAATTTGTTCTTTGCTGTAGGAACTTATACTTGCTGCAATAGATATGGTTGATGCCAATTCAAAAACTGGGGGTTATGTAGTTTATTCGACCTGCTCCATTATGGTGGCTGAGGTTTGTAGGTGAACAGCTATAAATTCCATTTTCCTTTTCAATTTTATTTTACGATTGACTCTCTGTTTCTTTGATTGCAAACTGCAATCTTATAGAATGAAGCAGTTGTAGACTATGCATTGAAGAAGAGGGATGTTGAGCTTGTGCCATGTGGTCTTGACTTTGGGCGTCCAGGGTAGTTATATACCTCTTTATCATGATCTGCACTTGTGGGTATCTCTTTGTAATTCTGAGACAAACGATGATTTCTTTGCTTGCTAGGTTTATCCGTTATAGAGAAAAACGGTTTCACCCATCTTTAGAGAAGACCAGACGTTTCTACCCTCATGTACACAATATGGATGGCTTTTTTGTTGCAAAGGTAGAAGAAGATGAAGTTTAGATTGGGCGGTGACTGAGTCTGATAGTTGTTTACAACTCCGCAATTAAATTATCTTTCAAAATTTTTTCGTACTAAGCTTTATGCAAGCGAATGCATTGTATAATATGCATTCATTTATTTTCATTTGTTATTTATTATCAAACCTAAATTGAAATGTTTTGTCGTGTCAAGTTAGTCTGAAAGAGGAAAAGTTCTTCATTTTAGCAAGTTATCTGATATTTTTATACACCTTTTTGGATGTCTATGGAATATAGTTACATGAAAATCTAATATAATTTTGTCATTGTGTATCTATCTGTTCTCCATCTGGTCCTGTATTAATTTTAGTAGTAATTTGGAAAATGACTTCTGTGGGTGACCTTCGATAGATTGATTGGGAACTTCTACCACTGTTTCTTATATCATGTGCATACATACATTTAATTTGTTAAACTTTTAACTTTGACACTTTCTTCATCCCTTCCCCTTTCAGTTGAAAAAGAAGAGCAACTTAAAGCAATCTGCAGCTGCTTTGGAAGAATCAAAGCTGGAAGAACATGTTGATTCTGAAGAAAATGGAGATTGAAAATGCTGCGGAGAATCCTCAACACTGTGACACAAGAAGGCACTAAAAGTAAAAAGGATGCAAAGAGTGGAATCCTTGAAAACGGCAAGCCAGAATCCCAACCTTCTTTTAAAAAGAAGGAAAAACGGAAATTCCAGTCAGAGGTGGCAAAGAAAGTTGAGCTTGAAGAAAGTGGAGATAGGAATGGTAGTGAGAATTTTCAACATCATGTTATACAAAAAGGCAGTAAAAGAAGAAAGAAGGAAGTAAAGAACGGAGAAGCTAAAAATGGCAAAGCAGAAGGATCCCAACATCCTTTCAAAAAGAAGGAAAAACGTAAATTCCCATCGAAAGCAGAAATCTCTAAAACCAGGTAATAATCTTTATATTTTTATTCTTTAATCGATGAAATAGGTAATGATGAGTTCAGTGATTATCAAAGCACGCATGGACAGTAATTCATTTTCAATTGGTTAATGGGCATGTTCATTAGCTGAAAACCTGATTTACTCTCAAACTCCTGCAGGGAAGAGAAGAGAAAAGCTATGAGGGAAAGGAAAATAAGCAAGAAGGAAGAAGATAAAAGCAACGTAACAATGGATACAAATGAAAAGATGGTGATTATGGCGAGGCCGCCATTGTTTTTTGACAATCCATCTGTAGCCCAAGAAGCAGTTTCCATGAATGGGAAGCTTTCTAAAGAAAGGAGGAATATGTATGATTGCACAATTTTGCTATTTTTATTTTAATTTTTATTCTTCAGTATGTGTTAAATCCAATATCGTAGTTGAACAATGCGAGTGTAACTACATTGTTTCTTAAATATGTTTTAAGGTTGATAGTTAGACATCTGGATTATATATTTTGTTTGAAAAAGAAGAAGATTCCTTTCTCCGTTTTTTCAGTTCATATCTAGATCTTGCATAAGTCATTATCATTCACCATAACATCGTAGTTTTCATAATTATATTTCAAGGGCTGATAGTTTGGCATCGGATATGTCTGAAAAGGGAGATGATCCTCTCTTGTGTTATCAAAAACGTGATTATTCTCTTAATTATGTTTTAAGGTTGATAGTTAGACATCTAGATCATGTAGCATGTCTGAAAAGGGGAGAGTAATCTTTGTTTTGTTTCATTCTTTTTGTAAATTTTGCATCAAAACGATTGATTACACACCACAATTGCCTGACAGATTGATTGGCTTAAATTTGTCGTTCTAATGTCAAAACTCCACGTACAGCACTCCCTCTCCGATAAAACATGCGATCTCGAGTCTTGCGTGTGCCCAATGGTAAAAATGTTATGAGTTTGGGTTACATTTGTGTAATGTTTATTTGAGTTGTCTGTTACTTATTTCGGTTAAGTTATTGGGTGTCCTGTTCTTTTAGTTGTGGAGTGTTGGGTCAGCAAAAGTAGTTTCTTAGTTTTGTCTGTCATGTTCCACGTTGTATTATAGTTTTCAATCTTAGGATTTTTATCCAAATCAATCAGGAGGCTTGGTAATCTCAAATTATTGTACAATTTCACTTATTTTATCAGTCATGACAAAAAATCTCAGATTAGTTGAACAAGATGTCAAAATTAAGTCTTGAATTCTAATAGAAAACAAGTATTGGAAGCAAGAATCCTCCATTAAAGACCAAAGTTCCTCTATATTGACTGTAGTTAAGAAAATATTAGTCCAAAATCTCTCTCCTCTCTCTAAAACGTATTTAGAGTATTTAAGAAGCAAATTGGGAATAGGCATTATACTATAATTACTAACCAGATAACCCATAAGATTTGCTGTAAATAATAAGGGTCAATGCCTATTTCAATATTACCTGTTATAACTGGGAAGCCAATACAACACTATTCAAATAAACTACAAGCTAACCATACTCCCCACTTTTCAGGTAGAACAAATGATATATATCCAACCAGAGATTGGTAAAAACCTTCAACACAATTAGCATCAATTCGCATTGAGCAGATGCACCGGATCAAATACTAATTGATTAATCCATATATTCCCTAAGTTCCATTATTCAAAAGATTCAATCTTTGTTAACTTTAAAGCCATTTAGGGAGTTAACAAGTCCATTTTGACCACCAAACCCATGGAATACTGTTTTGATCGTCTCCGCAATCTTCGCATCTTCTGGGTTTGGCTCGGGAAAATCCACATGAAAAGAGCCCTGTTTGGCTGGAGAAACTGAGTCCGCAGCTTGCTGCTTGGTGTAATTGTAGAGCTGTTGGTGGAAGTCGTGGTCTAACGAGAAGCAGTTTTCGATAGTTCCGTTTTGAGAGTGCTTCGATGATCCCGAACCCTCTTTTCTACAAAAATGTGGTAGAGACCCTAAATCCATTACCTGAATTTGAGTTTAGAGCAGATCATGTTAGTCTCAAAAATGGCAGCAATCAAATAGAATGCGAATGTGGCCAATCTAAAAACACCAAACAACACTATACATAAATGTTACACGTGTCATTCATTAATTTGTAAATAATTAAGATAAATTATAAATAGTTAAAATAAAATATAGTTATACCAATTAAAAAGTGTTATGTCAGAAGATACAATTAGAGTGAAGAATTATAAAGAAAATATGAAATTTGTGTCAAATTTATCGAATAAAAAGAGAAACAAATTAATGACCTTAAGTAATTCATCTCTCCCACAGCCGGAAAGCACCTGGATTTTCCGTCTCGTCCTTTCTTGTAATAGTGGCTTCACAACCTATCAGAAGATGGATTATCAGCTGCCATTTTTTTTTTTTTTTTTTCCGAAGTGTAGAGAATGGAGGGTGTGATTTTGGACGATCCGGGTTAAATAAAGCGATTTCACAAACCTTCCAACAAGCTGAAAATATGTAGGGAACGTTAACTACATAGTATATGTCGGTTTTCTCAGGATAGTTCAAGTCATCAATTGTTGAAATCACAGTCAGTAGCTGCATCAACCGATCAATCAAATAGAGTAAGCGGAAATCTATTGATACTAATACCTAATGCTAAACAATATATGACATGTCAAAGAACAAAATTAAGCTCATAAAATCACAAAACATCCTATATCAACTTATTAAGATGTTCTAGAATCTTCTACAATTAATTTTCATCGAAAATTCTCAAAACTTGTCATTATGCGGACATCTCCATGACTTTTTAAGTTTTTTTTTTTTCAAAATTACAAATATTTTGTGGGAAAACATTAGATTCCCCACAAAATATTTGTAATACAATAAAGTCGAGAAATACCTTAATTTGATTCAAAGCAGAAAGCTTTAAACCAGTCATATCCAAAACCTTCAAACACGTGCCAATATATCGTCCATACTTCTTCGTCAGGGATGGCTGTAATAATAAAGATGAGTTATGGTCCCTCGACAGTAGCAACTCTTAATTATCACAAACAATTGCAAGAACTCACCAAGATTACTCGATCTCTATATTCATTCATTTGAATATGCGACTGCACATAACAATGTATCTGATACAAAGAACAAATGCGACCTTTACAAAGTAATTGACAAAACTAACCCAAAAATATCACAATACTTCTAGAACTACAAAAGAGGAAGTCCCCGAGTTGCTCATGAAACTTTAGGAAATAGCATATGGTCTCTATTTGATTGAGCTCAACATCTCTAGATGTAACTGCATAGGCTATATTCCGAAAGGAGACGACATAGAATTCAACTGAGGTGTAAAGAAGGAAACATATCTTTCAGACCAAACGTCTTCAGAAGCCGCTCATATTTTTCAAAAATACAAAATATGAAGTCTGACTAACATAATGGTTAACATGGTATATTACATTGAATAAGGTTTCAGTTTAGAAGTTATTAATATCCTTAGTCCACAAGCATTCTTATATTATTTCTTTAAAACATTTTATAACATCACTTTTCAGCTATGACAATAACTCGACCATGACTTCGATCTAAAAATGAAGAGATTATATTCTCACTGATGCTTTGTCATATGTGCTAAGTCCAACTCCCACTGCAATAACAGGAATACCCTGATAATATTTTCAAGAAGTAATCATCAGCAAATCTCTTTCATGTGTCACATATAGCCAAAATGAGAGAGAGAGAGATCAACAAATTGAAAAACACAAATTTCACAATGCAATGCTTGTTACCTCCCTTGAGTAGCCTGACAACCCAACCAGCTGCGAATCCCGGACGTCTCTGTACAAATCATATGGCAAGATCGGTTTCTGAAAAGGAGAACGAAGATAAACTCAACACTGATTGCCATAATAAAGCTTTATTTGTTCTAAAATTGTCATTAACCAATGTTTTGGAAACAAAAAAAAGGTAATCCAAGGTGCAAGTTGTGAAGAAATCTGCAAGACACATCATCCAGAGCCATTTCACTTACGGCTAATATGTTATCGATCTCGTTTTGCACCCGCCATTCCAAACAATCAAGCAACTGAAAATTGAAAGCTTTCAAAATGAGGTAATTAGATTAGATTAAGATTCCAAAGAAAAAAAATGCTATGAATCTAACCATTTTATGGGCTTTGTCCACATTCCCATCCCTGGCTTTGAGAAATCTCATCAAAGTTTCAGATACATAGTCCTGATGTCAATGTCTGAAGATGATAAAGAGAAAAAGGAACCAATCATATCAGATCTCGACTATAAATCTGCACTTTGTAACTACTATTTGATTTGATTTGAACTTGACCAATTGAAAAACGGTTGACTTGATTTGAGCTTAAAAATTTGAAGTTGACTTGATCGACTAAATTTGCAGAGAAGACGAACCTTGAATGTGTTAATCACCCGCTCGTCAACTGCAAAAACACAAGAAGAAATTCCCAAAAGCTATGAAACAAAGAAAGGAGAAATAGAAGTAATGCCTGTAAGTAAAGAAGATCAAGCGAAGGAGAGGTAATTTTTTTGAATCTGACCATTTTCCAGTAACAACTGAAACTGCTTGAGCGCCTCTCGATTAGCGATACCCATTATCCCGTTGTTTGTCTGCTGAGAAAGACAAGGCCAATTCCAACAAAATGAAAAAATTGTCTTTTTTTTTTTTCAACTTTCCGGTCCTGTCCCCTGCACTTTCACAGCTCCGAGCCTCAGATTTCGGAATCAGAGCTGTGGGTGAGGGAGGGGAGTAGGTGAGAAGTTCAGAGGCAGACACACATTATGATATAGAGAGAGAAAGAGAGGGGGGAGAGAGAAAAGAGAAACAAGGGCTCAAGTAAAACACCTCTCAATATAGAGAGATTACGACAAGGGTGTGTCCAAAAACTCACCTTCTCGGAAAATCGAAATTAATGTCAAAATGTTAGCTTTTAATTGCTGTTGGGTCGATGATAATTTAACTTTTTTAGTGTTCAAATTTCTTGGAGACTTCAAAAACATTGTCTACATTACCAATTATCCCACTATTAAATTGTATTAAAGTAGCAATAAATCATCGTATCACCAAAAATTTAATGATTCATTACATTCGAAAACACATCAGTGTTTCATTTTTTTTGTTTTAGAAGGTGAACACCCATCACTTGTATCAATCCCAATAAAGATGAAAGCACAAGTTCACTGTTCCAGACTTCCGATTTGGAACATCCTGAAGGTACGAACGTCATGACATTTACTTGTCAAGTAGAGTTGCTGATCAGCCATTAATGTTTGATACGAATCAGACGACGTATCTCTCGATTAAATGTCAGCAGGCACTCATTCTGATGAAAATTCATCTCACCACTGCCCCAAGAACAGTTGATGTGATTAAAGACAGGCTTATTGGCTAACTTTCTTCACTGGATATGTGTGTTTTGGTCGAAGAAAGAGAGATGGGGTGTGGGCTCCCTCTTGTTCTGGAAAACAGGTTTTGAAAGCAACAGCAAGAAAAAGCAGTTTTTCAATTAAAACATTCACATGTTTCTCGACAGCAGAGAAGGGGAAAAATCAAACCACCTGATCGTAGAACTCTGAATAAAGTTTGAATTTTGAAAACACCCATAAGATGGAAACAGATCTATTCATCTCCTCCGCTCTGTCCCCACTTTCTCTCTCCTTTTTCAATTTTTGTTATCAACCCAGTAGGATATGATTTGCCAGGTAAATCATTTGATACATGTTCGCAAAAACCAGCTTTCAGATCATGCTGCAAAAAATGGAACTAAAGAAAAGGGAAAAGAGAAGTGAGAAGACGACGACTTTGAACAGAAAATCAACGCCAGCAATGGTGAATCGTTCGACCCACATGAGGCTTGTGTAACAAAATCTCTTCTTTGTCTATCTCCTCGACCAGAAAGAGATTGCCGATTTCATTTGAAGGATCTGAAAAGAATATATAACCTCGTTTATCATGATCCAAAATATAACAAAAATCCCAGAATAATATGATGTCATGCCCACTTCATGATTTGTCATCCATTCAATTCAAATATAGAGGCCTTACACAGAAAGAGAGAGAGAGAGAGAGAGAGAGAGAGAGAGAGAGAGGGAGAGAGAGGGGGAACTTCGAATTAAATTTCCCTGCAGTAATTAGCTGACTTTGGAAGTCAATTCACAAAGTAATCGACAGCCACCTATGAGGACTAGAGAAGGGAGATCATTTAATGGATTTAGAAATGATCTCCCTTCTCTAGTCCTCGTAGGTGGCTAATGACGATTTCAATCTTTTTTTTGAGGATTAATTTTGATTTTAATGGAGTTTAAACCACAAGCTATTTCTTCCTTTATCAATGAGAAATTCCAGCATCCTTCTGCACCACCTACCATGATAGTCAAAGGCAAGCAATTTCCATCTTTTTTGAGCGATAAGAGTTCTTCGACAAACTATAAATGGGTGGTGATACTGATAGATGGATCATCCTGTTCTATAGAGAGAGGAAAGTTAAGAGAGAGAAATATAAAATATGGGAAGTGAAAGGGGTGCTCCACCATTGATCGAAACTAGGAGAGCAAAGGGAACTGCTATATACAGAATATTTGCAGTGTCTATATTCGTGGGTATAAGTTTGATTTGGGTTTACAGGGCTGGTCATCTACCAGAAGCTGGTGAAGATGGAAGATGGGCGTGGATTGGGATGCTTGCAGCTGAGCTATGGTTCGGTTTTTACTGGATTCTTACTCAGGCTCTTCGATGGAACCGGGTCTACAGGCAAACTTTCAAGGACAGGCTCTCTCAAAGGTTTGCTCTTTTCCCATACTCCTCTCTCTCTCTCTCTCTCTCTCTCTCTCTCTCTTCTCAGTTAAAGTTGCTCCAATTTCACATCAAATTGATGAGAAAATGCATTGAAAAACAGATATGAGAATGAGTTACCTGGAGTAGATATATTCGTCTCCACAGCCGATCCATCATTAGAACCGCCATTAATGGCGATCAACACAGTATTATCGGTAATGGCGTATGACTATCCAATGGAGAAGCTGAGCGTCTACCTTTCCGATGATGCTGGCTCAGAGCTCACCTACTACGCTCTAATGGAGGCTGCTCAATTCGCCACGCACTGGATTCCCTTCTGCAAGAAAGTCAACGTCCAGACCAGATCACCTCCAGCTTTTTTCAGTTCAATTTCCGACAAGATTCTGTCCGATCATCATGACGAAGTGGGTTTCATCAAGGTAGTCTTTCTATGTCCGACAGCATTGTCGAGAAATGCTATAAACACCTCCCATACTTAACACTTATTCTTCTGGTGTAGTCATTGTACGAAGAGATGGAGAGCCGAATCGAATCAGCAACGAAACTAGGGAGAATTCCCGAAGATATACGTTTGAAATATAAAGGATTTAACGACTGGAAATCATACACTTCTCCTCGAGATCATGACACCATTCTCCGAGTAATTCTTGCTTGATTTTCTCTCTAATACCAGTTCTGATAAAGCTGAATTCATTAATTTGATTCTCCTGATCTTCAGATATTGATCGACGGGCGAGATCAATCTATTGTAGACATTGAAGGCAATGTATTGCCGACTCTAGTATACTTAGCCCGAGAGAAGAGACCTCAGCACCACCATAACTTCAAAGCAGGAGCCATGAATGCTCTGGTAATTACTGAAACATGAAAAACATCCTTGTTTTTTATCATTTAATTTCAGGGAATCAACTTCAACAATTGTTCTGCAGATTCGAGTCTCCTCAAAAATTAGCAACGGTCAAGTGATTCTTAATGTAGATTGTGATATGTACTCAAACTGTTCGGATTCAATCAGGGATGCTCTTTGTTTCTTCATGGATGAAGAGAAGGGCCATGAGATTGCATTCGTTCAGTTTCCGCAAAACTTCGATAATCTGAAGAAGAACGAAATATACGGAAGTTCTATGCGGATAATCAGTGAGGTGAGCAGAAGAATTTCGAATGATTGTTTTTTGGGTTGTTACTGGTTGCTGATAAATGTCGGTGGACATTGATGAAGGTGGAGTTTCATGGTCTGGATGGCTATGGCGGACCTCTTTACATTGGGACAGGCTGTTTTCACAGAAGAGATACTCTGTGTGGAAGAAAGTTCAGCGAGGAAGGTAAAAATAGAATGAAGAAGATGGAGAGTGGTAAGAATATGGAAGATAGTGTGCATGACTTGGAAGAAAAATCAAAACCACTTGCAAGCTGCACATTTGAGAAAGATACACAGTGGGGAAAAGAGGTCTCTCTCTCTCTCTCTCCCTCTCTCTCGCTCTCTCTCCCTCTCTCTTCCATTAACTTTCCCATTTTCATACTTGTTTTTTTTTTTCATTCCTTACAATCTTCAAAGAAACCATTCAATTTTCTTGCTTTTCTGAAATCCTCTTCGACCCATCCCAAGCTTTTCTTTTTCCAATTCGATTTTTAGCAATTTCATGAACAAGAGAGAAACCATTCTTTTGCCTTTGCATTCTCATTCGAATGCGTAACAATCCTTTAACTTATGCAATGCAGATGGGGCTAAGATATGGTTGTCCAGTGGAAGACGTAATTACAGGGTTGTCAATTCAATGTGAAGGCTGGAAATCAGTGTATTACAACCCGGAAAGGAAAGCATTTCTCGGTGTTGCTCCGACAACACTACCTCAAACATTAGTCCAACACAAAAGATGGTCAGAAGGGGATCTCCAAATTCTTCTCTCCAGATACAGCCCTGCTTGGTTTGCCCATGGAAAGATCAACTTAGGCCAACAGTTGGGTTACTGCTGCTACTGCTTATGGGCTCCTAATTCTTTAGCTATCCTCTATTACTCTGTTGTACCTTCACTTTACCTTCTCAAAGGAACTGCCCTTTTCCCACAGGTTAGCAAACATGAGATAGCCAACATTTTTTCTTCTTGTTCTATGTTTTTTGTTTCTCTCAATATGTCTAATTTTGGTCTTCTTGTATCAGTTTTCAAGCCTTTGGTTCATCCCCTTTGCTTACGTGGTGATTGCCACGTATGCTTATAGCCTTGCAGAGTTTTTATCGGCTGGAGGATCAGTCTTAGGTTGGTGGAATGATCAGAGAGTATGGCTCTATAAGAGAACAAGCTCCTATTTCTTTGCTTTGCTAGACACCATTTTGACAACACTCGGATTTTCTGAATCAGCCTTTGTGATCACGGCTAAGGTGACCGACCAAGAAGCTTCCAAGCGATATGAGAAAGAGATTATGGAATTCGGAGCCTCTTCTCCGATGTTCACCATTCTAACAACGCTCTCTCTGCTCAATCTGTTTTGCCTTGCTTGGTTTGCAAAGGAGGCAGCCATTGATGAGAGAACCAGAGTTGCTTCTCAGAAAATGGGTTTACAGCTTCTTCTGTGCGGAATTTTGGTCATCATCAATTTTCCGCTGTACAAAGGCCTTTTCTTGAGGACGGATAAAGGGAAGTTACCCAAGTCTCTAGCTGTTAAATCCATGGTTTTTGCTCTATTAGCTTGCTTCTCCTTCCCATTAGTCCATTACGTCAACCAGTTCACAAAGTTTCTAATGTTTGCCCTTTTCTTCAATGATCTGCCTCTGATGTAAACCTTTATTTCATTCCTTCCAAAGAAGAACCAATAATGAGGTTCACTAAGTGAAACCTTTCATTAGTTCATACTTTATGATCAGTATACACCTTTTCAATCCCACAGGAAACTTTCCAGTTTTTACCTAGTGTTAATACATTTATACGCCCACATAGAACTCTCGATATTTTCTCATTACGACTATGTTTAGGTTTCAATAAAAAGGATTAACGTATCCTCCCGGTAAAGAAACAACCCCTAAAACTACAAAGTCCTAATTTATAAATTTCCCTAAGACTAGGCAAAGGAAAAAAATGCTCTACAAGTTTCAAATGCAAAGCTCGAGCTCAATAATTGATTAGAGATTGAAAATGAATATGCAATATGCAAAAAGTCGTACAAGTTACCTGGCTTGTGGCTACTTGCCCTGCTCCTCCGTGCTGTCGATCAGCGATAAACGGGTACAGCAATTCCCTATCTTGAACCTTCTGAATCTTCAGAATGAAGTAGGCATTACTCACCATGGACTATGATAAACAACTTTAACAGGAAGCTTTGTTGTTTTTAATCTTCTCTGTCACTTATTTCAAACACCGACTTTCTAGACAAAGAAGATGAACAATTATTCGGCAATTTCTTCCTTCTATAGCTATTACATACAGAAAGTTCGGGCCTTTCTTTACCCGGAGGAAACTCCAAGGTTATATGAAGCCATCACAAACCGTTTTCCAACCTCAGGTTCATTGGGTTTGTGTTGAAATTCTTGTCGATCTGCATCAGATTTCAACATAAATTGGATTAAACTTGTGGCTCTATTGGTACTATCCACCGTATTTCCATTCGAGCGTCCTTCGGGTCGGCAATTTGCGTCCTTTAAACTTTTCACATCACCAAAGGTCGGAAAGTACTTTTTAATAATTCCAGTGACAGATACTACTTCTGATGATGTTTCGTTCGAAGACTCCATTAAACTTGCACTGCTCTCCTTTGCAGCTACATTTTTATTAGATGTACTACAATCAATCCGACCATCACAAAGCTTGTTTAGAATATGTTCGCCTCGATCTTCAATAAGAAGACTTTCACTGCCTCTCTTTCTCTTCCTTTTCTTCATATACATGGCTTCTTGAAGCTCTTTAAGAAAGCGATTATGGCAATAAAATCTCAATCTTTTACGCTTCTTCCTAATGCCTTTAATTATGTTTTTACTTAGGCTTCTCGAATAGTATGTCGGTTCAAAAGAATGATTAGCATTGCTTAAATAAGATCTACGATGACTGTCGATAGCCGGCTCTTGGCGTGAACATGGATGTTTTTTCTCCTTTGAAGAGCTCACATTTGCATGGAGAAAATGCTCCCCTTTTACTCCCAGCCGAACACACGTCATAAATCCTACATCCGGAAGATGATAAAAGAGTGTTTTTCTCTTCACCTAAATCGATAAATAATTTAAGTAAACCCCAATGTTAAAGAAAAGTAGAATGGATTCGATACAAGAAAAAAGTAAGAGTTAAGATGAACCATCAACTGATGAACTTGGATCTCTCCAATGGTTGGGAAACAACTATAATGTGCGCTCTCAAGCTCCCCTACAAATCAGTCAAACAACAAGAGCCATGGACATTAAAGCAAGAAAGATAGTATACACCATTTTCCAGTTTGCCCAGCATATTTTACAGCTGAAAATAAAAAGTGAAAGCAGGATTACCAGGGAATAACCCTTTTGGCCCAGTATGTTTCATACAACAGTCATCCAGAGTTAAATCCTAAGTGATCATTACGCTCACTGAATGGAGTGTGTTGCATTTCAATGAATAGCTATGAATAGAAACATAGGGAGACAGAATAGAAGCATTTCCCTTTATTATTATGGCCATTACAACTATGAAACTGCCGCACCCTAAAAAATTTGAGCCATGATATTCCAATTCGATCCCAGATTTACATAATAGTTTACCCAAATAGATGGAACCAAAAAAAAAAAAAACAGAGAGACTTCCATATTTAAAGAAGAAAATATCGATAAAAAAGTGGGAAGAAGAAGAGAGGCTACATTTGGGCTTACTTTTGAAGCTTTCAGCGGTGATATCTGGCGGTACAGCCACAGCAAAGCGGGTGCCCAGAGTGGTGTCTACAAAGACTGTAACTTCTAGTTTGGGAGCAGCCATTGAAGAAAGAAAGCAACCCAGAAAGAGTAGTCAATGTCAGTGATACTAGCCAGCATCCGACAGTACAAGTAATGTCGCAGATCTCAATTACGTTACTCAGCAGACTTAAAGCCGCCACCTTTGAATCATTGAGGAAGACTAGAAGCAAGCCTCTCGAAGGTTCGGCATGATCGCACAAACTTGTGTTATTTTAAGAGTAATATAGGATTAACTTTTATTTCTACCCTCTGGTTTATCGCCTGCCTATTTATAATTTATCATTATTATAATGGATGATAATCGAGGCTTAACAATAGGAGAAAAATAAATACGTAAAACAGAGACACCAAACTTTACGTAGAAAATTCTAGACGAAAAAAATCACGGACATATGAGAAATTTACTATATCAAAATTAACGTACAATTGAGTTTTGCGACTCAAGTATTAATATAGAAAAAACATAAAACCCTAATATTAATATACGTATCCAACCCTACTAAATTAGAATTCGAGTCACACCAAACTCTAACAATTTATACCTTGACACGAATCTCACATGAGAGATCTAATGCAAACTACTCGGTACAACCAAAAACGAATCCAGAACACTGAACTCTAATAATTTTCATCTTCAAATTAATTTACTATATCGAAATCAATGTACAATTGAGTTTTGCAATTCAAGTATCAATATAGATAAAACATAAAATCTTAATATTAATATATGGATCAAACCCGACCACATTAGAATTCGAGTCACACAAAACTCTAACAATCTTCACATTGACGCGAATTCTACATGAGATATCCAATGCAAGCTACTCGGCACAACCCAAAACAAATCCAGAACACTAAACTCTGACAATTTATATTTTCAAATAAATTTTGGTTCAAGGAAATAAATCTGCACAACTTCGTTAAAAATAACTTCTTCTTGCAAATTATATAAAAATCGTAATCTTTGATTATTTGTTATAGAAAATTAGAAACATTTACTTCTTGGAAAACATCCTGCGATTCTTTTAAAAATTTCTGGTCTTTTCTGAGATTTTTAGCTGTGAGGTTTGAATAATTATGAACCTTCATGAGTTCTCTGCGCAGAATGTGTACATGAGCTTCTCCTTGGGTTTGTAGTCAAGCAGCACATTTACTGCTGCATTTCTCATGTATTAAATATTTTTGGTTTTTCATCATGATTTTAGTGTTGTAACACTGCTTGAGCCCGACTTAATCTTCTTTGTTTAAGTGGATATGTTAGACAGACTATCAATGGCTACTTCTTGTCATCTTGGTGTTTTAACATATTGCTTCATGTCTTTGCAAAACTGCATGGATGGCTAGATGCTGTGTTTCTAACAGTTCAAAAAGCAAACTCTAGAACTCTACATTTCTATACAACTACGTTAAGGTAAAGTGTTCTATTGGATAAATTTCAAGGAATTTTTTATATTTCTTTTTTTTTTTTTTGTCCATAAAATAGCACGTAAATGAAAATGTTAAAAGTGTGGATGTGAGTTTTTCCACCGTGCTATGAGTATTTGTCTTGGAAGAAAACTTTTTACTTACTTACATTTAGTTAACTTTATTTGTTAGTAATTATGATCCTTTCTCTTCTTTACAAACGACCAAGCGATTCGTAAAGGGTGGTCTGGGTTATGATAAAATATGGTGTGACTCAAATTCTAATGGGGTTACGTTGGGCTCGTATATCAATATTAGAGTTTTACGTTTTCTCAATATATTGATACTTGAGTCGCAAAACTCATTGTACTGATTTTAATTAGTGATTTCTCTCTTCTGCCTATGATGTTTTTCTTTCTAGGGTTTCCACGTAAATTTTGGTGCCCATTATTTTTTCATTTTCTTTTTCGGTTTCTCGTTCGATTTTTCAACAATTTATTGGATTAAAAATAATACTAATTTTGTCTGGTTTATACAGAACTTCATTGATCTCTTTTGTGGCATTATTGTTGTTGGTATTCTTATTGTGGAGCGTGCTGTTCTTCCTTTCTGGTTGCAGGTTTCATTGTAAAGCAGGGATAGTTTCCAGAAGGGGGATTTACAGTGCTTCAATTTTTCATGGAGATCTTAAGCTCAAAAATGCGTTGTCAGACAATAGTGCTATGCCTTGCATTAAAATTTGTGATTTTGGATAAAGATACAATTTGTTGATAAATAAAGTTAGTTCATCTTTTTTCCGGCAGTCAATTGTTTTCCATGGGCAACTAAACTTCATAGTCAAAACACCTGCTTACATAGTGCCTGAATAATTGTCAAAAGAAAGTATGATGGGAGGGTAATATTATTTTTTGATTCCCATGTAACGTTGTTATGTTTTTTTTTTCGAAATCGTTACTGCTAAAATCCTCAAAAACAGCATATTGCACATGTCTGTTCTTGTGGAGTCACCTTGTACGTGATGGTAATTGAACTGTATACCTTTGAAGATCTCAAAAATCCTTGAAACTTCAGAAAAATAAGCGGGGTAAAAATTTTGATTATTTTGAAATTTTTTCATTGAAGACTTTGTTTCAAGTGAAAGATATTTGATGATTTCTAAAATTTATAAGGGAAAAAACCAATTATAGACATGTACTACGAGTTATTTTCAATTATAAACACAAACTATCAATTTTTACAATTCAAAACATGTACTTTGAATAATGTTCCAATTATAGACATGCCGGACGGACGGACTCACTCTCCGTCCGTCCGGACCTCATTTTCGCCAGACAGCGGACGGACGGTCTATATTACCGTCCGTCCGCTTAAATGAACGAATCATCTGCTGCCACGTCTTCCGGCCGGACGGAAACTTTCAGCGTCCGTCCGGTGAAGCGGGTTGATCAAATTAACGAAAAACCTGCCACAAACGCCGGACGGACGGACTATTATACCGTCCGTCCGTAGTAGTTTTTAGTAAAAACCCTATAAGAACTACCGCGGTAGTTTTGGTAAAGTACCAATTCTAACCGCGGTAAGTTCGGTTTTCTCGATCTTCTTTGAGAACGGACGGACGCTGTTGTCTGCGTCCGTCCGGCCGATCTTCGGAAGAAAACGGACGGACGGAATAATACCATCCGTCCGCAGTTTGGCAAAATTCTCCGAAGCGGACGGACGGAAAAATACCGTCCGTCCGTAGTTTTGTAAATATTTTTTGCGGACGGACGCAAGATGCTCCGTCCGTCCGTTCTTTCGCAGTTTTGTTTTTTTGTTTTGAATGACACTTAACTTTATTTTCTATTCGTTTTTGCAGATACTCCTCGTAAATGGCTGATTATTCAGATGATTCGATTGACCTTTCAAACTCCGAAGATGAACTTCGATATCTAGATGATGTTTCGATAGATTATGATAAGGAGGATGAGGCCCCGATGTACGATGATATCCCGGACGATGATTATCTAGATGATGTTTCTATTGATTATGCTATGGAGGAGGAGGCCCTGATGTACGATGATATGGAGGAGGAAGATCCATATTTTGAGGATATGCCAGTAGACGAACATATTGAAGAGGAAGTGCAAGCTCCAATATACGAAGAAATGCCTTCATTTGATCACTTGGAGGCGGTTGGACTAGTACAAGTACATTCAGTATCGCAGACTCTAGATGATGAGCTTCGAGAACCGCTAAATTCAGAGGATGAAGAGGTGCAAAGTAGACAAATACGAGCGGCCAATTCAGGTGATTTTGTTGTGAGCAGAAAGTATGGCTCTTTACAGGAAATTAAGGATGAAATAAGTCAATATTCTATGAAAAAAGGAGTTGATATAAAGATCGTTAACAGTTCAACGAAAAGGCTCACAGCAAAATGCCAAGGAGTAGGGTGTAAATGGCATTTGCATGCTTCGGTTATGAAAAATGAAGCGAGCTTCCAAATCAAAGCTTATTATAATGCACACAACAAATGTAAAAGGGAAAAGTCTAATCGACACGCAACGGTAAAGTGGTTGGCAACCACTTATGCGGATAGGTTCAAAAGTCAACCAGATTGGCCGATCGGTGATATTATCACCACCGTCAGGGTCGAGCGTCGAATTCACATTAAGCGTAGTCTTGCAAGAAGAGGAAGAGCCTATGCTAAAGAGCTTAATTACGGGAGAAACGAAGAACAACTCAAGCTACTTCGTCATTATGTAGCAGAAATTCTGAGATCAAATCCTGGTAGCACAGTCATAATAGATGGTGATTTGGTCGTTAGGAATAGAAAGGAGTATCAGATATACAAAAGAATGTATATGTGCCTAGCTGCTTGCAAAGCTGGTCTGTTGGAAATGGGAAGACCTGTAATATGCTTGGATGGATGTCATCTAAAGGGAGCTTGCCCTGGCCAACTACTAACTGCTGTAGGTATTGATGGCAACAATGGCATATATCCCATTGCTATTGCCAACGTGGAGGCAGAATGCACGGACTCGTGGACATGGTTTTTGACCTTATTGCGCAGCGACTTGGGCATTGGCCAAGGGAGAGGATGGACAGTAATCTCAGATCGACAAAAGGTATACATTGTTTGTATTAATCTTCTTTGAAGCATTTTGTTTATATTATTTTCTGCGGTTGTGTTGATTATGTTGTTGTTTTTAACTTCAGGGGTTAGTGGCTGCCGTGGACGATATATTTTGTGATGCCGAGCATCGTTTTTGTCTAAGGCATATGTATGCAAACTTCAAAGGCAGGTTTCCGGGCGTAATGTATAGAGATGCCTTGTGGAATGCAGCAAGGGCCACAAGAAGAGAAATTTTTGAGATTCATATGCGAAGGGTAAACGAGCTCAACACAAATGCATATGAATGGCTCCGAAGAACACCGCCAAGGTTTTGGGCAACTCACGCATTTTCAACAATTCCCAAGTGCGATTTGGGCCTTAACAATCTCAGTGAGTCTTTCAATGCATCTTTAGAGGAGGCCAGGAACATGCCTATCTTGACGATGTTCGAGATAATTCGATCAACAATGATGACTCGCATCGTTAAGAAAAACCATGAGATGCGCAAGAACGAAGATCCCCTGTGTCCCAAGATTAGAAACATGCTTGAAGCAATGAATGATGAGGCTCGCAATTGGTATATTGAATTAGCAGCCGGGGATGATGTGTATCAGGTTAGCAAGGACAGTGAACAATATATCGTTAGGCTGAGCGAACTCACATGCACATGTCGACGCTGGGAGCTTACTGGAATCCCATGTGTACATGCCTATGCATGCATTATTGACATGAGACTGGAAGTAGACGACTATGTTCATATATATTTTCATCATCAGACATATATGGAGATGTACTCACATTACATTCAACCCATAAATGGCCAACAGCTGTGGCTGGAACCTGAGAACCGGATCCCAATAATTCCAGCCATGAGGAGGCGGCAACCTGGTAGGCCAAAAAAGAAAAGAAGACGAGATGTCGATGAGCCTTCTACTTCTTCGCGTGGTCGGCTTCATACTTCTAGGAAGAAGGCCAGAATGACGTGTGGCAAATGTGGGCGTCAGGGGCATAACAAACGCACATGCTCTGAGCCGGGATCCAGTTCACGCGCTGCTTCGGGCCGTGGCACATTTATGGGTTTTCGGACACCACTCGGGACACAGGTACAATTACTTTTAACCATTGTCTTTATTTATGTTATGACTTTTAACTGCCATTACTTTTAATCTAATATTACTATCATTATATGCAGGAATCGACTTCAGAAAGAGGAAGCGGAAGAGGAAGAGAAAGAGGAAGAGGAAGAGAAAGGGGAAGAGGAAGAGAAACTTCAATGTAAACTTCAATTGATTGGATGTAAACTTCAATGTAAACTTCAATTGATTGGATGTAAACTTCAATGTAAACTTCAATTGATTGGATGTAAACTTCATTTTAATTGGATGTAAACTTTATTGTAATTCATTTTATTTATAGTACTATAGATGTTGAAATATACAGGATGATATTACTTTCGGGGAGCCAAAAAACAAAGGAAACTCTGCCGAAATTCGGGCAGAGTTTCCTTTGTTTTTTGGCTCCCCGAAGCTATCCTGCATATTTCTACATCCAATCCATCTATCAAACATCAGATCTATCAATCTATCAAACTATGAACATATCAAACAGAATATCCATAACCATTCATCAGATCCATCCATCCATCAAAACTTATGAATATACAAAACAAAAAACTTATCCAGTCATAACCATTCATAACTATTCATCAGATCCATCTATAAAAAACTTATGAATATACAAAACCAAAAACAAGTCTTCATCGCCAAGTCCTCATTTCCAAGTCCTCATCGCCCGCCCTGCATGTAATATAAGTTAGATTAGAATGAATTCAAATATAACTATTAATGAATGAAATAATAAAATCGTTCAAACATACCTAGGAGTCCCTAGCCTCGTCATCTCTAGCCCCAGCCTCGTCATCTCCATCCCCAGCATCAGTCTCAAAAAGGCTGTCACCCCCAGGCATCACTGCCTCGTCATCGGCATCATCGGCACCAAGGTCGGCACCAAGGTGGACAGGATCAAAAGAATGAGCATCAATCCAAGTCTGTAAGATCTTTCTCGTCTCTCTTTGGTAATCCGAGATACCTTTGAGGTATTTCATGATCCTCCGTTCACTAGCTGTCACCGTATCTCGAATCTCCTGTCTGATAGCAGCTATATCTATGGGTGGTCCCCCTCGACGAGGGGGTTGCAACAGAGGAGGGGGTCGAACATCATCAGGCTCAATCCAAACTCCATCTACCTCCCTTAGACCCATCTTCACAAGATGAGACCTGCCGAAGGCATCAATCTGTCTCTGTGGAAGGAGCTGGGCCGCTCGTGGAATCTGAATCTGAAAATGCTGGATAATCTTCATAATCAGAACTGTGTAGGCGAGGTTCTTGTTGCGGGCCCGTGAGATCTCCCGCATGTGGCTCAGAATGACGAAGCCGGGGTCAAACTTCCTGCCGCTGTACAATCTCTCCATGACATAGAGACACATGTAGCTGACGTGCTCTCTATGTCCTACGCGTGGCAGGATAGTGTGTGCGATGAGGTTGTGGAGGATGCGAGCCTTGACATTGAGCTCTCTGGCTATTGGCTTCACGAAGCCTTCAATATCAGCGTTCCTGTGAATCTGTCTACAGAACGCTGTACCCTCATCTGTTGCCAAGATAGGAAATGTCTTCAGGGCGTGGTAGTACCTCTCAGCGTCTTCTTCGTGAAAGCCAAGAATATCATTCACCACCTCAGGCGTAACTTCAAATTCTTGGCCCATGATATAGCTGGAGATAACTCCTTCCCTAGCAGTAACTGCTATGTTCGCATAGAATAAGCGAACTATCTTCTCGCAACTATCTCCATGCAGAGAGTATAGCCCTTGGAGTCCGATTCTGTCAAACATTTCTCGAATCTCGAAGGACTCCCACCCTGAAAATTGTAAATAACAAATGAATAAGACATATCAACAACTTATTGAATGAATAAATAATAACTGAGTGAAAATTTACCTGTAAAGTCGATTATCTTGGTCATCGAGACCTTCCTCTGTGGAATATCTAGGAAATACTACTCTCGGCAATGTTCACTGCGAAAATCACGACTACTTTGCAGGTCTCCAAGCCGTGAGGATGATGCAGGGGGGAGTGGAGGCAGAGGACGTGCATCTGACGCCCGTTGAGCTGACTGTGTGGCCTGCGGCCGTTGCTCTGCGACCCTTGAAGCTGCTTGCAGGGTCGGGGGACGTTGCTCTGAACCCCTTGCAGAGGACTGTGGGGTCGGGGGATGTGAAACCCGTGGAGTGGGCTCTGTAGAAGGTGGAGCAGTCTTTTGACGCTTTGACTGTCCATCTTTCGACTTCGAACTTTGTTTTGATGTCGAAGCTCCCTCTTTTCTGAAGTATGTCTGTTTGTCTACCATTCTTTACGATATGAAAATAGGAAACATCAAATATTAGCCACATGAAAATCAAATTTCGAACAAATACAAAACACAACAAACAGCATTGGTCCGGACGGACGTACCATTTCTGCGTCCGTCCGGAACTTCAAGGCGAATCAACCGGACGGACGGACTATTGGTTCGTCCGTCCGGATTGTTATGGATGATCCATCCGGACGAACGCACTAAAACTGCGTCCGTCCGGAGGATCATCGTAACTAAAACCTAGGGCAGGCCGATTTCTACCGATTTAACCATACAAACCGAGAAAAATCATTAGGAGATGGACCGAAAATATACCTGGTATGTTTTGCAGTCGACGATTTGGCAAGAGATTTGAAGAACGTTGATGGAAAAATCGAGTATTTCGAACGGTTTTTCGTCCGACCTAAAACTCGTCGATCTGTTATAATCGACGGAAACGGACGGACGGACTAAAGTGCGTCCGTCCGTAGAGTACATATGAATTCATACGGACGGACGGACTAATGTACGTCCGTCCGTAGGTCGAGAATTACAATACTTTTACCGGACGGACGGGGCAATGTTCCGTCCGTCCGTGCACGTGGCATCTTTTAATTGGCTTGACACGAACGGACGGACGGTAATATAGACCGTCCGTCCGCTGTCTGGCAAAAATGAAGTCCGGACGGGCGGAGAGTGAGTCCGTCCGTCCGGCATGTCTATAATTGGAACATTATTCAGAGTACATGTTTTGAATTGTAAAAATTGATAGTTTGTGTTTATAATTGAAAATAACTCGTAGTACATGTCTATAATTGGTTTTTTCCCAATTTATAAATATATATACATGGCTGTGTATACTCAGTGTTCACTATTCCATTATGTATTACGTGCTCGCCTGAGCATAATGCATAAATCTACATTTGTTACAAATTCTGAAAAGGTATATTTAAGAATCAATAGTATTTAGATATTTTGTGAATGATTTTCAAAAAAAGCTATGATACGTTAAATATCTAAGTAGAAAATGAAGATACTGGAAACAAGAAGGCATATGTAGTTCGATTGCGTTTTTTTGGTGAAATTGATCAATGCTTTTTTTAAACTTTTTATGAGTTTGAAATTGATGTAATTCTCTATCATATCTAAAAAAGATGCCTTTGTTTTTTTTTTTTTTTTGTGGTATTTTTGGATATGTTTTTGAATTTAATATTGGTTGTGGATGCTAGGGTTCTCATAGTCGATACGAGGTTGACAGGGAGTAGTTTCGAAAAGTTGGTTTTTGAGATCGACAATGTTCCATGGGGCTGTTCAAATAAAATTTCCCGAAGCAATTGTTTGTCGGTCATTCATAAAAGTGGTCGTAGCTTTTGTTAGACCCCCTCTCGGGTTGTTAACCTGACGTTTATGTTAGACCCCCTCTCAGGTCGTGACAGCTTTAGTTTTGGGAAAATATGTTCCAATGGGCTTCCAGATACTACTGGAGATTTATTTATGGTAGTTTGACTTTTATTTGTGGTTTTATTTATGGTTTTATTTATATAAAAGCATGGAAAACAACAAATTATTGATGTGTAATTCCAACTTCTAAGATCCAACAAGAGTAGGTGTAATTTATTTTTAATATTTTAAGTAATTAGTCGTATTTTGACTATGGATTAATAAAGGAACTAAATCCAACTTTTCAACTCAATCGAGCTTGACTACTTAACAAATCAGTTGACAATATGTCACCAAATTTTGATGCGAAACCTAACAAATAAAAAAATAAACCGTTACAATAATAATATGATATAGGAAGAGAGTGACATGTACCTACACAAAAGATAAGTCAGGACAGGCATCGTATGTTGACGTATAAGTTTAGGAATATGTTTGGTTATAGCCAGTGGGTGATCATTTGTTTTTTATTTTTGAAATATATAAATTTAGTGACCTATTAATGTGCCCTAATGCTTTCTTTAATTTTATATTGGTCTGTGGACACATAAATGTCATTCTTGTTAACATATAGTTACTAGTGTTAATTGACAATAATTAGTGGGACAAGTAGATGTAGTTTTCTAATCTGCTCGCGATTGTCGTGTTGACAAAAATCCTAGTTTCTCTTTTCCTTATGAAACTAAGTCTGAAATCTTGTTCTTAATCTAAACATAAATTGAGTGCGGAAGCGTACCTGAATCTTTGGCCATGATCTTTGGTTTTAATCTTCCAAATGTAGAATTTCCTTAAATTCCTTATTCTCTCTGTTGATGGGGATACAGAATAGAGATTCTACTTTCTACAAATGGGGACCATAACCCAATAACTGTTTTGTAACCGTTGCAATCTTCAACAGTTACAACATTTCGCATATTTCTAATTTGGGTTCTCATCAAATTAGAAATTCTGCATATATGGTATCCACAATAATATTCATGACAATTATATCCTTAGGTCAAATTCTTTATTTCAAAATAGATCACTTAACATTGACTTAATATATTAGATGACTATATATATTCACTTAATTATATAAGTGTCCCAAAATTCTAACATGTCGGTCTCCTTTGCTTTGAACCTTCTCCTCCCTTATTTCCTGTGGATTCGTTTTCTCCTCCGTGGTTGGACTTTAATTTTTGACTAGACATGCGAAGTCGCTTTGATTTGTGAGATCTTCCCATGGATTCTTGACTCGAAGTTAGATTTCTTGTTCGATGAGAGCTTCAAATCAGCTAATTGATATTGTCATAATATATTTGTGACACATGAATAGAAAAGTACAAGGAACGAGAAATTGATTATCAATCATCTTTTATATTTGTTTTATCATCAATTCTATTACTTTGTATCCTTTAAACTATCAGTTAGTTAGTCTTATCATCATCACTCAAAATCATCAAATTTTTTGTTACATTTAACGTGAAGATTTTAATTGATTTTGTAAACAACTTTCATGATTTGTTCTATGTGGATACTATATTCGATATTTGATCACTGATAATACTTGTTACAATAGTGTTACTCGCAATTACACCTAATTATCACAATACCACTCACTAATATGACTTGTATCATAGAAGTGGATGATTGAATAAAAATGTTTCAAGTCTTTGGTAACGAGATACAAAAAATGCACAAATTGGTTACATGTGATATGAGTGAGTCATGTGTACATTAGAATGCTTTTAACAAAAAGTGTGAATATGTGATAAGAATAGCAATTTTTTTTCTTAGTCTCATACGAATGAAAAATTTAAATGACCCTACGATAAGTTTATTATTTTAGTGGTATGATGTTCTAAGAAATCTCTGTGTCTTTTATGTTGTTCTAAATTGAAACTCATAAATAAATTATATCTTGAGATTTAATCAATTAATTTTTTTTTCATACTTTATAAAAAATAGATTCATTTCCTGGTTTTTTTAGTAGTATGTATGAACAAAATGTTTGATCATGTGTAATTTTGAATACTATTATTAGGAGATGCCGAGTCTTTAAATAGTGATATTTTTGGTAGCAAGTTAGATGTGTATTCCAGTATTGAAGGAAGGGGTAGGGAAACGCACATATGAAAAACACGATCTCAACTCATGTATATCACATTTTTCATTTCGTTAGATATTTTAATTAATTTCTAATCTCTCTAACAATTTTTAACTTTGTCAAAATTATTGAAAAGAAGATTGATAAGGTTTGAAATCACGTTATAAATCGTCAAATGTCGTAGAAATTAGGTTAAAACACTTGATTAATAAAAAAAAAATGTGGTGTATACGTATTAAATTTTACAGATAAATTGATCTTAAACTACAAATGATGAATTAAATTAGAAATTAAGTTATGAGAACCACAAGTATATCAAACCCGAGTACCTTCAACAATGCGAAATAGAAACTCATGAACGTCTTTTAATCAAGTATGAAGAACTTGACTCTGATCGAACCTTGTCGATGAAACTAAAATTATCAAGTAAGAGAAGTTTGACCAAAAACAAACTTGTTGGTAAGAACCAAAACTATCAAGTGATCTCCTAAGTTTTGACTTGAAGAAGACCTACTTTTTCACAAAAAATCAAAGAGAAAATTCTCATAAGAAAAATCACTCAAAAAACATAAGTTTTAGTCAAATATGATTCATCATAATTGTTCTAAAAAATTACAAACATTGAGTTTAAATATAATACAAACAAACCCTAAAATAGTTCAAAATATCCTTAAAAATATAGTAACCTCTATTAAATGTCAAAATACAAAATATAGAAACTTTAAAACATCAAAAAATTGAAAAAACTGAATTTTGAAAAGTTGGTGCGCGGATGGCTGCGCTGGTAATTAGCGATTTGATAGTTGCAATTTGGAGATACTGACAGATGACATCTTCAATTTTAATTTTCGACAATTTGATTCCTAAAATAAATCTCTTTGGTAATTTGAACCTCGAGATTAAACTACCATTAACTTTAACCAAAACCATTAAAAAGTGGAAGGAAACTTTTAAAAAAATGGCTCTCTCTCTCTCGCGCTGAACCATCATCATTGTCTCAGATATTTAAACATCATCTTTGATGTTTCTATTTTCAAAAACTAAACAGATTTATGCTCTTTTGCTTTTGTTTTGAGTGGGTTCTTTGTTTGTGTTATGACAGAGCCTGTTTTTCCCTTTTCTAGAGGTCTCGACATTTCTTTATGCATGCAAGTAACTAAGCTCCTTATACCTGCAGAAAAAGACCAAGATTGGGAAAGTTGATGAAATCTTTGGTCCTATGAAGGAATGTGTGAGTTATTTGTCATCCTATTTTAATGTGGCTCTTCTCATAGAACGACATTAACGCTGTGGCATTCCTTCTGTTCTATTTGCAGATTTCTCAATAAAAATGATGGAAGGCATCGTGACTACTTCATATGCAGCTGGTGATAAATTCTACATTGACCCTGCCAAACTTTTACCTATAGCAAGATTACTGTTGATAAATTCTAGCTAACTCTTGCAATAATTAGATCTCTCTAATCGTCACGTTCCAAAATAGTCTCGATACAGAATGGAGAACGATATGATCCAAGAGTTAACCTAACCGTCTGATCCTTAACGTTAATTAATTTATGCGATTGTGGAAGACTTATTAGAAAACAAAAGTTAGGGCCCAATAAATTTAGGCAAATGCAAAGGGGCCCAATTGTAACATTGTAGATAGTGCAGTAATGCAAAATCCAAATAAAACTACGCGAGAAATAGAATAATATAATAGTCCAACTAGAAGGAGAAATACTACTAAAAAGTATATGAGTCATATCTCATCAAGGAAATACAATCTAAGAAATAAAAATACGAAATGAAATATCCGCTAAACTCAGTCATATGTCGACTACTGATAATCACCCTAGCTATGGTTCAAAGAGGGTTGTCATGGGGTATGTCGACTAAACTCAGTAGGCATCAAGTTTTATACACAACAATAATAAAAATAGCGAGTATGCTACATAAAAAATATGTGAATCAAATCTAAGAAAATATCAGTAAGACATTAGTCAAAATACTCAACTATAATATGACACATATATAAAATACACCACTACTAATTAATACAAAAAAATAATTAAAATGGAGGTAGTCACAATATCCGAGCATACCATGCGAGTGTGAATCAAATCTTTATTGAGTTTTCAAGGGCAACATCTTGCCATTTTGATAATAAACGAGTAGTGGGAAAATGTTTAGTACAATAGTCCCACTCCTTCAAAAGATATAATTTCAAGTTCAAGAATAAAAGATATTAAGTTATGAGCTCAAGAGTAAAGTTTACGGATGAAATTAGCAACACTTTTATCATAAAGTTCTTGTTTAGCTTTTGGACAATGAAGGTTACTTCTATTTATAGATTCCTTCAAATTCTTGGAGCCGCGATCGACCACCTACACATATCAGTCGACCTTCTCACGATCGTTGTGTAATTTTTTAATTAGCCAGGTCGACCACCAGAATCTTTAGATCGACCTCTCTGCTTGTTAACAATCAAATTTTTGAACTACATAGTACATGTATTTTTTGGTCTACCGCTACGACCCAGTATCCACTAATCAATAGCTCACGTCAACAACATATACTATCTAGTCGATATCTTCAGCATATTTGAGAAACTAGATGCTCTCGTAAGGTTTTTAGGACGACCTCAATTCTAATGGTTCAATTGCACCAGTCCACCTATGCAAAGCTTGGTCCATCTCTTCAGCAGATCTTCAAAAATATATTGCTCTCTAGAGTTTTTCAGGGCGACCCTCGATTCAGTCAAGTCAACCGCACCAGTCGACCTATGCAAGGCCAGGTCGACCTCTTCAGTAGATTTTCAAAATTTTGTTGCTCTTTGGACCATTTTAGGAAAACCTCTTCACGTTACAATCGTCAATACATTGTGGAACATACCTAAATCCATGAAATTGCATTAAAAACTAGTTTATGTAAGTTGTCTTTGAATTAAAAAACTAGTGGATGTTATCTTCCAAGTCAGAACAACTTTCCACAACGAATACCTTAACTCTTTGTATTCTCTAAGCGGACGAGAGACTAAGATAAAGCAGATTGTCGACCATTTGGCTTAGGAACCATAATCATGTATATTTTGAGGTCTCATTATGATTAATAAAAAGAAAATATAAATTTAATTATTATTTATTTTTTTTGGAAGAGTCCATGGCCCTTGTAAACGTCATTCTTACATTAGTGTTTATTCTTTGCATTCAACTTATTTTACGCATCACCCTTTCATTTAGTTAACTCATTACCATAAATACATGGACAAGACAAGGAATAACAATGGATGTGCACGTGCACTACGCCTGGTATTATTAAAAAGGAGTCCTATAATCAAAAGTGACGATTGTACTTCGTGCCGGATTAGCTTCACCGGCGAAAACGAGAGAGCGAGCAACGTTCAGCATGTTGCAGGTGCTCCCTCTCCGTGCCAACTTCCAACCACAACCACACAAACTCAAAGCATCTCCTGCATTTTCTTCATCTTCTTCCAGTCCACTGAGCTTCACGAAGAAGACCCAAAAGCCTAATACTTTCGTTTCTTCTCCCCGAAAAGGTAAACATTTCTGATTAGCGGGCTAGAAAACTAATTATGGGCATAAGGAAACAGTGCAACTGGAAGAAAAATTTGTTTCCAGTTTGAGCAAGTTGCGCAGTCGAGCCTAATTTTCAAATAAAATTGTGTTTAGTTAAACAATTTGTGGATATTTAAGGCTAGTTCAAATTGATGCGAGTTTGATTGTTGTATCTGGAAACACTAAAAATGGTTGTATTAGGTTCTCACAGTCCTCGGCAGAAGACCCAAAAGCTAAATTTGGACGTTTCTCCCCATAGAGCTGGTAATTTGAAATCCTCTTTTTGGTGTTCACGGTTTATATCCATTTTATTAGTTCGCGAGGGTGAACTCTAAGTTTCCTTAAACTTTGCAAGCTCATTTTTTTCTTCAGTACGTGTTGGTAAATGGCTTATGCAGTGTCGGCGGTAAGATTGATGAGAATAGAGCTTGGTGGCGCATTTGCTGACCTTCTTAATGAGAAAGGGAAAGGCTCTGGTGATAATGAGATGAGATACGTTGAGCGAACTCTTGGCTTTCGCACGCGTGATTTAGAAGATCGTGATCTTAGATTGGTTCTTGTGCCTCTCTTTTACCCCTTCTTGCTTTTTATGAAGTAGGTCCAAATTCAACTGTTAAATGCATAATTAGCTATATGAAAGTTGCAGAATCATGGTTTGAGTGATATTTTGACTTATAATTTCTCGAAGCATCCAAATATATCATTTCAATTAGAAGTTTTCTTGTATACACTTCTTTTTCTTCTGTAAACTTTGTTTTTTCATCTAAAATAGGTAACTGATATTGTTGGCGGAACGATTCGTTGGAGGAGATATTTGGACCATTTGATTACTTCTCTATGCCATGATGAGAATAGTTTTAAGGGCATGGAACCTCTTCTCATTCAGGTATTTTCTTGCGCATACTCTTTCATGTTATTTACATGCCACAAAATCAATATTGGGAAGATGTATTGGCAACAACCCAATCAAAGGTCATGTTCACGAATTATCCCTTTACATGGTCATTTTCTGTCAGAAATAAATAGTTTCAACATGATGTATCTTTCTAAAGTGAAGAATTTATTATTTTCCACTTTTGTGATCTATTTTCAAACACAAATTTTGGTTCTGAAAAAGAGAAATCTCCTTGTATATTCTGTTTCTAGATCCTCCGAATCGGTTTCTATGAGATTCTCAAGCTAGATATGCCCCCATATGCTGTTGTAGATGAGGTACATTTCTCTTTATTTGGCTCAACTTCTTTATGTCCAAATTATTTGCTAACATTTTTATTTCATTGTAGTCAAGTAATTTTAAGGTCTTCAATATACTTTGTTTATGATTTGTAGAATGTAAAGCTTGCTAAGGTAGCCCTTAGACCTGGTGCTGGAAACTTGGTCAATGGAATCCTTCGAAAGCTTCTTTTGCTGAAGGTCTTCCCTCTATCTCTAAAACTTCCATATTATGTCGATCATATGGGTGATTATTGAACGGTGAACATTGCAGGAAAAAAACTCTCTTCCTCTACCTAAAGTGGAAGGTGATGATCGAGCAAAAGCAAGAGCTCTTGCAACTTTGCATTCCCATCCTGTTGTAAGTATGGATTGAACCTTAACTTAAAGCTGTAAAAACCTTACTGTTAAAACGACTCGAAATTGGAAACTAGAAAAGGTTGTAATGGGTACGCTTAATAATATGATTGGTGAAATAAGATTTTAATATAAGATGTTGGAAAACATGAACATATAATTGAAAATAAGATTTTTCCATTAATTTTTTTTCTTATAACACAATAATAGTTGAAAAGTACATATTTAACTGTTTTTAGAAACCATATTTATTGAGAATTGTTCTCTTAAAATTATATGTGAAAACATGTTTCGATAAGCAAAAAGAACTTGGTGAATAATAAAGTCTAATAGTTAGGCTCTTTGAGGCACATAATTGACTGCTCTTTCCACATCTCCCTCTCTTTTATAGTGGATGGTTAGGCGATGGACAAAGTATCATGGGCAAGAAGAAGCTATTAGATTGATGGAGTGGAATAACAGTGAACCGAGTTATAGCTTGAGGTTTTTGTGAGATCTATGCAAAATATTTTCCTCAATTAAATTGTGTAAGTTTGATAGTTTCAGCCTACTTTACTGCTGTCAATATCAGGGCAAACAGTGGGAATGGTGTTTCAAGAGCTGATCTTATTACAAGACTCAGTTTGTTAAAGGTTTTTTCCGCTACCATAATCATCATTAGGATCGGTTTTACACTCCATGTTAATAAAAAGGGAAATACTAATACTTTTCTGAGATCCACCTTTTTTCTACTGGCAGGTCCCTCATGAGATTTCTTTGCATTTGGATGATTTTGTTCGAATCAAAACTGGATTGCAGGTAATTACTTTTCTTGAAGTGCATGGCAGAAGTTTGCTTTATTAACACACGCACATTGTGATGCTATGGAGCATGGCTTGTACTTTCAGCTCTTTAGCATTACTGTTGCAGTACATCTTTTTGAATAACCGGCGATAGCCTTGTTACAGGTAATCATACAAGCTGGGTTATTTAAAGAAGGGTTGTGTTCAGTGCAAGATGAGAGTGCTGGTTAGTTTCCGTTCTAATTTTTTCAAGTAAAAAAAAAAAAATCTATGAAGTTCTTTGAAATATGATACTTTGAACCCAAGTCTTTTTCCAACTAAAGCTCAAAACTTTGTCGGCTATCTTATGGAATCATTAATCATTTACACTATTCTTACTTCATACTTTCCATTTTCTGGATCATAATGTAGATGGTTAAACATTTCAACCTTTTCATCCAATAATGCTAGACTTCAAGTGTTGATATGTTGTATGTCATAATAACATCTCATTGCAGGTCTTGTAGTTTCTGTCTTAAATCCTCAGCCTGGTGAGAGCATTATTGATTGTTGTGCTGCTCCAGGAGGAAAAACACTCTGTATAGCTTCCCAATTAAAAGGCCAAGGTAGTCGTCAATACGAGGCTAATTGTGTCTCAATTTTCTCCAGCTTTAGATGGATTGATTTCTGCATGTTAGGTATCAAGTGATGGTTTATGTTCATTGGTCGAAGATAAATTAGGTATATGCTCAAGGGAATTTATTAATAAATTGTTTTAAAAAAAAGTTGAAATTGTCAATTTTGTGATTGCAGAAAAGACGCTGCTGTTGAGAGTTGTTCTTTGAAAACCATGTTTTTTTTATACGCTTTTATGTTATTTTCTGTTTCTTTAAAAGAAAGTTGCGTTTAAAAACAGTACTCATCAAGAATTTAGCTTTTTTTTTTTTAATTTGACTTGTGGAACTGAAAAGCCTGTATAACAAGCCGGACCAATTATAAAACAGTATCTGAGTCAAACCGCTGTTAACACAGAAGCTGCCTGGATGTATTCCAGGTACAATATATGCTATTGACATCAATAAAGGTCGTTTACGAATCCTTAAAGAGACAGCAGAGATACACAAATTAGATGGGATTATCACTACCATTCACAGTGATCTTCGACAATTTTCTGTAAGCACGTAATTTGTCTGATTAATTCAGGATTTGCCTGATTGTCTTGATACATTTGGAGTTCCAACCGGAAATACGTTTATCCAACTGAAAAGAAAAGGTCTTTACTTGGTCGTCTGGGAATTTTTTGTTGTCACGCCTTTGAAGGAAACCACGACAAAATGTCAGGAAGAACCATCTGACCCTCTGACCGCCGGACGCAAGGCTTTGACTTAAAACCATAAATCAAAGTCTTGGGTTGGGTGTTTGGATTCTTTTTTAAGGTCTGACCGTTCTTTTCCGGCGTTTTATCACGGTTTCTTCCAGGTAGTGACATTCTTGTTCTCTTTTTGCAATCCTTTTGTTTTCTAGCAAAACATTCCCCCTATTAAAAGAAGATGAATTCACTTTTCTTGTCCACAACATTTTTATAGGAAAAACATCCTGTGAAGTGTGATAAAGTTCTGTTGGATGCTCCTTGCTCTGGATTAGGGGTTCTATCCAAGGTGATTGTTAATAGCCATACGGTGCATATTTTCTTATACACCATTTTCTACAATGTTTCTTAGCATAGCATGGTTTCTATGGCTAATAAAACTCGTTCCTTTTGACTTATAAAGAGAGCTGACCTGCGTTGGAATAGGAAACTAGAGGACATGGAGGAGCTTAAGAATTTACAGGATGAACTTCTTGATGCAGCTTCCATGTAAGACTGAACTCTCCGACAATCATAGATTATTATTTCATTGCTGTGTCAGATAAAACTCTCGATGATTGTGTATTTATTACCTTTTGTCAATGTCTACGAACAATGATTCTTACACGAAAATCAGATCAGTCATGTTGATCGTTTGATTGACAACATTTGTTCATGATGGGTTTATAGATTAGTAAAGGAGGGTGGAGTTTTGGTCTATAGTACCTGCTCAATAGATCCTGAAGAAAATGAAGGGAGGGTTGCTGCATTTCTTTCAAGGCACCTAGTAAGGACAGTTCCTGTTCCTTCCTCAAAATCTTCCCTTAATTCCAATTATGACATAAGCTTTTTTGGAATTCAGGAATTTTCGGTAGATCGTGTTGACAAATACGTACCACATCAATTCACGACAAAGGATGGTTTCTATTCCTCTAATCCGATAAAACATTCACTTGACGGCTCCTTCGCTGCTCGTCTTGTTCGAGGATCGTGATACAGATGTAAGAAACTAGCTACCCTTTTTGTCCATAATCTTTTCTGGAAATCAGAATTTAACTCCATGATTGGCGACTGGACAGCTTTCAGTGAATTTCAAATGCTTATTAGTAGTAGCATCATCTCTAATCTTAGCTAACAAATACAAACAAGAATGTGACTATTGCAGAGGAGAGAGCATCAAACTGATTCAAATAGAGGAAGCACAACGGAATCGATAGATGTGTCGTGAAAATCGGAGAGAAAAGTCGGGAAAATCTGCTAAAAGCGTTCACTCCATAATACATGCATATAGAATAAGGATGATGCGTTGCACTGCTGGATTATACAAGGCGAAGCCGGTTTCTGCAATTTTTTTGGAAGCTTTTCAAGTCTTATCATTTAAAGATTATTTCAAGCGTTAATTCGAGTCATGCATAAGTAAAAAGAAGAGTGACACCCAAAATAAGTAAAAATTTGTCTCTTTTTTCTCTTCTAAACTACCTGTTTAATTACATCTATGTAGTCTAATGGTTCAAATCATGACATTTAGAATTCTATCAATATCATGCTATAGAGATGGCAATCTTCTATGTCGGCATTCTATTTTGGCACTCTAAAAAACAATGGCCAAAAGGAGGAACTCGTCGGAAACAATTTTTTTCTCCACTCGTCGTTGGCTCCTCTGCTTCATGGTCAGCCTCAGCATTTGTACGTGGGCTCCACTGGGTCGGGCACGAGAGCCTGGGTTCATGTAGGGAGGCTGATCCATTGGCTTTATCCGACAAGCCTATGGGGGGCTTTCGATAGATTTCCAGCGAGGTACGGTGAGGTTCCGACGACTTTTGGCGTTTTCTGACAATTTTCAATGGTTTGCCTTTTGGTGATTTTCAGAGGAAGCTCGCTGACCACAGCTTGGCGGTTGAATGCCCACGGTCCTACTCTAGGACAACCTTTGGGGGGTGACCTAGGTTGGGCCTGACCTAGGGCTCTATGCAGCGGGTCGGGCCAACCTGACGCTGTCTGTTACTGAGATTGACTTCACGATTTTCCTTCCTCACTCTCTCCTTTTGTCTCTCCCTCCATTTTCTTCTCTATGCTCTAGCTCTCTCTGTCCACCATTATTTGTGTAGCAAAAGTTTTGTTTGGTAATCGAAATAGAAAAATAAAATAGCATAAGATATCTCAATTGTATTAATTTTTAAAAGCCTAACTTTAAAAGTCTATCTTAACTATTTAATTAAAAAATAGAAATTAAAAAGACTAAAATTAAAATAATAAAAAAAATATAAAAATAAAACTAAACACAATTCATAGACTTGTTGGGCCTGTTTGTCCTACATCAATCTCATTCCCCGAAAAGAACTCGCCCCTGAGTTTTATAGCTGCAAAGAATTCATCCAAAAGAATATATTTTGTTTGTTGACGCTGGAAGATGTGGAACAAAAATGATCTTCTTATCGAGCCATTGAAACACGAATATATTATCTCGCCCTCTATAAGTCGCGTCAACATCATAAAGTTTTGGTCAACCAAGTAAAATATGACAAGCATCTATATCCACTACATCACATGTGATTTTATCTTTGTAATACGCTATGATGAACATTGAAATTGTGATGACCATGGGCTATCCCAGATCGGCCCGGGGTGGGGGGGGGGGGGGGTGGGCCTTTCCCTATGCGTCGTACGTCCTACCAGAGACCGTTGACCCATCGGCCTACCAAAGGCTGATGAGTCGGCAGTCTCTGATAGGTCGTACGGCGCATGGAAAAGACCAGCGGGTACATGGCTCTGGTAGTCCCCCGATCTGGGAGGCCATGGTCGTCACAGAAATCTTGCAAACTTCATGTACTCGAATTTTAGGACCCTAACTGTCATGACATGCGAGGGCCTCAAGTTAGAGCGGAGAACGATCTGACCCAAAGACATAGTAGACCGTCTGACCTGTAATGTTAAAGTTTTAGAATAAACTTTATCAAGAGTCTAATAAAAATTGAGTTATCTCATAGGTACACAAGCGTGACACCAATGACATTGTGATAATATAAATTTAATAAACTGTGTAAAATAAATATATAACAAAGAAATCTAATAGGAACTATAATGTACTAACAAGAGTATCATCTTACCATTAAACAACTTTAAATGAAATAAATAGATAAATAAATGGTATGTCGATCAACATTTTGTAGCTGTTAAGGATCTTTTTTACCTGAAAAGAAAAGTCATTTGGGGATATTCAACGAATCAATTAAAACTATCAAATGAGAATGCTAAGTATTTAAACATATTATTTGAAATTGTTTTTGAAACAACAAATAGAGTAAGTGTTAAATCATTCAACTATATTGCGGTACATACATCAAATAGACCCCACTTTATAATAAAAAAATCTCAATGAAAATTGAGTCACTCGTGAATTTCAAGAACACATATCATAGGCATAAACAATAACGACGATACTCAATGATAGAAAAATCCATGAAAGACCCTAATCGAGTTTAGGGTTTTGTGCTCAGGACACGATACATACAATTGTCTCATCACTCTAGTTAACAACAAAAAAACACATCCTCAAATGATCGAATGTGAATAATAAAAACAAGATCCCCACATAGGTCGATCAAACCACCAAGATGACCTTTAAATTTAAATATGCATACTCGAGTACATGTAAAAACTGACGAGCCATATAAATTGACATGTTCTTTAATATGAAAATTCGTCTCAAAATAGTGTTTTAGAATAAGATATTATGTTAAATACAAAATCAAAACTACCCCAAATTGGGCTTACCATGTTCAAAGCCCAAACAATCCAAGAATGACCAATTAAGTATCGAGTCCAAAATTTTAAGACTCGGTACGTAATCATAAGGTCATTATAAATATTAAGATTGAATTTTCAAACTTTAATCTAAAAATTTTTAGCTTAAAAATGACCCAAAATAGGCACTGAGAAGCGACCCAAAACACCTCGAGTCATGGCCAAAACAAGGTCCGTAATAAAAAGTGAGATAGTAGAACTCACTCCAAAAACTAGCTCAAAGAGTGAGTGAATCTCCCTTTTATACAGAACTGTTTGCTTTGATTCTGTCGATGTGGGACAACACAAGCCCACACGTCTAGCGTGATAGGTTTTTTCTTTCATTCACGTCTAACGTGTTTAATCAGTCATCACATCGTACAGATTTAGCTGTGTACTATGATAGAAAGTGAAATGATAGAACTCACTCCAAAAACTAGCTCAAGGAGTGAAGAAATTCTTCTCATATTTATACAGTACCGTTTGCTTTGGTTCTGTCGATGTGAGACAACAGTCCAAACCCTGGCCAGCGTCGTCTTCCCCGACTCTGGTTGCTGTTTGACTGTATTTTCTTCATAGATTCTGGTCGGGAACTCTCCAATTCCCAACCCAACTCAAAACAACATCAAAACATGATTGCCAACTTGAAGTTCAAATCTTTTACTTCCAAATTCCAAAGCTTTACCAAATTTTAAAAATTCAATAAATGGGAAGGAAATCAATTTACCTCCACAAAAATCGTTGACGATTTCCTTCGACTCGTACCTAAGAACTTCAATCTAACCTTGTTTCGCAAACTTTCTTCAAGTTTTCTACACTTCACTGGTTTAAACAACTCATTCCAATTAGAAATCAAAATTTTTGCAATTCCCAGAAGAAGAATAAATCGTATCAATCTAGTAATTCTTAATTAATTAATTTTTCTTAAATATTATCACTTAATTTATTTACGTGGCAGTTATCACAATAACTCAGGGGAGTCAAATTTTTTTTTGGAAGATTAGAGCAAACAAATTATATACCATTATCAGAGTCCAGTTATTTGAATTCTATTTGTAGCCGAGTTAAAGAGGTTGCAATGCAAACAAAAAAAAAAAAAGCGATAGAGACAAAATTATGAAAAAAGTGATAAAAACAAAATTATGAATTTTCTACGTCAGTATGTGATAGTAGCTAAAGGATCTAGCCAACAGTGGTCACACATTGTGGTAGTGGGAGTACCAACATTATTTGTTTTATATTTTGTTATTCTTTTGGATTTGTATTTGATAATGATCTGTAACACTGTGAGAGAAGAATGTAACATAGAGTGGTTCAAGTCTTTAACCATACTTGAAGATCGACATAGTGATTTTCTTCTCTTATATCCCTAGTTTTTGCTGGATAGGATTTTTCGTATAAATTCTTCATGGTTTTTTTTTTCATTTTTTTCTTAATTTAACAGCTTCAATTATAGTTTTGACGTGGACTTATCATCTCTGTTAAATTGCATCGATGCATGTATGTCGAGGACCTAATCAGTCTTCGTGAGAGTTTGACTGCAGTTTTCATGGCTGTCCTTCAATTCTCTCCTTTGGTTGTTTAGTCTCCCGAGAGAAGAATCTAAAGGATAGAAGTAGGTGAAGAAGGAATCGACACTCCATGTGACTCGTATCTCACTCTCGTATAAATAACACTAGCAATTTTTAAGTAAAAATTAAATTGAGAAAAATCATAAGTCACTTATTTTTCTAGCTTACTTTTAAGGCAAGAATATTGTTAAAATCGATCGATATTCGAAAAAATATGCGAAAAACAGAACTATCAAGATTTACGTAGAAAATTCTTCTAGAAAAAAATTACAGACATGAAAGAAATTCACTAGTATGAAATCAATGTACAATTGAATTTTTCGACTTAATCATTCATACAGGTTTGATAGGATCTGACTAGAATTTGGGTTGACGAAACTCTAACAAATATATATATTTTATACTGGGAAAAATATTGAAAACATAGAATAAAGCATGTCCTTTTTGTTATTTAGTTTGAATTTTTAAAATTTATAATTTGAAGTTGGCTTATGAGGATTGAGGAATCATGGGAAGAGAGAGAAAGTGAAAGAAGAAAGAAGACGAAAGAGAGAGAGAGAGAGAGAGAGAGAGAGAGAGAGAGAGAGAGAGAGAGAGAGAGAGAGAGAGAGAGAGAGAGAGAGAGAGAGAGAGAGAGAGAGAGAGAGAGAGAGAGAGAGAGAGAGAGAGAGAGAGAGAGAGAGAGAGAGAGAGAGAGAGAGAGAGAGAGAGAGAGAGAGAGAGAGAGAGAGAGAGAGAGAGAGAGAGAGAGAGAGAGAGAGAGAGAGAGAGAGAGAGAGAGAGAGAGAGAGAGAGAGAGAGAGAGAGAGAGAGAGAGAGAGAGAGAGAGAGAGAGAGAGAGAGAGAGAGAGAGAGAGAGAGAGAGAGAGAGAGAGAGAGAGAGAGAGAGAGAGAGAGAGAGAGAGAGAGAGAGAGAGAGAGAGAGAGAGAGAGAGAGAGAGAGAGAGAGAGAGAGAGAGAGAGAGAGAGAGAGAGAGAGAGAGAGAGAGAGAGAGAGAGAGAGAGAGAGAGAGAGAGAGAGAGAGAGAGAGAGAGAGAGAGAGAGAGAGAGAGAGAGGGTTGGTCTGCTGCTGACAGTGTGATCTAGAAGTAGAAGCTGAAACAGGAGGAATCATGCATTCAGAGCCCAGAGGTCTCCTATTCTAATGTGTTGGAATCTTTCTAACTACTCTTTTAAACATTCACCTAATAAACAGTTAATGCTTCAAACTTAAAGAACACCAGATCACATCACCGCACTGCATTCATCTTTCGACCTCAAAAAAACAAGACCCAGAAAGGAGACATCCACACACACTCTTAGATCAACTCAAAAAATAAAACAATCCCAACGACAATCACTAATTTTCATCCATTTTTTTGTTTTAATAATACAGAAATCTGGTAAAGAAAAGGAAGCAAGAGAGAGAGAGAGAGGGGATAAGTGAGAAAATCTTACAAAACCAAAAGCCCAGCACAAAGACATGCAGCTCCCAAACTAGCTCTCAATCCCACCAGCCGGAAACCATTGTTGTCTGCATCCGCCTTCAGATCCGCTGGCTTGTCTTCCGGAGAGTCAGCCGCAAGTGTCTGAGCCCGGCGACGAAGCCACTTTGTGACCCTTCTCAGCCTTGTGAGGTTTAACTGTCTTCTCCGGCGCTGGTGCCGGAGCCGGTACCTCCCCTTTAAACAGCTCCTTCGGCTTCAAAACCTTGTCGATGGTGTATATCGCCACCGGCTGCTTGTCAAGAAGAGTGCCCGTGATCTTTGCCGTCTCGATGTTTGTCTTCAGCGTCACCTCCTCCCCGTCATTTTGAACGGTAAAGTCGAATTTGTTGGCTCCGTCGGTAGCCAACGTGTTCATTAAACCATTGTTAGACTTCAACATCGGTATCGACATGTAAATCGGGATAGCGTGATACTCCATAGCGGACTTCTTTCCGGCGGCCGTTAAGTTCTTGTACTTCGGCAAAAACGCCTTGAAAACATCATCGACCGGACAAAACACAGTCAATCCACCAATGGCGTTGTCGTCGAACGTCTTTTCAGCTCCTGAAGCCAAAAGAGTATCTGCGAACACTTTACAGCCATGCGCAGTCATAATGCCCGTCAGATTAAGCTCGCTAGGTGCCGGCGTTGGCGCCTCAGCCACTTCTGACTGCAAAATCTTACTGATCTGAATCACGGAGATATTGTACGGAATCTCCTCGACGGATTTGACGAAATAGGAGTCGCTTTCACCGTCATTTTCTTCAGAAGATAAACCGACTTTTCCTCCTTGGAGATCGGTGATGTTGACGAATCCAGTGGCGCCGGGGGCCGTTCCGGTGGCTTGAAACATGGTGGCAGCGAGGACGGTGCCGTTGGTGATCTGGTGTAGTTTTTTGGCGCCAAAATAGTCGAGGAGGACGTGGAGGGAGAGGGTGTTTTTGATGGAGTAGATGGAGAGATGCTTGGCTAAGAGGTCGGTCATTGCATCATTGTCAACGACGCAGACGGTAATGGTTGTCCGCTGGTTGATCTCCGGCGCAAGATGCGTCGCCGTTAAGTAGTGGTTGAACGTTGAAAACTCCGGGTACTTTGCCAATAAATCCGTGATATTATGCGCCCGAGAGACAGAGATCATGAGGACTAAAGGGAGAGCTAGAAACCCAGCTGAAATGGCTGGACGGAGCTGCATTTTGCTCAGAGAGAGAGACTGAAACGCTCCTGCAACTGCGGGGTGGGAGTGGAAGGTGGCGAGTGAGGAGTATAAGCAGGAGGAAAAGACTTGGATCACACGTGGAGGCATAATGAAAAAAGGCTTGAACATCCATATTATTACCATTACTGCCATTTCCTTTTGTGTGCATCAATATTTAAAATGAGTGACGCTCTATAATAAACAAAAGTAGAATTAAGGCTGTAATAAGCAGATAGATAGGCATGTGAGCAGATTGAGAAGAAGAGTAAAGCAAGGCAGCAGTTGGCAATTGGCCCCCTGAAGAAGAAAACCCTTATTCCTCCTTACAACACCAAGCAAAGAATCAGCTCGACCTCGGCCTCCGCCTCACATCCTCTAGTTTTCTAACACTCGGGTTTGTGCATCGTCTTTTTGTGGAGATGATATCAAACTCTACTGGAGATCAAGGTGAGGGGATTTTGGATTGGTCACGGGACATAAGCAGTTTGTAAGGGCAATTGTGTAATATAATGATAATTAAAGGACAATTGAGGGAGAAAAGAGAGAGAGGGAAGCAGGGAAGGACAGGCTGGCTGGGCGAGATGGCGTAGGATAATGCCACGTGGATGGATTAAAGCAGCCGACAAAATCACCCACCGACAATTGATTTAAGAAGTGTGTTGTTTTGCTGAGGAAATCTATCTCACGTTAAAACACGATCTTCAATGCCTTTCATTTCCACCACAATCTAGTACAGGCAGCATTATTCTTTATTTATTCCAATAAGGATAGTTTTCTAGTTAGATTGGTTTTGACTGCTGTAAATTTTAGGGAGACAATGATGATTAGCTGTTGTTTTGGGTTGAAATAGTTGAAGATGAGATTCAGTGGAATGAATCTGGACTTTCACCGTGTTGTGAGGGCTGTGACATCAGAAGATGAATTCTGTGATCTTATTAGTGAAACTCAGATTGGTGAATCTGGACTTTCACTATTATACAGTGAAGTTAATATAATAGGAGCAATATACCGCACTCATACGCTCGTTGACGGACCTAACGACACTTTGATTGGAGATAACATGGATCGTATCTGTTGTAAGGGATTCTCATCTACACTCACCTCACACCTCTTTCTCGCCCCTATCAAAATTCCTCCACCCAAATTCTTCTCTCCATTCTCTTGATTTTAACTCTTGGATTAGGTTCTTTGAATTTAAGCAAAATTCTTCTCTGTTGGTTGAAGGATTTTGGACAACCCTCGTTGCAAATTCGGAAGGGGAAAAGCGCCGAAAATTACATTGTGGACTTGGGTTCTGAGGGCATAAATTGGAGTCTGAGGTTCGAGAGAAAAATCCAATTTTTCCCTTCTTCAAGACTTTGTTACATTATCTAAATATTACTTATTGGACATGTTTAGCTCATCTGTACTTGGACCTTGACTTTGTATTAAATATTGGGTAAAGTGCAATTTGGCCCCTACAACTAGGTGAAATTGGCAATTTACACCGTAAACTTGGGTAAAGTGCAATTTGGCCCCTACAACTAGGTGAAATGAGCAATTTACACCGTAAACTTGAATAATAGGCAAGAACAACCTTAATGTATTGATAATGGGCAATATGGCCCATACCGTCATATTTTCTATCAAAAAATAACATTTTTTCATTTATTCATTTTTTTTTTCGAAATGCCCCCTCACTGGACCGAACCGGACCAGACCGGTTCAGCTAATTCCACTCTTATTTATTTATTTTTTTTAAATCATATTTCTCAGAAAAGAGAAGACAAATGAATAAAATTAAAAAAAAATAAAAAATCAAAGTACAATTAGTCGAACTGGTCTGGTTCGGTTCGGTCTAGTGAGGGGCATTTCGGAAAAAAAAATGAACAAGTGAAAAAATATTACTTTTTTATAGAAAATATGACGGTAGGGGCCATATTGCCCATTATCAATACATTAAGGTTGTTTTTGCCGATTATTAAAGTTTACGGTGTAAATTACTCATTTCACCTAGTTGTAGGGGCCAAATTGCACTTTACTCAAGTTTACGGTGTAAATCGTCCATTTCACCTAGTTGTAGGGGCCAAATTACACTTTACTCTTAAATATTTAAGTATTTCGCTGCTTTATTTAATATTTAAGATTAAGGATCGTGCGGCTCGGTCCAGATTTCAAGTCGGGTCATTTCCGTTCTATCTCTCTTCCTTTTTGGAACATGACAAAAATTTTAGTATCAGAGTCAGATTACCATTTTGCAAAGTAACATCTATAAGATAGATATAGTGACAATACAAAAGAATTTTACAATTTTTATGCCTAAGGACGTGTACTAATTTGTGCGAAATTTTTTTTCAGATGTTTTAAAATGCCTCCCAGAAGAGCCTTTCATAACCGTTCATCTGCAACACCAATTGTGCAAATTAATGTATCTCAATCGACTGATCCGTTGGTAGCCTTGAGAGATGCACTACTAAATTTTCCCTAAGACGATGGTTTTCAGAACCTGATGATCCATCGTATGGATTATTTTAGAGGGTTATGACATCTAAATCTGCCAGTATTAGTGTAACGACCCCTTTTCCCAACAAGATATTGTCCGCTCTAGGGATTGGGCTACAGCCCAATATCCTCCCCTCACGGCTTTGTTTGGCGAGAGCACTTCCCGGAAGGTCACCCAACCTGGAAATACTCTCGCCGAAGCACTCTTAACTTAGGAGTTCTTATGGGATCCGTTGTCAATTGAGCTCCAAAACGCGTCTTGCTATGTTGGGAGAGATCTCTTATATATGTTTCATTTCCATGTACTTCCTTAAGCGATGTGGGTTCGTAACGGCCCCTCCTTCAACGGTCGAACCCTCCGGCCCAGGTCAGCCCCAGGATCCGCGGAGCTTTACCCACCTCCGGCCCAGGTCAGCCCTAGGATCCGCGGAGCATGGGTGGTCCTCACAGATTCGTTGAAAGACGGGTCGTCACAATCACCCCCCCTCGAGGGCCCAACGTCCTCATTGGCCACATTTCTGGTTGGGTACAGGCTCTGATACCATTTGTAACGACCCCTTTTCCCAGCAAGATATTGTCCGCTCTAGGGATTGAGCCGCAACCCAATATCCTCCCCTCACGGCTTTATTTGGCGAGAGCACTTCCCGGAAGGTCACCCAACCTATAATTACTCTCGCCGAAGCACTCTTAACTTCGGAGTTCTTATGGGATCCGTTGTCAATTGAGCTCCAAAACGCGTCTTGCTATGTTGGGAGGGATCTCTTACATATGTTTCATTTCCATGTACTTCCCCAAGCGATGTAGGTTCGTAACGGCCCCTCCTTCAACGGTCGAACTGTTGACTTAGAGAGTGTTTAAGTCATAATTTGTTTTTGATGATGTCTGTGTGTATTAAATATTCAATTTGATTATGTGTACTTAATGAGAATTATAAATATGAGTTTATTTGGAAATACCCTTGAAAATGGTATTTTAGTTGACTAATGAATCAGTTTGAGTATACAGAGCTAAATAGTAAAACAGGCTTGGATATACCGATAGCTACACGACAAAGAACAGAAGGCTTCTGCCGATTGAGTTTTCAAGCCACATCTGCCGATGATGTACTCAGCGCCTATATGTTTTATCTGCCGATGACGTGTCAAGCTGTTCTTATGCCGATCGCTACACGACAGAGAAGAGAAGTTCCTTGTACCGATGGCGTTTGAAGCTACTTGTTCCGATGACGTGTCAATATGCTTCTACCGATGACTATATATATAATAAAATAGAAGCTTCTGCCGATAGCTGTTTCTGAAGACAGATGCCGATGACGTGTCAAAGCACTTATATGCTGCAACTGCCGATCGTGTCTGAAGATACATTTGCCGATGATATTTGTAGCAGCTCCTGCCGATTGACTAAACGACAAAAGGAGATGCTGACTAAAGCATGCATCTGCCGATGAATTTTCACGTTGCACCTGCCGATGAAGTTTCAAGACACATATGCCGGTGACGTCTGAAGCTTACTCATTCCGATGACGTGTCAAGTGTTTTGAAGCTACATCTTCCGGTAATCTTCCGCCAGAATTCAAAGTTAGCCGCGAAGCTACAGTGACGTCGTTTTCAGCATTAACTCCAGACTTTTAATGGCGACGACGAACAGCGACTCTAAATGCAACGGATATCTGCTACAGTACGGATGCTTCCCAACGGTAACTTTTATCCATTTGAAGAAAGAAGCATTCAATTCTGTGAAGAAAAATATACAGAGTATTTAAGCCGAGCTCAGAGCACGAAGAAAGAACTTTTGCCAATTGGAATTCTGAGCCCTAGCTGCGAAAGAAAAACTCTCTCTGTATTTTTCTCTACATCTCTCAAATCCTAACTTGAGATTCATCTTGTGAGATTGTAGTGTGAGCTTAATATTTTACAAACTCAACATTCTTGTTAAGGCAGTGGATTGACGCCCGTGAAGTTTAATCCTGAGTTGTAAAGGCAGTTGATCGGAGCCCGAAATTCCGATATGGTTTTTCTCGAAGAGAAGGTTAAGGATCATCAAGGGGTGAACCTTGAAGCGTGGACGTAGGCTGGGTTGAGCCGAACCACGTTAAAACTCTTGTGTTAATTTCTCTCTCACTCTATACTTTATTTATTTGCTTGCTGTTAGCATTAAATCAAAACACGAGAGAAATTATTATAGATTATAGAATTAAGTTTTAAAAAGTCTAATTCACCCCCTCTCTTAGACAAATCCGATCCTACACGAACCCTCCGGCCCAGGTCAGCCCCAGGATCCGCGGAGCTTTACCCACCTCCGGCCCAGATCAGCCCCAGGATCCGCGGAGCATGGGTGGTCCTCACAGATTCGTTGAAAGACGGGTCGTCACAATTAGAGGAAGGACTAGATCCTCTAGCTGCAGAAAATTGGTGAAATGTCATGGTGAAGAATATGTATGCTATCAAAGTTTCAGCTGAATACAAAGTGAGACTTGTAGTGTTTTATATTGAGAAGATGACTGCAGTCTTGTGAAAATCACTGAAGTTGGATTACCTAGTCAATGAACTAAGCTGGGGGCATTTTGAGACTATTTTTAAAGACAATTACTGCAACGCAAATTATAAGCATAAAATTATCTGTGTTTTTCATAATCTTGCTCAGGAGGACCTCATTGTATTAGATTATCATGTCAAGATTGTTGAGTTTTCTCAATATATTAAGGATATAGATCCAATGGAGAGGATGAGAAAATTTCAGATGAATTTGAGGCCTAAGAATCGCTCTCGACTTTTTGTTGCAAATTGGATGAGTTCTTCAACGTATATAAAGGTAAGAGAAATAAAGAGCAGCTAGTGGATGGAAAGATAGCTAAAAAGAGCAGAAAAAAGGACAAAACAGAGGTGGGCACACTCAAAATGGCAACAGTGGACAACTTGGGGGAGGTTCTTTCAATAGTAGGCGTCAGGCCCCTATGCTTATCACACCTACAAGCAACCTGAACATTTGAGGAAGAATTGTCCCATAAATCAAAGACATTCACAAGAAAATTAAGCACCGACTCAGATGGTTTTACCCAAACCTGACTTTGGTGTTGGCGGAGGATTTTCTGATCAAAGACCTCACAGTTATTCTTGATCGCAATCATTTTTCCCCATCGCAACCAATTATTTACAGTTCGTCGTACCAACACCAGTATCAGCCTATTGCTGTCGACTTTCAGAGATCTACTAGATATAAGTAAAGTTTTGCATTTGCTCCAACTCTCATGAGATCTAGTAGCCATATTGGAGGATCAACTCCCTAGTTCGTTTAGGGGTGGTTTTGGCAGAAATAAGAAGGGAAAAGAGAAGATGACTAGTTAGGTTTGTACAGTTACAGGATCTGAAACTTTTGGTTAGACTGGCCGGGGCATAATTGATGGTAGGATTCATTTCTTTAATGCTATTGTACATGTGTTGTTTGATACGGTTGCGTCACGTTCCTTTATTTCTAAATTATTTGTGCGTGGTATGGTTATGGAAATAGTAAAGCTAGAAAATTCCTTAATTTTTAGCCTATGAATAAGAACCGTGAGATGTATTTTATGGTTCGGTCAGCTACTCTCGTTATGGATCAACACGAACTATTAATTGATATGATAGTCATACCTATCTATTAGTTTAATATGATTTTATGTATGGATTGATTAAGTCATTATAAAGCTAGAATTGATCGTCACCAAAGGAGTGTATCCCTTATGTTGTGAGATTGAAGAGTTCTAGTAAATCTTTATAATATCCCACATGTTAACTGTTAATCCTATTTTACGAGTTTGTTTGGATAGTTGCAAGAAATTGGAGCCCTACGAGAGTATTTTTGTTCTTGGCAGTGACCTTGTTATAATCAAGCAAGATTTAAATATGTTGATCATTTGCGATTATCTCGAATGTGTTCTGTAAGGATCTGCCTGGGTTGTCACTCGATTGCGAGATCGAGTTCTCTATTGATTTAGTGCTCGACATTGCTCCATTTTTTATTGCTCCATAGCGCATGACTTCAAAAGAATTAAATGAGTTGAGGACCTAGTTAGATGAATTGTTACAAAAGGGTTTTATTCGGAATAGTATCTCACCATGGGGTTCAATAGTTTTATTTGCAAAGAAATGGGACGGCTCGCTTCGCTTATGCATCAATTATTAGAAGTTGAATCACGTGACAGTCAAGAATAAATATTCATTGCCGAGGATTGACAACCTATTTGATTAGTTGGACAAATTGACCTGAGATATGACTATCCCAGTTGAAAAATCACGAACAAGACATTCCTAAGACGAATTTTCAAACTCGATATGGCCATTTTAAATTTTTGATATTTCCGTTTGGACTGACTAATGCATCGACAATATTTATGGATATGATGAATCTAGTCTTTTGGCTTTATCTCTATCCGTTTATGGTGGTGTTTATTGACGAGATCCTAATATATTCTAAGTCTCACGATGAACATATGGAGCATGTGAGGATTTTTCTGTGATAACTCTTAAAAGACAGTTATTTTGAGTCAATATTGTTTGTAAAAATCACTCGAATCAAGTGAGTTATAAATTATTTAAGTCAAAATTATGAAAATTGTCATAGATTGCTGCAACATTATCTGCTTTAAAAAAGTAATGAATTTTATTTAAATATGAAATATCAAATTTTTAGCACTGAAAAGAATTTTGTTGTAATTTGGGTGCAGATGCTAATTGGTTTATACAGAATTTAAAAATTAAAGAGACGAAGCAAAATATTTAATGGTGAAATTCAAATCAACGACAAAAAGGAAAAACTCTATGGAAAGAGGAAACTAAAAGAAGAAATCTCACAAAATGAGGGAAAAAGAATCAGTAGAGAAAAAGAAATAAAAAGAAGATTTTTTGAAGCAGAAAAAGTGTGGAGACACTGGGAGCCTAACAGAGGATTAAGGGACAAACACTAGAGAAAGAAAAGTGGGGATATTGGGAGGAAAGAAAGACTTTTCAACAAGAAGGAAGAGGACAACCAAGCGTGAAGCAATTCTTTTACGGAGAAAAAACTGATGCCTTCTAATCTCAAAAATTCATTTTTCATAGAGTTCTTTGTTTTTATTTTCTTGAAGATTTTCATTATCGATATTTTCAGATTGATTGTTTTGATGAATTTTATAATTATGGGCTAAGTTTATTTTGATTAGAAGAGAAAGTATTAGTTACAAGAATTTTACTGCTTGCTATGATTGCTTATTTTTATTCGAATAAATTATTATGATGATTATGGTTAAATTCGATTTATGTCGACAAACAAAATTGATCTACACATATTCTTGTCCTATTGAATAATAGGTAGGAATTGTTAGATGCATAATAGTTTATACGGATTGAATTTTACGAAGTTGTTATCATTCAATTTGTATGACTTAGAGAATAAGGAATCATTGAAGTTCTTATTATTTTCACTCTGTCTATAAATTAAAGAGAAAAATAAAACGAACCACCAAGCAATTCGAAAGAACCTTTGGTAAGGAAATTCACATAACAAAGAATCGGCTCTGACCAACATTTTTGTTTTATGATTTACTCATCTGATTGTTTGCACTCTATTTTATTGTTTTAATTTATACTTAATTCATATAACTCGATTGTTCATCATAAATTAAATTTTTTTAACTTAGATTTAAAATTTGATAACTCTATCTTCGTCGGTTCGACTTGTACTTATTCTTTATTACTTTGTTGACGACATGTGCACTTGCATTAAAGTGTGATTTTTCACTAACATTCTTCAAACTTCGCATTAGCACCAATTATTTGCGAGACAGAAAAAATGTGATTTTGGATGATTGAGGTAAAGTTTCTAGGCCATATTGTCTCTCAAAATGACATCTCAATGGACCTAGTAAGGTCAAGGTTGTGCTGGAAAGCCTGGAATGAAAGCCCCATAACAGATTGTTCCCAATAACGACTATTTTTCTTGTTATGGGCCATTTTTTAATACGTTAATTGGATGTTAACAATATTTTTTTTACAAGATTCTCTCTGAAGATGTTTACAAGTCTCAATTGTAAAGTTTCAATGAAGATCATATCACTCACGTTTAAAAACTTAGCAAGACCATCTATGCCTTAAAGATGCTCTTAGGGTCTTGTATTATAATTTGCGTGAATTTCTTGTAACCTATAAATTTTGCAACTGTCATGCAAACACATCATTATTTGTCTTTAATAATAATACATCATCAACCTTTTTTTGGTTAATGTTGCCGATATCATCATCAGAAGTAATAATGACACTCTTATTTAGAAGTTCATCACATTTTTAGCTCGTAGGTTCTTCATAAAATATCTTGGAAACATAAATCATTTTCTTAGAGTTGAAGTATCTCTCTTTCTTAAGACATTTTGTCATCCCAACATAAGTAGATGAAAGATATTTTTGTCAAAAATAAAAAGATATAGTGCAATTTATCCTCTAAATTTGGAGGTTAATGACCGCTGATATCGTATTTTTTTTTTTTTTAGCAAAACTTCCTTTATACTTCGATAGTTAAAAAAATAGACCATGTGTTGATTAAATTTGTTAAATGTCTCATATTCTTCGCTTGTAACTGTCACTTTAAGATATTCTAATTATATTCATTCACTCGGTTTCCTAGACACATTCGATATCAAAAGAGATTTCAAAGACACGAAGACACTCCCGTTAAAGTGTGTTGAAAATCGAGTATTTTATTGTATAATGACCTATGAATTTTATATGGGTGTTTTGTAAGTAATGGAATAACTCAATGTCTCAATGACTATTTATTTTAGGTTGATACATTTTTAATCTTTGTAAGTTAACATTCGGATGTAATGCATGGTTTGATGTGATGTGAGCGAGTTAGATCTTACTTTATAGTTCTTGACGAGCTGAGTATGTGTTGAATTCAGGCACAATTGTAAAGATTTAAACGTGTGGTTGCTCACCTCTCATTTCAAGAATCTAGATGTTAGGTTTTTACATAGATGCATGAGAAAAGAGTGATAGACCTATTTCAAAAATATGACCATGACATCATTGAGAATAACCATTGTAGTCTAGAGTATGAGATGAATTTGTCAAATGTGAAATACATGAAGAGTTAGAATCGAGATAAGAGTTTGAACACATCGTAGAGATGAAATTTTTGTCTAAGTAGATAAAATCATATATATATTGTACTATATGATTCATAAAGATAACAACATTTTTGTAATCATTGACATATTGAATTGGAGAAACACAAACATAATTTTTACTACAGATTTAGATATAACAGAAGAATTGAAAAAAAAAAAAAAAGACTTTATAAGTAGATACCAGTTGTATACACCAACTTTAAGTTTGGCCCTGCAAAGAGATCGTCCCCGTGTTGAGATCGGTCGCGGTTTCAGTTTTATTTCGATAATGCTCTCAATCTACCTTTTTCATTGAATTAAACAAGAATTATCATATGACAATCTTGTTATCCACTTTTTCCATTTACCTCAACTAAAACATTTTGGCCTATTAAAATGTTTTAGTCATTTTTAAATAAAATCAAAATTTTTAATCAAATTAATTTAATTAAAGTAAGTATTTTGATTGACATAGATATTACTGAGGTGGATTGAAAGATTATTCAGTGACAATTTTTTTAGATTTAATGATAAAATTATTTTAAGAAAAAAACTATTATTGATTTTAATGAAAAAAATAAAATTACAATAATTAAATTGAAAATGCTCAATAAAATATAAAAACAAAAACAACATAATTAACATTATCTTCCAGCAATCAAGCAGTGGAGTCCCATTTGGTAAATAGCCAGACGGAAGTGATGTAGCCTATCGTACGCATCTAGAATAATTTAGCATTTCTTTACCAAATTGAATTAGGAACAAGTGTATAGCAATAGAAAAGATAAAAATTGGGTCTTGTCTGGATTAGGGTTTCGTTTCGCTCTCCGTTTATCGGTCCTTCTCTTATGTCTTCTCCCTTTGTTGGTAAGATTTCTAACCCAGTAACGACTTTTTTGTAGTGTTTTTCTGTCCTTGTTTTGGAGTTGGTTCTGTATGGTATCTGGTTTTTATTTATAGGGGGGCAAATTGGGGAGGGATTTTTTGGGAAATTAGAAGTAGAGATGGATGAGAATGAGAGAGGATTTGACGAGGGCGGGGATCAGGGTGATCAGTTTCATCGTAACGAAGCGATCTCCGCCGTTGCTGATGAGGGCTTCTTGGGTGAGGAGGATGATGACTACGAAGACCTTTACAACGATGTCAATGTTGGTGAGGGGTTTCTTCAGTCTCTGAGGAAGAACGAGGATTCTGGGTTTAGAGACGATGAGGGGAAAAAGATTGAAGGTGCTATGGTAGCTCAAAACCCTGGTGTTTCAATACCAGGTGTAGGCGGTGCTAGTGGTGAAGGTAGTGGTGGTGCTCTAGGGGATGGAGATCCTAGGGTTGGAAGAGCAGGGGAGGGCTACAATCAAATTCAAGGATTTAGAGGGAATGATGTGAGTGTGGGAGGAGTCAGATCAAGGCCATCAGTTGGTAGTGGAGGTGGGATTAGGGTTGAATTAGGGCAAGGAAGTAAAGTGAGTGAGATAGATGGGCAAAGTAGTAATACTGGTATTGGTGCTCTAGGGATTGATCAGCATCATCCGCCTCAGCAAATACAGCTACAGCAGCCGCAGCAGCAACAACAAACACCACCGCTGTCACATGGAGTTGCAGGAAATGTTGGGATAGTCGATAATGAGAATCTTGTGAGGCAAGTTGGAGGAAATGTGAATGGGGTTGGTGGCAACGGGTTTGGAAATACAGGTGGTGGAGGTGGTGCGGGGACTATTTTATTTGTAGGTGATTTGCATTGGTGGACTACTGATGCTGAGCTGGAGGCAGAGCTTTGTAAATACGGCCCAGTGAAGGAGGTAAAGTTTTTCGATGAGAAAGCCAGTGGGAAGTCAAAAGGGTACTGCCAGGTTGAATTTTATGATTCTGGTGCCGCCACAGCTTGCAAGGAGGGAATGAATGGTCATAGTTTTAATGGGCGGCCATGTGTTGTTGCGTATGCATCACCATACAGTGTTAAGAGGATGGGAGAGGCTCAAGTAAATAGAAGTCAACAGATGACACAATCTACTGTTTCTCAAACGAGGAGAGGTCCCAATGATGTTCAAGGTAAACCTGGTGGAAATACCATCACAACAGGTGGGAATTATCAAGGTGGTGATAACAATAACAATAACCGAGGCTTTGGAAGAGGTAATTGGGGTAGGGGTAATGGACAGGGAATGGGGAATAGAGGTTCAGTTGGTCCAATGAGGAATAGGGGTGGTGGGATGGGTGGAAGAGGTATAATGGGTAATGGTGGAAATGGTTTTGGTCAAGGTATCGGAGCTACTCCTCCTTTATTGCATCCACAGCCAATGATGGCTCAAGGTTTTGATCCAGCTTTTGGTGCACCAATGGGAAGAATGGGAGCTTACGGTGGCTTCCCTGGGGCTCCCGCTCCTTTCTCTGGAATATTATCTTCGTATCCGCCTGTGGGAAGTGTTGGTCTTCCTGGAGTAGCTCCACACGTGAATCCTGCATTTTTTGGAAGAGGTATGCCCATGAATGGATTAGGGATGATGCCTACAGCAGGAGTTGATGGACCAAATATGGGTATGTGGTCAGATCCTAGTATGGGAGGCTGGGTTGGTGAGGAGCATGGTGGTGGAAGAGCTGGGGAGTCTAGCTATGGGGAAGAGGCTGCTTCTGAACATCAGTATGGCGAAGTTAGTCATGACAGAGGGGGTTGGCAAAATACTATGAAAGAGGCTGCTTCTGAACATCAGTATGGCGAAGTTAGTCATGACAGAGGGGGTTGGCAAAATACTATGAAAGAGAAGGATAGAGGCTCAGAAAGGGACTGGTCTGCGTCTTCTGACAGAAGGTATCGTGATGATAGAGAAACAGGGTCTGATAAAGATATGCCTAGGGAAAAAGATGTAGGCCCTGACCATGAATGGATGGGGAGACGACATCGTGATGACAGAGACTTGGGTCGAGATAGGGACAAGGAGCGTGATCGGGAACGGGAAAGATCCCGAGACCGTGACCGAGACCGGGAGCACGACCGCGACCGCGACCGTGACCGCGAGAGAGATCGTGATCGTGATCGTGATAGGTATAAAGAAGATAGAGATAGATATGCTGTCCATCATAAGCACAGGGACCGTGAACCTGATCATGAAGATGAATGGGAAAGAGGGCGATCATCGAGAACTCATAGCAAGTCACGATTGCCTCAAGAGGAAGACCATCGATCAAGATCAAGGGATGCTGATTATGGGAAGAGGCGAAGGGTTACTTCTGAGTAGCCGAATCTGATGCTTTGTATTTGAATATTTTCCATATGGAAAGAAAATGGAACCAGCAAAGTTTGATTTGTCATTATCATCTCGATTCTCTCAATTATGTTATTGGGTCCTTGGTTTGACGCTGACATTCTCCCGTGCTGTGTTGTTTGATGAAATATTTGCCCGCTTACTCAGATAAGCAAGTGATGACTCAGGCATATATAGAAAGTAAGCTCCTGCAAACTGTCTTTTTTCTTGCCTTACAAGATAGTTGTTCAATTATACTGTATTTGTTGTGGTGTGCTATCTGCTGTTGTTATGTAGAAGTATATTAGGAGCAATTTCTTAAGCTAGTGACATAGATATTTTTGTAGTAATAGTTATAATGGGCTGATGTTTGGAGCTGATGCGGATGGATTCAGATATGGTTCGTAAATGACTTATTTTCTTCTGTAGTTTCTCCTAGAATCTGTGCAGTACTGTTAAGTAATGGTTGTATGGTCAAAACGACAGTTGAGGGTAGTGTTTGTGAACTTCATCTGTAGGTCATTGGTAGTAAAGACAAAATAATTGTAGCAAGTTGGACTTCTCCGGGGAAGTTGCTGCATCATGCTTTCATCACTGATGCGTGTTAGAAGATGTTAGAGATGTTAGAGATTTTATTGCTGCTTGAGTTGTTCGTTTTTCCTTTGTTGGTGTGCCATGATATTTCTCTCTCTCTTTTTTTTTTTTTTTTTGTGGAATAAATCAAATTTTATTTGTATTTATAATGTAAACGAGTCCCATTTTTAATCTCTTTCAGTTCTGTGGATAGTTTAATAAAATTTGTATTAGTTATATTAAAGAATTATAATTACTATTAGTCTCTGCTTGACGAAGTGACGTGGCGGAAGAGAGTTCATAGTTCATTCATCTTTCATTTATTGTGGATTATGTCGGAGGAACTCGTTTTTAAATTTCATGATAAGCTTTTGCATATTCCTCACTGAACTACAGCCTAAACCAACATTTCTGCTCCTTAAACAAGTATCTTATCTTTGGTTGATGATTTACCTTGTCACACGCTTCTATTGGTATTGTTGATGCTGAAAAAAGTATGTAGCTTGTCTTTAGCTCTACTAATATTGTTCTTTTGTTGGCTGGCTTGAAGGACATTTGACATCTGACAGGGGTTTTTAGTAGAATCAAGCAGTCGTAGCGCAGGAGATGGAGAGGACACATCATCGCAGGAGAATCAAGGAATTACAAATCGGGTTTGCTCCGTTGATTTCTAAGTGGAACTCGCTCTATAATTTAATCAAATTTGATTTAGAACTATGTTTTTGTGACTTGGCAGTTTGCGAAATCGACTGTTGTTGATGTAATGGGATTATATTTTTAGAACTCAATGCGCTTTGAATATGTTGTAATGGGATTTAGCATGGAGGATGGTTGTTGATGCATTTTCCCCCATCATCTGCTAGCTGTTGTATCATAATGTTACACCCCCCCATTTGTCTGTTTTTGTTTTGGGTATACAGCCTTGTTCACCCTCTTCATTTTTTTTAGTTCATGAAGCTGTAGGAATACTGACCATTCTTTGAGGCTGTTTGTTTAGACCCAGAGAAGTTGTAACCCCCTTGTATATTGTTTGTACATGTATATTAATTTTGATCTGAATTTTTACTTGATTATCTTCTCTTATCCTTTTGACATGGTCTATTTGAGCTTTTTCATTTTTGACTGATCTGGGAAGTGGAGAAATTGTAGCCAGTTTGGATTGTAATGGAGAAAAGCCTGAAAGTTGTCGCTTTTTGTATGGTTGATGGGTGATTTGAGTGTCAATCTTGTGGCAAATACCTCCTTTGTGCTGTTTTTATGGTATAGATTGGGGGCGGAATCGGACCACCTCTAATTGAAACCATACCGAATCTGTTCGGTTTCAAATTTTTTGAAACCAAAACGGAATTGATCATGTTTCAGAATCGAATAGGGCTTTCTAGTTTTGCTCAGTTTGGTTGTATTTCGGTGATCTTTTTAGTTTTAGTTGGTTGGTTTTAGTTGAATTAATCTTTAATAACTTAATTGGACCAAAGTATCAGTTGGGTTTGTCGGGTTGAATCCAAAGAGATTGTTTCCCATGTTAAATTGGGTGGGAGGATTGTTGTATGCTTTAGTTGGGAAATATTAGTTGGTTGTTTTGTGCTGTTTCGCTGAGGTTGATTGGAATTTATTGGGTGCTACAATTTGGTGAATGCCTGTGGAATTTTAGAGAAAGGCCACTTGGCTCGTCCTCATTGGCTGGAGAGAATGGTGACTCACCCTTTTTGTCTAACAATGGAGAAATTAAGACCTCTTTTTTTAGCAAATTGTCCACCATTACAGGTACTACTTGCTCTGTTTCTCGATGTTCACACGACGTCGATTGATTAGGTAAAATCAAAGTCAGCGAGTCACCATCTGGATCAGGACCGTCCACGCCTTTCAATCTTCATAATCATGACCATCTATGATGGCCTCCCGCTGTTAGACACGCGGCTAGAGTAGCCTGGCCCACGCCCGCAGTAGCCAGCGCCACTCACAGCCGTCTGATGTGTGCCTGATGATCCATACAGGTGTCCTTGGCGATGCTCCGGCTGATGCTGACCCATCGTCATCATCATCATCCCCGTTCCAGTTCCACCCACGAACCCACTCCCTTCCTCCCCACCGCCATCTCTCCCACGCGCCGCCACGCACTTCTCTCCTTCCATCTCTCTGAACTGCAGCAAGTAAATCTTCAGAGGTTCAACGTAGTCCTCGAAACCTAACGTCGTCATCGCCCAGAGCAAGTCGTCTCCGTTTACCGTCTTCCGCTTCTCTCTCTGACACTTTTCTGACGCCTCTCCCGTGATGAAGCTGATGAACTCCGATACACACTCTTGCACCGTCTCCTTCGCTTCCTTCGAGATCTTCCCGTTCGCCGGTAGCGCCTTCTTCATGATCCTTCCTACGTTCGCTATCGGCAACAGCCGGTCCTGCTCCCGTAACGACAGCCCCCTGTTCGTGCTCCTCCCTGTGGCCTGTCCGCCTCCGGACTCGTCCTCTGATTCAGCCATTGTTCGAAGAGGAGTGATACTGTAAAAACTAGATCCGAAAGTTGCCTGGAGGATCAGAAAGTTGCCGCGAATCCGATCTCGAGGTCCTAGTACGTCAATCTAGGTATTTGAACTCAGATCACATCAATTACCGAAAATAACCAAAGGGTGTAAAATTATGCTGCATAAAATCAAAACTCAACTCACGTACATGGATTAAAATGAGCTCAGTCCAGAACAATCATTGTCCTGCTTCATATACGGAACTCATAACGAAACAGAAAACTAATTAGCAGACAAAACATACGTCTTAGCTCGGTGAAATTCAAGCACGTAAACTAGAAAAGATGGGAATTCAGCAAAGTTACGCATAAACTCGTTTCAGACACATCTGAAAGTTTTGGTCTCTCCGGCGAACCACCGGCTTAGGGAAGGATGATGGGGAGAGTTATGAGTTGGATCTGGTAGGCTTATAGGTGGGCATTAATACTGATCGCTTGATGACACATGGAACATTCTCAACTGTTGGACCGTTGGTGATAATATTAGCGTAAGTTAGCACCCATCCTTATGTGCCCGACACGTGGCTTTGTTCCGAACAAAAGACTTCAACGTAAACATGATTTATTTTACTTTATTCGTTTTGTAAATCTTTAACTATACTAGTGTTAGTTATCTTCATGTAGATGTAGTACACAAAAATAATATTTTTTTGTGACTAGATTAAAACTACGAGTAAGATTATGTTACTCTTTAGTTTTATAATCTCATAACTATACATGTCACTATAAGAATTTTAATTAGTTTCAGTTAATTATTGACAATTTTATTCACATAATTACAACACTCCCGATAAGAAGGAATGAAGAGTGATTAAAGAATAAAGTAGTGAGGGTGAAGTCCTTGACTGGGTTAAGCCAAAAAAACGAAGATGAGAGCAGAACATTAGATCGTGGATCGGGTATTGAGTAAATTATGAGAGTGAGATTGTCGACACAGAAAATGGGCAAGAGTCGGGATTAGGTGTAAGAGGGTAGATCAATCACGCTTAGGATAAATAGCATATCAGTCAGATATGGTTAAAGTTAGAGAGTAAATGAATAGATAAATATAATCTAATTGTAAACGAAAAGAAGCTTGGTTAAGTCATGATTTAATTTGTAATTTTGCAGTAGCATACTTTATAGCTCATCACATGGAAGATGAAAGAAAGAATAAAGATAATGACTTGTTCCATCACACTTGTACAATCTCAAATCAAATAATCGATGTAGATGTAGTACACAAAAATAATAATTTTTTGTGACTAGATTAAAACTACGAGTAAGATTATGTTACTCTTTAGTTTTATAATCTCATAACTATACATGTCACTGTAAGAATCTTAATTAGTTTCAGTTAATTATTGACAATTTTATTCACATAATTACAACACTCTCGATAAGAAGGAATGAAGAGTGATTAAAGAATAAAGTAGTGAGGGGGAAGTCCTTGACTGGGTTAAGCACAAAAACGAAGATGAGAGCAGAACATTAGATCGTGGATCGGGTATTGAGTAAATTATGAGAGTGAGATTGTCGACACAGAAAATGGCAAGAGTCGGATAATATATTATGTACGTATTTAATATATTTGTCCTAGGTTAGTCTTTCTTTACGTGTAGAATACATTCATTTGAAGTCCATGAAACTATATAATAAAAATATAATATAAAATTGCAGAAAGGGTATTTATTTTTAATAAAATTGGGTTTCTCTACTCTAAACTGACCAAACACGTAGACAACAGACTTTATGCGTAACCTACAACTGTTCACTCCTTTTCTTGCACATCCCTTGTACTATTAATACAGTGTCATTTTTAGGGTATTTTTAAGTTGGGTTAAAACCAAATTAAACCCAAAGTATGGCCCTAAACTAACCTTAATTCCTGCACACAGGTCATAGTTTCTTCTCACAATTAGAGTATTTTTGAATTCCCAAACAAGGATTTTGGAGTCATGCAAAATTAAAGGACTGGTTGATTGGGTTTTTGTTAACAAAATATGCCTACAACCATCTCAGTCGTGCTTGTAATTATCCGGTAACAATGTGCTTGGGAGAAACTGTGGTTCGACGTTTGACAAATTCCATTGAAGATGCTGACATCATATAACAATTTACTACACTTGTAATGATGGATGGGAACAAAAGTAGAAAAATGTTTTCGGAAGCTCTTCAAAACTGTGAAATAATATTTTCTTCCCGTGGATGTACCAGGGAACTTATCGACTGAGTTTTGATTTCATCCATGGATTTTCCAATATTAGCACCGTCTCCTCCCGAGTTCTTTCCAAAGTAATCAATAAAAGAGTTCCAGTAAGTGACTCATTTTAATTCTGATGTTTACATATGTCAAGAATAGCTCATGTATAGCTACAACGAATGAATCAAGACTTTCAAGCCATTATTAAAGCATTAAGTTCATTTGATAGTCAATTATGATCGGGTCATGTTCTCACCATCATCTCTGATACCAAGCTCTGATACCATGAAGAAATAGAGAGAAAATAAGGATTGCTCATTAACATTTTTGTGCAAAAGATGCACATAAAAAAGTTTATATAGCTATAATAAACAAAGAGAATAATCAAGGACTAAAATACCCTCATGACACTAATTATAATAATAATATATGCTAACACATTTCATCAAACTTACCATTTAACTATTATTATTTTTTATTTATTTTTGCACAGGAGAAACAACTTGTTGAGGAGAATGAGGTAGGAAAGTTGAAAGAGGAAGTGAGAAACAAGTTTCTAGGGAGTGCAAATGATTCATTTCATCTGTTGAAACTAATCGATGACATTCAACTTAAAATAATGAAACACACAGAAAGCATTTTCTTGGGAAATCCAATAAATAATGAAAGGAAATCTTGATTTACTATAACAACTTCTTTGGTGTCTTTCTTTATATATTATTTATTTAGTTTATTATTATAAACAATTTTTTATTGAAAATATAGAGGCCAAAACAACACAAGTTTATATTTGAAAAGGACGAGTGATTCACCATAATTATGGGACAGTGTCGTTCTAACTCTTCTCCTATAATTTTTATGTTTATAGTTGAAAAGGCGAGAGCCATTCACCTGACGTTTATATTTTATGTTACCTTTCTTCTCCTATAAATGCATGAAGAAATGCAAAAGACCAGCATCCATCATCATCAAAAGCAAAAGCGAAAGCAAATAATGTCTTCCCAAGTACCTCTTCTTGCGTCATCCTCTCAAGACATCATTCGCCCAATCTCGAGCTTTGTTCCAGCCATTTGGGGCGATCGATTCCTCAACTATGAGCCAGAGAATTTGGTAAATCAAAATAAAAACCACTGCTTCTCAACCTTCTATCCATGCCATCCAACTTACCATTTAACTATCATTTTTTTTGCACAGGAGAAACAACTTGTTGAGGAGAATGAGGTTGGAAAGTTGAAAGAGGAAGTGAGAAACATGTTTCTAGGGAGTACAAATGATTCATATCAGCAATTGAAACTAATCGATGACATTCAACGTCTAGGCGTGGCATACCATTTTGAAAAAGAAATCAAAGAAGCATTAGAGAATATATATGCCGCGTATCTTGACTGTCGTTTGGACAACAACTTCATTGATTTAAACTATGTCTCTCTTTGTTTTCATCTCCTTCGACAACAAGGGATTAACATATCAAGTGGTAAGGATTATTGAGTTTATAGGAGGATTATGACAAGTTAGCTAGAAACATGTTTCTAGGGAGTACAAACGGATGGCATGTAAATCACACATGAGTTTTGTTTTGCAGATATTTTTAACAACTTCAAACACAAAAATGGGATGTTTAAGGAAAGTTTGGCAACTGACGTGGACGTATCGAGCATTATTGGACGAAATTAAATTGATTTGTGAGGAAGGTTAGGGTTTGATGAATTTTCGGGTTTTTGGAAAAACTCGTTAATGGTGGTTTCGAGGTATCGAGTGTTAATTGTTGTTAAAATGCCTCAATTAGTTAAGTTAGAATTTTAGAAATTTCCTTAGTTAAGGATTTCATTAATTTGGACGTTTAAGGTTTAAACGCGTTTTAACGATAATATTGTAAATTTGCCTTAGGTAAACAACGCTCGTGGACGAAGCTTGAAGTTCAACGCGCACGAGGTAAGTTCTCGTAACTTACTCTGGCCGATAGGCCTACACCGTATATCGAAGTCGCGTCGAGAGTTATAGTGGAATTGTTTGTTTAAATGCTTTGGTTGGGTAGTTAGGATTAGTTCTTTTATAGGATATGCTTTTAATTGCTTTTATTGTCTTGATGGTACATATGCTGTATGTTTACTTTAAGCACGTAATTGTCCATGCATCACAGTTTAAATTATGCATAGAAAATGAATTTCTGTACTATGTTTTAAAGAAAATGGCGATGTGGCCCGAAAGGAGGCTATTGACCTATTGTGAAGGCTGAGAAGGGTCGGTAACAATACCGCATCTAATAAGAACCCATTTATGTTTATGTTTATGGTCATGCGAAGTGGGGCTCAGGCATGACAATGCGTATTGCAAGCATGTACCCCCCTCCGCTAGGTGGAAAGGGTTGTCCAACCGCCGGACGTGCCCTCTCCATTTAGCGAGTTGAGATCTCGGTGACAACCTATGTAAAGATAAGAAAATGTTGCATGATTTACGAACTCATACGCACAGCATGCATTTGCATTTACGAAACTTGCTGAGCCTTTAGCTCATAGATTGTCTGTATGGTGTAGGTGATCTTGACATAGGTGAGGACGAGATCCCTCCACCCGAGGAATGATGCAGTTGAAGGAGGATGGCCCGTGGGAGTGTGCTGGGCAGTCGAGGTGCTTTTTGACCCGTGGGAAAGTAAGTGTATGTCTTGAGAACACGATAGTTAGGTAAATTGTGTAGTTGAACATATTAGGATGTTTGGGAATCTGGATAGTGGATAGGTTTACGTTTTGATGTTTTTAAATGACTTTGAAACTTATTTTATAAACTGCTTGGTGATTTAAAACAGGAGGAAATGTTTAGTTTTAAACGGATCCATGCAGTTTGTTTTTATGAATTTTCACTACGTTTTCGGCTAAGTTTTAGGTAGGTTTTGTGAATTATGAAATGGACAAATGTATAAAATGTAGGATGTTTTGAATGAAAATGTGATGAAGTGTTTAGTTTATTGTGTTTGTTAGGGTGTATGTGTGGAAAGAAAAGTGTTTAGGGAATGAGGAGAAAGAAGGGAAGAGTGAAGGAAAGAAGAAGAAGAAAAGAGGAGTAGCTCTCTGGATTTCAATATCCAGAGAGCCTGCCGATCGATCGCCAGAAGGGGGTGATCGATCGGCAGAAGTGAGGCGACTCTCTGGAAATTCCAGAGAGTCTGCCGATTGATCGCCTGTAATAGGGCGATCAATCGGTTGTGATTGGTCGCCAAAGGGCGATCGATCGCCTGATATAGGGGCGATAGATCGCCCCTGTATTTTTATATGGGCGATCGATCGCCTGATAATGGGGGGATCGATCGCTCCCTTGATTTTTAAGGAGCCAATCGATCGGCTGTCGTGCAGCCGATCGATCGCCCTTTCGTTTTCCATGGCCTTGACGTTTTTACCCCTCAAATAGTTGGCTAATGTTTTAATTGTTTTATAATTGATATAAATAATTGTTTTAATCTTTATTTCAATTGTTTTAAGTTTTGTTTAAGTGGTTTTAGACAAATAGTTTTCGAACGGTTTTAACAATTTAGTTTACGATTTAAATTCTGCTCAAATGTTACAAAGTTTATAAGGATAAAAAAAAAATAATACGGGAAAATAAATGGTACAGTATTAGGGTCGCTACACATAGAAAAGTCACACATATATTTATAATATTGAAATAGAATCTAAAACAAAGATCTACAATACAGGCACAGTCGGGCTGACTCAAATAGAATGTGCATCACATCGAATTGCCACACTTGTTTTCAAAATTATAAAATGAATGGAAAAAATTGAAGTTGGTGTGTATTGAATTATCATTTCTTACCCTCACAAAAAAGTTATTGATTTGCAATTATGGTCTCTCATTTACATAATTGATGTAATTTCTTTTTATATACCCTATCATCAAGAGCGGCGGCATTGCGCTTCACGTACTGATATAACTTATGGCACACTGCGACTCTTGCAAGTTTCTCGGTGCTGATATTAGCAGCCCTAAGCGTAGTGAGGTGCTCAAAAACATAAAATACTAGTTTAATATTATCAAAGTTAATTGAAAAATCCAAACAAATGACAAATTACTTAAACATAAATCTATTCAAATCCAACAAGAAATTAAATACGAAATATCCCTTAAAACAATGTAAAACTAAACATAACTTCCTCAGTGCCAACAACAATATCCTCCTCTGTATGTTCATCCGCCTCTAGAAAACTTTTGATCAGTGCTAGCTTATTCTCAGATAAAAATTCACCTATATCATAAAACTAAAGTGTAAGATAAACTTAGTAAGTAAAAACACGTGCATATGAATTTAATTACATACTTTACCAATTACATGCTGGATGAAACTCATTTTTCAATCCTTATCACGCGTTCAGAAAACTAGCAATTTTTTACTCTCATAAAGTTTCATCAACCATCTCAATTTATAATCATGCGTTCAGACTCTCATTAGCTATCTCACGCGTTCAGACTCTCACTAGTCATCTCATGCTTTGGTCAATTCTATTCATTTTCATGTATTTATACTCACATACATTATGTCCTACCATTTTTATCTTTCTCATTCTCATGTCAATGCCTAAATGTGTGTCCAAGAAAAATATCATACTTGAATAATAAAGTAAAATAATTTAAAGAAAATAGTTTAACATACGCTTTGTAGCGACCCTAACACTGTACCCTTATTTTCCGTATTATTTTTTTTTTTATATCCTAATAGACTTTAATTGCATTTAAGCGGAGTTTAGATCGGAAACCAAATTGTAAAACGTTTGAATCTATTTTGAAAATCACTTAATAAAACTTTAAAACAATTTAAAAGAAAATATAATTAAAAGTTAAAAACATATGAAGCAGTGGAAACCGACAAAAACAGGGGCAAAAAGGGACGGTGGTCCCAAAAGTACAGGGGCGATCGATCGCCCAAAATCGGCGATCGATCACCCTTCGACGATCGCATAGTGGCGAGCGATCGCCCTTCGGCAATCGCGTAGTCTCGCCAGCGATCGCCTCTCCAGGCGATCACTGAGCGCAACTAAAGAGAAGGGGCGATCGATCGCCCAAGCTGGCGATCGATCGCCAAGTCCTCTGGATTCCAGAGGACTTGCGCCCTCTCCTTTCTCCCTTTTTCTTCTTTTTCCTGCATACACCTAATCACTCAACCATACATTTAACCATATTTACACACTAAACATTACCATAAACATCAATATAAACTCACTCACACCCCCATCAATTTCTCACTTTCCAATCACTCAAAGTAAACGACTCAAAACACGTTTAAAAACATAACCTATTTTTCATAAAAACAAACCGCGTGGATATGTTTAAAAACAGAACATTTTCCCCTGTTAAAATTACCAAGCAGTTCCATAAAGCTTATATAAAAACCTTAACAAAACGTTTTGTAAAATAGTTTACCGAAACATCTATGCATTATTCTATCAGCTAATCAGAACCAAACATCCTAAAATGTATCAACTATACAATTAAACTATCTAATCCCCCGTTAGCCCAAAATCACCCAAACACCCTCAAAACACATACGTACATCCCCACAGGTCAGGTTAAGCATCGACTGCGCCAGCACACCCCCGCGAGCCATCCTCCGTCAACTGCATCACTCCTCGGGTGGAGAGATCTCGTCCTCACCTATATCGCGATCTCCTACACCATATAGACACACTATGAGCTAAAGGCTCAATAAGTTTCGTAAATGTAAATGCATGCTGTGCAGATGAGTTTCAAAAATCATGCAACATTTTCTTTTTATTACGTCGCAGACATATTGTCACCGAGATATCAGCCCGCTAAATGGAAAGGATTCATCCCGCGGTCGGACAACCCTTTCTACCTAGCGGAGGGGGGGTACATGCTCACATAAACAACAGCCATGCCTGAGCCCCACCTCGCGTGACCAGATAACAGATTACGTAAATTCATTTAGTTTCGGGCGATGTGGTATTGTGACAGACCCCTTTGTGCCTACACAATAGATCAATAGCCCCCTTTCAGACCACATCTCTTTTCATGAAAACATCGTGCGGAAGTTCATTTTCTATGCTCTTTTAAAAAAAACATGATGCATGAACACGTGCATAGCATAACATTCAACATATATACCATCAAGACAATAAAAAGTATAACCTATAAAAGAACTAATCTTAACTACCCAACCAAAACATATAAACAAGCAATTCCACAATAATCCTCGACGCGGCTTCGACATACGGTGTAGGCCAATCGACCAGAGTAAGTCACGAGAACTTACCTCGCGTCCGTAGCACACGCTCAAAGTCCAAAATGCTTTAGTCTCGTCAATTTAACAACCTAATAATAAATACAAGTTCTCAATATAAACCTCAAGCATCAATTCAAAATCTCTGTATTGCATAACTTTCTTCGTCTAACTATCAACAAGGCAATTTAACACAAAACAAACCAATTTAGCAAAGTAAACTTCCAACTTGAAACCAAAAATATAACTAAGGTATTCGAATAAAACCTTATACCTCAACCTAATATTCCAAGCCAATTAGTTTTGAGTCACATTAACACCAACAATTTAATTCAACCACTTAAATAACTCGAAGTTCATTCAACTAACAAAACTCAACAATTTTCTTTCAATATTCTTGGATTTTGCCTTTAAAATTGGCTTAACTTTAAACCTCAATAACTCCCTCAATTCTTATCCGTTTTTAATTATTCAACATGTTTTGAAAACCTCATTATGTCTATTTTAACATGGAATCGTCCATTTATCCAAAACAAAAATAGAGTCAAGACAGAAAACCAAAAAAACGAACTGCTCGCTGAACCTTTCCAATTTTTGCACAATAACTTCAAAAATCCATAACTTAATCAATTGTAGATTAAATCGAGTGGTTCAAGTTGCTATGGACTCCTCTAAGAGTCCCCTATCCAACGATACAAGCCATTTAACAAATTAGAACCAAGAGCTAGGTCAGTTCTCAAGAAAACCGAAACTGCCCAGTTTTAAAATCGTAATTTTTTATCCAACTTCAAAAATTCGTAATAAATTGAATATATGTCCAAATTTGATGATTCAAGCGGCTACGGGCTCCTTAGAATGTCTACTTTCAAATGGTGAAACTCATTTATCAAAAACCAAACCCAAAGAATGGCAGAAAATCAAAAAACCGAAGCTGCCCTACATTTTCCAGTTTTGCACATTTAAATCATCAACCAATATTCAACCAATATCCATCAATTAATAATAACTATAAATCTATCATCAAAATCGTCAATACTTTAAAACTATCAGTTTCTAACCAAAAACCTAAAATTTCATAAACCCTAAATCGATAAAATCTAAAGAATACAACCCTAAATAAACAACTAAACTCACACTATGCTAGAGTATTACCTAGAGGGTTGAATCGCTGTAGAAAATCGGAAGAATCGCCGGAGGAAGGAATCCGTTGATCGTCGCTCGAAGAATCGGCCGTGGGAGGGAAAAAATCGCAGAACAGGGGGGCGGGAAAAAGTAATGCTCTCTGGCGTGAAGAAGGAGAAGTGAGGGAGGGAATATTTTTACTTTTATTATCATTTTTTTTAATGGTTTTCATAATTACAAGTTTGCCACCAAGTCCATTTTTTTGATCGTTTCTTTATTTCGCCTATCGATATAGTTTTTCCATAATTTCTTATTTCACCAATATATCCAACTCATTGTCAGGGCCCTTTTAAAACTTTCCGTTCGCAAATCGGATCTCGTTTACTATATTTACTAAAACGTCTTTTATATTACGATAAACGTAATTATCGTAAAATTAGCGTTACAACTCCTAAAATTCCCGAAATTTTCTCAAGATCCATATTAATTATTAGGATCGTAATAACGCTTTCCTTTCGTAAAACGGATTTGATTCAACATATTTATTAAAAATATCATTTATATTAAAATATTAATTTTCTGTAAAGCCGGGTGTTACACGCTTTGTGATTTAGAGCGTACAACCAAAACGTAAAAAATTAGTATCTTTATTTACATGAATTTTTCCGAGAGACATAGAGGATAGGTGTTTAGGTAATTTTCTCGGTGTGTTGGAATAACTTTTCCTCCCTAAAAATTATCATGGTTAACTTCTTTAAATATTGAATAGTTCTTTTGAAGCAAAAGGTAAAAAAATTTCTTACTGTTGGATCTTAGCATTGAATTTTAGATTGATTTCAACGACTTAAACTATTCAAAAATGTCCGATTTGATAGGGATGGGTTCGGGTTGATCGAGACGGCTCGAGGGTTCCTTACCGAGCACTTCAATTTATAGGAAGAGTTTGCCAAAACTTTTCTTCGAAATTAACCGACCCTCTTCTTAGTCAGATTCTAAGATGAATTAGGAAATGAGTTAATTTTCTAACTCCTTTCCTAATTTATCTTGAAATCTGACCAAGAAGAGGGTCAGATTCGTATTACTTTTCAAATGAAAGTTAACAAACGTTATAGACATTGCCAAATTCAAAACCTCAATAGTTACCTAGAAGGAAGCCGCTGTCAATCATTATAAATGTAGCAAATTAGTTCTAGTTTAGAGAGAGTTTTTATTCGAGTTTTAGTTTAGAATTTCATATTTGTTTAGCAGATTTAAGTGAGTTCTTTACAATCCTAGCAGAGGGACATTTGATTTTTATCTTATATTAAATCTTTGCATAAACATATTACGAGAATAATTAAAAGACTATAACATAATAGATCGACATATTATTGTGTTATATGTTTAAAAATTTTGAATTTGTAGATGATATTGATGTAACATTGTTGTGACATGTAAATGAAAAATGATAACGATAGGGAACATGGTTCTCAATCATCTTTTCGCCTAGATTTATCTTACTTGTTAATTGCTTTCTTTTAATTTCTAGTTATCAGTGTTATCACTCATAAAAATTACATCTTGTATCACTTTTGAAGTAGAAGTTTTAATTGATTTTATAAGAAATTATTACAAATCGTTTTTCATGTGTTCAATACTCGATCTTAATCACTTTACTTGTTACGATAATGGACACTTGCCCTTGATATATATATTACACAATAAGTTTCTGATGTCATTGTAGAGAAAAAATTTTATAATTGTTTTTTATAGAATCAATCAAAATTTCTACTCTATTTTTGTCTCTAAAAATTTAGTATTTATTGCAGGTATGTAACCTCCCTGAGCATCAAAGAAGACAAACCAAAACTGAAACCTTTTGAACTTTTTGATCCAGAAATTGAACGCACTTTTAGAGCACAAAGAAGGGAAAAACAAGATCATCATTAAAAAAAAAAAAACTAATTGCAAAAGAAGTTGGGTAACATCCAATGAACAATAGGAATCAGTCAATCCGAGATTAGGCTATTTCAAAAGCACATGGATTGAATTTTTGGGTCGCACCACCAATCTTTCAAGCGAAAAACTTTGAGTTCAAAGTTGTAATGTTTAAAATGTTGGAAAGTATTGGTCAATTCAACAGTCAAATTATAGAAGTCGTCATCTACCTCTCAAGTTATTCATGGATATCAGTTTTCCATCCACCGATTTTGAAGTTTTTGACGGCGCGTTGAAAAATTAGAACTTTTCTTTTTTATTTAGGGGACCTAGCTAAAGCATGACAAAACTCCATGTCTCCAAATTCAATAACCACATTGGATGAGTTAACAAAAACTTTTTCAAGAAATATTTTCCACCAACTAAAAATTCCAACCTTAAGAATGCAATCACTTCATTCTAACAACTTGATGTAGAGTAGTTATATGAATCTCTTCCAATCTCGCTCTGATACCACTTGTTGGGTATCACATGATGTATTTGAGAGAAAAATCTAATTCAATTTTCAAATGAACAAAAAAACTCTCAAACCTCTCTCTCTACTCTTCCTCTACTTGGGAATTTTGGTTTTGGGGATGATTGAAACCGTATGCTGAGGTTTCAGCACACCTTTCTTGAAAAAAGAAGAAAGAAAGACAAATTGCACTTTGCCGCAGCAATTGAAGAACCACCAACCGTTAAATTCTTCTAAAAGCAGGCTGTGACTGGAAAAACTCAAATTGAGTTTTTCAAAAAGGACGACTGATTCACCGTAATTATGGGACAGTGTCGTTCTAACTCTTCTCCTATAATTTTTATGTTTATATTTGAAAAGGATGAGAGCCATTCACCTGACGTTTATATTTTATGTTACCTTTCTTCTCCTATAAATGCATGAAGAATTGCAAAAGACCAGCATCCATCGTCTTCTTTCACTTGATCAAAAGCAAATAATGTCTTCCCAAGTACCTCCTCTTGTTTCATCCTCTCAAGACATCATTCGCCCGATCTCAAACTTTGTCTCAGACATTTGGGGCGATCGATTCCTCAACTATAAGCCAGAGAATTTGGTAAATCAAAATAAATACCACTACTTCTCAACCTTCTATGCATGTCATCCAACTTACCATCGGACCTTGATTTTTTTTTTTTTGCACAGGAGAAACAACTTGTTGAGGAGAATGAGGTTGGAAAGTTGAAAGAGGAAGTGAGAAACATGTTTCTAGGGAGTACAAATGATTCATTTCATCAGTTGAAACTAATCAATGACATTCAACGACTAGGCGTGGCGTACCATTTTGAAAAAGAAATCAAAGAAGCATTAGAGAATATATATGCTGCGTATCTTGATTGTCGTTTGGACAACAACTTCATTGATTTAAACTATGTCTCTCTTTGTTTTCGTCTCCTTCGACAACAAGGGATTAACATATCAAGTGGTAAGGATTATTGAGTTTATAGGAGGATTATGACAAGTTAGCTAGAAACATGTTTCTAGGGAGTACAAACGGATGGCATGTAAATCACACTGAGTTTTGTTTTGCAGATATTTTTAACAAATTCAAACACAAAAACGGGATGTTTAAGGAAAGTTTGGCAACTGATGTGGAAGGGTTGCTGAGCTTGTATGAAGCCACTTATCTAGGAGTAAAAGGAGAAACTGTGTTGGATGAGGCTCTTCTCTTCTCCACTACTCACCTTGAAGCTTTTTTGAAACAAGAAAGCTCCATCCTTTCAAACGTGGTTTCTATAGCCCTTCATAGACCTTTACGAAAGAGCTTGGTGAGAGTAAATGCTAGACATTTCATATCAGTCTACAAAGACCTTCCTTCATATAATGAAACTCTGCTAAGATTTGCCGTGTTAGATTTCAACCTTCTTCAATCTATGCATAAAAAGGAGCTTTCTGATATTACAAAGTGAGTACTATAACTACAATTTCTATGGATACTATATCTTGAAATGTAGTTGAAGAGAGAATTTAATTGGCAACAACTTCAGGTGGTGGAGAGATATGGAGTTTGGCAAGAGATTTCCATTTGCAAGAGACAGGATAGTTGAGTGTTTCTTTTGGGCAACAGCATTGCACTTTGAACCTACATTCTGTTTTTTACGAAACATAGTAACTAAACTCTTTTACCTTCTTACCATACTCGATGACATGTATGACTCATATGGCACTTTGGAAGAACTTTCTCTTTTCAATCAAAGAACGAAAAGGTAGAACTTTGATTTGCTTCCTATTGTGTTAGAAGAATTTGTTAGACATTTGAATCTTTTACTCATCTTTTCTTAGGTGGAGTCGTGAATCCACAAATGATCTTCCGGAGTATATGAAAATATTATATGAGGTGCTCTTGGACTTCTTCGGAGAAATAGAAGAATCTATGATCAAACAAAGAACATCATATCGAATGTTCTACGCAAAAGAAGAGGTACCTTTCTAAATCGAACCTATCTTAGTTATATTGCATAAAACTCAATTGTAGTAAGTTAAGATTACGTTGGAACAATTTATGTAGATGACTATACAAATTCAAAGCTACTTTGATGAGGCGAAATGGCGTAATGAGAAAAATATTCCAAAAATAGAAGAATATCTGTCTGTGTCTACGACATCAAGTGGCAATGCTATTATTTCGACAATATGTTTTGTGTGTATGGCTGTCGATGCTGCCATAGAGGAAGACTTTCAATGGCTGTCCAATCGACCTAAAATTCTTAAAGCACTAGATTTAATTACTAGGCTTATGGACGACATAGTTTCCTACCAGGTCCGAAAGTTTACTTACGTTTGTTTGTTCATTTATATCATTTATTACTTTTGATAAACCATGATTTCTAGCGGCCAACATCCATCATATGAAGTTGAGAACACACTTGGTAATGATAGACTAGAATTTCATATAGGACCTTATGGGTGAAAGCCAAGAAAAATGACAAACGTGTTGGAGACTCTACAGTCTTGGGTTCAATTACTTTTTTCTTCTTCAAAATTGTCATGCAGCGAGAGAAAGAGACTGGGAATGTGGCAACAGCCGTAGAATGTTACACGACACAACATGGGACGACAGAGGAGGAGGCCATTCATATTATTAATGATTGGGTGTCAGAAGCATGGAAAGACATAAACCAAGAGCTCTTGCAACAAACTAGCATCAACATGGATCTCCTGTTACCGAGTCTTCACTTGTCCCAATTTATGGATGAATTCTATAAAGAAGAAGATAGTTTCACCATCATCGGAAATTCTGTAAAAGAGGGAATTTCAGTCATGTTCATCAATCCAGTCTCTCCCTGAAATTAATCCCGCAATTCTATGTAATAAGCTTGGGTCATCTACTTATTAGGTCATCTATGTAATAAGCTTCGGCCTTGGTGGGGACGAAGGCAGGGCCCGGCCGGCCATGCATGAATTTTTAGTGTTTTGTTTGGTGTGGACTTTTAATGTTTTTTAAAATAAAGTTCTAGGTAATATCTAATATCGTGACATTACACGTAATAGTGTTGCGGTTTTATTAGAAATGTTTGTCTTTTTTATTTGCATTCCAAATTAGTTTATGTAAATTTTAATTTGACGTGAATTTTGTGTATCCTTTCAAGTTTGGTGAATTTAGTATAAAAAGTACTTTTCATTTTACAAAATTTAATTCAATGAAGAAAAATTTGCATTTTGTTTAGAAAATATTTTGCATTTTGTTTTTGGCAAGATAATCGCTTCGAAACCATGACCAACTGTGATTTTGTCCTCGAATCTGTACAAGATTTTGTGTCTGATGCAATTCGATGGAGATATGGTCCTTCAAAATTACTCGCAATCTAATTAAACAACGATCGTCAGCCATGTGCTTTGGTCGGCCGTGTTGGACAACAATCCTGATAACTAACTTAGAATTATCTACAAGGACATGGTAGACACATAAGTAATTTTCGATAAATACACTAGAGAGTTTTTAAAACGAATATTATTTGTATTATCTTATTACAAAATTTTCAATTTAACTTATTAATCATCAAAATAATTATTTTAATTCATATTAAACTAATGAAATTTGTTTAACTAATGAAATTTCCTCTTATGCAACAAAAGACACTCTCTCCCTTAGTATGTGCGGGGATTAGTTAGCTCTATAATTTTGACAGAGTTTTCCTATGTTTTCTGCTCTTTTGTTATTAGCAAAAAAAATACTTGCTCTTAATTTTAGCAAGAATCCTCGTTAACTCATGTTCAAACTTTGTCTAACGTGGTAAACTCACTTGAAACTCGGTATCCCAAGATGAATCTTAAACTTAATATAAGGTTACACGTTGGAAATTATATAAACATTAAAGTGAATTTTTCATAAATTATTTAACTAATATGTGAACAAGAAAAATTGCACAGGAAATCACATACAAGCTTAATAAAGTGTCTACATGCAATAAAATATAACATACATCCTACTGTGCATGATTTTGTACATGATATAAAATAAGAAATGATCTACAAACTCCATGCAAGCCAAGACTACAACTCTAGACTCACACTCTGTCATAGCTCGTCACCTACTAAGTCTCTGTTAGGTGATTTTGGGCCTTCTCAATCTCAAAAAATAGCTCAAGAGATGAGGTTTTCCCTCACACTTATAAACTGATCACCAACCTCTTTCACAACCGATGTGGGATATCCCAATAATCTCCCCCTTCACACATCGGGCCTTGGGTCGGAGAGACGACAACCCAGTTTCTCCCGACGGACTGAGATTTGTTGTAAACCTTGGCTCTGATACCAATGTTAGGTAATCTTGGGTCTTCTCAATCCCAAAAGCTAGATCAAGAGATGAGGCTTTTCCTCACACTTATAAACTGATCACCAACCCTTTCCACAACCGATGTGGGATATCCCAACAGTCCCGTCTTCTGGATTCCAAAAATTATAGTTGAAGTCAAAATCCAAGCAAGTTACTATCCATATTGCAATAATTCCTTTGTCTATATTATAAATAATCGCTTGTGACAAATGACATTTGTGATAAATATTACATATATTTTTTAAAATTTCATTTATATTTACGATATATTTATAAAATAATTTATTGCCATAATCTATCAACAACCATTGGATTACAGATAGTAAGATTATATAAACGAGACTATAAATATACTTTTAGCATTTCTCATCAATACATCCATTGCAATCATCATGTTTTTGTGGAGGTAGTGCAACTCCTTTTAAGGGACAGTGATGAGAATGTTAATTAGGGTATTTTTCATGACTTTTGCGATTGTCGGATGTCACCATTTTTATTTTAAATACATATGACATGATTTGTTTGGAGACAGTGAGTGGCTCCATTTTGACTCAATTTTTAAAGTTTATCTAGCACATTTATTTTATACATATATCACTGCATTATCTCATATGACACTAATAGACCTATATTTTAAACTTTTTCGGTTGAATTTTAACTTTTATTTGTCATGTAAGTCTTCTGCTTCCTATTGTATAAATAAATTAAGTTTACGAGTTGGACGGGTCGATCTAGTTTTTGGGTCAGATCGTTTCTCATTTGTCTCGAACTCTCTTTGGGGAGTGACAAACATGATCGTCATTAGGAGTTATTGCAATATGGATATCACATATAGCAATAATTCCAATTTAAGCTTATATCATACAAGAGCCAATTCTGGAAACATGCTACAGGTAAGCATAAAGAATAATATCCAAAATAAATCAAACCAAGCATGAAAATAAGCAAAACACATGAATTCTAGTACATCAAACGAACAAGATACAAATATCATAAGATGTCAAAACAAAGAGGAAAGCAATAAAACCACAAGAACTAATAGAAATGCTCCACCACTCATCCTAATAATCTAGTGTCAGATCAACATCAAAGGTTGAGGGAGGCACGCTTGGATGAACATTAGGAACATGTCTTTATACTCTTGACTCTATGGCAAAAGTAGAGTTCGAGCAGGAGTTAGATCGATGAAATTACCTATTTCATTTCTTCCTTATTCTCTTCCAATTCAATTTGATGCTCCTGAGATTACTCAGTTTGATTCAATTTCATAGGGGCATTGTCGAAACCTACAATTAATTCGAAGCCTGAAATTCTGAGACAATACGAGACGACAAAAAGAGTATCCTAAACCGAGACTGAGAACCCTAACTTATAACAACTTATTATTTATCAAACGATCTGTCGATTCAAACCTGCAACATTGACAAAACTCGAAATTTTGATGTTACATGCTTGACCATTAAAACTCCCAAAAAAATTCATTTATAAACCTCGAATTTAACAAAAAAACAATACTAACCACTCTAACTTGTAAGGTTCTAACCTATACATCTAAAAACAAGGTTTAAGTTTTTCCTTGATTTACTTGCAAAATGACCAGGAAGGAATTTCAACGAAGGGAGACCACCATCGCATTCAAACGACGAAATGAGCCAAATGAGAGGGTTCACAAGAATTTTCAACATCGCTTGCTGGTCCAAAAACGTGGTCAAAGTTCCTACTAACTCTAAGTCAAAGTCAACAGTCAACACAATCAACAGTCAACGTGACACCACACATGCCATGTCAACAGTACCTGTCACGTCAGCAGTCAACGTCACGTCAGGACACCAGCAAAAACGACCTTATCCAGCGACGACGACTTTTCCGGCCACGATAACTTTTACTGCGAACGACGAACAACGTCTGATAAGAACGAAACCGGTCAGGTTTTAAAGATCTCGAGCTCGTGAGTCCAATGGTGGCATTGGTTTTCCAAGGCGACAACTAGATCGGCTAAAAAACGTATTTAAAGCTACTATCGCAACTTTCTGGCGAGGCTCCAACGACCACATTCAGCCACAGTTTCAAATGATTCTCATGGCCAAATGATGCGCCTCCATGAGAGCTTTGCAATGGCAGGTCGAACGCCAAGATCAGAGGTCGGATGCGACGCCAGCAAACTTTTAAACTTTCGACAATGACTCTGTTCTCCCAAACGACTCGACCAAAAATTACTAAAAAACCTATCAATACGAAGCTTCTAGCGCGCTCTACCGATTGACGGTGAAGTTGTCTAACACTTCCACTTGAGCCGACTCCGAGGAGCCCTAGAAGTGGCTGCCATAGAAAGACAAAAGTGCTGGAAAAATTGAAAAAAAAAAAAGGAGAGAGAAGAAGGTCGCCGCACTGAAATAAAAAAAAATATATTAATATTCATTAAATTTTCTATATATAATATTACATTATGTATTTAAACGACTCCGCATGTTCCAACACTCCAAAAAATTTTAATCCTTAGCCCAAAATTCTTATCCACGATAATACATGATTTACTTAACCAATTTTTCTCTAACTAAATTTACGACAAGTTTTCGAAAATCATGAAAGCCCAAATGCCTCCGGAATTTCCTTCCAACAACTCTAGTACCAAAATACTAATCTATCAAATGTAAGAATTTCTTAATTTCACTAAGTGTGGTACGAAAACAAATTTTTAAAAGAAGACAGTCTACCCGAGCGAGACAAAATGGTCCGACTCGATAAGGTGAAAAAATAATTACTTGCTAAGCACGTAACTTCTGAAATTCTATCCCGCGGTAAATTCCAAATCCACCGCTTTAACTGAAAAAAATGCACGTGGCCAAATGCCAACGAATGAAAATAATTAGAGTCAAACCAAATGAGATGATCTAGAAAAAAACAAAATATTTATCCAAAAATTTTAAAAATTCAAAGATATTACAAAACAAATAAATCTCATTATCATGAAATTGAATCAAACTGAGGAATCTCAGATGCATCAAATTGAATTGGAAGAGAATAAGGAGGAAATGAAATAGGTAATTCGAACCTCCGAACTCGAGGAGATTAGGGCAAACACAACTCGTCGCTCGCTTTGTCGTTCGTGTTCAACCCGTCTCGGAGCTCGTCAATGGTTGGTGGTTTTTGTCTTCTTCCACCAAGAACAAAAATTATTGGCTACAAAAGTATTTTCAAGACCCGAGGAGATTAGGGCAAACACAACTCGTCGCTCGCTTTGTCGTTCGCGTTCAACCGGTCTCGGAGCTCGTCAATGGTCGGTGGTTTTTGTCTTCTTCCACCAAGAACAAAAATTATTGGCTACAAAAGGATTTTCAAGACAAAAGATAACTTAGATGACATCTTTAGTCGCTATAAAGCTCGTCTCGTAGCAAAAGGGTATGATCAAACAGAAGACATTGACTACGAAGAGACTTTTAGCCTAGTTGTAAAACCGACCTTGGTCCAGACGACTCTTTCTCTTGCATTCTCCTTTGGTTGGACTATCAAACAGCTTGACATCTCTAATGCCTTCTTACACGGTGATTTAATGGAGATAGTGTTTATACAGCAACCTTCTGGTTTCATTAGTCCATCTTATCCATCTGCTGTCTATTTACTGTATAAAGTCATCTACGGTCTCAAACAATCTCTCAGGACCTGGTACATAAAGCTTCATGATGCTCTTATAGAAAAGTCACACGTATATTTATAATATTGATGTGACGACCCGTCTTTCAACACACTGATAAGGGACCACCCATTCTCCGCGGATCCTGGGGTTGACCTGGGCCGGAGGTGGGTAAAGCTCCGCGGATCCTGGGGCTGACCTGGGCCGGAGGGTTTCTCCGTTGAAGGAGGGGCCGTTACGAACCCACATCGCTTGGGGAAGTACATGGAAATGAAACATATGTAAGAGATCCCTCCCAAGATAGCAAGACGCGTTTTGGAGCTCAATTGACGACGGATCCCATAAGAACTCCGAAGTTAAGAGGGCTTCGGCGAGAGTAATTCCAGGTTGGGTGACCTTCCGGGAAGTGCTCTCGCCAAACAAAGCCGTGAGGGGAGGATATTGGGTTGCGGCCCAATCCCCAGAGCGGACAATATCTTGCTGGGAAAAGGGGTCGTTACAAATGGTATCAGAGCCTGTACCCAACCGGAAATGTGGCCAACGAGGACGTTGGGCCCCCGAGGGGGGGTGATTGTGACGACCCGTCTTTCAACGCACTGATAAGGGACCACCCATTCTCCGCGGATCCTGGGGCTGACCTGGGCCGGAGGTGGGTAAAGCTCCGCGGATCCTGGGGCTGACCTGGGCCGGAGGGTTTCTCCGTTGAAGGAGGGGCCGTTACGAACCCACATCGCTTGGGGAAGTACATGGAAATGAAACATATGTAAGAGATCCCTCCCAAGATAGCAAGACGCGTTTTGGAGCTCAATTGACGACGGATCCCATAAGAACTCCGAAGTTAAGAGGGCTTCGGCGAGAGTAATTCCAGGTTGGGTGACCTTCCGGGAAGTGCTCTCGCCAAACAAAGCCGTGAGGGGAGGATATTGGGTTGCGGCCCAATCCCCAGAGCAGACAATATCTTACTGGGAAAAGGGGTCGTTACAATTGAAATAGAATCTAAAACAAAGATCTATAATACAGGCACAGTCGAGCTGACTTAAATAGAATGTGCATCACATCGAATTGTCACACTTGTTTTCAAAATTATAAAATGAATGGGAAAAATTGAAGTTGGTGTATTGAATTATCATTTCTTACCCTGACAAAAAAGTTATTGATTTGCAATGATGGTCTCTCATTTACATAATTGATGTAATTTCTTTTTATATACTCTATCATCAAGAGCGGCGGCATTGCGCTTCACTTACTGATATAACTCATGGTGCACTGTGACCCTTGTAAGTTTCTCGGTGCTGATATTAGCAGCCCTAAGCGTAGTGAGGTGCTCAAAAACATAAAATACTAGTTTAATATTATCAAAGTTAATTGAAAAATCCAAACAAATGACAAATTACTTAAACATAAATCTATTCAAATCCAACAAGAAATTAAATACAAAATATCCCATAAAACGATGTAAAACTAAAACATAACTTCCTCAGTGCCAACAACAATATCCTCCTCTGTATGTTCGTCCGCCTCTAGAAAACTTTTGATCAGTGCTAGCTTATTCTCAGATAAAAATTCACCTACATCATAAAACTAAAGTGTAAGATAAACTTAGTAAGTAAAAATACGTGCATATGAATTTAATTACATACTTTACCAATTACTTGCTGGATGAAACTCATTTTTCAATCCTTATCACGCGTTCAGAAAACTAGCAATTTTTTACTCTCATAAAGTTTCATCAACCATCTCAATTTATAATCATGCATTCAGACTCTCATTAGCTATCTCACGCGTTCAGACTCTCACTAGTCATCTCATGCTTTCGTCAATTCTATTCATTTTCATGCATTTATACTCACATACATTATGTCCTACCATTTTATCTTTCTCATTCTCATGTCAATGCCTAAATGTGTGTCCAAGAAAAATATCATACTTGAATAATAAAGTAAAATAATTTAAAGAAAATAGTTTAACATACGCTTTGTGATGTAGGGCGTACAACCAAAACGTAAAAAATTAGTATCTTTATTTACATGAATTTTTCCGAGACATAGAGGATAGGGGCTTAGGTAATTTTCTCGGTGTGTTGGAATAACTTTTCCTCCCTAAAAATTATCGTGGTTAACTTCTTCTTTAAATATTAAATAGTTCTTTTGAAGCAAAAGGTAAAAAATTTCTTACGGTTGGATCTTAGCATTGAATTTCAGATTGATTTCAACGACTTAAACTATTCAAAAATGTCCGATTTGATAGGGATGGGTTCGGGTCGATTACTGAGCACTTCAATTTATAGGAAGAGTTTTCCAAAACTTTCCTTCAAAATTAACCGACCCTCTTCTTAGTCAGATTTCAAGATGAATTAGGAAATGAGTTTATTTTCTAACTCCTTTCCTAACTCCTTTCTTAATTTATCTTGAAATCTGACTAAGAAAAGGGTCAGATTCGTATTAATTTTCAAATGAAAGTTAACAAACATTATAGACATTGCCAAATTCAAAACCTCAACAGTTACCTAGAAGGAAGTCGCTGTCAATCATTATAAATGTAGCAAATTAGGTCAAGTTTAGAGAGAGTTTTTATTAGAGTTTTAGTTTAGAATTTCATATTTGTTTAGCAGATTTAAGTGAGTACTTTACAATCATAGCAGAGGGACATTAATGCGACACAAGGAGTCTTCAACGATTGACAACCAAAGTGGATTTTGTTATGTTTTATTTTTTTTCTTCGACTCTAGTCTTGACCATATTTAGTTATTTTGCTTTATTTGCTTAGCTTTCTACCATAAACTACTTTTTCAAGATTGAGAGGATAAAATGACAGTTTATATTTGATGTTTATGTATTATTAATTTTGCGGAAGTTATATCAATTAATTTGTTCAACATTGTACTTTATTATTATGGTAAAGGGACGACTATTTGAATAATAAATTGTTTTGCATTGTGTCGTATGATAACTTGAACTGAAAACTTATGTTGAATAATGTGCAGTAGTTAACTTTAAACATAAAAGTAGCATTTTTATGAGTTACTATAGATATATAAGTTTGAGTGACATTACTCTTGTGAAATTGATCTTTATCTTATATTAAATCTTTGCATAAACATATTACGAGAATAATTAAAAGACTATAACATAATATATCAACATATTATTGTGTTATATGTTTAATAATTTTAAATTTGTAGATCATATTGATGTAGCATTGTTGTGACATGTAAATGAAAAATTATAATGATAGGGAACATGGTTCTCAATCATCTATTCGCATAGATTTATCTCACTTGTTAATTGCTTTCTTTTAATTTCTAGTTATAAGTGTTATCACTCATAAAAATTACATCTTGGATCACTTTTGAAGTAGAAGTTTTAATTGATTTTATAAGAAATTATTACAAATTGTTTTTCGTGTGTTCGATACTCGATCTTAACCACTTTAATACTTGTTACGATAACGTACACTTGCACTTGATGTATATATTACACAATAAGTTTTGGATGTCATTGTCAGAGAAAATTTTTTATAGAATCAATCAAAACTTCTACTCTATTTTTGTCACTAAAAATCTAGTATTTATTGCAGGTACTCCCTGAGCATCAAAGAAGACAAGCCAAAATTGAAACCTTGTGAACCTTTTGATCCAGAAATTGAACGTACTTTTAGAGTACGAAGAAGGGAAAAACAAGATCATCATTAAAAAAAACCTAATTGCAAAAGAAGTTGTGTAACATCCAATGAACAATAGGAATCAGTCAATCCGAGACTAGCCTATTCCAAAAGCACATGATTGATTTTTTGGGTCACACGACCCAATTCTATAACCACATTGAATGAGTTAACAAAAAAACTTTTTGAAGAAATATTTTCCACCAACTAAAAACACCATCCTTAAGAATGCAATCACTTCATTCTAACAACTTGATGTATAGTCGTTGTATGAAGCATGAGAGAGATTCAAAGAGTTGCTAGGAAAATATCCATTGCATGAGATATCTGAATGATTGCAATTAGAGATTTCTTATAATTAATTTAGTGGCCCACCAAAATCTACTAATGATGCAACAAACGGTGCTATTTTCTCAATTAGAGATTTGAGAAACAATTTCAAGCAATAATTGTGAATGGACTGAGAGAGAAAAAAACTCAGAAAGATACAGGGGTACATAAAGTACATGCCATAACAATACTTACAGTACATGTTTCTTTGTTGACAAATATGATCGGGTATTTGTCACCTAGAACATAGCAAACCTCCAACATCAATTTCATATACATATTGTGGAGGAGTGCATTCTTTGAAAAACAATCTTTCAAATCCCGAGTCACTAGTCAGCATGCTATATGGAGAATTACAATAAGAATCAGACTTTAACATGAACAATAACGCCTTTTCCAATACTAGCAATCCGAGGTGGATGCAACATCCAAATTTCAATAAGAATTGGATCTTCCAATGTCCAAAATAGAAACAACTAGAAGAACTCCATCATCATGATCTTCTTCAGTAATGACTTGTTACGCCCAGAACCCACTCCAGCTCGGTGCGCTACTTTGCTAACCAATACCTTCATTAAAACGATATTTAAAATAATTTTCGATAAAATTTTGATTCGATTTTTGGGTTTTTCAAACCCTCGAAAAGGTTGGAAAATGTGTGTAAAATACGTGCTAAACGTGTCGAAAAAGATCGGGTTAAAACATATTTGAAAAACTAAATTTTTTTTAAAAAAACCGGGCTGGCCATCAAGAGTGCCGCGCGCGCCAAAGCTTAACTTTCCTTTTAAAAGAAATTCTACTCAATAAAATCTTAACACTCAAACTCTATTGTTTTCTCCCCAGAATCCTCTTCCAATTACACTTTCTAACTCAACTTGCTAGGAAATGTTAGGACTAACTTTAAACTCTCCTAGTCGTCTAATCTAAAAGCTAAGTACGTTATATAAACTTTCCAGGTGTTACATGACGACTTAACTGAATGTCATCAGTTGTTTCTCTTTCTCAAAAACTCTCTTCATTTAATTCTTCAATTTACGACACTCAAATTTTATGTACTCATTCTTCTAACAAATGTATAAGGACCTTCGAATCCTGAACCATCACTGTCATTGTTGTTTTTCTCTTATGGTCTACCCAAAATAACAAATAAATCTCTCTCCTTAATAATTAGATAAAAAAATAATATATTTCATTCTACTTTGATCCCAAGGTGCTGTAAATTTTTTTTTAGATTTAAAGTTTCATGACTATACAAAATAGTCTCTATAAAAATAACATATGAAGCAGACAACGAACATGGTAGTATCTATCACAAATAACTTTTATTAACTGATAAGAATAAAGTAATTGTATTAAATGCAACTTGCTAGACAGGGTTGTATTCATACATAGTTGTTTCAATTTTAACCATAATGTAGTGATGGTATTCTTCTTCAATACCTCCTGCAAAATCTAAATTTACAACTAATATATTAAAATTTTATAATAAAGTTAGAGTTTTTCGGTCCATATGAATTTTTTTCTTTACACTTCAATATAAACGCATCGTCTCAATCCATTTACACAAGTATATCTGTTGTGCAAAATATCAGAATGCCTCTGCTTTAGGTTTTATTTCTTTTCTTCAATCGATCAGTGGTTGAGATTTGATCTTTCCTTAGATTAATGGTTTAGATTAGAAGAAGTAAACTTTCCAAATTTGTAGCCGATCGATCGCCTGAAATGGCCGATCGATCGGCTCTAATTCTGTCTTCATAATCCGTCTATTCTTCAGCCGATCGATCGCAAGAATTGTAGCGATCGATCGGCGACTTTTTTGCATCAATTTTCATTCCTTTCAGCCGATTGATCGCAGGAATGAGCGATCGATCGGCACCTTTTCTGTTTGGTGCATAATTCTTCTCAACAATTCTTCTCTTCAGCCGATCGATCGCTTGAAATGAGCGATCGATCGCCTCCTTTTTTGCTTTCTCCAACTGCACTTGTTTCTTCTTTTTCTCTTCTTTAACTCCGCTTTGTTTCTTCTTTTTCTTCCTCTTCCTGTTTTAGTAAAATTGTCTGCACACTTGTACAAAATTCATCAAATTTCTTCATACACTTGAGAAAAACTTATCAAATCAAGTATAAATAAGTGTGTAAAATACACATTTATCAATATCTCACATCTTCACTTAACATAACAAAAATACATCAGAATAATAGTTTATCAAAATCATCTCCAAAAGTTTTTAAAATTTCACCCGAAAATATCTAAACCCAAAATACTCAAACCAAATTCAAACGGCAAATAATATCATAGCGCCAAATATCCCAAAATTAATGAAGGATAAATATCACTTTTACCCTCAAAGTATGGTGCTATTAACAAGATACACCCCTTAAAATTTTTTCGTTAACAAGGTCGTCCTTAACGTTTGGATTTTTAACAAATTAACCCCTAGCGGGTAACCAGCCTTGAAGAACGGTCACCCGGTCTCGAAGAGCAGTCATTCAGTCTTGAATTTTTACATGGTTCTACATATTTTTTTCTAGATCGGGCGCCCGCTCTCGAAGGAACGGGTGCCCATTCAAAAAGAGATCTGGGAACGGACGCTCGCTCTCAAAGAATGGGCACTCGGTCTAAAAAATGTATCAAACGACATCAGATTCGTTTGAAATTCTTACCACACAATGGACATATCATGAGAACATATTCTGCAAAGTCTCGTGATTTTTCATGATTTGTACGATTTATTATAACTATTTTCGTATAAATTACGTAAAAATTTATAATAAATCGTGAAAATGTTGAAAAATTACAAAACTTTGTAGATTATGTTCTAATTATATTTTCATTGTGTGCTAAAAATTTCAAACTAATTCGATATTGTTTGTTATGTTTTATGGTGTAGCCAACCATGGCACGTTCGTTCTCGGAAAAAAACGGACATTCAGTCAAGAGAAGCTATTCCAGAAAACATACGAAACGACATTTGATCAGGCTGAAATTTGTACCACACAACAGACATATCATGAGAACATCGTCCGCAAAGGTTGGTGATTTTTCGACATTTTCACGATTTATTATAATTCTTTACGCAATTTATACAAAACTAATTATAATAAATCGTAAAACTCTTGAACAATCACGAAACTTTGCTGACTATGTTCTAATGATATATCAATTGTGTGATAAAAATTTCAGACTAATCCGATATTGTTTGTTATATATTTTGGACAGGCGTCTATTCTTCAAGAGCCGGCATCCGTTCCCACATATTTTTTGGAACGGGTGCCCGCTCTCAAAAAATAGAACAATCACACATATACTTGTCATATTGTAATAGAATCTAAAACAAAGATCTACAATAAAGGCACAGCCGAGCTGACTCAAATGAAATCATCACATCGAATTCTCACACTTGTTTTGAAAATTATAAAATGTCTGGGAAAAAACGAAGTTGGTGTATTGAATTATCATTTCTTACCCGACAAAAAAGTTATTGATTTGCAATTATGGTCTCTCATATACATAATTGATGTAATTTCCTTTTGTTTTGGGATTATATTTTGTAACAATGTTAGATTATCTCATTGAATTTTATAAGTAAACACAACCAAAGCTATATCCATAATGATTCTTCTTCTCACCCTGTATTCTTCATGTCATTTTTTTTTATACACATGGTTTGTCTAAGATACCTTGAAGCATAACGTAAAATAATGAAACACATGGAACGCATTTTCTTAGGAAATCCAATAAATAATGAAAGGAAATCTACAGTATTGATTTTATTGATTTAATATAACAACTTGTTTGGTGTCTTTCTCTATATATTAATTATTTAGTTTAAAATATAGAGACCAAAACAACACAAGTTTATATTTGAAAAGGACGAGTTATTCACCATAATTATGGGACAGTGTCGTTCTAACTCTTCTCCTATAATTTTTATGTTTATATTTGAAAAGGCGAGAGCCATTCACCTGACGTTTATATTTTATGTTGCCTTTCTTCTCCTATAAATGCATGAAGAATGCAAAAGACCAGCATCCATCATCATCAAAAGCAAAAGCGAAAGCAAATAATGTCTTCCCAAGTACCTCTTCTTGCGTCATCCTCTCAAGACATCATTCGCCCAATCTCCAACTTTGTCCCAGCCATTTGGGGCGATCGATTCCTCAACTATGAGCCAGAGAATTTGGTAAATCAAAATAAAAACCACCGCTTCTCAACCTTCTATCCATGTCATCCAACTTACTATTTAACTATCATATTTTTTGCACAGGAGAAACAACTTGTTGAGGAGAATGAGGTTGGAAAGTTGAAAGAGGAAGTGACAAATGTTAGGATTAGACGCCCTAATCCACCTGTAACGAACGATTAGAAAATACAGAAAAAGAAAAACGAGAAAATAATGGACACCGAATTTTACGTGGAAACCCTAGAAAGGGAAAAAACCACGGGCAGAGGAGAGAATCACTAATAACAATTCGGTACAATGAGTTTTGCGACTCAAGCATCAATATATAGAGAAAACCTAAAACCCTAATATTGATATACGGGCCCAACCCGGCCCACTAGAATTCGGGTCACACCAAATTCTAACAAACTCCACCTTGACACGAATTCCACAAGAGAGATCCAATGGGCTACTCGGCCCAACAAAACCGATCCAGAACACTGAACTCTGACAATCTCCACCTTCAACGAAATTCTAACAAGGAAATAAATCTGCAAAACCTCATTAAAAATAAGCTCCTCTACCACAAAGGCCCCAGATGGGCCAACTCAGCATCCGATACCGATCAAGTTTAAGCCCCGCTTAAACTTGAGAGATTTACCTGAGAAGAAATCGCATCTCCTCCTCCATGGTATCACTGAACTATCAGAGTTGCTGCAACGAACTCCATCTGAACATGTCGAAGACTCCACACAGGAATCGTTACCCTCGAACACATTCAATGCATAATCCACAGTTTCATCATATCGTCCCGAAGTTTTAACCTTCCGCATTGTTCTGCCTTTGACGATACTATTCTGACGTGAAACTGAAACTGATGACTGAACATCTGTAATAGGCTGACTCACCGGCTCTGATGTACCCTCAGATCCCAACCTGAACTTCACCCGAGAACCTGACTTCTTCCGAGTCTTCTGAACCTTTCTCTTAGAAGGTGAATTCACACACTTTACAGCCTTATTACCCATCACATTGACTGTGGAACCCGTGATCTTCGCATGCATCACATATAATGAGGAGTATTTTTCTCCTCTCGCCACAATCAATGAACCTCTGGTAAGCTTCCATTTTCCATCACGAAAGGTGTTGCCAAAACCTTCGTCGTCGAGCTTGCCAGTCGAGACCAAATTCTTGCGGATGTCCGGGATGTGCTTCACACCTCTCAAAACCAAGGTGCTGCCGATGTTGGTCTCCAAACACACATCTCCCATACCAATGGCTTTTGCAACGCCATCATTTCCCATCCTCACACTTCCATAATCACCCGAAGTGTAGGATGTAAAGAAATCTCTCCGCGAAGTGGCATGTATTGAAGCGCCACTATCGATCACCCAACTCGTATCTTGGCAATCAGAATTTACAACATCCTCGTTGTACACACTGAAGGACTCCTCGGTGGCTGTGTCTGCCTCCTCGTCTATGTCACCATCTTCGAACATCTTTTCCTTTCCTTTGGCAACTAAATTCTCCCGAAGAAACTTGTGACAAAATCTCTTTATGTGTCCTTTCTTGCCACAATGATAACACTCAAAGTTGGCGTGTTTTCCGGACTTCCTCTGACTTTGATTTCTATTGCCCGGACCTTTACTTTGACTTCTGCCCCTATTTTCAACATTCAGAGCTGAACCTATCGATGTTACACCAGAATCAATCTTACGAACCTCCTCGGCAAGAATACGATCCCTCACATCGGTGAATACCAGCTTAGCACTTCCAACTGAGTTACTAACTGCAGCTCTCATAGGCTCCCAACTATTTGGTAGAGACGCCAACAAAATTAGGGCACGAATTTCATCCTCAAAATCAATTTCCACAGATAACAATTGATTCACAATAGTATTGAACTCATTCAGATGCGCTGCGACCGGAGCACCATCAATCATCTTCAGATTAAAAAGCTTCTTCATAATAAATACCTTATTATTCGCAGACGGTTTCTCGTACATATCAGACAGAGTCTTCATCAAACTCGCGGTGGTCTTCTCCTTCGCCACGTTGTGAGCAACGCTTTTGGCTAGCGTCAATCGGACGACTCCCAAAACCTTTCTATCAAGGAGATTCCATTCACCGTCTTCCATCTTCTCTGGCTTCGCACTCAGAGGAAGATGAAGATCGCTCCCGTACAAGTAATCCTCAATTTGCATTCTCCAGAACGCAAAATCTGTCCCATCGAATTTTTCAATACTGGGTCCTGTGCTATCCTCACCTGTCATTGCTATTAAAACCAATGCCCAAAACTTCAGACAGAGTCTTCATCAAACTCGCGGTGGTCTTCTCCTTCGCCACGTTGTGAGCAACGCTTTTGGCTAGCGTCAATCGGACGACTCCCAAAACCTTTCTATCAAGGAGATTCCATTCACCGTCTTCCATCTTCTCTGGCTTCGCACTCAGAGGAAGATGAAGATCGCTCCCGTACAAGTAATCCTCAATTTGCATTCTCCAGAACGCAAAATCTGTCCCATCGAATTTTTCAATACTGGGTCCTGTGCTATCCTCACCTGTCATTGCTATTAAAACCAATGCCCAAAACTGATATTTTCAGTTCAATTATTAAACCCCAATAATCAATCTCCACAATATCAGTAAATCTGTCAAAAATTTTCTGAGCCCGAAAATATCTGAATCAACAACCTTGCCCAAATATTTTCCAAAAATTGCTCCCCTTTTAAAATCAGAATAAATCCTGCAGAATATTCTGAACCAATCAAAATTGCCCAACAAGCCGATAATATCCCGATTAATTATTCAACCCAATAATTAATCCAAGACTGCCCAAAAAACCAGATAATTTTCGATCAATTAATCAACCCTAATAATCAATCTCCACAGCCGGCCAAACAATTGAGAATTCCCCAAAATCCTCAATTCAAATACTCAATTTCTCCCGAAACAAAAGCTGATATTTTAATCCCAAATATCACAGAAAACTGCTGTTCGACGAAAACAACAAATTCAATCGGAGGTTGCTGCTGTTCTTCAACAACGACAGACAACAGAGGAGGACGAATCTTCCTCGTCGGGTGGCGGCGACGCGGTTCTGGTGCACGGTGGCAGAACGGCGGTCTAGGGCGTGAGCGCGGCGCGGCGTTTCTCTCTTCGCGCGGCGGTCGGCGACGGCGGCTGAACGGGCTTCTCCTCTTTCGCGCGGTGAACAGAACAGTGTTATGTTTTTCTTCTCTGTTCGCGCAGGTCTCCTCGGCAACTCTCCTCGGCGACGGTGGGCGGCGACGGACGGCAGACGACGGCGGGTTCGCGGGTGTCGGTGGTCGGCGTGGGCGGCGATTGCGGCTATCCCTTTCCTCTCTCTGTTTTCTGCTTTTCGCGTCAAGCAAAAACAGAACAAGTTCTGTTGTTTTTCTTTTCTGTAACAACAGAACAAAACAAAAGAAAAAACCAACTTTTTCTTTCTTTTTTTTTTTTTTTATTTCCAATTTCTTTTTCTTTTCCAAAATTGCAATTTCAATTTACCGAAATTACAAACCTCAAATCGATCGATACCCTTCGAAGAATCAAACCCTGATTTTCGAAATCCACTTCAACCTCGAAGCTCTGATACCAGTTGTTAGGATTAGACGCCCTAATCCACCTGTAACGAACGATTACAGAAAACCGAAAAAGAAATAACGAGAAAATAATGGACACCGAATTTTACGTGGAAACCCTAGAAAGGGAAAAAACCACGGGCAGAGGAGAGAATCACTAATAACAATTCGGTACAATGAGTTTTGCGACTCAAGCATCAATATATAGAGAAAACCTAAAACCCTAATATTGATATACGGGCCCAACCCGGCCCACTAGAATTCGGGTCAAACCAAATTCTAACAAGAAACATGTTTCTAGGGAGTACAAATGATTCATATCAGCAATTGAAACTAATCGATGACATTCAACGTCTAGGTGTGGCATACCATTTTGAAAAAGAAATCAAAGAAGCATTAGAGAATATATATGCCACATATCTTGATTGTCGTTTGGACAACTTCATTGATTTAAACTATGTCTCTCTTTGTTTTCGTCTTCTTCGACAACAAGGGATTAACATATCAAGTGGTAAGGATTATTGAGTTTATAGAAGGATTATGACAACATAAACGGAGGGTACGTAAATCACACGAGTTTTGTTTTGCAGATATTTTTAACAAATTCAAAAACAAAAAGGGGATGTTTAAGGAAAGTTTGGCAACTGATGTGGAAGGATTGCTTAGCTTGTATGAAGCCGCATATCTAGGAGTAAAAGGAGAAACTGTGTTGGATGAGGCTCTTCTCTTCTCCACTACTCACCTTGAAGCTTTTTTGAAACAAGAAAGCTCCATCCTTTCAAACGTGGTTTCTAAAGCCCTTCATAGACCTTTACGAAAGAGCTTGGTGAGAGTAAATGCTCCACATTTCATATCAGTCTACAAAGACCTTCCTTCATCTAATGAAACTCTGCTAAGATTTGCCGTGTTAGATTTCAACCTTCTTCAATCTATGCATAAAAAGGAGCTTTCTGATCTTACAAAGTGAGTACTATAACTGCAATTTCTATGGATATTGTATCTTGAAATGTAGTTGAAGAGAGAATTTAATTGGCAACAACTTCAGGTGGTGGAGAGATATGGAGTCTGGGAAGAGATTTCCATTTGCGAGAGACAGGATGGTTGAGTGTTTCTTTTGGGCAACAGGAGTGCGCTTTGAACCTAAATTCTGTTTTTTACGAAACAAATTTACTAAACTCCTTTGCCTTCTTACTATACTCAATGACATGTATGACTCATATGGCACTTTGGAAGAACTTTCTCTTTTCAATCAAAGAACGAAAAGGTAGAACTTTGATTTGCTTTCTGTTGTGTTAGAAGAATTTGTTAGACATTTGAATCTTTTGCTCATCTTTTCTTAGGTGGAGTCGTGAATCCACAAATGATCTTCCGGAGTACATGAAAATATTTTATGAGGTGCTCTTGAATTTCTTCGGAGAAATAGAAGAATCAATGATCAAACAAAGAACATCATATCGAATGTTCTACGCAAAAGAAGAGGTACCTTTCTAAATCGAACCTATCTTAGTTATATTGCGTAAAACTCGATTGTAAGTTGACATTACGTTTGAACAATTTATGAAGATGAGTATAGCAATTCAAAGCTACTTTGATGTGGCGAAATGGCGTAATGAGAAATATATTCCAAAAATGGAGGAATATCTATCTGTGTCTACGACATCAAGTGCCTATGCTGTTGTTTCGACAATATGTTTTGTGTGTATGGCTGTCGACGCTGTCACAGAGGAAGACTTTCAATGGCTGTCCAATCGACCTAAAATTCTTAAAGCAACAGAATTAATTTGTAGGCTTATGGACGACATAGTTTCCTACAAGGTCCGAATGTTTACTTACATTTGTTTGTTCGTTTATCATTTATTTATTTTGATAAACCTTGATTTTAGTTGTCGTCATCAATCATATGAAGTTGAGAACACACTTGGTAATGACAGACTAGAACTTCATATAGGACATTTTGGGTGAAACCCAAGAAAAATGACAAGCGTGTTGGAGACTTCACATTCTTGGGTTCAATTGCTTTTTTTTTCTTCAAATTTGTCATGCAGCGAGAGAGAGAGACTGGAAATGTGGCAACAGCCGTAGAATGTTACACGACACAACATGGGACGACAGAGGAGGAGGCCATTCATATTATTAATGATTGGGTGTCAGAAGCATGGAAAGACATAAACCAAGAGCTTTTGCAACAAACTAGCATCAACATGGATCTCCTGTTACCAATTCTTCACTTGTCCCAAGTTATTGATGAATGGTATAAAGAAGAAGAGAGTTATACCATCATCGGAAATTCTGTAAAAGAGGGAATTTCAGTCATGTTCATCAATCCAGTCTCTCCCTGAAATTAATCCCGCAATTCTATGTAATAAGCTTGGGTCATCTACTTATTAGGTCATCTATGTAATAAGCTTCGACCTTGGTGGGGACGAAGGCAGGGCCCTGCCGGCCATGCATGAACTTTTAGTGTTTTGTTTGGCATGGACTTTTAGTGCTTTTTAAAATAAAGTTCCGAAAAATGTCGTGGCATTACACGTAATAGTGTTGCGGTTTTATTAGAAATGTTTGTCTTTTTTATTTGCATTACAAATTAGTTTATGTAAATTTTAATTTGACGTAAATTTTGTATATCCATTCAAGTTTGGTGAATTTTGTATAAACAGTACTTCTTTTCATTTAACAAAATTTTAAACAAAATTTAATTCAATGAAGAAAAATTTGCACTCCAGCAATACGAGTTCACACCTACTCACTAGCCAATCATGGACATTTTCTTGATTACACAATTGGAACTACAAGTATACAAGGTTGGTATTTCTAATTTTTATCAATTTTCATTCTTCGAGATAGTTATTATTGTAAAATCTGCCAAATTTAATTAAGGCAAATTTTTGAATAAATTTTTCGCGAAATTTAAGCATAGATTTTAACCCAGTTGGTAATTTTTGTCAAGTAGTAACGTATGAATTTTCTGGTCAATTATGGCTCGTACGAAAAAATTTAAGAAAATTAAATTAAAATTGTAAGTTGACGTTTGGGTGTCTCAAGTGAATTTAGTTCATGGGAGATGAACGTCGGAAATTACTGAAGGTAATTATTGGGTAAGAATTGAAATTGAAAAGTTTGAACGTCACGATATTTGTTTGAATATAAAATAAAATAAATAAAATAATAAATAAATTTATTAAAAATTAAATTTTAAAACGATAAGGTTTTCAATGAAAACCTTCTCGTTTTCTCTTTGCCGACATAACACCGAAGAGAGAGGGAGAGGGAGCCGACGCGAGGGGGAGGTCGCTGATTCTGAAACGACCACCGTTCGGACCGATCTTGGTGTCAGAACGTTTATCTCGATGAGTAGAGCAGCGTTGCTGAAGGGCGTTCTCGGCGGTAAGCTCCCTTTCTCCCGATTTTTTCCCGAGAAGTTTCGGGATTTTTGAGTTTTGTCGATCTGCTATTTTTGGCCAATTGTTTGTTGGTTTTGGCTGGAATCGATCGGAATGGAAGTAGGAAACGGCTTTGAAACAGATTTTGGTCAAACAGTGGTCGGAAAACAGGTTTTGGGTACTCAGCCGTCGTTGGCCGAGTTGACTCGGTCGGTGGGCGAGTTGACTCGGCATAGGGCCGAGTTGACTCAGCACTGGACCGAGTCAACTCGGGCCCAAGGCCGAGTTGGGCCTGGGCTTGATTCGTTCGAGCCCGACTTGGGTTCGGGCCGGGTCTGACCTAGACCCAGACCGAACCTGTTGGGTTCGACACGATCTAAGCTGGGTCTGGTTTGTCCGACCCGATATGGGCCGAACCGACCCGAATCGGTTCGATCCAAATCAGACCCGAACCTGTTTGATCTGACCCGAACCTGGCCGACTTGAACCAGTCTGGACCGAACCGGTCCGGTCAGTTAAAGTCAACCATTGACTATTGACTTTGACCATCTAAGTTGACCGTTGACTTTTTGACCAAAAGTCAACTTGAGCCATTTGAGCCCGTTTTAGCCCTGGTTCCTCTTTTATATCGTTTCTAAACCCTTATTAGACTTTATCGGGGTTCCTCTTTTGTTTTGACTCTCTGACTCAGAGGATTTTGCTCAGTTCGAAGCAATTCCCGAGGAGTCACGGTTTACCGAGGTTAGGAGGACTCGCCTCACAGGTATGAGTTACTGAACTTATTGCATTGTGCCTAGCCTAGCATTACACGTGGAATTTCACTAGTATTTACATCTGCAATTTTGCTAGTAGATGTATGCTACATCTTTTAGGCGTGTACACGTTTTACTTGACTTATTCTGCCTCATGGATTTTAACGCGCATGTTTTACTCGCCTTTGCTGACGGGTTCAATTTGAGATTTACTAGATTGACATGCAGATGATTTTTTATTCATCCATTGGCTTCCTGCTGTGCCGATGATGCGATACTCCTCGCTTAAGGATGATGCGATACTCCTCGCTTAAGGATGATGCGATACTCCTCGCTTAAGGATGATGCGATACTCCTCGCTTAAGGATGATGCGATACTCCTCGCTTAAGGATGATGCGATACTCCTCGCTTAAGGATGATGCGATACTCCTCGCTTAAGGATGATGCGATACTCCTCGCTTAAGGATGATGCGATACTCCTCGCTTAAGGATGATGCGATACTCCTCGCTTAAGGATGATGCGATACTCCTCGCTTAAGGATGATGCGATACTCCTCGCTTAAGGATGATGCGATACTCCTCGCTTAAGGATGATGCGATACTCCTCGCTTAAGGATGATGCGATACTCCTCGCTTAAGGATGATGCGATACTCCTCGCTTAAGGATGATGCGATACTCCTCGCTTAAGGATGATGCGATACTCCTCGCTTAAGGATGATGCGATACTCCTCGCTTAAGGATGATGCGATACTCCTCGCTTAAGGATGATGCGATACTCCTCGCTTAAGGATGATGCGATACTCCTCGCTTAAGGATGATGCGATACTCCTCGCTTAAGGATGATGCGATACTCCTCGCTTAAGGATGATGCGATACTCCTCGCTTAAGGATGATGCGATACTCCTCGCTTAAGGATGATGCGATACTCCTCGCTTAAGGATGATGCGATACTCCTCGCTTAAGGATGATGCGATACTCCTCGCTTAAGGATGATGCGATACTCCTCGCTTAAGGATGATGCGATACTCCTCGCTTAAGGATGATGCGATACTCCTCGCTTAAGGATGATGCGATACTCCTCGCTTAAGGATGATGCGATACTCCTCGCTTAAGGATGATGCGATACTCCTCGCTTAAGGATGATGCGATACTCCTCGCTTAAGGATGATGCGATACTCCTCGCTTAAGGATGATGCGATACTCCTCGCTTAAGGATGATGCGATACTCCTCGCTTAAGGATGATGCGATACTCCTCGCTTAAGGATGATGCGATACTCCTCGCTTAAGGATGATGCGATACTCCTCGCTTAAGGATGATGCGATACTCCTCGCTTAAGGATGATGCGATACTCCTCGCTTAAGGATGATGCGATACTCCTCGCTTAAGGATGATGCGATACTCCTCGCTTAAGGATGATGCGATACTCCTCGCTTAAGGATGATGCGATACTCCTCGCTTAAGGATGATGCGATACTCCTCGCTTAAGGATGATGCGATACTCCTCGCTTAAGGATGATGCGATACTCCTCGCTTAAGGATGATGCGATACTCCTCGCTTAAGGATGTGGTACTGGAGATAACCGTCTGACACTCTTAGCTATGTCCATACGCTGAGAGTATCAGGGGGTTTTGCCCAGTTGATGCGATACTCCTCGCTTAAGGATGATGCGATACTCCTCGCTTAAGGATGTGGTACTGGAGATAACCGTCTGACACTCTTAGCTATGTCCATACGCTGAGAGTATCAGAGGGTTTTACCCAGTTGATGCGATATTCCTCACTTAAGAATGAGGCGATACTCCTCGCTTAAGGATGTGGTACTGGAGATAACCGTCTGACACTCTTAGCTATGTCCATACGCTAAGAGTATCAGGGGGTTTTGCCCAGTTGATGCGATACTCCTCGCTTAAGGATGATGTGATACTCCTCGCTTAAGGATGTGATACTGGAGATAACCGTCTGGCACTCTTAGCTATGTCCATACGCTGAGAGTATCAAGGGGTTTTGCCCAGTTGATGCGATACTCCTCGCTTAAGGATGATGCGATACTCATCGCTTAAGGATGTGGTACTGGAGATAACCGTCTGGCACTCTTAGCTATGTCCATATGCTGAGAGTATTAGGGGGTTTGGCCTAGTTGATGCGATACTCCTCGCTTAAGGATGATGCGATACTCCTCGCTTAAGGATGTGGTATTAGAGATAACCGTCTGGCACTCTTAGCTATGCTCATACGCTGAGAGTATCAGGGGGTTTTGCCCAGTTGTGGCGGTACTCCCCGCTTATGGAGGAATGCGATGCTCCCCGCTTAAAGAGCTGCGGTACTTTCCGCTTATGGAACTGCGGTACTCCCCGCTCATGGAGGAATTGACTCTAGACTGGGCTAGCTCAATTACTCGGCCTGGCCGGCGTCTGTTCGTTGTTACATTAGATTGATAAGCCCACTGCGTGGTCCTCACTTACCGTCAACGCATAGTGCACAAACTCCTACAACTGCTTCGCAGCTCGGACCAATGAAGGTCAGTTAACAAATAAAAAATTCAAGCAATGCTTGAACTTGGTATTTGAAACAATCTTTGTGCCCATGTCTGTTGGATTGTCCTCTGTTGGTACCTTCAACAAATTCACAACATTAGTAAAAATCAAATCTCTAATAAAGTGATATCTAACATTAATATGTTTAGTTCTTTCATGATATACAGGATTCCTACTAAGATGTATTGCACTCTGATTATCACAATAAATAACAGAAATAGAGTTTAGCAACTTAGCTTCCTTTAGTAGACCTTACAACCACACGGCTTCCTTCATAGCATCTGCAATCGCTATATACTCCGCCTCCATAGTAGACAACGCTACCATGGGTTGTAATTGTGACTTCTACACAATACAATTCCTTCCCAACGTGAAACAGTAAGCAGTAGTTGAGTTTCCCTTATCCCTGTTATCTGCAAAATCAGCATCTACAAATCCCACAAGATCAAATGCAGCATTTTTATTACCATAGTACAAACCAACATCTATTGTACTATTTATGTATGTTACAACCCACTTCAAGAAACCTACTCAATAAAGATATAGCAAATGACAAATCTGGCCTAGTACTGATCATAGCATACATGACTGATCCTATTACATTAGAGTAAGGAATAGTCTCCATCTTAATGATGTCAGACTTAGACTTAGGACACTGACTCTTATTAAGGTTGAAATGACCAGCTAAAGGCATCTGGACATATTTTCCATTAGCATTACCATACCTTTGAACCAGTTTTTCCAAATAAGGTTTTTGAAGAACTTTCAGAAACCTGTTTTTCTTATCTCTCTCAATGACCATACCCAATATTCTCTTAGCACTCCCTATGTCCTTCATATCAAATTCAGAACTTAAATTTTGCTTTAACCTATTAATTTTTGACATAGAGTTGCTAACCAATAACATGTCATCGACATATAGCAGAATATAGACCGGGTTGTCAACAATAGAAGAAAAATAGAAGCAAGCATCATATTGGCTTCTTGAGAAACCAATGCTCACAATGAAAGTATCAAACCTTTTATACCACTGCCTAGGTGATTGCTTTAAGCCATACAATGACTTTTTCAGCAAGCAAACATGATCAGGATATCTCTTATCCACAAATCCCTCAGGCTGCCTCATCAAGATCCTCTCATCTCACTCACCATGTAGAAACGCAAGTTTAACATCTAATTGCTCAAGTTCCAAATCCAAGTACGCCACTAAGGATAACATAACCCTAATTGTTTTGAACTTGACTACAGGCGAGAATATCTCATTATAATCTATTCATTCTCTCTGGGTATAACATTTTGCTACTAACCTAGCCTTAAACCTAGGTGGGTCGCTAGGTAAAATTCCTTCTTTGAGCTTGTACAACTATCTTCACTCAATCAACTTCTGATTAGCAGGTTTCTTAATAAGCTCCCAAGTCTTGTTGACATCTAAGGAATTCATCTCCTCCTTCATGGCGCCCAGCCATTTGTCAGAATCAGTAGAACTAATAGCTTCTTGATAGCTATTTGGTTCACTTTGTCTAACTTCCAAAGAAGCAACAAGAGCTGCATATATGAGCTCAGCATAAGAGAACCTACGGTTAGGAATTACCTCTCTCCTACACCTATCATGGGTGAGCTGATAGTCAGACAGATCTTCATGGACCGATCTGGTCAACTGCTCGACCTCAACTGGAGAATCATTGTCAGCTTGATCTCCAGTTTGATCTTCTTCTTGATCCTCAACTCCTATAACAGGCTCATCTAAGCCACTCATAGGCTTCACCTCAAACTGCATATTTTGATGCACTTGATTAGTCTCACTAGACTATTCACTAGAGTTAGTAAGAGTCTTACAAGAGAAAGAGTTCTCATCAAATATGACATATCTACTCACAATGATCTTAATCCCTCTAGATTCCTTGTCCCATAACCTATAGCCTTTACTACCATGCTGCTGCTGATAACCTAAGAAGACACACTTAAGAGACCTAGGGTCTAACTTACCTTCTTTATTATGAGCGTAAGCAGAACATCCAAATATTCTAAGGTGTTCTAAACTAGGCTTCCTATTACTCCATATTTCCATATGACACTTCATCTCTAGAGACCTATGAGGACTCCTATTGACGAGATAAGCAGCAGTAATTAAGGCTTCCCCCCAGAAAGGCAACCCAGAAGTGAAGAGAAGACATCTGACCTTTTCCAACAAGGTCTTGTTCATCCTCTCAGCAACACCATTTTACTGAGGGGTATTACGAACAGTTTTATATCTTAGGATACCAGAAGCCTTACAATATTCATCGAATTCTAAATTACAGAACTCTAGCCCATTATCAGTTCTAAGGGCCTTTAGCTTGGTACCTAACTAGTTTTCTTCTAAAACCCTCCAATCCTTAAACCTAAGGAAAGCTTCATCCTTGGTTTTCAAAAGAAACACCCAGACTCTCCTAGAAAAGTCATCAATAATGGATAGAAAATATTTGTTGCCTCCATGTGTGTCACATTTCGCCGAACCCCACAAATCGACATTGACATAGTCAAGTTTGGCTTTGGATAAATGCAAAGCAGACTTGAAACTTAACCTATGTTGCTTCCCTAGAACACAGGGTTCACAGAAGCTCAGATCACAGATTTTATCATTTTCAAACATCCCTTGTTTGCTAAATGAGTCAAGTCCCCCTTGACTTATATGTCCTAATCTCAGATGCCATTTCTTAGTAGCAACAAGACTAGGATCAACTGATACCGTATTCAAAGAACTAGACTTACATGAGCTATCAAGAATATATAAGCCGTCAACTTTCTTACCAGTCAGAACAATTTTCTCATTCTTGACGACTTGCATACTCTCATTGCTAGTCCTACTCTCACATCCCAAATCATCTAGGCTCCTAGAGAAATCAAATTTCTCTTAAGTCCAAGTATATACCTCACCTTAGTCAACTTGATTCTTTTTCCAGAATCCAAGTCCAGAATGATACTGCCCATACCGACAACATCACAAGTATTGTCATTTCCCATGAACACCGTTCCATTCATAACTTTCTGGATATCGACAAACCAGTCCTTATGAGAACTCATGTGAAAGCTACACTCGGAGTCAAGCACCCAAGTATCAGGGCACTTTAAATCAGTGACATTATACACCTCAAAGGGGTCATCCTGATTATTCTTACAGACAAGGTTTGATTCATTATTCTCCGATTTATTTTTCCTAATCCAATTGAATCAATTCTTCTTCAAGTGACCAACCTTGCCACAGTGGAAACACTTCCTCGACTCATTCTTACCCTTGCCAACATTTTCACTTTTAGCCTTATTCCCTTTATTCTTCTTCTTGAACTTATTTGTGGCATTATTATTACTTTGTTTGGGTCTATTTTTCACAAAGAGATTCGAACCAAATCTCTTTTGTTTCAGTAGTTCTAATTCTCTGGTTTTTAAACAAGAAGAAATTAGATCTACACTGGGGACGACACCGGGATACTGGTAAGCGTCTTTGACTACTTGGTAAGACTCAGGGATAAAATTTAATAGAATCATTGACTTAGTAGTTTCATCTAATGCCTGATCAGTACCTTTTAGTCTAAGAGTCAATTTTATAAATTCATCTAAATTTTCATCTATAGACTTACCAGTGTCCATTTTTTTGGAAAACAAAGAGCCTTTAAAGAATGTGAGATTAAGGGCAGTTTGAACCAAATAAATTGATTCAAGCTGACCCCAAATCTCTAGTGGAGTATCGGCTCCATCAACCTTTCTCAGGACATTGTCCGAGAGGTTTAGAATCACGAGGTTGTACGCCTCTTCGTCTATCTCCTCCTTTCTCTTTTTCTGCTCATCAGACCATTTATCTTGGTCTTTCTCTAGAGCAATGGCAACTTTGTTGTGTGAAAGAAGTGCACGGATCCTTTTTTTCTACACACCAAAGTCGACATTTCCATCGTACATCGAGATTTCTAGCCTTGTAGAAGACATCTTATACCACACTGTTGTCTAAAGCACACTCACAGTAACCAATCACTTAAAGACCCGAGAGTATAGAAAAACCAATATCAAGAAAAATTAAAAAATCAATAATACAGAACATTCAGACAAAGAACACGATTAACAAAGGAGAAAGAGGCTCTGTTACCAATATTCAAAAAATTGCAAGTCTGTAGGATATTCAATCTCAAGAAAAGAAAGAAAAAAAACAACCAAAAATTACCGAAGTCTTCTGCTAAGATAACAATCTTACATAAAAGCAAACAATCGGTTAGCAAACTATTCTTGACAGAACGAATCAAGAAACGCAGAAGCAAAAAATTTTTGTTTCAAGAACCGACACGGCTCTGATACCACTGTAGTATTTTTACGTTCACTGTTGTTAATTTTTCTTTATCTTTCTGATGAGCCAGACAACCAAAAATCGGAAAGCACACACACAATCAACACAAATATTTTACCGTGGTTCACCGATAAATTTGGCTACATCCACGTTGAGCTCCACAGGAGGAACTCGTGCATTATAAGTTGATGATTGTACAAAAAGAAAATCACAGAAGAACAACTAAGATGAGAAACACGAAACCTAACCGAATTCTCGAACTCAATCTGGTTCAAGCCCTAAAGATCTTCCTGCCTCTAGCAATCAAGATGATCGCCACCACCGGATCCAAGGTTCACCTCCTTCTTCATCGTCGCCGTCGTCTGTGGAACCCGAGAGCTAAAGAAACCGCTGCTCACTTTTTGCCCTCGCACACTCTGTTTTTCTTTTCTAACCTCTCTGGAACTACTCTTTTTAAAACTAGCGATATCCCTCTGTTATTTTAAATTCCCAGAACACTATTCTAATATACAACAAAAGTTAATAACAAATGGGCTTGGGCTTCACACGTTTGGGTTTCACACAACAAAATCCATGACACAGACTCCACGAGCGCCATGATGAGTGGTTATTGGATCTCTACTAGTTGGTGTCTTTTATTTTCCCCTTACGAGACTCTGCCTAGTGTTATCTCTGCCCTTCGGTGGGGTATAGTTCGGAAAATCCTAGCATAACGTTTTTTTTACACCTGACTATGTATGATAGTGGTAGGAATAGTACCTCATACTAAGTTTGTCACTCACCCTATCGACTTTCCCTTTTTAGGTATAAGAAGAAAGAATTAGGGGTGAGCTCTTTCAGGCTGGATTTTCTTTGAGTCTCACAGTTATTTCCTTCCATTTTGTAATATGTAAGAACATATTCGAGATTATATCTTACTTTGGCATGTTATTATCTTGTATTTCTACTATTGTTTGTACTCTTATATTTGTTACTTCGAGGAGGTTCTGGATCGGTGTTAAATTTTCCGCACTCAGCCTCAGGTTAGACGATGGACCTCCCCGAAGTTGATTGTTTAACCTGGTGTTTCTGTTAGGCCCTCTCCCGGGTCGTGACAATTATCTTCAGACTCCAATCTACAAATGTTGATGTTAGCAATGTCTTGCGCAATCTCTTCCAATCTCCACTTGTTTTGCATTCTTTTATATATTAGCTTTCACTCATTCAATCATACCATGACCTCAACCGTTTTCTTCCTCCTGGTCAACCAGAAGTAGACAGAAAATATTTTATATTTTGTTTTTGGCAAGATAATCACTTCGAAACTATGACCAACTGTGATTTCGTCCTCGAATCTATACAAGATTTTGTGTCTGATGTCATTCGATCGAGATCTAGTCCTTCAAAATTACTCGCAATCTAATTAAACAACGATCGTCAGCCATCTATTTTGGTCGGCCATGTTGGACAACAATCCTCATAACTAACTTAGAATTCTCTACAAGGACATGGTAGACACATAAGTAATTTTCGATAAATATACGAGAGAGTTTTTAAAACGAATATTATTTGTATTATCTTATTACAAATTTTTCAATTTAACTTATTAATCATCAAAATAATTATTTTAATTCATATTAAACTAACAATCTCTCTAGTTTTGATGATGACAAATTTGTTTAACTAATGAAATTTTTAATTATTTGCTCCCTTTCCTCTTATGCATCAAAAGACACTATCCCGCTTAGTTTGTGCGGGGATTAGTTAGCTCTATAATTTTGACAGAGTTTTCCTATGTTTTCTACTCCTTTGTTATTAGCAAAAAATTACATGCTCTTAATTTTAGCAAGAATCCTCGTTAACTCATGTTTAAACTTTGTCTAACATCGTAAACTCACTTGAAACTCAGTATCTCAAGATGAATCTTAAACTTAATATAAGTTTACACGTTGGAAATTATATAAACATTAAAGTGAATTTTTCATAAATTATTTAACTAATATGTGAACAAGAAAAATAGCACAGGAAATCACATACAAGCTTAATAAAGTGTCTACATGCAATAGTATATAACATACATACTATTGTGCATGATATTGTACATGATATAAAATAAGAAATGATCTACAAACTCCATGCAAGCCAATACTACAACTCTAGACTCACACGCTGTCATGGCTCGTCCCCTACCAAGTCCCATCTTCTGGATTCCAAAAATTATAGTTGAAGTAATTCAAAATCCACGCAAGTTACTATCCATATTGCAATAATTCCTCTGTCTATCTTATAAATAATCGATTGTGACAAATGACATTTGTGATAAATATTATATATATTTTTTAAAAATTCATTTATATTTACGATATATTTAATATATTATAGTTAAAATAATTTATTGCCATAATCTATCCACGACCATTGGATTACAAATCGTAAGATTATATAAACGAGACTATATATATACTTTTAGCATTTCTCATCAATACATCCATTGCAATCACCATGTTTTTGTGAAGGTAGTGCAACTCCTCAAGGGACAGTGATGGGAATGCTAATCAGGGTATTTTTCATGACTTTTACGATAGTCGGGTATCACCGTTTTTATTTTAAATACATATGACATGATTTGTTTGAAGACAGTGAGTAACTCCATTTTGACTCAATTTTTAAAATTTATCTAGCACATTTATTTTGAATATATATCACTGCATTATCTCATATGTTACTAATAGACCTATATTTTAAACTTTTCGGTTTGGGTTTTAATTTTTATTTGTCATGTAAGTCTTCTACTTCCTATTATATAAATAAATAAAGTTTAAGAGTTGGACGGTCGATCTAATTTTGTTTGTCTTGGGCTCCCTTTGGGGAGTGACAAACATGATTGTCATTTGGAGTTATTGCAATATGGATATCACATATAGCAACAATTCCAATATAAGCTTATATCAAACAGAAGCCCATTCTGGAAACATGCTACAGGAAAGCATAAAGAATAATTTCCAAAATAAATAAAACCAAGCATGACAATAGGCAAAACACATGAATTCTAGTACATCAAACGAACAAGATAAAAATATCATAGGATGTCAAAACAAAGAGGAGAGCAATAAAACCACGAGAACTAATAGAAATGCTCCACAACTCATCCTAATAATCTAGTGTCAGATCAACATCAAAGCCTTTGAGGAGGCACGCTTGGATCAACATGAGAAAATAAGAAAGAAGAGAAAGTTGATTCTACAAATTTCTTAAGTTGGAAGTTTGAGATATTTAACTTATACAATACTATATATTCTTTTGGAGTTAGATGGTTAGTTGATTCACGAAGTCACCAACTATGATACATGTCAAGGCGACAAAGTGTATTAAAAGCATTACAAATGTAACCAGAAGATGTTATAGAGATTTTTTTGAGAATAAATAAACTATTGTATTGAAAAAGAATCTCGTGTCCTATGATAAAAATAAATATATTGATACAAACTAAATAAAGTGCAAGTGAAGTAGATAGATGACTGAATTGCTTACATTTGTTTGTTCATTTATCATTTATTTTTTTTGATAAACCATGATTTCTAGTGGCCACCATCATCCATCATATGAAGTTGAGAACACACTTGGTAATGACAGACTAGAACTTCATATAGGACATTTTGGGTGAAACCCAAGAAAAATGACAAGCGTGTTGGAGACTTCACATTCTTGGGTTCAATTGCTTTTTTTTTCTTCAAATTTGTCATGCAGCGAGAGAGAGAGACTGGAAATGTGGCAACAGCCGTAGAATGTTACACGACACAACATGGGACGACAGAGGAGGAGGCCATTCATATTATTAATGATTGGGTGTCAGAAGCATGGAAAGACATAAACCAAGAGCTTTTGCAACAAACTAGCATCAACATGGATCTCCTGTTACCAATTCTTCACTTGTCCCAAGTTATTGATGAATGGTATAAAGAAGAAGAGAGTTATACCATCATCGGAAATTCTGTAAAAGAGGGAATTTCAGTCATGTTCATCAATCCAGTCTCTCCCTGAAATTAATCCCGCAATTCTATGTAATAAGCTTGGGTCATCTACTTATGGGGTCATCTATGTAATAAGCTTCGGCCTTGGTGGGGACGAAGGCAGGGCCCTGCCGATCAGGCGTGAACATTTAGTGTTTTGTTTGGTGTGAACTTTTAGTGTTTTTTTTAAAATAAAGTTCCGGGTAATGTCGTGGCATTACACGTAATAGTGTTGCGGTTTTATTAGAAATGTTTGTCTTTTTTGATTCGCATTCCAAATTAGTTTATGTAAATTTTAATTTGACGTGAATTTTGTCTATCCTTTCAAGTTTGGTGAATTTAGTATAAAAAGTACTTATTTTCATTTAACAAAATTTTATACAAAATTTAATTCAATGAAGAAAAATTTGCATTACAGCAATACGAGTTCACACCTACTCAGTTGTCAATCATGGACATTTTCTTGATTACACCATTGGAACTACAAGTATACAAGGTTGGTATTTCTAATTTTTATCAATTTTCATTCTTGGGGATAGTTATTATCTTCAAACTCCCCTGTACAAATGTTGATATTAGCAATGTCTTGCGCAATCTCTTCCAATCTCAACTTGTTTTGCATTCTTTTATATATTAGCTTTCACTCATTCAATCATACTATGGCCTCAACCGTTTTCTTCCTCCTGGTCAACCAGAAATATACCTTAGAAAATATTTTACATTTTGTTTTTGGCAAGATAATTGCTTCAAAACTATGACCAACTGTGATTTTGTCCTCGAATCTGTACAAGATTTTGTGTCTGATGTCATTCGATGGAGATCTGGTCCTTCAAAATTACTCGCAATCTAATTAAACAACGATCATCAGCCATGTGCTTTGGTCGGCCGTGTTGGACAACAATCTTGATAACTAACTTAGAATTCTCTACAAGGACATGGTAGACACATAAGTAATTTCGATAAATACACTAGAGTTTTTAAAACGAATATTATTTGTATTATCTTATTACAAATTTTTCAATTTAACTTATTAATCATCAAAATAATTATTTTAATTCATATTAAACTAATGAAATTTGTTTAACTCATGAAATTTTTAATTATTTGCTCCCCGTCCTCTTATGCAACAAAAGACACTCTCCCCCTTAGTGTGTGCGGGGATTAGTTAGCTCTATAATTTTGACAGAGTTTTCTTATGTTTTCTGCTCTTTTGTTATTAGCAAAATAATACTTGCTCTTAATTTTAGCAAGAATCCTCGTTCACTCATGTTCAAACTTTGTCTAACGTTATAAACTCACTTGAAACTCAGTATGTCAAGATGAATCTTAAACTTAATATAAGTTTACACGTTGGAAATTATATAAACATTAACGTGAATTTTTCATAAATTATTTAACTAATATGTGAACAAGAAAAATGGCACAGGAAATCACATACAAGCTTAATAAAGTGTCCACATGCAATAGTATATAACATACATACTACTGTGCATGATATTGTACATGATATAAAATAAGAAATGATCTACAACCATTGGATTACAGATAGTAAGATTATATAAAAGAGACTATATATATACTTTTAGCATTTATCATCAATACATCCATTGCAATCACCATGTTTTTGTGGAGGTAGTGCAACTCCTTTTAAGGGACAATGATGGGAATGTTAATCAGGGTATTTTTCATGGTTTTTGCGATCGTCGGGTATCACCGTTTTTATTTAAATATATATGACATGATTTGTTTGGAGACAGTGAGTGGCTCCATTTTGACTCAATTTTTAAAATTTATCTAGCACATTTATTTTAGACATATATTACTGCATTATCTCATATGTCATTATTAGACCAAACTTTTTCGGTTTGGATTTTAACTTTTATTTGTCATGTAAGTCTTCTGCTTCCTATTATATAAATAAATTAAGTTTAAGAGTTGGACGAGTCGATTAGTTTTAGAGTCAGGTCGTTTCTCGTTTGTCTCATACTCCCTTTGGGGAGTGACAAACATGATTATCATTAGGAGTCATTGCAACATGGATATCACCTATAACAATAATTCCAATTTAAGCTTCTGGAAACATGCTACAGGGAGCCATAAAGAATAATATCTAAAATAAATCAAACCAAGCATGACAATAAGTAAAACACATGAATTCTAGTACATCAAACGAACAAGGTACAAATATCATAAGATGTCAAAACAAAGAGGAAAGCAATAAAACCACAAGAACTAATAGAAATGCTCCACAACTCAACCTAATAATCTAGTGTCAGATCAACATCAGAGGTTGAGGGAGGCACGCTTGGATCAACATTAAAAAACGAGAAAGAAGAGAAAGTTGATTCTACAAATTTCATTAGCTTACACAATACTAGTTATTCTTTTGGAGTTGGATGGTTAGTTGATTCATGAAGTTACCCACCATGATACATGTCAAGGCGGCAAGGAGTATTAAAAGCATTACAAATGTAACAAGAAGATGCTATAGAGATTTTTCTGTTTTCCATTGTTTCCCAGGAATCGAGTTAAACTGTAGCATTTATACCAAGGTAGTCTTATTTGATGCAGGGACATATGTATGAAGGAAAGATAAAGGAGTTCTAAGTTTTATATAGTGGCTTTTTTATTTGGTTTCGTATTTTCACATAATTGATGAATAATTTGCTGATGCACTCTATTTTATTCTTGTGAAGGGTGAAGATTCTGAGGCACCTGGCACTTCATCACTCAGTATTAGAAATAATGCAGATAAGGTTTTCTTTTTACTTAACTACTTGTTCATTCAAATTCTGTAACTGATCAAACTTAGCTTTTTGAAAACTGCTCTGAACATATGCAACATTGTATATTTTGTTCATTATAATTGAGGACTCTTGCAAGCAGATAATGGATGCTGCTAGAAATACCAATGCAAAAACCATGGGTCCTGTACCTTTACCCACCAAAAAACGGATCTATTGTGTCCTCAAATCCCCACACGTGAACAAGGATGCGAGGTTCCATTTTGAAATACGAACCCACCAACGACTCATAGATATTCTTTACCCTACTGCCCAAACAATTGATTCTTTGATGCAGCTCGACCTCCCTGCCGGGGTTGATGTGGAGGTCAAGCTCTGAAAATGCAGTGCTGGGGGCATGGTTAAATTCCTTATCTTTTTTACATTTGATGTATTGGCAAGGATTTCATTTTAGAGAAGTATGTACTGGTATGAATCTAAAACCATACAATTTCTTGAGCAGTTTAAGAGCAGGATTATGAAATTCCTTTCTTGATGTGAGTGTCATCAGTTAGCGAGCATGTCATACTGATAATTGGTTCTTTGCACTTCCATTTTTTTTTGTTAGAATTGGGTGTGACCCGAATTCTATATGGGCCAGACCGGTTAGGCCATTTTTGAGAATCTCATTAGGGTTTTGTTTTCTCTATAAATTGATGTAAACTAGAGTCACAAAACCTGCGGTTGTATTTCGATCTTCATAGTAGATTTGTTCCTCTGCCCGTGGTTTTTTCCCGTTTAGGGTTTTTCCACGTAAATCTTCGTGTCCACTATTTTTTTTTTTTCGTTTTTCCAATTCCGTTTCGATTTCAGTTTTTTAACAATTGGTATCAGAGCAAGTTGAAGTTTTTTTTTTTCGAAAATCAAGGTTTGATTTTTCGAAGGTATCGAACGAATATTAGGTTTGCAATTTTGGTGGAAATTTGCAATTTTTGAGAGAAAAAGAAATTTGAAGAAAAAAAAAATTATTTTATTTTCTGGTTCTCTGCGTGAAGAAACAGAGAGAAGGTGTTTCTCTGTTTTTAGTTCGGGTGTTCTTCTTCGACAGAGGAGAAGAGTTTTTTGCCCGAGCCGCAGCACCCCGACGCGAAGCGACAGAACAGAACTCCGCCGCGCCGCCGTCGGCGAGCCCCCGTTGCCCTAAGTCATCGTCGTTCTGTCAAGCTGTCTCTCCGGTCTTGCCGCCGTCGCGCGCTCAGAACACACCGCCGACGCCGACAGCATCAACCCCCGAGCAGCAGCAACGCTGCTCCGGTCACTCCGCCGATCTGCTCCGACGCACACTCCGAATCCTCAGCCGCACAGCGCCGTCGCTGCCTTGCCGTCCAAGAACCGATTCGAGCAGCATTGAGCTTGTTCAATTTTTGGTATTTTTCACAGTTTTCAGATTTCTGCATATTGACTATTTGGGTGCTGGAAATCTGTTATTTTTGGAGTATGTTCTGAAATTCTTGTTTGTGAAATATCCGGGTTCTGAAGTTTCTTGAGGTTATATTATTGTTATTTTCGGAGTAATCATCGGGTGGAGATATTGTTAGAAATTCTGATATTGGAATTCTTTGGCTGATTAAGTGATTGGACAATATCGGTTTGGTGGGCGATTTTGTTGTTTCAGAATATTTTGTGGAATTTATTCTGATTTTTGAAAGGGTTAGTCACTGTTGCCGTTGCCTACCAGTGAAGAGAGGAAAGCCGCCCTCACTCAGTTCAGCCTCACCATTTCGTTCGTCTTCCTTGTTTCTTTAGGGACAAAACAGAAACAAGTTTTTGTGATATTTTTGGGGCGCAAAAATATCGATTTTGTTTGGGAGGTTGAGATTTGAGGAAAGATTTGGATGACGATTTGAAGATATCATCATCATGCCTTCAATGATTTAAACCTGATTAGCATTAGTTGCTAAGGTGGCCCATCTGGGGCCTTTGTGGCAGAAGATTATATTTTTAATATTTTTGAAGATTTGTTTCCTTGCACCGGAATTTCGAAGGTGGAGATTATCAGAATTCAGTGTTCTGGATTCGTTTTGGGTTGGGCCAAGTAGCCCGTTGGATCTCTTATATGGAATTCGTGTCAAGGTGGAGATTTGTTAGAATTGGGTGTGACCCGAATTCTATATGGGCCAGACCGGTTAGGCCATTTTTGAGAATCTCATTAGGGTTTTGTTTTCTCTATAAATTGATGTAAACTAGAGTCACAAAACCTGCGGTTGTATTTCGATCTTCATAGTAGATTTGTTCCTCTGCCCGTGGTTTTTTCCCGTTTAGGGTTTTTCCACGTAAATCTTCGTGTCCACTATTTTTTTTTTTTCGTTTTTCCAATTCCGTTTCGATTTCGGTTTTTTAACATTTTTGGTATAAAATTGCTGATAATTTTCGAGTATAGGTAGATAGAAATGATCAAATAAGACCAAGTGCCACATTCTTGAATATGATAAACTTTCCGACTTGGGCCTCTCGGCAGTGTCCCGGCATGGTCTGGCCCGGCCTGCTGCCGAGGGTGAGCTTGTAGAAAGACAATTATTCATTTCCATAAGTTCGTCCAGGACATCTAGAAATAATGAAGTGTAAAATATTAGTCTTCTTTGAGAATTTTGTTCTAGTTGAATTTTTGGCATATAACAAAGGTTTAACTTTGACCTATTAATAAACTGGATCATGTCGATGACAAATTCATCACACGTGACGATCTAATCGGGTAATATTAAGTCCGACTTTAGACAAGTGTTACATTACTAAGTGGTTCTCTCTTCGCCTTTTTCATTTCTTTGCCTGTTTTTAAAAGTCTGAAGCAATTGCGTAAGAATTGGATCAAATTGATGACAATTCTATTTGATCCAATTCAGGTAGATAAAAGACTATTTTGCAACAAGTTTTATAAACTGGATCATGTCGACGACAAATTCATCACACGTGACGATCTAATCGGGTAATATTAAGTCCGACTTTAGACAAGTGTTACATTACTAAGTGGTTCTCTCTTCGCCTTTTTCATTTCTTTGCCTGTTTTTAAAAGTCTGAAGCAATTGCGTAAGAATTGGATCAAATAGATGACAATTCTATTTGATCCAATTCAGGTAGATAAAAGACTATTTTGCAACAAGTTTTCTCTCTTTTTTTATTTATATTTTAAAGTCATGGGCATGTTCATATTTTTTAAAAACATGGGTCCCTCTTACTTGATTATGAGTGCACAATCAACGAAGGTTACTTTTTCACGTGATTATTTTATTATCTTAAAAATTTATTAACATGTGAATTATTGGTGTAATTAATGTCAAATTTATTACATTAATTACACTAATAATTTTTGACAAGTTATTAAATTTTTTAATAGAATAAAATAACATAATAAATATATCATTACTCTTAATTTATTAGAGACTTTTTAAAGTTTAGACAAGACCTGGTTATATTCTGGATTAATTTACAAGGCCTGGTTATCATTTCTCCTATAAATGCATGAAGAATTGCAAAAGACAAGCATCCATCGTCTTCTTTCACTTGATCAAAAGCAAATAATGTCTTCCCGAGTACCTCTTCTTGTGTCATCCTCTCAAGACATCGTTCGCCCAATCTCGAGCTTTGTCCCAGCCATTTGGGGCGATCGATTCCTCAACTATAAGGCAGAGAATTTGGTAAATCAAAATAAATACCACTACTTCTCAACCTTCTATGCATGTCATCCAACTTACCATCTGACCTTGATTTTTTTTTGCACAGGAGAAACGACTTGTTGAGGAGAATGAGGTTGGAAAGTTGAAAGAGGAAGTGAGAAACATGTTTCTAGGGAGTAAAAATGATTCATTTCATCAGTTGAAACTAATCGATGACATTCAACGTCTAGGCGTGGCATACCATTTTGAAAAAGAAATCAAAGAAGCATTAGAGAATATATATGCTGCGTATCTTGATTGTCGTTTGGACAACTTCATTGACTTAAACTATGTCTCTCTTTGTTTTCGTCTTCTTCGACAACAAGGGATTAACATGTCAAGTGGTAAGGATTATTGAGTTTATAGAAGGATTATGACAAGTCAGCTAGAAACATGTTTCTAGGGAGTACAAACGGATGGTATGTAAATCACACATGAGTTTTGTTTTGCAGATATTTTTAACAAATTCAAAAACAAAAAGGGGATGTTTAAGGAAAGTTTGGCAACTGATGTGGAAGGATTGCTTAGCTTGTATGAAGCCGCATATCTAGGAGTAAAAGGAGAAACTGTGTTGGATGAGGCTCTTCTCTTCTCCACTACTCACCTTGAAGCTTTTTTGAAACAAGAAAGCTCCATCCTTTCAAACGTGGTTTCTAAAGCCCTTCATAGACCTTTACGAAAGAGCTTGGTGAGAGTAAATGCTACACATTTCATATCAGTCTACAAAGACCTTCCTTCATATAATGAAACTCTGCTAAGATTTGCCGTGTTAGATTTCAACCTTCTTCAATCTATGCATAAAAAGGAGCTCTCTGATCTTACAAAGTGAGTACTATAACCACAATTTCTATGGATACTATATCTTGAAATGTAGTTGAAGAGAGAATTTAATTGGCAACAACTTCAGGTGGTGGAGAGACATGGAGTTTGCCAAGAAATTTCCATTTGCGAGAGACAGGATGGTTGAGTGTTTCTTTTGGGCAACAGGAGTGCGCTTTGAACCTAAATTCTGTTTTTTACGAAACATATTAACTAAACTCCTTTACCATCTTACTATACTCGATGACATCTATGACTCATATGGCACTTTGGAAGAACTTTCTCTTTTCAATCAAAGAACGAAAAGGTAGAACTTTGATTTGCTTTCTATTGTGTTAGAAGAAATTGTTAGACATTTGAATCTTTTGCTCATCTTTTCTTAGGTGGAGTCATGAATCCACAAATGATCTTCCGGAATACATGAAAATATTTTATGAGGTGCTCTTGGATTTCTTCGGAGAAATAGAAGAATCCATGATTAAACAAAGAACATCATATCGAATGTTCTACGCAAAAGAAGAGGTATCTTTCTAAATTGAACCTACCTTAGTTATATTGCATAAAACTCGATTGTAAGTTGAGATTACGTTTGAACAATTTATGTAGATGACTATACAAATTCAAAGCTATTTTGATGAGGCGAAATGGCGCAATGAGAAAAATATTCCAAAAATAGAGGAATATCTATCTGTGTCTACGACATCAAGTACCTATGCTATTGTTTCGACAATATGTTTCGTGTGTATGGCTGTCGATGCTGTCATAGAGGAAGACTTTCAATGGCTGTCCAATCGACCTAAAATTCTTAAAGCAACAGAATTAATTTGTAGGCTTATGGACGACATAGTTTCCTACAAGGTCTGAATGTTTACTTACACTTGTTTGTTCATTTATCATTTATTTCTTTTGATAAACCATGACTTCTAGTGGCCACCATCCATCATATGAAGTTGAGAACACACTTGGTAATGATAGACTAGAATTTCATATAGGACCTTTTGGGTGAAACCCAAGAAAAATGACAAACGTGTCGGAGACTTTACATTCTTGGGTTCAATTGCTTTTTTTTCTTCAAATTTGTCATGCAGCGAGAGAGAGAGAATGGGTATGTGGCAACAGCCGTAGAATGTTACACGACACAACATGGGACGACAGAGGAGGAGGCCATTCAGATTCTTAATAATTGGGTGTCAGAAGGATGGAAAGACATAAACCAAGAGCTCTTGCAACAAACTAGCATCAACATGGATCTCCTGTTACTGATTCTTCACATGACCCAAGTTATGGATGAATTGTATAAAGAAGAAGATAGTTATACCATCATCGGAAATTCCGTAAAAGAGGGAATTTCAGTCATGTTCATCAATCCAGTCTCTCCCTGAAATTAATCCCGCAATTCTATGTAATAAGCTTGGGTCATCTACTTATTAGGTCATCTATGTAATAAGCTTCGGCCTTGGTGGGGACGAAGGCAGGGCCCGGCCGGCCATGCGTGAACTTTTAGTGTTTTGTTTGGCGTGGACTTTGTGTTTTTTAAAATAAAGTTCCGGGTAATGTCGTGGCATTACACGTAATAGTGTTGCAATTTTATTAGAAATGTTTGTCTTTTTTATTTGCATTCCAAATTAGTTTATGTAAATTTTAATTTGACGTGAATTTTGTGTATCCTTTCAAGTTTGGTGAATTTGGTATAAAAAGTACTTCTTTTCATTTAACAAAATTTTATACAAAATTTAATTCAATGAAGAAAAATTTGCATCACAGCAATACGAGTTCACACCTACTCACTTGTCAATCATGGACATTTTCTTGATTACACAATTGGAACTACGAGTACACAAGGTTGGTATTTCTAATTTTTATCAATTTTCATTCTTCGAGATAGTTATTATCTTCAAACTCCATTCTACAAATGTTGATGTTAGCAATGTCTTGCGCAATCTCTTTCAATCTCAACTTGTTTTGCATTCTTTTATATATTAGCTTTCACTCATTCAATCATACTATGAACTCTACCGTTTTCTTCCTCCTGGTCAACCAGAAATAGACTTTAGAAAATATTTTGCATTTTGTTTTTGGCAAGATAATCGCTTCGAAACTATGACCAACTGTGATTTTGTGTCTGATGCCATTCGATGGAGATCTGGTCCTTCAAAACTACTCACAATCTAATTAAACAACGATCGTCAGCCATGTGCTTTAGTCGACCGTATTGGACAACAATCCTGATAACTAACTTAGAATTCTCTACAAGGACATGGTAGACACATAAGTAATTTTCAATAAATACACGAGAGAGTTTTTAAAATGAATATTATTTGTATTATCTTATTACAAATTTTTCAATTTAACTTATTAATCATCAAAATAATTTTTTTAATTCATATTAAACTAACAATCTCTCTAGTTTTGATGATGGCAAATTTGTTTAACTAATGAAATTTTTAATTATTTGCTCCCCGTCCTCTTATGCAACAAAAGACACTCTCCCCCTTGGTATGTGCGGGGATTAGTTAGCTCTATAATTTTGATAGAGCTTTCCTATATTTTCTGCTCTTTTGTTATTAGCAAAAAAATACTTGCTCTTAATTTTAGCAAGAATCCTCTTTAACTCGTGTTCAAATTTTGTCTAACGTCATAAACTCACTTGAAACTCGGTATCTCAAGATGAATCTTAAACTTGATATAAGTTTGCACATTGGAAATTATATAAACATTAAAGTGAATTTTTCATAAATTATTTAACTAATATGTGAACAAGAAAAATAGCACAGGAAATCACATACAAGCTTAATAAAGTGTCTACATGCAATAGTGGGAAAAGTTTAATTTAGACCCCAATGTATGGGGTCAGTGGTCATTTGGTACCTAACGTTTTTTTTTTGTACTCAATCAAACTCTATCGTATAAAACGTTTGCAATTCAAACTCTGCCGTCAATTTTTCAGTTAAAATTGATAAATGTCCTTTTAAAATTACCAAACTACCTCTCTCTCTCTCGTCTCCTCTCTCTCTCTCACAACGCCAGATACCCCTCCCCCTTTATTCCTTTTTTTTTTTTGTTTCTTTTTCTTTTCCTCCTTTTTCTTTTCTTCTTTCTCCCTCTCTGCGCGTTCTCTCCAGGCGACAAAGAACTCAGGCCGACGCCGACGCCGACGCCGACGCCAACGCCGACGCCGACGATTTCCAGCCTCCTCTCCTCCGTTTCTTCCTCTTTTCTTCTTTCTCCCTCTCAGAACATAGGCTCTGTTCTGTTCTGCTCGAGAACAACGAAGAATTTCCTCGGTAAATTCTTAATGGGTTTCTGGGTACTCACCATATGTTTTGGCTTAACAGTCCGATATATTTTATTGCATCGCCAGAAAACTAGCTATGAATGCTCGACAATACGTTCACTATCCGGCCTTGAATGCCTGAAAAAGTGGTCGTCTCCACTATCTTCTTCGGAAGAAGCTTCGTCAACAGAAAATGACCTTCAACATAGAATTAATTGTTCAAAGCAAAGTAAGAAATAGATTAATAAAAGCAATTAAATCATTGACTGATTAATTGATACCGAGGTAATTAGTGGCAAAGGTCATCTCCACTCCATATTCAGAAAGTGCATGTTCATGCGAAAACTTGCCGGCGTTGTTTCTGAAACGAAAAGATAAAGCGGTGAGGAGAAATTTGAAAATGGAAGAGAGTTTGTTTTATTTTTCAGATTATTTTAGAAGAATAATATTGTTACATTAGAAGGTTGAGAGGTAGATGAAGGCACTCGAACTCGGAGACGAAGGATCGAACGGAGAAGAGAGAGCTGAGATCGAGAGCCATGACTATGATATCGGAATCAGAAAACTCAGAGAGAATGCGCTCTCGTTTCCTCCGCGGCTTTAACGCTCCTAGCGGGAATTTACTGGAAGAATTTACTAGAGAGAGAGAGAGGTAGTTTGGGAATTTTAAAAATACATCTGTTAAATGTAACTGAAAAATTGACGGAGGGTTTGAATTGCAAACGTTTTATACGATAGGGTTTGATTAGGTAAAAAAAAAACGTTAGGTACCAAATGACCACTGATCCCATACATTGGGGTCTAAATTAAACTTTTCCCTAGTATATAACATACATACTATTGTGCATGATATTGTACATGATATAAAATAAGAAATGATCTACAAACTCCATGCAAGCCAAGACTACAACTCTAGATTCACACGCTTTCCAAAACTTTTCTTCGAAATTAACCGACCCTCTTCTCAGTCAGATTCCAAGATGAATTAGGAAATGAGTTAATTTTCTAACTCCTTTCTTAATTTATCTTGAAATCTGACTAAGAAGAGGTTCAGGTATTAATTTTCAAATGAAAGTTAACAAACGTTATAGACATTGCCAAATTCAAAACCTCAATAGTTACCTAGAAGGAAGCTGCTGTCAATCATTATAAATGTAGCAAATAAGATCTAGTTTAGAGAGTTTTTATTCGAGTTTTAGTTTAGAATTTCATATTTGTTTAGCAGATTTAAGTGAGTTCTTTACAATCCTAGTAGAGGGACATTAATGCTACACAAGGAGTCTTCAACGATTGACAACCAAAGTCCATTTTTTTATGTTTTATTTTTTTTCTTCGACTCTTCACCATATTTAGTTTTTTTGCTTTATTTGCTTTGCTTTCTATCATAAACTACTTTTTCAAGATTGAGAGGATAAAATGTCAAAGTTTATATTTGATGTTTATGTATTATTAATTTTGCGGAAGTTATATCAATTAGTTTGTTCAACATTGTACTTTATTTTTATTATAGTAAAGGGACGACTATTTGAATAATAAATTGTTTTGCATTGTGTCGTATGATAACTTGAACTGAAAACTTATGTTGGATAATGTGTAGTAGTTAACTTTATACATAAAAGTAGCATTTTTATGAGTTACTATAGATATATAAGTTTGTGGACATTACTCTTGTGAAATTGATCTTTATCTTATATTAAATCTTTGCATAAACATATTACGAGAATAATTAAAAGACTATAGCATAATAGATCGATATATTATTGTGTTATGTGTTTAAAAATTTTGAATTTGTAGATGATATTGATGTAGCATTATTGCGACATGTAAATGAAAAATTATAACGTTAGGGAACATGGTTCTCAATCATCTTTTCGTATAGATTTATCTCACTTGTTAATTGCTTTCTTTTAATTTCTAGTTATCAGCGTTATCACTCATAAAAATTACATCTTGGATCACTTATGAAGTAGAATTTTTAATTGATTTTATAAGAAATTATTACAAATCGTTTTTCATGTGTTCAATACTCGATCTTAATCACTTCAGTACTTGTTACGATAATGGACACTTGCACTTGATATATATATTACACAATAAGTTTCTGATGTCATTGTAGAGAAAAAATTTTATAATTGTTTTTTATAGAATCAATCAAAATTTCTACTCTATTTTTGTCTCTAAAAATCTAGTATTTATTGCAGGTATGTAACCTCCCTGAGCATCAAAGAAGACAAACCAAAACTGAAACCTTTTGAACTTTTTGATCCAGAAATTGAACGCACTTTTAGAGCACAAAGAAGGGAAAAACAAGATCATCATTAAAAAAAAAAAAAAAACTAATGCAAAAGAAGTTGTGTAACATCCAATGAGCAATAGGAATCAGTCAATCCGAGACTAGGCTATTTCAAAAGCACATGGATTGAATTTTTGGGTCGCACCACCAATCTTTCAAGCGAAAAACTTTGAGTCCAAAGTTGTGATGTTTAAAATGTTGGAAAGTATTGGTCAATTCAACGGTCAAATTATAGAAGTCGTCATCTACCTCTCAAGTCATTCATGGATATCAGTTTTTCATCCACCGATTTTGAAGTTTTTGACGACGCGTTGAAAAATTAGAACTTTTCTTTTTTATTTAGGGGACCTAGCTAAAGCATGACAAAACTCCATGTCTCCAAATTCAATAACCACATTGGACTGAGTTAACAAAAAACTTTTTCAAGAAATATTTTCCACCAACTAAAAATTCCAACCTTAAGAATGCAATCACTTCATTCTAACAACTTGATGTAGAGTAGTTATATGAATCTCTTCCAATCTCGCTCTGATACCACTTGTTGGGTATCACATGATGTATTTGAGAGAAAAATCTAATTCAATTTCCAAATGAACAAAAAAACTCTCAAACCTCTCTCTCTACTCTTCCTCTACTTAGGAATTTTGATTTTGGGGATGATTGAAACCGTATGCTGAAGGTTTCAGCACACCTTTCTTGAAAAAAAAAAGAAAGAAAGACAAATTGCACTTTGCCGCAGCAATTGAAGAACCACCAACCGTTAAATTCTTCTAAAAGCAGGCTGTGACTGGAAAAACTCCAATTGAGTTTTTCAAAAAAGACGACTGATTCACCGTAATTATGGGACAGTGTCGTTCTAACTCTTCTCCTATAATTTTTATGTTTATATTTGAAAAGGATGAGAGCCATTCACTTGACGTTTATATTTTATGTTACCTTTCTTCTCCTATAAATGCATGAAGAATTGCAAAAGCCAGCATCCATCGTCTTCTTTCACTTGATCAAAAGCAAATAATGTCTTCCCAAGTACCTCCTCTTGTTTCATCCTCTCAAGACATCATTCGCCCGATCTCAAACTTTGTCCCAGACATTTGGGGCGATCGATTCCTCAACTATAAGCCAGAGAATTTGGTAAATCAAAATAAATACCACTACTTCTCAACCTTCTATGCATGTCATCCAACTTACCATCGGACCTTGATTTTTTTTTTTTTTTTTGCACAGGAGAAACAACTTGTTGAGGAGAATGAGGTTGGAAAGTTGAAAGAGGAAGTGAGAAACATGTTTCTAGGGAGTACAAATGATTCATTTCATCAGTTGAAACTAATCGATGACATTCAACGACTAGGCGTGGCATACCATTTTGAAAAAGAAATCAAAGAAGCATTAGAGAATATATATGCTGCGTATCTTGATTGTCGTTTGGACAACAACTTCATTGATTTAAACTATGTCTCTCTTTGTTTTCGTCTCCTTCGACAACAAGGGATTAACATATCAAGTGGTAAGGATTATTGAGTTTATAGGAGGATTATGACAAGTTAGCTAGAAACATGTTTCTAGGGAGTACAAACGGATGGCATGTAAATCACACATGAGTTTTGTTTTGCAGATATTTTTAACAACTTCAAACACAAAAACGGGATGTTTAAGGAAAGTTTGGCAACTGACGTGGAAGGGTTGCTTAGCTTGTATGAAGCCACTTATCTAGGAGTAAAAGGAGAAACTGTGTTGGATGAGGCTCTTCTCTTCTCCACTACTCACCTTGAAGCTTTTTTGAAACAAGAAAGCTCCATCCTTTCAAACATGGTTTCTAAAGCCCTTCATAGACCTTTACGAAAGAGCTTGGTGAGAGTAAATGCTACACATTTCATATCAGTCTACAAAGACCTTCCTTCATATAATGAAACTCTGCTAAGATTTGCCGTGTTAGATTTCAACCTTCTTCAATCTATGCATAAAAAGGAGCTCTCTGATCTTACAAAGTGAGTACTATAACCGCAATTTCTATGGATACTATATCTTGAAATGTAGTTGAAGAGAGAATTTAATTGGCAACAACTTCAGGTGGAGAGATATGGAGGTTGCCAAGAGATTTCCATTTGCAAGAGACAGGATGGTTGAGTGTTTCTTTTGGGCCACAGGAGTGCGCTTTGAACCTAAATTCTGTTTTTTACGAAACATATTAACTAAACTCCTTTACCTTCTTACTATACTCGATGACATGTATGACTCATATGGCACTTTGGAAGAACTTTCTCTTTTCAATCAAAGAACGAAAAGGTAGAACTTTGATTTGCTTTCTATTGCATTAGAAGAATTTGTTAGACATTTGGATCTTATGCTCATCTTTTCTTAGGTGGAGTCGTGAATCCACAAATGATCTTCCGGAGTACATGAAAATATATTATGAGGTGCTCTTGAATTTCTTCGGAGAAATAGAAGAATCTATGATCAAACAAAAAACATCATATCGAATGTTCTACGCAAAAGAAGAGGTACCTTTCTAATCTTAATTATATTGCATAAAACTCGATTGTAAGTTGACATTACGTTTGAACAATTTATGTAGATGACTATACAAATTCAAAGCAATTTTGATGAGGCGAAATGGCGTAACGAGAAAAATATTCCAAAAATAGAAGAATATCTATCTGTGTCTACGACATCAAGTGGCAATGCTATTATTTCGACAATATGTTTTGTGTGTATGGCTGTCGATGCTGCCATAGAGGAAGACTTTCAATGGCTGTCCAATCGACCTAAAATTCTTAAAGCACTAGATTTAATTACTAGGCTTATGGACGACATAGTTTCCTACCAGGTCCGAAAGTTTACTTACGTTTGTTTGTTCATTTATATCATTTATTACTTTTGATAAACCATGATTTCTAGCGGCCAACATCCATCATATGATAGACTAGAATTTCATATAGGACCTTATGGGTGAAAGCCAAGAAAAATGACAAACGTGTTGGAGACTCTACATTCTTGGGTTCAATTACTTTTTTCTTCTTTAAAATTGTCATGCAGCGAGAGAAAGAGACTGGGAATGTGGCAACAGCCGTAGAATGTTACACGACACAACATGGGACGACAGAGGACGAGGCCATTCATATTCTTAATGATTGGGTGTCAGAAGCATGGAAAGACATAAACCAAGAGCTCTTGCAACAAACTAGCATCAACATGGATCTCCTGTTACTGATTCTTCACCTGACCCAAGTTATGGATGAATTGTATAAAGAAGAAGATAGTTATACCATCATCGGAAATTCTGTAAAAGAAGGAATTTCAGTCATGTTAATCAATCCAGTCTCTCCCTGAAATTAATCCCGCAATTCTATGTAATAAGCTTGGGTCATCTACTTATTAGGTCTTCTACGTAATAAGCTTCGGCCTTGGTGGGGACGAAGGCAGGGCCTGGCCAGCCAGACGTGAATTTTTAGTGTTTTTTAAAATAAAATTCCGGGTAATGTCGTGGCATTACACGTAATAATGTTGTGGTTTTATTAGAAATGTTTGTCTTTTTTATTTGCATTCCAAATTAGTTATGTAAATTTTAATTTGACGTGAATTTTGTGTATCCTTTCAAGTTTGGTGAATTTGGTATAAAAAGTACTTCTTTTCATTTAACAAAATTTAATTCAATGAAGAAAAATTTGCATTACAGCAATACGAGTTCACACCTACTCACTTGCCAATCATGGACATTTTCTTGATTATACAATTGGAACTACAAGTATACAAGGTTGGTATTTCTAATTGTTATGAATTTTCATTCTTCAGGATAGTTATTATCTTCAAACTCCACTCTACAAATGTTGATGTTAGCAATGTCTTGCGCAATCTCTTCCAATCTCAACTTGTTTTGCATTCTTTTATATATTAGCTTTCACTCATTCAATCATACTATGACCTCAACCGTTTTCGTTGCCAAGCAACTTCTCATATTTGAAAGCACTACACCTTGTTGATATTGGAACAGTTATTTGTGTCATTGATGAAAACCATGGGTATTAAAATAGCTCAAGACCCTTCAACATGCAGAATATTCAAAAAAAAGTCATATGATTCAAGAAATGGTGAGGGAACTAGAACCCAATCGATCTTGTCGATGGAACTTTAATTATTAAGATAAGAGCTTGATTCAAACCAAACTCGTCGGGTAGAATCAAAGCTATCAAAGCAAGATCCTTCAAATATGACTTGAAGAAGATCGAGATTATTTACAAAAAAAACAAAGAGAAATCCTCTCTTAATAAAAAATCAAACTTTGTATTCAATCATCTAAGTAAAATCAAGATATGTCTTTCCTTTAAATAGGCTACAAACCCTAATTAAATAATACTAAAAATTAACAATAAAACTTAGTTAAAATAAAAAGAAATCGTGTTGTAACGACCAGACGGGTTCCCCGCCCGAGCCGTGCAGTCCTCACCCAACAGGCCTAGTCACTGCCACATGGCAGCCACACAGGCCTGCCACGTGTACTCAAGATCTTCTCCTACCACCTGGTTTGATGGGAGTTTTTGCTTTCCCAGGGATTCGAACCCAGGCTCCCAGGCTTCATAACCATAGGTTCACCATCCCTGGTACCACTTGAACTACTAGCTCAATGTCTTGTCGAGCAGTAAATTCTGAAAAAGCAACCAGGTACTCCTGAGATGGATGCAGTAAAGGACATTGATCATTATTTAATGCTAACTCCTCCAATAAAGTAAATGTTTCTAATTCTGTCTTTTGGAGAAGTGAACCACCGGAAGCTGCATTAACCAGAGTCTTTGTAGAAGCTGATAAACCAATAAAAAATGTCTGGATTTGCATCCAACGAGGCAAACCATGTTGTGGGCATTTCCGTAATAATTCCTTGAAACGAGCCCACGATTCATATAGTGTCTCTTCGTCAAATTGGCTGAAATTAACAATCTCATTTCGGTACTTAGCAATCTTCTCAAAAGGGAAGAATTTAGCGAGAAACTGTTGACATAACTCAGCCCATGTGGTAATAGAATCAGGTGGCAATGAATTTAACCAACTTTTTGCTCGATCTCGTAATGAGAATGGAAATAATCGTAGCTTTACAGCATCATCAGAGACATTATGCAATTTGAAGGTATTGCACACCTCTACGAAGTTGGCAATGTGATCATTCGGATCCTCGGATGGCAAACCACTAAATTGTGACTGCTGAATCATATGAATGGTTCCTGACTTGATCTCAAAATTGTGGCTCGTAATTGCTGGTTTACGAATTGCAGTTTGAACACCGACCAAAGATGGCAGCACATAATCTAATAACGTCCGTGTCTGAACTTCTTCAATCTGGTCAAGATCCATAGCTGCTATCCTCGTTTCCTTTTGATTTTTATGACAGGTCCGTTTAATTTTGGATCGATAAGAACTAGGTTGGCAGCACCGTGTTTTCGCATACACCTGAAAACAAATAAAATAAAATAAAATAAATTGAATTCAAATATTAACTAGAATTATTTAATCTAATAATAGCAAACAAATAGTCCCCGGCAACGGCACCAAAAACTTGTTGCGAAAAATCCTATGCAAGTGAACGTGTCGAAAAAGTAATAAAGTGTATAAATACGAGTCGAACCCACGAGGACTAGTTTCACTTATTATCAAACAAAATTAATCCCAATTTATAATGAATATAGAATTTTGATGATTTTGGATTTAATAAAACACAACAAAATAATTTAAGTAAATTGCAGAAATTAAATGAGTTTGAGAATATAATGAGAAAACTCTAGGGTTTCCGATTTTACCTAAATTAATCATATTTAGTATTTCTAATTCAAATCATTATTTTCTATTTTTATGTGTTGATGGCAATTTCACAAAAATATTTATCAATCTCTCTCGAGTAATGACAAACTTATTCAACTAACGAATTATTACCTCTCGGTCTCTAATCCTTAGAATTAATTGAATACGTTAAGAACGAGAAATTTAAATATCACATAAACGCATTAGCTATCTCTAGTCTAACATTCTTTTTATGGTAAATTATTCAGTGCACGATTATTTTGCAATTTTCGTATCTTAAAATAATCCTATAAACATGTTTTTGGTGATCAGGCAATCGCAAGCATTAAAAACAGAATAAATTATTCAACACAATTACGAAACAGAAAATTAATAACTTGAATTAAAGGAAAAAGTAAATATTCATAATCCGGCTACATCGTAGCCCTAGAAAAGAAAATTAGTTCATGCTAGAATAACGAGAAACAACAAAAATAATAAAGATGATAAAGATGTTCATGACTGAAAACTAAAGAGAAGATAAAACACTGTGCTGCCGTGAAAATCTCTTTTTCCTCCATGTTCTTCTTTTTCTCCGCGAACCGCAGATTTTCTCTCCTCTTCTGTGCGAACCCTTTTTCTGCTTAGGTTAACTTGTTAAATACATGATCCAACAATCTGACGCGTCCATAAGCCTTATCAATGGTTGAGATTAAAACATCTGCAGCAATTAAAATAGCCGATCGATCGGCTGGAGTGTGGCCGATTGGTCGGCTTTCACGAAAAAAATATTACTTCAGCCGATCGATCGGCTGGAGTTCTCCGATTGTTCGGCTGAGCCTCTGCTCGGTTTCGATAATTCATCTTAGCCAATCGATCGGGAAGAATTATGCGATCGATCGGCTAAGTTTCTGTTTTTTTCTTCATTTCTGCGATCGATCGCCTGACCTGCTACGATCAATCGCAGACTTCTCTATTTTGCTCTTCATTTCTGTGATCGATCGCCTGACATACTGCGATCGATCACAGAAATGAAGAAAAAAACAGAAGCTTAGCTGATCGATCGCATAATTCTTCCCGATCGATGCCATTCAATTTTTGTCTTTTCTTCAGCTTATCCTTCTCCTGTCTTTCCTCCTTTTCCAACCCTGTAATTTCTCAATTTCTCTACACACTTACACCAAAGTTATTAGTATCATTCACATGCTTGACTAAAGCATATCAAATCAAGTATAAAAAAGTACAATAAAGTGTGTAAAATACACACTTATCAGTCTACAATATTTTTTTTAGATTATTTATTAAACTATCTTATTGTTTCGTGATAACTATTTAGACTAGGCCCATCTTGTAGGGTTAACTTTTATTTTTTATTAAGTCTTCTATTGCAAAATGAGCTTTTCGCTTTGCAATGGAGTTCTCTTCGAGTATCGGATCGTTTGACCCGACATATCTGTGTTGGTTTACCTCTAGGCCGTGACATGTTTAATTACAATCAAAATTAATAGGACCCATATGATTGATGGATTCTCCCTACACTACATCACATACCTCTGAAAACATTCATAATCTATTTTTCATCACTAATGTCCCATGTATGGCTTTTCATGTCAGATCAAATAAAATTCTTATCATCGAACTTTGTCATACTATCATTCAAAATGGATGGAAAATGGATGCGATAATAGACATAAGATTGTATAATATTGGTAAGGGTTAAAATTATTTTAACCCTCGAAGTATAAATTTGGTTTACAAAAACTCTTAAAGTATGTTTATGCTAAAAAAACTTTAAACTATCGAAAACTAACAAAAAAACCCTGGCTGTTCATCCTCCATTTACCCTTCATTTACCCTCCGTGATTTATAAATTAGTTTAAAAATAAAATACCAATCAATATTCTATTTACTTGAAATTTTTACCACATATTCACCACATAATGGGAAAATAATTTGAAAAGTTTCGTAATTTTCTAACACTTGTACGATTTATTGTAATTTTAATTAATTATTTTATAAAATAATTATAATAAATCATACAAGTGTTAGAAAATCACAACACTTTTCAGAGTATCTTCCTATAATGTGATGAATATGTGGTAAAATTGTTAAATAAATTGAATATCGTTTGACATTTTTTTAAAATTAATACTCGTTCCTTCTTCACTTTATTGAAAAATTACTGAAGAAGGAACTAGTATTAATTTTAAAAAAATACTATACAATATTCAATTTATTTGAAAGTTTTTTCACATGTTCATTACATCATGAAAAGATAATCTGAAAAGTTTCGTGATTTTCTAACACTTGTAATATTTATTATAATTATTTTATAAAATAATTAACTAAAATGACAATAAATCGTACACATGTTAGAAAATCACGAACATTTTCAATTTATTTTTTCATTATGTGATGAATATGTGGTAAAAATTTCAAGTAAATTGAATATTGTTTGATATTTTTTTAAACTAATTTATAAATTACGGAGGTGAATGGAGATGACGGAAGGTGAATGGAGGGTGAACACCCTCTGCTAGAACGGGGGACCGTTCTAGTGTAAAATTGAGAACGGAGAGTGAATGGAGGGTGAACACCCCCTCCAGGGTTTTTTTTGTTAGTTTTCGATAGTTTAAGATTTTTTTTTAGCATAAACATACTTTGAAGGTTTTTTAAACCAAACTCATACTTCGATAGTTAAAATGATTTTAACCCTATTGGTAATGAATGTATGTTTCATACATAATGAAAATGATGGTTAATTATGGTAAACCAATAAAGCAATTCTTGTTAGAAGTTGCTACTGTTATTTTTAATTATGTCTTTACTACAATAACATGGCTTTGTTGTGGATTAAAACTATTTGGGTATTAATAATGAGCAATTATACGTTTAACCCATATTATTTACTTTGATCTCTTACTTTTGGATGTGACGGACATTAATTACTGCAATTAATAACTTATTTTAATTATTTTAAATTCATCATGTTAATTACACTAATTAATATCTGTTACATCAAAAAGTAAGAATTAAGAAGTAAAAAGTACATGGTAAACCTAGAATTAATAATTGTTTATTTTATTCTATTCCTACTATTTAGTTTAGTTAACAAATGCAGGTTAAGTTATGTTAGCAGTTACTTTTTTCCTTGTTCACTTGATCACCATGGTTTGAGTTAAGGGCATCATAAATGAATCTATAATGTTAACCAAACTTTTCAGGAGTAGTTGTTCTCTTTTCTTGCATACCTGATTATCAGAATCGTAAGAGAGAAGCAATTTCCATTAAGAAGTAGGTGAGAATCTGTGTGAGGAGATGAAATTAGAACATGATAGAGCTTTATTTGAGATTATGGTTAATAGAAACTAACAAATCAATTTGAGAAAAGAAAAATTGCTAATGTTTCACATTGAAAGCACACGAAAAATTGAAGAGAATACACAAAGAACTGTGTAACTGTGGTTACAGAAATAGGAAAATACTAAACTACCTTTATAACTAAATGATGATAAAATATAATCTAACATACCCCTTGACACTCACTATGCATTTGCAAGAACCACCGAGAATTTTCTAAAGAGAGAACAAAAATCTTGAAGCTATATGTATTTTGGCAAGTTAGCAATTTGCAAGACAAAAGAAAGCGTGATAGTTTTAACTTGAAAATGATGCCGAACAACAAGATAGTCAATCTCGATATGTTTGGTTCGCTCAAGATAGAACTCTTGTTATCACATATAAGAAACAGGTCGAGGAAGAATAACACTCATATCGGCTAGTAATTAACACAACCAAATAATGATTTCACAAGTAGTAGAAGCCATAGATGATACTATCTCTCTGTAGATAATTTAGAGATACTAATTTGTTTTTGCTCTACCAAGAAATTAGAAAAATCTCCCAGAAAGAAACGAAATCTAGTAGTAACTTACTATCTATATGAACAACATCCCAGTCAGCATCATAATACACAGGCATATCCAAGGAGGAAGTGGGTGAAAAAAGAAGAGTTTGAAACGGAGTATCTCAAATGTACCTCGAAATGCGAAGAACAGCAGTCCAATGAGCAGTTGTAGATGAAGGAATAAATTGGCAAACAATATGAACAGTGTGCAATGAGCTTAGAAGTGTATCTACTATCTTGTTATCTATAAGAAGGGCACGCTCAAATACGTCTCTAATATACTTAGTTTGAGAGAGAAGAAGATCATGTGGTGAAGAAACAATTTTGATTCCCATAAAGTAACGAAGAGGACCTAGATTCTTCATTGCAAAACATCTAGTCAACTTGGATTTCAACGTAACAATCTCATCAATATCATCACCAGTAATAATCATATCATAAACATAAAAAGAAAGTATAATATGATCAACAAATAAATATTTGAGAAATAAAGATGAGTCAGACGACTGGTAGCCAATAATTCAATTACTGTTTAGGTAACAATCAATCCTTTGAATTTTAACATAGGAACAACATTTTATTGAATAATTTCTTAATATTTACTAAATATTAAGTGAATTTTACTTTATTATGTTTTTTTGGTTTTGTCTAGTTTCTAGATTTTAGAATCGAAAACCTAACCTAGAGTTTTTTGGTTCTTGGAAAGTATAACCAAATTTTTGTTTCTATAGCTTAGGAATCGAACCTAACCAGACCAAAACCGATCGGTTCAATTTGGCTTTTCAGTTCGGTTCGATTTTGCACACTCTTAGTCATCTCATAGAATGACTATTTAATGTAGTGACTTAACTTGCCCATATTTATCAACCCATATTTATTACCATTTTAATCACATTTAAATATTCTAATCATAATTATTATAATTAGTTTTACCTCTGATCATCACAAGCATCATGTAGACTTCTTCTTGAAAATCTCCATTCAAGAAAACATTTTTAACATTCATCTAATAAATATGTCATCATCAAGCAGACGCTACTGTAACAACGTTGCACATTTATTAAAGCACTAGATTTAATTACTAGGCTTATGGACGACATAGTTTCCTACCAGGTCCGAAAGGTTTACTTACGTTTGTTTGTTCATTTATATCATTTATTACTTTTGATAAACCATGATTTCTAGCGGCCAACATCCATCATATGAAGTTGAGAACACACTTGGTAATGATAGACGAGAATTTCATATAGGACCTTATGGGTGAAAGCCAAGAAAAATGACAAACGTGTTGGAGACTCTACATTCTTGGGTTCAATTACTTTTTTCTTCTTCAAAATTGTCATGCAGCGAGAGAAAGAGACTGGGAATGTGGCAACAGCCGTAGAATGTTACACGACACAACATGGGACGACAGAGGACGAGGCCATTCATATTCTTAATGATTGGGTGTCAGAAGCATGGAAAGACATAAACCAAGAGCTCTTGCAACAAACTAGCATCAACATGGATCTCCTGTTACTGATTCTTCATCTGACCCAAGTTATGGATGAATTGTATAAAGAAGAAGATAGTTATACCATCATCGGAAATTCTGTATGTTAGGATTAGACGTCCTAATCCACCTGAAACGAACGATCGATAATACGAAAAAGAAAAAAGAAAAAATAATAAACACCAAGATTTACGTGGAAAAACCCTTACGGGAAAAAACCACGGGCAGAGGAACAAATCTACTATGAAGATCGAAATACAACCGCAGATTTTGTGACTCTAGTTTACATCAATTTATAGAGAAAACAAAACCCTAATGAGATTCCCAAAATGGGCCTAACCGGTCTGGCCCATATAGAATTCGGGTCACACCAAATTCTAACAAATCTCCACCTTGACACGAATTCCATATAAGAGATCCAACGGGCTACTCGGTCCAACCCAAAGCGAATCCAGAATACTGAATTCTAACAATCTCCACCTTCGAAATTCCGGTGCAAGGAAATAAATCTTCAAAAATATTAAAAAATATCATCATCTGCCACAAAAGCCCCAGATGGGCCACTTGACACGAATTCCATATAAGAGATCCAATAAGCTACTCGACTCAAACCCAAGGCGAATCCAGAACACTGAACTCTGACGATCTCCACCTTCGAAATTCCGGTGCAAAGAAAACAAATCTTCAAAATATTAAAAATATCATCCTCTGCCACAAAGGCCCCAGATGAGCCACTTTAGCACGAATTCCATATAAGAGATCCAACGGGCTACTCGACTCAAATCCAAAGCGAATCCAGAATACTGAACTCTGACGACTCCACCTTCGAAATTCCGGTGCAAGGAACAAATCTTCAAAAATATTAAAAATATCATTCTCTGCCACAAAGGCCCCAGATGGGCCACCTTAGCAACTAATGCTAATCAGGTTTAAATCATTTAAGCCATGATGATGACATATTCAAATCATCATCTAAAACTTTCCTCAAATTTCAACCTCCCAACAAAATTGATATTTTTGCACCCCAAAAATATCACAAAAAACTTGTTTCTGTTTTGTCCCTGAAGAAACAAGGAAGACGAACGAAATGGTGAGGCTGAACTGAGTGAGGGCAGCTTTCCTCTGTACACTGGTCGGCAACGGCAACGGTGACTAACTTTCACTCGAAGGTTTTTTTTTTTTTTTCTTCTCTGTTCGGCCCAATATTCTGATAAGATACTTAGCCGAAATAGACTATAATAAACAAATAGTCAAACCAGCAAACCTCAGTAAAGCACACAGCTTTACAGTTTGCTTCGCTCCTTGAAGAAGACAATCCAGAAAAACAAATTTTCTGCCAAAAATTGAAGAATTATTCAATAACAGAACACAACCCAGAAATTTTCAATCTGTTGGTTTCACGCAGTCAGGAAAAACTACTTCCCTGCTCACGCCTTCTGAAGAATTCCAATCAAATATTTAGCCCCAAAAAACTCTCCCAAATAATTTCTGAAAATCAAAGTTTACTGAAGCACCAATTTGCTCCATAAACCAGAAACAAAATTCCAGGCTTGAATTTGTTCACTGTTCGGACGCCGGAGAACCTGAGATCGGAGCTTGGCCGACGGTGGATAAACAGAACAGATCGACAGAAAACAGAAAATTTTCGCACAAACCTGTGCGAAATCGGCGGCGAGGGGGTGTCGAATGAGTAGCGTGGCGCGGGGCTCTGCGTGCGAAGGTTCTGTGTGAAACCAACAGCTCGCGGCGGCGAGCTTCTCTGTCGACGAAGATCGGCGGCTTATCTCTTCGCGCGGCGGTCGACGGCGTCTTCTCTATTCATCGCTAATGAAAAAGAACCAGAGTTTTCCTTCTCTGTTCTTCGCAGACGGCGGCGACACGGTGCTCTCTCACTGTTCTTCACTGTCGAGGGCAGACAATCCACAGAGAAGAAAACAGAGTAAACAATAGAAAAGAAATAAATTTCTTTTCTATTTTCCTTTTTCAAAAAAATTGCAAACTTCACCAAAATTGCAAAACTCAAATCATCGATACCCTTCGAAGAATCAACCTTGATTTTCGAAAAAACGCTTAAACCTGAAGCTCTGATACCACTTGTTAGGATTAGACGTCCTAATCCACCTGAAACGAACGATCGATAATACGAAAAAGAAAAAAGAAAAAATAATAAACACCAAGATTTACGTGGAAAAACCCTTACGGGAAAAAACCACGGACAGAGGAACAAATCTACTATGAAGATCGAAATACAACCGCAGATTTTGTGACTCTAGTTTACATCAATTTATAGAGAAAACAAAACCCTAATGAGATTCCCAAAATGGGCCTAACCGGTCTGGCCCATATAGAATTCGGGTCACACCAAATTCTAACACTATAAAAGAAGGAATTTCAGTCATGTTCATCAATCCAGTCTCTCCCTGAAATTAATCCCGCAATTTTATGTAATAAGCTTGGGTCATCTACTTATTAGGTCTTCTACGTAATAAGCTTCGGCCTTGGTGGGGACGAAGGCAGGGCCCGGCCAGCCAGACGTGAACTTTTAATGTTTTTTAAAATAAAATTTCGGGTAATGTCGTGACATTACACGTAATAATGTTGTGGTTTTATTAGAAATGTTTGTCTTTTTTATTTGCATTCCAAATTAGTTTATGTAAATTTTAATTTGACGTGAATTTTGTGTATCCTTTCAAGTTTGGTGAATTTGGTATAAAAAGTACTTCTTTTCATTTAACAAAATTTAATTCAATGAAGAAAAATTTGCATCACAGCAATACGAGTTCACACCTACTCACTTGCCAATCATGGACATTTTCTTGATTATACAATTGGAACTACAAGTATACAAGGTTGGTATTTCTAATTTTGATCAATTTTCATTCTTCGGGATAGTTTTTATCTTCAAACCCCACTCTACAAATGTTGATGTTAGCAATGTCTTGCGCAATCTCTTCCAATCTCAACTTGTTTTGCATTCTTTTATATATTAGCTTTCACTCATTCAATCATACTATGACCTCAACCATTTTCTTCCTCCTGGTCAACCAGAAATAGACCTTAGAAAATACTTTGCATTTTGTTTAGAAAATATTTTGCATTTTGTTTTTGGCAAGATAATCGCTTCGAAACCATGGCCAACTGTGATTTTGTCCTCGAATCTGTACAAGATTTTGTGTCTGATGCAATTCGATGGAGATATGGTCCTTCAAAATTACTCGCAATCTAATTAAACAACGATCGTCAGCCATGTGCTTTGGTCGGCCGTGTTGGACAACAATCCTGATAACTAACTTAGAATTCTCTACAAGGACATGGTAGACACATAAGTAATTTTCGATAAATACACTAGAGAGTTTTTAAAATGAATATTATTTGTATTATCTTATTACAAAATTTTCAATTTAACTTATTAATCATCAAAATAATTATTTTAATTCATATTAAACTAATGAAATTTGTGTAACTAATGAAATTTCCTCTTATGCAACAAAAAACACTCTCTCCCTTGGTATGTGCGGGAATTAGTTAGCTCTATAATTTTGACAGAGCTTTCCTATGTTTCTGCTCTTTTGTTATTAGCAAAAAATTACTTGCTCTTAATTTTAGCAAGAATCCTCGTTCACTCATGTTTAAACTTTGTCTACCGTCATAAACTCACTTGAAATTCAGTATCTCGAGATGAATCTTAAACTTGATATAAGTTTGCACGTTCGAAATTATATAAACATTAAAGTGAATTTTTCATAAATTATTTAACTAATATGTGAATAAGAAAAATAGCACAGGAAATCACATACAAGCTTAATAAAGTGTCTACATGCAATAAAATATAACATACATACTACTGTGCATGATATTGTACATGATATAAAATAAGAAATGATCTACAAACTCCATGCAAGCCAAGACTACAACTCTAGACTCACACGCTGTCATGGCTCGTCCCCTACCAAATCCCGTCTTCTGGATTCCAAAAATTATAGTTGAAGTAAGTCAAAATCCAAGCCAGTTACTATCCATATTGCAATAATTCCTCTGTCTATATTATAATAATCGATTGTGACAAATGACATTTGTGATAAATATTACATATATTTTTTAAAATTTCATTTATATTTACGATATATTTAATATATTATAGTTAAAATAATTTATTGTCATAAGCTATCCACAACCATTGAATTACAGATCGTAAGATTATATAAACGAGACTATATATATACTTTTAGCATTTCTCATCAATACATCCATTGCAATCACCATGCTTTTGTGGAGGTAGTGCAACTCCTTAAGGGATAGTGATGGGAATGCTAATCAGGGTATTTTTCTCGACTTTTGCGATCGTCGGGTATTACTGTTTTTATTTTAAATACATATGACATGATTTGTTGGGAGACAGTGAATGGCTCCATTTTGACTCAATTTTTAAAATTTATCTAGCACATTTATTTTGAAAATATATCATTGCATTATCTCATATGTTACTAATAAACCTATATTTTAAACTTGTATTTGTCATGTAAGTCTTCTGCTTCCTATTGTATAAATAAATTAAGTTTACGAGTTGGACGAGTCGATCTAGTTTTTGGGTCAGATCGTTTCTCATTTGTCTCGAACTCCCTTTGGGGAGTGACAAACATGATCGTCATTAGGAGTTATTGCAATATGGATATCACATATAGCAATAATTCCAATTTAAGCTTATATCATACAAGAGCCAATTCTGGAAACATGCTACAGGTAAGCATAAAGAATAATATCCAAAATAAATCAAACCAAGCATGAAAATAAGTGAATTCTAGTACATCAAACGAACAAGATACAAATATCATAAGATGTCAAAACAAAAAGGAAAGCAAGAAAACCACAAGAACTAATAGAAATGCTCCACCACTCATCCTAATAATCTAGTGTCTGATCAACATCAAAGGTTGAGGGAGGCACGCTTGGATCAACATTAGGAACATGTCTTTATACTCTTGACTCTATGGCAAAAGTAGAGTTCGAGCAGGAGTTAGATCGATGAAATTACCTATTTCATTTCTTCCTTATTCTCTTCCAATTCAATTTGATGCTCCTGAGATTACTCAGTTTGATTCAATTTCATAGGGGCATCGTCGAAACCTACAATCAATCCGATGCCTGAAATTCTGAGACAAAACGAGACGACAAGAAGAATATCTTAAACCTAGACTAGGAACCCTAACTTGTAACAACTTATTATTTATCAAACGATCAGTCGATTCAAACGTGCAACATTGACAAAACTCGAAATTTTGATGTTACATGCTTGACCATTAAAACTCCCAAAAAAATTCATTTATAAACCTCGAATTTAACAAAAAAACAATACTAACCACTCTAACTTGTAAGGTTCTAACCTATACATCTAAAAACAAGGTTTAAGTTTTTCCTTGATTTACTTGCAAAATGACCAGGAAGGAATTTCAAAGAAGGGAGACCACCATCGCATTCAAACGACGAAATGAGCCAAATGAGAGGGTTCACAAAAATTTTCAACATCGCTTGCTGGTCCAAAAACGTGGTCAAAGTTCCTACTAACGCTAAGTCAAAGTCAACAGTCAACACAATCAACAGTCAACGTGACACCACACATGCCATGTCAACAGTACCTGTCACGTCAGCAGTCAACGTCACGTCAGGACACCAGCAAAAACGACCTTATCCAGCGACGACGACTTTTTCCGGCCACGATAACTTTTACTGCGAACGACGAACAACGTCTGATAAGAACGAAACCGGTCAGGTTTTAAAGATCTCGAGCTCGTGAGTCCAATGGTGGCATTGGTTTTCCAAGGCGACAACTAGATCGGCTAAAAAACGTATTTAAAGCTACTATCGCAACTTTCTGGCGAGGCTCCAACGACCACATTCAGCCACAGTTTCAAATGATTCTCATGGCCAAATGATGCGCCTCCATGAGAGCTTTGCAATGGCAGGTCGAACGCCAAGATCAGAGGTCGGATGCGACGCCAGCAAACGTTTAAACTTTCGACAATGACTCTGTTCTCCCAAACGACTCGACCAAAAATTACTAAAAACCTATCAATACGAAGCTTGTAGCGCGCTCTACCGATTGACGGTGAAGTTGTCTAACACTTCTACTTGAGCCGACTCCGACGAGCCCTAGAAGTGGCTGCCATAGAAAGACAAAAGTGCTGGAAAAATTGACAAAAAAAAAGGAGAGAGAAGAAGGTTGCCGCACTGAAATATAAAAATATATATTAATATTCATTAAATTTTCTATATATAATATTACATTACGTATTTAAACGACTCCGCATGTTCCAACACTCCAAAAAAATTTTAATCCTTAGCCCAAAATTCTTATCCACGATAATACATGATTTACTTAACCAATTTTTCTCTAACTAAATTTACGACAAGTTTTCGAAAATCATGAAAGCCCAAATGCCTCCGGAATTTCCTTCCAACAACTCTAGTACCAAAATACTAATCTATCAAACGTAAAAATTTCTGAATTTCACTATGTGTGGTACGAAAACAAATTTTTAAAAGAAGACAGTCTACCCAAGCGAGACAAAATGGTCCAACTCGGTAAGGTGAAAAAATAATTACTTGCTAAGCATGTAACTTCTGAAATTCTATCCCGCGGTAAATTCTAAATCCACCGTTTTAACTGAAAAAAAATGCACGTGGCCAAATGCCAACGAATGAAAACAATTAAAGTCAAACCAAACGAGATGATCTAGAAAAAAACAAAACATTTATCCAAAAATTTTAAAAATTCAAAGATATTACAAAACAAATAAATCTCAGTATCATGAAATTGAATCAAACTGAGGAATCTAATATGCATCAAATTGAATTGGAAGAGAATAAGGAGGAAATGAAATAGGTAATTCGAACCTCCGAACCCGAGGAGATTAGGGCAAACACAACTCGTCGCTCGCTTTGTCGTTCGCGTTCAACCAGTCTTGGAGCTCGTCAATGGTCGGTGGTTTTTGTTTTCTTCCACCAAGAACAAAAATTATTGGCTACAAAAGGATTTTCAAGACAAAACATAACTTAGATGACATCATTAGTCGCTATAAAGCTCGTCTCGTAGGCATTGACTACGAAGAGACTTTAGCCTAGTTGTAAAACCGACCTCGATCCGGACGACTCTTTCTCTTGCATTCTCCTTTGGTTGGACTATTAAACAGCTTGACATCTCTAATGCCTTCTTACACGGTGATTTAACGGAGATAGTGTTTATACAGCAACCTTCTGGTTTCATTAGTCCATCTTATCCATCGGCTGTCTATTTACTGTATATAGTCATCTACGGTCTCAAGCAATCTCTCAAGACCTGCTACACAAAGCTTCATGATGCTCTCATAGTGTAACACCCGATTCATTACGGGATTTTGTAAAAATATATATAATGGTATTTTGTATTTATGTCAAATTAAGTCGGTTTCGTGAAAGGAAAGCGTTATTACGATCCTAATAATTAATATAGATTTCATGAAAATTTCAGAAATTTAAGGAGGAGTAACGTTAATTTTACGAGAATTACGTTTCTCGTAATATAAATGATATTTTTGTAAAAATAGTAAACGGGGTCCGTTTTGCGAACGGACAGTTTTAATGGAACTCTAGTAATAAATTGGAATTATTGGCGAAATAAAAAAATTTGGAGAAATCGAATCGTTAGCTAATTAAGGAAACAAAGGACGAAACAAATAGAAAATCAAAGGAAGAGCAAAACGGTCATTTGACAAGTCAATATTATAAATAAAACAAAGTTTTTCTTCTCTTCTCCCTCATTCACGATTTCCCTCCTCTGCAATTTTTCCTCCAGGCGACTTTTCATTGCCTTCCTTCCGACGACTTCCATTTCCGACGCCGGTTCTTCCTCCGATTGACGTCCGTTCTTCGTGTTTTCTCTTCCAAACGACATTCTAGGTAAGGTTCTACAGTTTTAGAAAAATTATTCGTAGTTTTCGAGCCGTTTAACGGTTAGGGTTTCGTTTGAGGTTTTGTGAAAAACGTGATTTCGAGTTTGAAATTGATAGGTTTACCGTAATTACGAATATAACGGACATATCGAGCATTATTAGATGAAGTTAAATTGATTTGTGAGGAAGGTTAGGGTTTGATGAATTTTTGGGTTTTTGGAAAAACTCGTTAATGGTGGTTTCGAGGTATCGAGCGTTAATTTTTGTTAAAATGCCTCGATTAGTTAAGTTAGAATTTTAGAAATTTCTTTAGTTAAGGATTTCATTAATTTGGACGTTTAAGGTTTAAATGCGTTTTAACGATAATATTGTAAATTTCCTTTAGGTAAACAACGCTCGTGGACGGAGCTTGAAGTTCAACGCGCACGAGGTAAGTTCTCGTGACTTACTCTGACCGATAGGCCTACACCGTATATCGAAGTCGCGTCGAGGGTTATTGTGGAATTGTTTGTTTAAATGCTTTGGTTGGGTAGTAAGGATTAGTTCTTTTATAAGATATGCTTTTAATTGCTTTTATTGTCTCGATGGTACATATCCTCGTGCCGATGGCGGCTTAAAGAACCTCGTGCCGATGGCGGCTTAAAGAACCTCGTGCCGATGGCGTTTAAAGAAACCCGTACCGATGAGATGATGACGTGTCAAAATTACTCTACGATGGAGTCTTAATGATCTTATACTGATGTCGTTCAACCTGGCAAATGCCGATCACAAGACGACAAACTTCAAGACTCATCATGCAGATGACGTGGTCTGTGCATATATGTTCCATCTGCCGATGGCGGCTTAAAGAACCTCGTGCCGATGGCGGCTTAAAGAACCTCGTGCCGATGGCGGCTTAAAGAACCTCGTGCCGATGGCGGCTTAAAGAACCTCGTGCCGATGGCGGCTTAAAGAACCTCGTGCCGATGGCGGCTTAAAGAACCTCGTGCCGATGGCGGCTTAAAGAACCTCGTGCCGATGGCGGCTTAAAGAACCTCGTGCCGATGGCGGCTTAAAGAACCTCGTGCCGATGGCGGCTTAAAGAACCTCGTGCCGATGGCGGCTTAAAGAACCTCGTGCCGATGGCGTTTAAAGAAACCCGTACCGATGAGATGATGACGTGTCAAATACTCATACCGATGGAAGTCTTAATGATCTTATACTGATGTCGTTCAACCTGGCAAATGCCGATCACAAGACGACAAACTTCAAGACTCATCATGCAGATGACGTGGTCTGTGCATATATGTTCCATCTGCCGATGGCGGCTTAAAGAACCTCGTGCCGATGGCGGCTTAAAGAACCTCGTGCCGATGGCGGCTTAAAGAACCTCGTGCCGATGGCGGCTTAAAGAACCTCGTGCCGATGGCGGCTTAAAGAACCTCGTGCCGATGGCGGCTTAAAGAACCTCGTGCCGATGGCGGCTTAAAGAACCTCGTGCCGATGGCGGCTTAAAGAACCTCGTGCCGATGGCGGCTTAAAGAACCTCGTGCCGATGGCGGCTTAAAGAACCTCGTGCCGATGGCGGCTTAAAGAACCTCGTGCCGATGGCGGCTTGAGAAGGGTTCGGTCACAATACCGCATCTAATAAGTGTGACTTAGAGAGTGTTTTAAGTCATAATTTGTTTTTGATGATGTATTTGTATATTAAATATTCAATTTGATTATGTGTACTTAATGAGAATTATAAATATGAGTTTATTTGGAAATACCCTTGAAAAGGGTATTTTAGTTGTCTAATAAATTGTATTGAGTATACAGGGCTGAATAGTTAAACAGGGCTGTAAAACTCGTGCTTCTGCCGATGGACTATACAATGGAAGCCTCTGCCGATACTAAGCAGAAGAAGACGCTGTTTTGAAGTTCTCCATCTGCCGATAGCATCCTGAAGACATATGCCGATGACGTGTCAACTGCTCTTATGCCGATCGCTAAAAGACAAAGAACACTCATGCCGATAGAAACTTAATGATGTTTCTGCCGATGACGTGTCAAGAACACTCATGTCGATAGAAACTTAATGATGTTTGTGCCGATGACGTGTCAAAATACTCATACCGATGGAGTCTTAATGATCTTATACTGATGTCGTTCAACCTGGCAAATGCCGATCACAAGACGACAAACTTCAAGACTCATCATGCAGATGACGTGGTCTGTGCATATATGTTCCATCTGCCGATGGCGGCTTAAAGAACCTCGTGCCGATGGCGGCTTAAAGAACCTCGTGCCGATGGCGTTTAAAGAAACCCGTACCGATGAGATGATGACGTGTCAAGTTGAATATGCCGAATGGCATTTGAAACTACTCTTGCCGATGCTGTTCAAGGATACCTATGCCGATTGCATTACCATGTTGCTTCCACCAATGACGTGGTATTAATTTAAACTGTTTCTGCCGATGCATTTCCGCCAGAAATCAAAGCCAGCCGCGAAGCTACAGTGACGTCGCTTTCAAGCTTTAACTCCAGAACATTAATGGCGACGACGAACAAAAATTTAGTTGCAACGGCTATCCACGATTGTACGACTTCAGCTCCAACGGTAACATTTTTCTCTTTGTGAACATAGATGCATTCAATTCGATGAAGAAGAAGATACAGAGTATATAAGTTAAGCTCAGAACACGAAGGAAGAACTTTTTGCGAATTCTCAATAGATAGCCCTAAGCTGCAAAAGTCTTCATACTCTGTAATCACTGTACATCTCTCTAAACTCGAACTTGAGATTTCTGCTGTGAGAGTGTAGTCTGTGATCAATTTCACAAATACAAATCATTTGTAAAGGCAGTGGATTGACGCCCGGCAAGTTCAATCCAGAATTGTAAAGGCAATTGATCGGAGCCCGGAATCCCGATCTAGTCATTCTCGTGAGGAGAAGGTTAAGGATCTTCAAGGGGTGAGCCTTGAAGCGTGGACGTAGGCAGTTTGGCCGAACCACGTAAAAAGTACTGGTGTCGAATTTCTCTCTCTCTCTCTTTACATTATTTGAGTACTTGTGTTAAATTTAAGTTTTAATCAAGAAGAAAAATTAAGTTAACATTTAGTAAAATTAAAAAGTCTAATTCACCCCCCTCTTAGACAATTACGGTCCTACAATAAGAACCCATGTATGTTTATGGTCATGCGAGGTGGGGCTCAGGCATGGCAATGCGTGTTGCAAGCATGTACCCCCCTCCGCTAAGTGGAAAGGGTTGTCCAACCGCCGGACGTGCCCTCTCCATTTAGCGGGTTGAGATCTCGGTGACAACCTATGTAAAGATAAGAAAATGTTGCATGATTTACGAACTCATACGCACAGCATGCATTTGCATTTACGAAACTTGCTGAGCCTTTAGCTCATAGATTGTCTGTATGGTGTAGGTGATCTTGACATAGATGAGGACGAGATCCTTCCACCCGAGGAATAATGCAGTTGAAGGAGGATGGCCCGTGGGAGTGTGCTGGGAAGTCGAGGCGCTTTTTGACCCGTGGGGAAGTAAGTGTATGTCTTGGGAATACGATAGTTAGATAAATTGTGTAGTTGAACATATTTGGTTGTTTGAGAATCTGGATAGTGGATAGGTTTACGTTTTGATGTTTTTAAATGACTTTGAAACTTATTTTATAAACTGCTTGGTGATTTAAAACAGGGGGAAATGTTTAGTTTTAAACGGATCCATGCAGTTTGTTTTTATGAATTTTCACTACGTTTTCGGCTAAGTTTTAGGTAGGTTTTGTGAATTATGAAATGGACAAATGTATAAAATGTAGGATGTTTTGAATGAAAATGTGATGAAGTGTTTAGTTTATTGTGTTTGTTAGGGTGTATGTGTGGAAAGAAAAGTGTTTAGGGAATGAGGAGAAAGAAGGGAAGAGTGAAGGAAAGAAGAAGAAGAAAAGAGGAGTAGCTCTCTGGATTTCAATATCCAGAGAGCCTGCCGATCGATCGCCAGAAGGGGGTGATCGATTGGCAGAAGTGAGGCGACTCTCTGGAAATTCCAGAGAGTCTGCCGATTGATCGCCTGTAATAGGGCGATCAATCGGTTGTGATTGGTCGCCAAAGGGCGATCGATCGCCTGATATAGGGGCGATAGATCGCCCCTGTATTTTTATATGGGCGATCGATCGCCTGATAATGGGGCGATCGATCGCCCCCTTGATTTTTAAGGAGCCAATCGATCGACTGTCGTGCAGCTGATTGATCGCCCCTTCGTTTTCCATGGCCTTGACGTTTTTACCCCTCAAATAGTTGGCCAATGTTTTAATTGTTTTATAATTGATATAAATAATTGTTTTAATCTTTATTTCAATTGTTTTAAGTTTTGTTTAAGTGGTTTTAGACAAATAGTTTTCGAACGGTTTTAACAATTTAGTCTACGATTTAAATTCTGCTCAAATGTTACGAAGTTTATAAGGATAAAAAAAAAATAATACGGGAAAATAAATGGTACAGTATTAGGGTCGCTACACATAGAAAAGTCACACATATATTTATAATATTGAAATAGAATCTAAAACAAAGATCTACAATACAGGCACAGTCGAGCTGACTCAAATAGAATGTGCATCACATCGAATTGCCACACTTGTTTTCAAAATTATAAAATGAATGGGAAAAATTGAAGTTGGTGTATTAAATTATCATTTCTTACCCTGACAAAAAAGTTATTGATTTGCAATTATGGTCTCTCATTTACATAATTGATGTAATTTCTTTTTATATACCCTATAATCAAGAGCGGCGGCATTGCGCTTCACGTACTGATATAACTTATGGCGCACTGCGACTCTTGCAAGTTTCTCGGTGCTGATATTAGCAGCCCTAAGCGTAATGAGGTGCTCAAAAACATAAAATACTAGTTTAATATTATCAAAGTTAATTGAAAAATCCAAACAAATGACAAATTACTTAAACATAAATCTATTCAAATCCAACAAGAAATTAAATACGAAATATCCCTTAAAACAATGTAAAACTAAACATAACTTCCTCAGTGCCAACAACAATATCCTCCTCTGTATGTTCGTCCGCCTCTAAAAAACTTTTGATCAGTGCTAGCTTATTCTCAGATAAAAATTCACCTACATCATCAAACTAAAGTGTAAAATAAACTTAGAAAGTAAAAACACGTGCATATGAATTTAATTACATACTTTACCAATTACATGCTGGATGAAACTCATTTTTCAATCCTTATCATGCGTTCAGAAAACTAGCAATTTTTTACTCTCATAAAGTTTCATCAACCATCTCAATTTATAATCATACGTTCAGACTCTCATTAGCTATCTCACGCGTTCAGACTCTCGCTAGTCATCTCATGCTTTCGTCAATTCTATTCATTTTCATGTATTTATACTCACATACATTATGTCCTACCATTTTTATCTTTTTCATTCTCATGTCAATGCCTAAATGTGTGTCCAAGAAAAATATCATACTTGAATAATAAAGTAAAATAATTTAAAGAAAATAGTTTAACATACGCTTTGTAGCGACCCTAACACTGTACGCTTATTTTCCGTATTATTTTTTTTTTATATCCTAATAGACTTTAATTGCATTTAAGCGGAGTTTAGATTGGAAACCAAATTGTAAAACGTTCGAATCTATTTTGAAAACCACTTAATAAAACTTTAAAACAATTTAAAAGAAAACATAATTAAAAGTTAAAAACATATGAAGCAGTGGAAACCGACAAAAACAGGGGCAAAAAGGGACGGTGGTCCCAAAAGTACAGGGGCGATCGATCGCCCAAAACCGGCGATCGATCACCCTTCGACGATCGCATAGTGGCGAGCGATCGCCCTTCGGCGATCGCATAGTGGCGAGCGATCGCCCTTCGGTGATCGCGTAGTCTCGCCAGCGATCGCCTCTCCAGGCGATCGCTGAGCGCAACTAAAGAGAAGGGGCGATCGATCGCCCAAGCTGGCGATCGATCGCCCAAGCTGGCGATCGATCGCCAAGTCCTCTGGATTCCAGAGGACTTGCGCCCTCTCCTTTCTCCCTTTTTCTTCTTTTTCCTGCATACACCTAAACACTCAACCATACATTTAACCATATATACACACTAAACATTACCATAAACATCAACATAAACTCACTCACACCCCCATCAATTTCTCACTTGCCAATCACTCAAAGTAAACGACTCAAAACACGTTTAAAAACATAACCTATTTTTCATAAAAACAAACCGCGTGGATATGTTTAAAAACAGAACATTTCCCCCTGTTAAAATTACCAAGCAGTTCCATAAAGCTTAAATAAAAACCTTAACAAAACGTTTTGTAAAATAGTTTACCGAAACATCTATGCATCATTCTATCTGCTAATCAGAACCAAACATCCTAAAATGTATCAACTATACAATTAAGCTATCTAATCCACCGTTAGCCCAAAATCACCCAAACACCCTCAAAACACATATGTACATCCCCACGGGTCAGGTTAAGCATCGACTGCGCCAGCACACCCCCGCGAGCCATCCTCCGTCAACTGCATCACTCCTCGGGTGGAAGGATCTCGTCCTCACCTATATCGCGATCACCTACACCATACAGACACACTATGAGCTAAAGGCTCAGTAAGTTTCGTAAATGTAAATGCATGCTGTGCAGATGAGTTTCAGAAATCATGCAATATTTTTTTATCATTACGTCGCAGACATATTGTCACCGAGATATCAGCCCGATAAATATAAAGGATTCATCCCGCGGTCGGACAACCCTTTCTACCTAGCGGAAGGGGGGTACATGCTCACATAAACAAGAGTCATGCCTGAGCCCCACTTCGCGTGACCAGATAACAGATTACGTAAATTCATTTAGTTTCGGGCGATGTGGTATTGTGACAGACCCCTTTGCGCCTACACAATAGATCAATAGCCCCCTTTTAGGCCACATCTCTTTTCATGAAAACATCGTGCGGAAGTTCATTTTCTAGGCTCTTTTAAAAAAAACATGATGCATGAACACATGCATAGCATAACATTCAACATATATACCATCAAGACAATAAAAAGTATAATCTATTTTCTACATATATACCATCAAGACAATAAAAAGTATAACCTATAAAAGAACTAATCTTAACTACTCAATCAAAACATATAAACAAGCAATTCCACAATAATCCTCGACGCGGCTTCGACGTACGGTGTAGGCCAATCGGCCAGAGTAAGTCACGAGAACTTACCTCGCGTCCGTAGCCCACGCTCAAAGTCCAAAATGCTTTAGTCTCGTCAATTTAACAACCTAATAATAAATACAAGTTCTCAATATAAACCTCAAGCATCAATTCAAAATCTCTGTATTGCATAACTTTCTTCGTCTAACTATCAACTAGGCAATTTAACACAAAACAAACCAATTTAAACAAACCAATTTAGCATAGTAAACTTCCAACTTGAAACCAAAAATATAACTAAGGTATTCGAATAAAACCTTATACCTCAACCTAATATTCCAAGCCAATTAGTTTTGAGTCACATTAACACCAACAATTTAATTCAACCACTTAAATAACTCGAAGTTCATTCAACTAACAAAACTCAACAATTTTCTTTCAATATTCTTGGATTTTGCCTTTAAAATTGGCTTAACTTTAAACCTCAATAACTCTCTCAATTCTTATCCGTTTTCAATGATTCAACATGTTTTGCAAACCTCATTATGTCTATTTTAACATGGAATCGTCCATTTATCCAAAACAAAAATAGAGTCAAGACAGAAAACCAAAAAAATGAACTGCTCGCTGAACCTTTCCAATTTTTGCACAATAACTTCAAAAATCCATAACTTTATCAATTCTCGATGAATCGAGTTGTTCAAGTTGCTATGGACTCCTCTAAGAGTCCCCTATCCAACGATACAAGTCATTTAACAAATTAGAATCAAGAGCTAGGTCAGTTCTCAAGAAAACCGAAACTGCCCAGTTTTAAAATCGTAATTTTTTATCAAACTTCAAAAATTCGTAATAAATTGAATATATGTCCAAATTTGATGATTCAAGCGGCTACGGGCTGCTTAGAATGTCTACTTTCAAATGGTGAAACTCATTTATCAAAAACCAAACCCAAAGAATGGCAGAAAATCAAAAAACCGAAGCTGCCCTACATTTTTCAGTTTTGCACATTTAAATCATCAACCAATATTCAACCAATATCCATCAATTAATAATAACTATAAATCTATCACCAAAATCGTCAATACTTTAAAACTATCAGTTTCTAACAAAAAACCTAAAATTTCATAAACCCTAAATCGATAAAATCTAACGAATACAATCCTAAATCAACAACTAAACTCACACTATGCTAGAGTATTACCTAGAGGGTTGAATCGCTGAAGAAAATTAGAAGAATCGCCGGAGGAAGGAAGCCGTTGATCGTCGCTTGAAGAATCGGCCGTGGGAGGGAAAAAATCGCAGAACAGGGGGGGGGGGGGGGAGGAATGCTCTCTGGCGTGAAGAAGGAGAAGTGAGGGAGGGAATATTTTTACTTTTATTATCATTTTTTTTTAAATGGTTTTCATAATTACAAGTTTCCTACCAAGTCCATTTCTTTGATCGTTTCTTTATTTCGTCTATCGATATGGTTTCTCCGTAATTTCTTATTTCACCAATATATCCAACTCATTGTCAGGGCCGTTTTAAAACTGTCCGTTCGCAAATCGGATCTCGTTTACTATTTTTACTAAAACGTCCTTTATATTATGATAAACGTAATTATCGTAAATTAGCGTTACAACTCCTAAAATTCTCAAAATTTTCTCAAGATCCATATTAATTATTAGGATCGTAATAACGCTTTCTTTTCGTAAAACGAGTTTGATTCGACATATTTATTAAAAATGTCATTTATATTAAAATATTAATTTTCTGTAAAGCCGGGTGTTACACGCTTTGTGATTTAGGGCGTACAACCAAAACGTAAAAAATTAGTATCTTTATTTACATGAATTTTTCCGAGAGACATAGAGGATAGGTGTTTAGGTAATTTTCTCGGTGTGTTGGAATAACTTTTCCTCCCTAAAAATTATCATGGTTAACTTCTTCTTTAAATATTGAATAGTTCTTTTGAAGCAAAAGGTAAAAAATTTCTTACTGTTGGATCTTAGCATTGAATTTTAGATTGATTTCAACGACTTAAACTTTTAAAAAATGTCCGATTTGATAGGGATGGGTTCGGGTTGATCGAGACGGCTCGAGGGTTCCTTACCGAGCACTTCAATTTATAGGAAGAGTTTTCCAAAACTTTCCTTCGAAATTAACCGACCCTCTTCTTAGTCAGATTCCAAGATGAATTAGGAAATGAGTTAATTTTCTAACTTCTTTCCTAATTTATCTTGAAATCTGACTAAGAAGAGGGTCAGATTCGTATTAATTTTCAAATGAAAGTTAACAAACGTTATAGACATTGCCAAATTCAAAACCTCAATAGTTACCTAGAAGGAAGCCGCTGTCAATCATTATAAATGTAGCAAATTAGGTCTAGTTTAGAGAGAGTTTTTATTCGAGTTTTAGTTTAGAATTTCATATTTGTTTAGCAGATTTAAGTGAGTTCTTTACAATCCTAGCAGAGGGACATTAATGCTACACAAGGAGTCTTCAACGACTGACAACCAAAGTGGATTTTGTTATGTTTTAATTTTTTTCTTCGACTCTTGACCATATTTAGTTATTTTGCTTTATTCGCTTTGCTTTCTACCATAAACCATTTTTTTCAAGATTGCTTTATTATTCAAAGTGGATTTTTGTTATGTTTTAATATTTGATGTTTATGTATTATTAATTTTGCGGAAGTTATATCAATTAGTTTGTTCAACATTGTACTTTATTTTTATTATGGTAAAGGGACGACTATTTGAATAATAAATTGTTTTGCATGATAACTTGAACTGAAATCTTATGTTGAATAATGCGCGGGAGTTAACTTTAAACATAAAAGTAGAATTTTTATGAGTTACGAGAATAATTAAAAGACTATAACATAATAGATCGACATATTATTGTGTTATATGTTTAAAAATTTTGAATTTGTAGATGATATTGATATAGCATTGTTGTGACATGTAAATGAAAAACTATAACGATAGGGAACATGGTTCTCAATCATCTTTTCGCATAGATTTATCTCACTTGTTTATTGCTTTCTTTTAATTTCTAGTTATCATTGTTATCACTAATAAAAATCACACCTTGGATCACTTTTGAAGTAGAAGTTTTAATTGATTTTATAAGAAATTATTACAAATTGTTTTTCGTGTGTGCAATACTCGATTTTAATCACTTTAGTACTTGTTACAACAATGTACACTTGCACTTGATACATATATTACACAATAAGTTTTTGATGTTATAAATGCAAAGATATTGCATATGAGTTGACATTGCTTTTTTGACAATATATATTTGTATTTATGGAGAAAATATGTTTATTCCATTATTTTTTAAATTGATAATTTGTCTCTTGGTGATGAAGAAATATTGTATTCAGATTATTGGATGGTTTCATATTAACAATTATGGAGATTCTGTGGAAGAGAAAAATAAGGAAACAAGAATATTAGGAAAGATATTGAAAAAGCTAAAGGCACTTGTTTTTTGGAAAACTTTGTTTTGGTAAGCCGAGGCTTCGAGATCACATGAATAATGGGATGCTTTCCTAATTTTTTGGATGAATAACCAAGTTGTTAGAGATATTTTCCTAAAGTGTCACACGGTGTGTTACTCAACAGAATTTGTTAAGATTTGTTTTTCTTATTTCCTGCGGCATTGAATCTGTTTTGGTAACTGAATTAAATCGAAGATATTGCTGTTATCTATCATATTTAAGCTTTCGTTTTTGTGAAAGCTATTGACGGAATTTTGATTATTCAAGAGATGAGGTTTCTTCGTTTTTGCTTGCCGTCATTTTCTTTCACTCCCAACGTTTCTCCGTTTGGGTCTGTGATTGTTTTACACATTCTTCTTATGCTGTGGATTTCATCGATTTATTGAGTGTGTTGAGTTATTGCGTCCGAAGGCAACGCATTGGTGTTCTAGACGGTGTCGCAGGAGACAATCTTCTGATTCTTCATTAAAGCTCAGTCTCGGGAGGAGGCTGCATCCGAACTCAGAAGGAGGTCTGTTTTTAGACAATGGGAGCTTGTCGTTTTTGATCGTGGCCAAGAGGATCTTGCTATAATACGGATTCCGGGAGGAGTCACCAACAACAAGGGGATCTTGTTGTTTTCTAGATCTCGGGAGAGGTCGATCTTAAGTCGAAGAGAGCTCGCAAAAACAATTTTCTTGGGGAAGTTAGCTAGAGGCGGAGACAAAGATAAGAGGGAGCCTTTATTTGTATAAGTCTGATTGTCTTGTAACTTTGTGAATTCAAAGAAATATTTTTATATATGGGCGTGGCCCCGCAGACGTAGGCTGATTGCCGAACTGCGTTACCAACCTCCTGTGTCATTTATTTCCGCATATTTATATTGTCCATCATTACATTAATTATCAGTGTCACACAAAGAACCATGTGTGACATCGCATAAACTGATCTTAATCTTCCAGATGTCATTGTCTGAGAAATTTTTTTATAATTGTTTTTTAGAGAATCAATCAAAATTTATGCTCTATTTTTGTCACTAAAAATCTAGTATTTATTGCAGGTACGTAACCTCCCTCTGAGCATCAAAGAAGACAAGCCAAAATTGAAACCTTGTGAACCTTCTGATCCAGAAATTGAACGTACTTTTAGAGTACGAAGAAGGGAAAAACAAGATCATCATTAAAAAAAAACTAATTGCAAAAGAAGTTGTGTAACATCCAATGAACAATAGGAATCAGTCAATCCGAGACTAGGCTATTCCAAAAGCACATGGATTGAATTTTTGGGTCACACGACCAATCATTCAAGCCAAAAACTTTGAGCTCGAAGTTGTAATGTTTGAAATGTTGGAAAGTATTAACGGTCAAACTATAGAAGATCCTCATCTACATCTCAAGTCATTCATGGATATCAGTGGTTCATCTACCGAGATTGGAGTTTTTGACGACGCGTTGAAAAATTGTAACTTTTCCTTTTTATTCAGGGGACCTAGCTAAAACATGACAAAACTCCATGTCTCCAAATTCTATAACCACATTGGATGAGTTAACAAAAAAACTTTTTCAAGAAATATTTTCCACCAACTAAAAATTTCAACCTTAAGAATGCAATCACTTTATTCTAACAACTTGACGTAGAGTCGTTATATGAAAAATGAGAGAGATTCAAAGAGTTGCTAGGAAAATATCCACTACATGATCTACGTAAATGATTTCAATTATAGATGTCTTATAATGAATTTAGTGGCCCACCAAGATCTACTAACGATGTTGCAACAAACGGTGCTATTTTCTTGAAAACATATGATGAGACTTTTGAGATTTGAGAAACAATATCAAGCAATAATTGTGAATGGACTACGAGAGAAAAAACTCAGAAAGATACAGGGGGTACATAAAGTACATGCCAAAACAATACTTACAGTACATGTTTCTTTGTTGACAAATATGATCGGGTATTTGCCACCTAGAACATAGAAACCTGCAACATCAATTTCATATACATATTGTGGAGGAGAGCATTCTTTGAAAAACTATCTTTCAAATTCCGAGTCAGCATGCTATATAGAGAATTACAATATGAATCAGACTTTAACATGAACAATAACGCCTTTTCCAATACTAGCAATCCGAGGTGGAGGCAACATCCAAATTTCAATTGTAATTGTCAATGTCAAAATCAAAAAACTCGATCTTCCATTGTCCAAAACAGACACAACTAGAAGAACTATAACGACTGACCAGGTTTCTCTGGCCCAGCCATGCAGTCCGGCCCACAGGTCCACCGACACTGCCACGTGGCGGTAAAACACCGTCTCACGTGTACTCACGATCTTCTCCTCCTCCCTGAGCTCAAGTGATACCAAAAATGGTGAACCCTTGGTTATGAAGCTTGAGAGCCAGGGTTCGAGTCTCTGGGGAGGCAAAAACTCCCCTTCAACCAAGGAGAATGAGAAGATCGTGAGTACACGTGAGACAGTTGGTTTACCGCCACGTGGTAGTATCGGTGGGCCTGTGGGCCGGACTGCACAGCTGGACCAGAGGAACCTAGTCAGTCATTACAAGAACTCCATCATCATGATCTTCTTCTGTAATGATGACTTCACTGAATGTTATAAGTTGTTTTTCTTTTTCAAAAACTCTGTTCATTTAGTTCTTCAATTTACGACACTCAAATTTAATGTACTCATTCTTCTAACAAATGTACAAGGACCTTTGAATCCTCAACAATCACTTTCATTGTTGTTTTTCTCTTTTGTTCTACCCAAAATAACAAATAAATCTCTCCTTGATAATTAGATAAAACCATATGAAGCAGACAAGACAACGATTATAGTAGTATCTATAACAAGTATCTTTCATTAACTGATAAGAATAAAGTAATTGTATTAAATGCAACTTGCTAATCAGGGTTGTATTCATACATAGTTGCTTCAATTTTAACCATAATGTAGTGACGGTGTTCTTCTTCTATACATCCTGCAAAATCTAAATTTACAACTAATATATTAAAATTTTATATTAGAATTGGAGTTTTTCTGTACGAATTTTTTTCTTTACACTTCAATATGCGGGCATTTTATTGATTCCTGTAAACACATCGTCTCAATCCATTGACACAAGTATATCTCACATCTTCACTTAACATAACAAAAATATATCAGAATAATACTTTATCAAAATCATCTCCAAAATTTTTTAAAATTTCACCTCAAAATATATAAACCCAAAATACTCTAACCAAATTCAAACTGCAAAAAATATCATAGCGCCAAATATCCCAAATTTTATGAAGGGTAAATATCACTTTTACTCTCAAAGTATGGTGGTATTAACAAGATACACAACTTAAAAATTTTTCGTTAACAAAGTCGTCATTAACGTATGGATTTTTAACAAATTAACCCCTAGCGGGCGACCGGTCTCGAAGAACGGTCACCTAGTCTCGGAGAACAGTCGCCCGGTCTTGAATTTTTACGTGGTTCTACACATTTTTTATGGACCAGGCGCCCGCTCTAAAAGGAACTGGTGCCCGTTCCAGAGGAGATGTGGGAACGGACGCCCGCTCTCAAAAAATGGGCACTCGGTCTAAAAAATATATCAAATGACATCAGATTAGTTTGAAATTCTTACCACACAATGGACATATCATGAGAACATATTCTGCAAAGTCTCGTGATTTTTCATGATTTGTACGATTTATTATAACTATTTTCGTATAAATTACATAAAAATTTATAATAAATCGTGAAAATGTTAAAAAATCACGGAACTTTGCAGACTATGTTCTAATTATATTTTAATTGTGTGCTAAAAAGTTCAAGTTAATTCGATATTGTTTGATATGTTTTATGGGGTAGCCAACCATGGCACGTTCGTTCTCGAAAAAAAAGGGCATTCAGTCAATAGAAACTATTCCAGAAAACATACCAAACGATATTTGATCAGACTGAAATTTGTACCACACAATAGTCATATCATGAGAACATCGTCCGCAAAGGTTTGTGATTTTTCAACATTTTCACGATTTATTATAATTTTTTACGCAATTTATACAAAAATAATTATAATAAATCGTAAAACTCTTGAACAATCACGAAACTTTGCTGACTATGTTCTCATGATATGTCAGTTGTATGATAAAAATTTCAGGCTAATCTGATATTATTTGTTATGTTTTTTGGACGGGCGTCAATTCTTCAAGAGCAGGCGTCCGTTCCCACATCTCTTCTGGAATGGGCACCCCCTCTCTAAAAATAGAACAGTCACAATATTTATAATATTAAAATAGAATCTAAAAGAAAGATCTACAATACAAGTACAGCCGAGCTGACTCAAATAGAATGCGCATCACATCGAATTCTCACACTTGTTTTGAAAATTATAAAATGTCCGGGAAAAAATGAAGTTGGTGTATTGAATTATCATTTCTTACGTTGACAAAAAAATTATTGATTTGCAATTATGGTCTCTCATATACATAATTGATGTAATTTCTTTTTATTTTGGGATTATATTTTGTAACAATGTTAGATTATCTCATTGAATTTTCTAAGTAAACACAACCAAAGCTATATCCATAATGATTCTTCTTCTCACCCTGTATTCTTCATGTCATTTTTTTTTATACACATGGTTTGTCTAAGATACCTTGAAGCATAACGTAAAATAATGAAACACATGGAACGCATTTTCTTAGGAAATCCAATAAATAATGAAAGGAAATCTACAGTATTGATTTTATTGATTTAATATAACAACTTGTTTGGTGTCTTTCTCTATATATTAATTATTTAGTTTGTTATAAACATTTTTTATTGAAAATATAGAGACCAAAACAACGCAAGTTTATATTTGAAAACGACAAGTTATTCTCCGTAATTATGTGACAGTGTCGTTCTAACTCTTCTCCTATAATTTTTATGTTTATATTTGAAAAGGCGAGAGCCATTCACCTGACGTTTATATTTTATGTTACCTTTCTTCTCCTATAAATGCATGAAGAAATGCAAAAGACCAGCAGCCATCATCATCAAAAGCAAAAGCGAAAGCAAATAATGTCTTCCCAAGTACCTCTTCTTGCGTCATCCTCTCAAGACATCATTCGCCCAATCTCGAGCTTTGTCCCAGCCATTTGGGGCGATCGATTCCTCAACTATGAGCCAGAGAATTTGGTAAATCAAAATAAATACCACTGCTTCTCAACCTTCTATCCATGCCATCCAACTTACCATTTAACTATCATTTTTTTTGCACAGGAGAAACAACTTGTTGAGGAGAATGAGGTTGGAAAGTTGAAAGAGGAAGTGAGAAACATGTTTCTAGGGAGTACAAATGATTCATATCAGCAATTGAAACTAATCGATGACATTCAACGTCTAGGTGTGGCATACCATTTTGAAAAAGAAATCAAAGAAGCATTAGAGAATATATATGCTGCATATCTTGATTGTCGTTTGGACAACAACTTCATTGATTTAAACTATGTCTCTCTTTGTTTTCGTCTTCTTCGACAACAAGGGATTAACATATCAAGTGGTAAGGATTATTGAGTTTATAGAAGGATTATGACAACATAAACGGAGGGTACGTAAATCACACGAGTTTTGTTTTGCAGATATTTTTAACAAATTCAAACACAAAAACGGGATGTTTAAGGAAAGTTTGGCAACTGATGTGGAAGGATTGCTTAGCTTGTATGAAGCCGCATATCTCGGAGTAAAAGGAGAAACTGTGTTGGATGAGGCTCTTCTCTTCTCCACTACTCACCTTGAAGCTTTTTTGAAACAAGAAAGCTCCATCCTTTCAAACGTGGTTTCTAAAGCCCTTCATAGACCTTTACGAAAGAGCTTGGTGAGAGTAAATGCTCCACATTTCATATCAGTCTACAAAGACCTTCCTTCATATAATGAAACTCTGCTAAGATTTGCCGTGTTAGATTTCAACCTTCTTCAATCTATGCATAAAAAGGAGCTCTCTGATCTTACAAAGTGAGTACTATAACCGCAATTTCTATGGATACTATATCTTGAAATGTAGTTGAAGAGAAAATTTAATTGGCAACAACTTCAGGTGGTGGAGAGATATGGAGTTTGGCAAGAGATTTCCATTTGCGAGAGACAGGATTGTTGAGTGTTTCTTTTGGGCAACAGGAGTGCGCTTTGAACCTAAATTCTGTTTTTTTCGAAACATATTAACTAAACTCCTTTACCTTATTACTATTCTCGATGACATGTATGACTCATATGGCACTTTGGAAGAACTTTCTCTTTTCAATCAAAGAACGAAAAGGTAGAACTTTGATTTGCTTTCTATTGTGTTAAAAGAATTTGTTAGACATTTGAATCTTTTCTTAGGTGGAGTCGTGAATCAACAAATGATCTTCCGGAGTATATGAAAATATTTTATGCGGTGCTCTTGGATTTCTTCGGAGAAATAGAAGAATCCATGATCAAACAAAGAACATCATATCGAATGTTCTACGCAAAAGAAGCGGTACCTTTCTAAATTGAACCTATCTTAGTTATATTGCATAAAACTCAATTGTAAGTTGATACTACGTTTGAACAATTTATGTAGATGAGTATAACAATTCAAAGCTGCTTTGATGAGGCGAAATGGCGTAACGAGAAAAATATTCCAAAAATGGAGGAATATCTATCTGTGTCTACGATATCATGTGCCAATGCTATTATTTCGACAATATGTTTTGTGTGTATGGCTGTCGACGCTGTCATAGAGGAAGACTTTCAATGGCTGTCCAATCGACCTAAAATTCTTAAAGAAACAGAATTAATTTGTAGGCTTATGGACGATATAGTTTCCTACAAGGTCTGAATGTTTACTTACATTTGTTTGTTCATTTATCATTTATTTCTTTTGATAAACCGTGATTTTAGTTGCCGTCATCAATCAAATGAAGTTGAGAACACACTTGGTAATGATAGACTAGAACTTCATATAGGACCTTTTGGGTGAAACCTAAGAAAAATGACAAACGTGTTGGAGACTTTACATTCTTGGGTTCAATTGCTTTTTTTTCTTCAAAATTGTCATGCAGCGAGAGAAAGAGACTGGAAATGTGGCAACAGCCGTAGAATGTTACACGACACAACATGGGACGACAGAGGAGGAGGCCATTCATATTCTTAATGATTGGGTGTCAGAAGCATGGAAAAACATAAACCAAGAGCTCTTGCAACAAACTAGCATCAACATGGATCTCCTGTTGCCGATTCTTCACATGTCCCAAGTTATGGATGAATTGTATAAAGAAGAAGATAGTTATACCAACATCGGAAATTCTGTAAAAGAGGGAATTTCAGTCATGTTCATCAATCCAGTCTCTCCCTAAAATTAATCCCACAATTCTATGTAATAAGCTTGGGTCATGTACTTATTAGGTCATCTATGTAATAAGCTTCGGCCTTGGTGGGGACGAAGGCAGGGCCCGGCTGGCCATGCGTGAACTTTAGTGTTTTGTTTGTGTTTTGGTTGGTGTGGACTTTTAATGTTTTTAAAAATAAAGTTCCGGGTAATGTCGTGGCATTACCCGTAATAGTGTTGCGGTTTTATTAGAAATGTTTGTCTTTTTTTTTTTTTTATTTGCATTCCAAATTAGTTTATGTAAATTTTAATTTGACGTGAATTTTGTGTATCCTTTCAAGTTTGGTGAATTTGGTATAAAAAATACTTCTTTTCATTTAACAAAATTTAATTCAACTGAAGAAAAATTTGCATTACAGCAATACGAGTTCAATTTTCATTCTTTGAGATAGCTATTATCTTCAAACTCCAATCTACAAATGTTGATGTTAGCAATGTCTTGTGCAATCTCTTCCAATCTCGACTTGTTTTGTATTTATATATTAGCCTTCACTCGTTCAATCATACTATGACCCTCAACCGTTTTCTTCTTCCTGGTCAACCAGAAGTAGACCTTAGAAAATATTTTGCATTTTGTTTTTGGCAAGATAATCGCTTCGAAACTATGACCAATTGTGATTTTGTCCTCGAATCTGTACGAGATTTTGTGTCTGATGTCATTTGATCGAGATCTGGTCCTTCAAAATTACTCGCAATCTAATTAAACAATGATCATCAGTCATGTGCTTTAGTCGGCCGTGTTGGACAACAATCCTGATAACTAACTTAGAATTCTCTACAAGGACATGGTAGACACATAAGTAATTTTCAATAAATACACGAGAGAGTTTTTAAAATGAATATTATTAGTATTATCTTATTACAAATTTTTCAATTTAATTAATTAATCATCAAAATAATTATTTTAATTCATATTAAACTAACAATCTCTCTAGTTTTGATGATGACAAACTTATTTAACTAATGAAATTTTTAATTATATGCTCCCCTTCCTCTTATGCAACAAAAGACACTCTCCCCCTTAGTATGTGCGGGGATTAGTTAGCTCCATAATTTTGACAGAGTTTTCCTATGTAATATTAGTTAGTTGAAGTAAGTCAAAACCCAAGCAAGATACTATCCATATTGCAATAATTCCTCTGTCTATATTATAAATAATCGATTGTGACAAATGACATTTGTGATACATATTACATATATTTTTTAAAATTTCATTTATATTTACGATATATTTAATATATTATAGTTAAAATAATTTATTGCCATAATCTATCCACAACCATTGGATTATAGATAGTAAGATTATATAACCGAGACTATATATACTTTTAGCATTTTTCATCAATACATCCATTGCAATCACCATCTTTTCGTGGAGGTAGTGCAACTCCTTTTAAGGGACAGTGATGGAAATGTTAATTAGGATATTTTTCATGACTTTTGCGATCGTCGGGTATCACCGTTTTTATTTTAAATACATATGACATGATTTGTTTGGAGACAGTGAGTGGCTCCATTTTGACTCAATTTTTAAAATTTATCTAGCAAATTTATTTTAGACATATATCACTGTATTATCTCATATGTCATTAATAGACCTATATTTTAAACTTTTTCGGTTGGGTTTTAACTTTTATTTGTCATGTAAGTCTTCTGCTTCCTATTATATAAATAAATTAACTTTAAGAGTTGGACGGGTCAATCTAGTTTTTGGGTCAGGTCGTTTCTCGTTTATCTCGGGCTCTCTTTGGGGAGTGACAAACATGATCGTCATTAGGAGTTATTGCAACATGGATAACACATAGCAATAATTCCAACTTAAGCTTATATCAAACAGGAGCCAAATCTGGAAACATGCTTCAGGTAAGCATAAAGAATAATATCCAAAATAAATCAAACCAAGCGTGACAATAAGCAAAACACATGAATTCTAGTACATCAAACGAACAAGATACAAATATCATAAGATGTCAAAACAAAGAGGAAAGCAATAAAACCACGAGAACTAATAGAAATGCTCCACAACTCATCCTAATAATCTAGTGTCAGATCAACATCAAAGGTTGAGGGAGGCACACTTGGATCAACATTAGAAAATGAGAAAGAAGAGAAAGTTGATTCTACAAATTTCATAAGTTGGAAGTTTGAAGTATTTAACTTACACAATACTAGATATTCTTTTGGAGTTGGATGGTTAGTTGATTCATGAAGTCACCAACCATGATACATGTTGAGGCAGCAAAGAGTATTAAAAGCATTATAAATGTAACAAGAAGATGCTATTGTGGAGACCCAGTCCACGGACGCACCGCCATCGATCCGGCTCACTGACATATCGTCATTGACTGTTGAGTCTCACTCATGACCTTCTCCATCTCTGGAGTAGAAATTTTTTGCATTCTCAGTAATTTGAACCCCGGCCTCACGGGTTTATAACCAAGAGTTCCTCACCACTGGTACCACTTGGGCTAGTCATGATCTTCTTCATCCCTGGAGTAGGAGTTTTTTGCTTACTCAACTCGTAGACGCACCGTATACTGGATTCGGACCCGGATGACAGAGCGTTCGCGTGGAAAAAGACCGGTGAAAGAGGTAGGTCGTTACAGCTATAGATATTTTTGTTCAGAATAAATAAACTATTGTATTGAAAAAGAATCTCGTGTCCCATGATAAAAGCAAATATATTGATAAAAGCTAAATAAAGTGCAAGTGAATTATGTGCAGATAGATGACTGAATTGCTTATATTGTTACCAAGTCTATCAAATATGACACTTTTGGCAAACTAAAGATGATGGTTGAAGTTACAAGGAATTAAAATTAAGGGTGCATGTTGAATAGGGGTGGGCAGGACCTGACCGGGGATCGAGAACTGGACCGGACTGCCAGTTTCGATCCCAGAGTGATGAATTACGGTCCGGTCCTCGGTCCCAAGTACCTGGAACCGAAGACAGTCAGTTCGGTCTTCGGTCCACTACTCGAATTCCTAAAGAACAGGGCCCGGACCGAAAGACCCCATTTTAAGCCAATTTGTCTTCAGAGTTCAGTCAGTCTTCCTTCTTAGTTCTTCGTTTCTTTCTTCCTCCCTAATTCCCTAATCCAGAACCAGAACACCCGAGTCCCGACCTCCGAACGGCGAACACCCGACCTCCGAACACCTGAGTCCCGACCTCCGAACGGCGAACACCCGAGTCGCCTCGCGCTCGCGCTCGCACTCATGCCAGTCGCCTGCTCGGATCGCGTCGCCTCTGTCCTCGCTTGCTCGCGGCCTGACGCTGTCGTCTCACCTCTGTGAGTAATTTGATCCTATTATGTTCTTTTTTCTTCTTGTTGATCTTTCTTTGTTCGTATCTCTCTTGTTTTTCGACTTCGACATTAGCGAAACAAAAAATCACACTAGGAAAATTACACAGAATTCCAGAAGCACCCACAAACAGTTACCACAAAAGTTGAAGGTAAGCTGACCCAGCTACATTTTATTGCTTAGAACGAAATCATCTTGTTCAGAAGGTAAACCGACGTTGATAGAATGAGAAGAATCGGAAACTTTGAGGTAGAAACCGTGATTTGGCCAGAGGTTTTTCCCATCTTTGAGGTAGAAAAAAAGATGGGAGGAACCGGGACAGGACCAAAATTTGCGGTACGGTCTCAGTTTCTTCCAGGGCCAGTTCTGAGTTTCGGAAAAAAATTCTCGAAACTTTGGTCCGGGTTTGGTTCGGGCTTGGGACCGGACCGAACCGAACCTGCCCGTGGCCACCCCTAATGTTGAATTTATAAGCTTAATTCAAATAATATATTTTTGTTAATGTAGGTTTTGTTATGCCCATGTATTTGTGAAAACTCATCTAAAATATTTTAATTTATGTATGTGTGTAGCTACATTGGTTTTTGATTTTGTCTTGAGTAGTTCATGTAATGACATGATTATATATTAGTACATATATTTGATTAGTAGTTCATCTCATTGAATTTCATAAGTATATACAACCAAAGCTATATTCGTATAGAGACATAGCCAGATGCTGTCCACAATGACTCTTCTTCTCATACTATATTCTTCGTATCGTTTCCAAATCAAACACTATATAGAACCAAAGTATAACGCCCCAAATTAAAAATCCCCAATTTGATTTTTCCAATTTGAAACTCTAATTTGGAAACCCTACAATTTTTCCCCAAATCATTTTATTAAATTAAATTCGAGCGTTAAAAACCTTAATTCCATAATATTTTGAAATTCTCTTTAAATAATTATTGAAATATTAAATGCACGGAAGCTTTAAAATTTAAACAAAAGCGGAATTAATAATTCATAAAATTTTATTAAATAATAAAAATTCAACAATACTTATTCAAAGTTTTTGATAATAAAAAGTGAAATATCCTTGAAGACTTTAAACATACAACTTTTAAATTTCTTCTTTAAACTTTTTACTCCTCTGTATACTCATTTGCCTCTGGAGGGTTCTCGATTATAGTCATTTATTCCCCAGATAAAAATTCACCTTCATCACAATTTACAAAACTGTGAGAAATAATCTCAGTAAGTGAGAATACGTGCAGTTGCAAAACATGTACTTTTACCGAATCCTGTTAACTGTTACATACTGGTTGGATCTCATTCCTGAACCATCTTTTAGGACTGGGCCATCATGGCTTCGTTATCTTTTACTTTTACTTTTACTTTTAACGTTCAAGCTCATCATCTTAATGTGGCTTTTGCTATCACGTAATTTCCGTCAATTCCATCATTTTCACACACATGCAAATGTCCTACAAATTTTATCTTTTTAAATTATTTTATAACAATGTCTAAATATGAGTGCTCATATATCAAATCGCGTAATAAAATAATTATACAAAAAAATAATATAAATTTAATGTGATGTAGAGTCGTAGTTAAAACATTGGAAAATTTGTACTTTCACTTACCTGGATTCCGAGCGAGTAGGGTTATCGGGATTTTTCTGAAATTCTAAATAATTTCGTGACTTGCAAGTCGGATATGATCGAATTAAATCGATTTAGACAACTTTCGAAAATTTTCTACCTAAACAAAATATCCAAATAAATTTCTTACTTTAATAAATCAATTTCATAAGAATTTAAGTAAAAATTTCTTACTGGTAAAATCTGAGATCGGTTTGGGTCGAATTTTGAGTCGGGTCAAAATTCGGATTGGTTCGGATTCGGTTTGGTTCGGATGAACAGTGCCGGTCGTGGACAGTACCCGGTTGCGAACTAGGGGTGTGCAAACCGAACCGGAACCGAGGAACCGAACCGGAACCGCTGATTTAGGTTCGGTTTTGATCGGTTTTGAGCATAGGTTTGGTTTGGTTCGGTTGCATTTCATAAAAACCGGTGATTTAGGTTCGGTTTTCGGTTTTGATCGGTCAAAACTGGTCAAAACCGAACCGAACCGAACCTTAACTAAAAAACAAAAAAAAAATAAAAATAAAAAAACCAGAAGCCCTAAATCGTCGGGGTTCTGGTGTCTTCATTCTTCAATCTTCATCTCCGAAGCTCTCCTCTAGAGACGAAGGCGATTCGGCGACGGCGAGGCGACGACAGCTCACAGCAGCACCGACGACAGCTCACAGCAGCACCGGCGATTCGGGTATGTTCTATTTTTTCTGGCGTGGATGGTATCCAAGAACCCATAAACCAAACTCCATTGTCTTGGGGACGTGAAAGTGTAACACCCCCGAACCCACCCTAGCTCGGATCGCTACTTGGCTAACCACTCCCACGCTAAAACTTAATTTAAAATAAAATTGACACTGTAGAATTTAAAAATAAATCTCCCGACTCCCTCTTATAGCGTACCTAGCTGCCTAGACTCCCTAATTTCCCTTAATCCTAACCTTTAAGCACCACGGCGTCCTTCCCAAAAATTTCGTCAAAGTAGTGACTCATCGAGAGTGAGTAGCTATTGTAGAAAGGTAATAGGTAGGAGATTGAGATTTAGGGTGTTAATTGGGCTACAACAAGGTTGCAAACAAGGAGGTTGTTGGGCGACTTGTTGTAATGAGAGTTAGGGGTATATATAAAATGAATTGGAGGACTATAGAAAATAGATTCGTTAGTAAATTTTGAAGAGAATCCTGAGGAAAATTAGATAATGATATTAGAGTTAAGAAACTGGGGAAGAAATCAGGATTTTGAGGTCTGAACCTTACGTATGTAGTAGTGTAAGTTATGAGGAATGAGAGAATTTTGAATAAGAGGAATGAGATATTGCACGAAAAGAGTGTGAGTGATTTAGGGATACTGTTTAGTTAGAAAGGCTATAGGTTCGACTCGTATGTAACGAAGTCGAAACTGCTAATGTCGTAAATAGATTAGAAGAGTGAATAAGCTTAAGAGTGGGCGAGCTTAAGAGTGAGATGTGAATGAGAACTCGAGTATTGGTAGAGAAGAACGATTAGATTACATTCTAAATTTTGGACGGACATAGGAAAGAAAGAAGTGATGAGATTAGTTAACTATGAGAGAAATTGAAGATTTCGTATGAAGTTGAAGAACTTAGAGGATTGAGTTAATTAAAGTTAATAAAATGTGTAAGAGTACATAGTTATGAAAGTTAGACTAAGTTATGCGTTTGAACTATGTTAGTGGGTAAAGAGTGAGGTAACTGAGAAAATGAGAGCTTTGAGTATGAGGGTTGTGTTGGAATAACTAAGGAAATGTCATGATTGTTTGAGGTATAAATTGTCTTGATTGGCTGATATATATAAGTGTAGAGAAGAGATTTAGGATTTCTTATATAAATACTTGAACTGATAAGCAGCATCAAACTAGACCGGTGATTGAGAAAGGAAGTTTAGAAATCTAATTAGAGTTAGAAAAGTCAATGCATTTGTGATAGTAAAGAGTTAAAGCTTATGGTAGATACTCAGATAGAAAACCGGTTGATCCTTAAGGAAGGGGTACTGTCTTAGGAGATTATTCAATCAAGGGTGGTTGTAGAGGTGCGAAAATATTTTTGAAGCAGCATGTAGAGGAAAAGAGAGTAGATTGGTTAGTAAATTTCGGTGAGAAAACCAAGTGAAATGAGATATTGTATAAAAGTTGAGGAATTTAGAAGATATTGAATAAGAACGATACGAGTTAGAGTATTGAGCGAATAGTTGGGAAGGAGTTAGTTAAATCTAAAAATTTATAGAGTCTGGTAGCAACTATGATAGAAGTTGAACAAAGTAAGCATAGTGAAGGTAATTATGAGAACTCTAATAGTACTTGAAGAATGAGGAATAGATTTAAATAGTAAAAAGTGTACAATGATAGTGTTTGAATGATTAATGAAATGTCGTGATGATTCGAGATAAATTAGGAATGAAATGTTAGAGTAGTGGAGAATTTAGATTTAAGGATTTATGATAAAATGTTATTTTTGAGTTCTTGATGTTATAACATGGAGGTAGTTTTGGAGATTTTTGAGATTTGAGGTCGTAATGTAAGTGTGTGATGAACATTGGATTAGACAAGTAAGTGACTAAGTGAACTTAGCATGATGAGAAGTGGAGAGTTAGAACTAAGTTAGAGGGATTTAAGAGTCCTCGTGATAACTGAACCAGTTCATGTCAATAGGCGTAGGTGTACGAATATGAGAGCTAGGGAGTACGGAGTAAGGTGAAGTTAAAGATTTTGGAGATGTAGTACCAGATGAGTTTAGGATGGTAATGTAGTGGGGATGTACTTTGTCAACGCACAAAGTTAAGAGATGTGCTTGGAATGAGTAAGTTGAGGAAATGAAGACTTTGAAGATATAGTGAAGACATGGGAACTTGTCATTTATGGTTAGGTGAGTATAAGAGCATGAAACTTTGAGGATTTAGAGTAAGAAGGATATTGATTGAATTCTTGGGGTCACGATATTGAAGTGAGTTGAAGAATTGAGGTAGTTATGTAAGGCCAAACGATGTTAACTAATAGAAGGAATAAGTTTGCTCCATCGTGATAGAGTTACTAGTTGACCAAGGATTGAAATTGAAAGTCTTCAAGGAAGTGAGGACAGTGAGCATTATGGATATGCGGTACACCATTTAGAGTTAGGAATAAGTTAGTCCTCATCTAAGAATTTATAGAGGTGAGTAAAACTGGAGGTAAGAAGTGCACTCATTATTATCTTAGGATTACTCAATTGGGGTAGCATAGAGAGTTGTAGTGGTTTGTACGTGTTTGATAGACACGGAAGTAGAAAGATGAGGAATTAGATAAACTTAGTCTGAGGAAAAGCTAGAGTTGAGAACTAAGGTGGTAAGATAGAGGGTCTAGGTGATAAGTGTTTAAGAATATTCGAATTATAGAGTGTAGAGATAGGTAAAGTCAAGACTTAGTGTTAGCAACTCTAAAGTTAAGAGGGTAGAGTTGAGATGAGTACATTGAGTAATAACAAGGCCAAAAATTTTGAGGACAAAATTTTTGTAAGGAGGGTGGATTGTAACACCCGAGGTTTTTGATTTAATATATTTATGGATCTTAGGAAATAATAAAAAGGTAAAGTAATTAAAAGAACGGGATAAGAGTCAATTTATGAAAGTTTCTAATTTACGAACGAGCGAGATTTAACGAAATTTCGAATGGTCGAAAACACGAGAGGGCAAAACGGTAATTAGTTAGATTCTTAGATATAAACTAACTAAAGTATAGAAATACTTACAGTCGATGAAGCACGTTGCATAGCGGCCAGCATTGTCGGGTAATCATTTGAACGACTCGACCATTTTGCTCTGATACCATCTTGTAACACCCCCGAACCCACCCTGGCTCGGATCGCTACTTGGCTAACCACTCCCACGCTAAAACTTAATTTAAAATAAAATTGACACCGTAGAATTTAAAAATAAATCTCCCGACTCCCTCTTATATCGTACCTAGCTGTCTAGACTCCCTAATTTCCCTTAATCCTAACCTTTAAGCACCACGGCGTCCTTCCCAAAAATTTCGGCAAAGTAACGCCTGAAAATGACCCCTCCAAAATGCTAAATACCTGCATGCAAACCACTTCTCAACCAGTCCAAAATATTCCTAACCATCTAACCAACATACGGTATGAGAAATCTCCAAATAGCAGTAAAAATGGAAACTAAAATACAAACATTCCTAAGTGAAGAAAGTCCACAGTACAGGGCGACACATCACCCTTAACTATGATTATATACATCAAATACAAATAGCTATGCAATAACTCTAAAACCAACATCAACCAAAAAGAGAACTCTACAAACCACCAAAATAATTGTAAATTATACACGACCCCAAAAATACTGTTCCACCCACGTCTTTCCGAAGACCATGGTCAAGACGCCTCGACAATTGCCCGCACCGGCATACCGCGTACATCATCGACTGTGTCCCAATCCTAGCTTTCCTCGTAGCTCTAACATGTACTCCTGTCGTCACCTACACCACAGAACACACACACACACGTAAGCTTACGCTTAGCAAGTAAGGAGTAACGAATGAACAAATGAGACAACAACACAATGCAATCAACCTAATCCATGCAGTTTCTACCACTCAGTTGTGTTTATTTGTTGTTAGTTGCTTTAATCATTTCATAAGCCGTGTGAATCGGGTCAGCTCACATCCTAAAATCAAGGACGGCCCTTAGCTCACATCTCGTAATCGTACAGGACGGCCCTTAGCTCACATCCTATAATCGAGGACGGCCCTTAGCTCACATCCCGTAATCGTACAGGACGGCCCTTAGCTCACATCCCAAGGATGGCCATTCCCAGAACCACCATTACGTATTTTAGCCAATCATCCTTCATAGAGTTCCCTTCGGGGTGCTACTACCAACACCGTATCCCGACAAGGCACACTAATCCAGATTGCGTATTAGAGTTTCCTTTCGGGGTGCTACTACCAACACCGTATCCCGACAAGGCACACTAATCCATTTCCTTTCGGGGTGCTACTACCAACACCGTATCCCGACAAGGCACACTAAGCCGTGCAGTTCCCAACTATGGGCTGCTGCCACGTGGGTCCCCGTAGGGCGGTACACGTGTAGTCACGATCTTCTCTCGCCACTCACAATGCTAAACAATGCAACCACTCATCTCTAGCGTAGCGTACTATAACTCACGATGCATGTGTCAACCAAGATATGCAATACGACACGAAACAAAACAACCAAATAATCAAACAAACAACAATACAAACAACAACAAACAACCAAGCACTTCATTTCCGCACTATAAAACAACGCAATTATCAAACAATAAAAACAATAAATCCTACCGTTCCGTGGTGTAGGCCCGAAGGCAAAACACAACATCCTCTACTTACCTGAACTCTGGCACCGCACTTACTCGCTTTGGCTATGTACATTTCTCAACTCGGTAACCTATCACATTCACAAAAATTCACTTAAGTATCACTATTCACTTCTAAAGAATATTTAAACTAACTCTAACTATAACTATTCAAACTTCTTTAAAATTAAGCCCACATATACCAACTTACTCTCAAACTATTATTTCTAGCCTAATTCAACTAAAGCCTAACTAAATGGGCCACCAATTTGGGTTCGGTAAAAATCGACCCGAACTTCAAACGCGCGTAATTTTTACGTCGGATATCGGAATCGAACGATTCCAGCGGCCACGTACTCCTCTAATAACCTATTTTAACCTGTCAAAAGGAATTTGAAAACAAACTACCCTAGCTAGGTCAAAAATCAGAAAACCCGAACTGCCCCTTCACCCGAAAATTTTCCTTTTCTGGTTTCCCATCAAATCTCCTCCGTTTCCTCACCAATCCACTACCCTAACCCTCAATTAGCATAAACTAATCAAAAATCTCGAATACAAGCAAAAACCTGAAATGCCCCAAAGAGGGCTTTCTGAATTTCGCCAGAATTGGGCTCCTCACGGCCAGGCGATTATTGCCAGCCCACAACCCGACAATCTCAGGCCAAAATTGCCCGAAAACGGCCGGTGATCGGAGCCAATTCTGGCTCGTCACCATCGGCCTTGAACAGAACCGAAACAGGGCGAAAATCAAACCTTACCAGTCGGTTCGCACGCGGAGAAGGCCGGAAACCTGCTCCTCGTCTTCGTCTGGCCGGAGACCGTCGGAAGTCGCCGGTGATCGGCACCGAACCTCCCTCGCGTCGCCTTCTCCCTTCTCCCCTGTTCGGCCTTCGGCGCTCGGGTGCTCGACAGAATAGCTTCGGCTATTCTGTCGTTTTAGTTTTTTATTTGTTTTATTTTTTTTTATTTAATTATTAATAATAATAAATGATAATAATAAAACTAAAACTATTTTTTTAATTAAAACTAACTAATTACCGTTTTGCCCTCTCGTGTTTTTGACCATTCGAAATTTCATTAAATCTCGCTCGTTCGTAAATTAGAAACTTTCATAAATTGACTCTCATCCCGTTCTTTTAATTACTTTACCTTTTTTATTATTTCCTAAGATCCATAACTATATTAAATCAAAAACTTCGGGTGTTACAGAAAGCCCCCCTCTTATGTTCATTTTGCTCTTCCAGTAAATCTGACGAGCTTGATTTTTCTCAATTCCAAGTGCTATAAACTGACATTTCCCAGTCTGTGTCCATTCTTCGTTGACATTTGCGATCTGCAACGACTAGCAAATGTTTCAATTTCACACTCAATGAGATAAAAAGATCAACCTCATTTCTCACCTATAATTCCAATTGCAGGTCATAATAGCAAGGTCAAGAAAAGAAAAGGAAATAAATCCGTTGCAGATAGACATATTTGCATCTTTGCCTTACATGTTTGAATCATCAGTTCCCAGGTATTCATTTCATTTCTGAAATAAATTTTCATAACTGATAGATAGGTTGAAAAGGAAAGTCTTATCCACCACCTTGAGTTCCAAAATAGTCTTCTACTTTGCCAACGATTTGCAGCAATTGCTGCCGCGATTGCTTCACTATCATCTATACCAATGCTCGTATGGTGTATTGCTCCTAAATTTCGTGGGTTTTATACTTTTATTTGTAGCAGTCGGAAGGGACATTCCTGATGACCGAGAGGGAAATGACAGTGCAATGGGAATCCATGGGAATATATGAAAAAGTAACACATGACAGTTTATATTCCCATGGATATAAAATAGTCTTCTGTTGACTTAGAGAGTGTTTAAGTCATAATTTGTTTTTGATGATGTATTTGTATATTAAATATTCAATTTGATTATGTGTACTTAATGAGAATTATAAATATGAGTTTATTTGGAAATACCCTTGAAAAGGGTATTTTAGTTGTCTAATAAATTGTATTGAGTATACAGGGCTGAATAGTTAAACAGGGCTGTAAAACTCGTGCTTCTGCCGATGACTATACAATGGAAGCCTCTGCCGATTACTAAGCAGAAGAAGACGCTGTTTTGAAGTTATCATCTGCCGATAGCATCCTTGAAGACATATGCCGATGACGTGTCAACTGCTCTTCTGCCGATTGCTAAAAGACAGAAGAAGAAGTCATTTAGAGAGTGCTTTTGCCGATGACGTGTCAAGATGTAATCTGCCGATTGCATCTCAAGCATCTCTCTGCCGATCGCTAAAAGACTAAGAAGCATTTTTCATGCCGATGACGTGTCAAGATACTCATGCCGATGGTATCTTAATGTTCTTCTGCCGATGACGTTCAACCTTGCAAATGCCGATCACAAGACGACAAGCTTCAAGTCTCATCATGCCGATGACGTGGTCTGTGCATATATGTTCCATCTGCCGATGGCGGCTTAAAGAACCTCGTGCCGATGGCGGCTTAAAGAACCTCGTGCCGATGGCATTCAAAGACTCATCTGCCGATGGCCCTACAAGATGCAAATACTGATGAAGTCTTACACTTCAAATACTGATGAAGTTTTACACTCCAAATACCGATGGCATCCAAAGATTCTTATACCGATGACATATGAAGACTCTTTTGCCGATGGTATTCCTGCTGATGACATATTAAGTCAGCTGCCGATTACATTTGAAGCCTCATATGCCGATGGCTCTACAAGTGGCATTTACCGATGACGTGGCATTATTTGACAAGCTGCATCTGGTTATGATCTTCCGCCAGAATTCAAAGTTAGCCGCGAAGCTACAGTGACGTCGCTTTCAAGCTTTAACTCCAGAACATTAATGGCGACGACGAACAAAAATTTAGTTGCAACGGCTATCCACGATTGTACGACTTCAGCTCCAACGGTAACATTTTTCTCTTTGTGAACATAGATGCATTCAATTCGATGAAGAAGAAGATACAGAGTATAAAAGTTAAGCTCAGAACACGAAGGAAGAACTTTTTGCGAATTCTCAATTGATAGCCCTAAGCTGCAAAAGTTTTCATACTCTGTAATCACTGTACATCTCTCTAAACTCGAACTTGAGATTTCTGCTGTGAGAGTGTAGTCTGTGATCAATTTCACAAATACAAATCATTTGTAAAGGCAGTGGATTGACGCCCGGCAAGTTCAATCCAGAATTGTAAAGGCAATTGATCGGAGCCCGGAATCCCGATCTAGTCATTCTCGTGAGGAGAAGGTTAAGGATCTTCAAGGGGTGAGCCTTGAAGCGTGGACGTAGGCAGTTTGGCCGAACCACGTAAAAAGTACTGGTGTCGAATTTCTCTCTCTCTCTCTTTACATTATTTGAGTACTTGTGTTAAATTTAAGTTTTAATCAAGAAGAAAAATTAAGTTAACATTTAGTAAAATTAAAAAGTCTAATTCACCCCCCTCTTAGACAATTACGGTCCTACAATTGGTATCAGAGCAAGGTTGTTCATTGTCTAAGCTGTGTTTAAATAATTTGTGATATATATATCTTTACAATGGCATTCACTCATGTTGAAGGTCAAGCTGTTAATAGACCTCCCTTCTTTGATGGGAGTGATTATGTCTACTGGAAGGCTAGAATGAAAATATTCGTTCAAGCCATGGATTATGAAATTTGGGGCATAATCGAAAACGGCCCTTTCAAGGCCACAAAAACTGTTGATGGGAAAATTATCCCTAAGGACTCTACTGAATTGTCTGAGTCCGATAAGAGAAATCTGAGCCTTAATGCCAAGGCAATCAACACCCTGTATTGTGCTCTAAACAGAGATGAGTTTAATAGAGTCCAAGGGTGTGATAGTGCTCAGGAAATCTGGCACTTACTGGAAGTTACTCATGAGGGCACAAACCAAGTAAAAGAGAGCAAAATGAGTATGCTAGTTCACGAGTACGAATTGTTTTCCATGCTTAAGGATGAATCAATTAGTTCTATGTTTACTCGTTTTACTAATATTACTAATGGTTTGAAAGTACTTGGTAAGACTTATTCAGGAGAAGAACTAGTGAGAAAGATTCTTCGGTGTCTACCTAGAGCCTGGCAACCGAAAGTGACTGCAATTCAAGAAGCTCGAGATCTCAAGGTTCTCAAACTTGAAGAGCTCATTGGCTCTCTGATGACTCATGAAATAACCATGAGGGCCAATGACAAGGAAGATCTCAAGGAAAAGGAGATCAATAAAAGAAAGGATATTGCTCTGAAAGCTTCTTCAAGCAAAAATAAAGTATCTGAAGATGAAGAAGAGGAAGATGATGAGGACATTGCACTCATCACTAGGAGATTCAGCAAGTTCCTTCAGAGAAAAAGGATGCATGGGAGGAGATTCTCGAAAGGAGAAAAGCCTCAAAAGGAAAAGGAGATCACATGTTTTGGATGTGGAAAGCCAGGGCACATGAAGGCCGATTGTCCACATGCTAAGAATCCCAAGAAGTTTAAGAAGAAGGCTATGAAGGCCACCTGGGATGACTGTGAAGGCGACACCTCTTCTTCAGAAGATGAGGAAGTTGCTAACCTCTGTTTTATGGCACACGAGGAAAAGGTTAGTACTTCGTCCTCATGTATTTTAAGTGATAGTGAATCTGATAATGATGATGGTGACATGGTTGAAGCCTTTAACGATTTAGTAAAACAGTTTGGCTTGTTAAAGGCTAAATACAACTCTCTGAAAAAGGAAAATGCTAGCCTAATTGAGAAGCAAGAAAATGAACACAATCAGCATGAAAAAGAAATGTCTGAACTGAAAAGGAAAAATGAGACTTTAAATGGTTTTGTTCAGAAATACACTTATAGTAGTAATCAATTGAGCATGCTGTTAAGTGATCAGAGAATGCAATTCGATAAAGCTGGCTTAGGGTATGACAGGTTTAGCAAAAAGAAATCTTATAAGAATTACTTTGTTAAGTCAACTGTCTGCCATATGTGTAATAAAGTAGGACATAAATCTTTTATATGTCCATTAAAGACAAACAGTATGAAATCTAGTAATAAATTGCAATGGGTTCCTAAAGGGACCAGGCCTAACACTAGGACCCAAAAGATTTGGGTACCTAAGAGGACCAATTAACTTCTGTTTTGTAGGTTGAGTGCTCTCCTGGAAAGAACCAGTGGTACCTCGACAGTGGATGCTCGAGGCATATGACAGGAGACTCAACCATGTTTGCTGTTGTCAACAAAAAGAAAGGAAATGTTACTTTTGGTGGAAATCAAAAGGGCAAAATTGTTGGCATCGGCAATATCGGTAATCATTCTAATCCTATAATTGAAAATGTTTTGCTAGTAGAAGGACTAAAACATAACCTGCTTAGCATAAGTCAGTTGTGTGACAAAGGCTATAAAGTTATTTTCAAATCTAATGTTTGTGTGATCAAAGACATATCAAATAACAATGTATTGTTCAAAGGTTATAGAAAAGAAAATGTCTATGTTATTGATATGGATATTGATATGCATGAAAATGAAAAATGCTTTGCTGTTAACTCTTCTTATGATTCTTGGATCTGGCATAGGAGATTAGGTCACGTAGGGATGGATACCTTAGCTAAGATTACTAGGGAGAACTTAGTTAGAGGGATTCCTAAGATATCCTTTGAAAAGGATAAGATCTGTGAGGCTTGTCAAATGGGCAAGCAGATCAAATCTTCTTTTAAATCTAAGAGTGAAATATCTACCTCTAAGCCTCTCCAACTCCTTCACATGGACCTTTTCGGTCCTTCTAATATATCAAGCTTAGGAGGAAAATTCTATGCTTTTGTCATTGTAGATGATTTCTCTAGGTTCTCTTGGGTGTTCTTTCTAAAGTCTAAGGATGAGACTTTTGAAACCTTTTCTAGTTTTAGGAAAAGAGTTCAAAATGAAAAGGAGCTCACCATAATTGCTATTCGTAGTGATCATGGTGGAGAATTTGAAAATGAAAGATTCGAACTCTTGTGTCTCAAACATGGGATTGAACACAACTTCTCTTCTCCTAGAACCCCTCAGCAAAATGGTGTTGTTGAGAGGAAAAATAGGTCTCTCCAAGAGCTTGCTCGGACTATGCTTAATGAAAATTCCCTTCCAAAATATTTCTGGGCAGAAGCTGTTTCAACAGCTTGTTATGTGCTTAATCGGGTCTCAATAAGACCTATCCTAGAGAAAACTCCATATGAGCTCTGGAGTGGAAAAACCCCTTCTGTCAAATACTTTAGAGCGTTTGGCAGTAAATGCTTCATTCTAAATACCAAAGATAACTTAGGAAAATTCGATTCTAAATCAGATATTGAAATTTTTCTTGGTTATTCTCTGTCAAGTAAAGCATATAGAGTCTTCAATAGGAGAACTCTTGTTGTTGAGGAATCTGTTCATGTCATTTTTGATGAGACCCCTCAACCCACAATCAATGTGGATGAGGATGATGTTTTGGACAATCAACTTGATTCTCTTTCTTTGGAAAAATCTACCGATCCCTCTCCTATAGAACCATCTTCTAGTTCTCTAGAAATTGTTCCTGTTAAAGATGAATCTGCAGATCTTCCTAGAGATTGGAAATATATTAGAAGTCATCCAATAGAGGAAATTTTAGGTGATCCTTCTTTAGGAGTTAAGACTAGATCCTCTCTTAGGAATCTCTGTGCCAATGTGGCATTTATCTCTCAAATAGAACCTAAGAAGTTTGAAGAGGCCGAGAGTGATGAAAACTGGATTTCAGCTATGCAAGAGGAGCTAAATCAATTTGAGAGGAGCAAGGTATGGGAACTTGTTCCGAGGCCTAAGGATCATCCCATTATTGGAACCAAATGGGTATTTAAGAATAAATTGGATGAAAATGGGATTGTTATAAGAAACAAGGCTAGACTAGTTGCTAAGGGATACTCTCAGGAAGAGGGTATTGATTTTGAGGAATCTTTTGCCCCTGTAGCTAGACTAGAGTCAATTAGGATGCTTCTAGCTTTTGCCTGCTACAAAAACTTCACACTCTTCCAAATGGATGTTAAGAGTGCCTTTTTAAATGGATATATTATGGAAGAAGTTTTTGTAGAGCAGCCTTTAGGTTTTGAATCATTTGATAAACCCAACCATGTCTACAAACTAAGAAAAGCCCTTTATGGTCTTAAACAGGCTCCTAGAGCTTGGTATGACAGGTTGAAGAATTTCCTTGAAGAAAGAAATTTCAAAAAGGGTAACTCTGATTCAACCCTGTTTACTATGCAAAAGGACAAAGATATTTTGCTGGTTCAAATTTATGTCGATGACATCATTTTTGGATCAACCAATGTCAACTTGTGTAAAGAGTTTTCCTCCCTCATGCAAAGTGAATTTGAAATGAGTATGATGGGGGAGTTAAAGTTTTTCTTAGGATTCCAGATTAGTCAGTCTCTTGATGGAATTTTCTTCTGTTAAGAAAAGTATATTAAGGAACTCCTTAAGCGATTTGGTTTAGAATCTGTCAAACCTTCTAGAACTCCCATGAGTACCACAACCAAATTGGATAAAGATGAAAATGGAATAAATGTGGATATAAAGAAATATCGTGGTATGATTGGATCTTTGCTATACCTAACTGCTAGTAGACCAGACATTCTGTTTAGCGTATGTCTCTGTGCTAGGTTTCAAGCTGCCCCTAAGGAGTCTCACTTATCTGCTGTTAAACGGATTTTTAAATATCTAAGTGGGACAGTTGACTTAGGACTCTGGTATCCGAAAGGTACCTCTTTTGATCTTATAGGATATTCTGATTCTGACTATGCTGGTAGTCTTATTGATAGAAAAAGCACTAGTGGCACTTGTCAGTTCCTAGGAGAATCTCTAGTATCTTGGTATTCGAAGAAACAGAATTCTGTTGCATTGTCAACTGCTGAGAGTGAATATATTGCTGCTGGTAGTTGTTGTGCACAAATGCTTTGGATGAAACAGACTTTGGAAGATTACAATCTGTTTTATGATAGGATTCCTATTCGGTGTGATAACACCAGTGCCATTAACATTTCTAAAAATCCTATTCAACACTCTAGAACAAAGCACATTGATGTCAGATATCACTTCATCCGAGATCATGTTCAAAGAGGTGATATTTCTTTAGAATTCGTTAACTCTGTAGATCAATTAGCAGACATTTTTACTAAGCCTCTAGATGAGAAAACCTTCAATAATATAAGAATAAGGTTAGGACTCATTCGGTTTGAGAAAAACTAAGGCTCTTCCTCTGATTGGTAAATCTTAAGTGTTAGAGTTTTTCTTTTCTGTGAAGGCATCGGTAGATGCCGTTCTAGTCTCTAAGGATCGGAAGATGCATTTCTATCGGTAGATGAAATGTTTTCCTTAATCTGCCGCCACGTGTTCTCCATCGAAAGATATCGGTGTTACACGTGTGACTTCTTAGTCGGGCAACTCTTTTTGTCTTTTAAACTCGTCTTTCTCTGCCGACTCACTTCATCTTTCGCGCTCTTTCTGAAACCCCCTGCCCTACCAAACCTTCTCTGTCGAATCCTCTACAAGAAATGGAATTTCAAGGTCAATCGTCTCGCATCGTTCCCAAACCAGCAAAGAAGAAGGTCAATGTTTATGCTCGAGAGCTTCCTCGTGGCACAGAGTGGCCATCTTTCTACTTTGTCTCTCAAGCTACTGAGGTAAAATACCTCAATGATTATCAGTACCGATCGTTGATTCTTAGTAAAGGTCTTTTCTTTGAAAAGCTAGCTGGTTTGGACATTATTGAACCCTTGACGGATCTGGGGTTAATAGGTTTATTTGAAACCGAATCTTTCTACTACCCAGAAGCAATTAAAATGTTTTATGCAAACCTTAGCTTTGCCTCTGATCACCCTTCCATTTCGAGTTATGTCTATAATAAACACATTGTGATCACTCCTCAGTCCATCAATGCCCTTCTGGGTGCTTCTCATTTGGACAACTGCCCTTTCAAGTATGTGACAGGGCATGAGCTACCTTTCATTGGAACGTCTGATGGAGATCAATTTCTTAGAGAAATTGCAGTGGACCCCAACCAAAAATATGATCAATTAAAAGGCAATCATCTGCTACCTAGAGCCAAACTATTCCGTCATATGATTGACTTCAATATTGTTCCCAAGGGTGGACATTATAACGAGGTGAGCGCATTGGAACTATTTGTTCTGTTTGCACTCTATTTCAAAAGACCCTTCAACATTGGCTACATAGTTGTTCGAAGGATGATTCTTGCCGTTTCCTCCAAGGTTTCTTCCTTACCGTATAATTTGCTTCTTATGCGGTTATTTGTCAAGCTGGAAATTGCTTTTCCTGAGGAGATTGCACCTGTGGTACTTAAGGACGGAAATTATTATTCCCAAATCACTCTAAGCAAGATGGGAATTAAGTTTGTCAGCAAAGAAAAGCCAATCATAAAAAAACCGAAGCAAAAGGCTACTCAAGCAGTTCCTGTCAGGCGTGGTAAGAGGAAACTTATCCTGCCAGAGGAATCTGCTGAAGAAGAAGGTGCTTCAGGTCTTCCTGTCAGTGCCATTTCCCCTTCCCTTTCTAGGGAGTCTAGCTCAGAACCAGAACCTCCTCCTCTGGTGCGAAGGCGCAGAACTGTCCCTTCTTCAGGAATAGTGATCTCTGAGACAGTTTCTTCCCCTTCCTATGTGCCTCCTCCTATTTCAGCACCTCCTCAATCACATTCAGAACCTCAATCACCTCCACCTTCTCTTATCTTGCCTTCTCAGCCTGCCTTTCCTTCCATCTCTCCACTGATGCAAGCCATTACTTCAATTTTCCAACATGGCCCCCCACCAGCTTCATCAGTCCCTTCATCACCAGTCCAATCTCTTTCTCCACCGACTATACCTTCTTCACCTATCTTACCAGTCTCCAAGACTCCCATTAATACACCTCCTACTACTCCTCCACCTCCATCACCAATCCGATTGCCTTCACCAGCTCCACCATCTCCAGTCCAACAACCACAAGCTCTCCCCTCTCCAGTCCATCAAGCTCTTACAGTTCTACCAGTCTCAGCTGTCCAAGTGCCTCCAGTTACTCCTGCCACCCCACTGACATATCAGAGGAGATCCTTCGTAACTGTTGCCCAATTCTCTGAGCTGAAGGCCTCTGTTGACCGTCTTGAGTCTGCTATCAGTACCATTGAAAGTCGGATTGAACAGTCTATGGATGCCAAACTTGTCAAGAATCGCAATGACTTGTCCACTGACTTTGATACTGGTCTTGGTTTGGTGACTCAGCAAGTGGATGCTAATAGGCGCATGGTTGTCAGGGAAATTGAGAAACTCCAATCCTCCATTGATGCATTAACCCCTGAACCTGAACCTGAACCCGAATCTGTCAGTGTTTCAGAGGCTTGTTTTGAGGACTTGTTTCTTCCTTTCTCCCGGCCTGCAGTGGTTGAAGATGTGCGCTTCATGTCTCTGGATATTCATGGAGCTGAGCTCCAGTTCCCACTTCCTTCATCCTCTGCTGCTCCTGCCCCTCTGTCTCTTGATGCACCAATCAGTCCAATGGCTGTTGATGACCCTGTGCCTCATTCTACTTGTATGGATTTGGTCATGCTTCCCGACCCCTTCGAGCCACCTCCTTCTCTGTCCATGGAGGACCTTCTCAGGCTCCTTCAGCTTCACTACACTCCACCTCCTTCCCGGTTGGCTCTCCCGGCTCCTCCAGTTTCTTCTGCTTCTACTTCCACACAGGCTGCTGATGTACCAACCTCGGTTATCTTTGAGTTGTGGAAGTGGTTTAGGTCTCTTAAATGACTTAGCTAGTCTTTTGTAACACTTTTTTTGTGAACGCTTTCTCTTAAATGGATAGTAATTTTTGGTTACTTGCTTCTATTGCTGTCTCTCTGAGTGTTTTTGCTAATGTCAATGGGGGAGAATAGTGTATTTGATTGAATCTGACTTAGTTAGCCTTCTGGATATTTTTTGCTCTGTATGGTTAAATGAATAAAATGCATATACTATGGGGGAGCAGCTAGAATTATGGGGGAGTATTTTAAAATTAATCAAATTCATATTGTCATCATCAAAAAGGGGGAGATTGTTGACTTAGAGAGTGTTTAAGTCATAATTTGTTTTTGATGATGTATTTGTATATTAAATATTCAATTTGATTATGTGTACTTAATGAGAATTATAAATATGAGTTTATTTGGAAATACCCTTGAAAAGGGTATTTTAGTTGTCTAATAAATTGTATTGAGTATACAGGGCTGAATAGTTAAACAGGGCTGTAAAACTCGTGCTTCTGCCGATGACTATACAATGGAAGCCTCTGCCGATTACTAAGCAGAAGAAGACGCTGTTTTGAAGTTATCATCTGCCGATAGCATCCTTGAAGACATATGCCGATGACGTGTCAACTGCTCTTCTGCCGATTGCTAAAAGACAGAAGAAGAAGTCATTTAGAGAGTGCTTTTGCCGATGACGTGTCAAGATGTAATCTGCCGATTGCATCTCAAGCATCTCTCTGCCGATCGCTAAAAGACTAAGAAGCATTTTCATGCCGATGACGTGTCAAGATACTCATGCCGATGGTATCTTAATGTTCTTCTGCCGATGACGTTCAACCTTGCAAATGCCGATCACAGACGACAAGCTTAAAGAACCTCGTGCCGATGGCGGCTTAAAGAACCTCGTGCCGATGGCGGCTTAAAGAACCTCGTGCCGATGGCGGCTTAAAGAACCTCGTGCCGATGGCGGCTTAAAGAACCTCGTGCCGATGGCGGCTTAAAGAACCTCGTGCCGATGGCGGCTTAAAGAACCTCGTGCCGATGGCGGCTTAAAGAACCTCGTGCCGATGGCGGCTTAAAGAACCTCGTGCCGATGGCGGCTTAAAGAACCTCGTGCCGATGGCGGCTTAAAGAACCTCGTGCCGATGGCGGCTTAAAGAACCTCGTGCCGATGGCGGCTTAAAGAACCTCGTGCCGATGGCGGCTTAAAGAACCTCGTGCCGATGGCGGCTTAAAGAACCTCGTGCCGATGGCGGCTTAAAGAACCTCGTGCCGATGGCGGCTTAAAGAACCTCGTGCCGATGGCGGCTTAAAGAACCTCGTGCCGATGGCGGCTTAAAGAACCTCGTGCCGATGGCGGCTTAAAGAATATTGCATCTCAAGCATCTCTCTGCCGATCGCTAAAAGATAAGAAGCATTTTTCCATGCCGATGAGTGTCAAGATACTCATGCCGACGTGCCGATGGCATTCAAAGACTCATCTGCCGATGGCCCTACAAGATGCAAATACTGATGAAGTCTTACACTTCAAATACCGATGAAGTTTTACACTCCAAATACCGATGGCATCCAAAGATTCTTATACCGATGACATATGAAGACTCTTTTGCCGATGGTATTCCTGCTGATGACATATTAAGTCAGCTGCCGATTACATTTGAAGCCTCATATGCCGATGGCTCTACAAGTGGCATTTACCGATGACGTGGCATTATTTGACAAGCTGCATCTGGTTATGATCTTCCGCCAGAATTCAAAGTTAGCCGCGAAGCTACAGTGACGTCGCTTTCAAGCTTTAACTCCAGAACATTAATGGCGACGACGAACAAAAATTTAGTTGCAACGGCTATCCACGATTGTACGACTTCAGCTCCAACGGTAACATTTTTCTCTTTGTGAACATAGATGCATTCAATTCGATGAAGAAGAAGATACAGAGTATAAAAGTTAAGCTCAGAACACGAAGGAAGAACTTTTTGCGAATTCTCAATTGATAGCCCTAAGCTGCAAAAGTTTTCATACTCTGTAATCACTGTACATCTCTCTAAACTCGAACTTGAGATTTCTGCTGTGAGAGTGTAGTCTGTGATCAATTTCACAAATACAAATCATTTGTAAAGGCAGTGGATTGACGCCCGGCAAGTTCAATCCAGAATTGTAAAGGCAATTGATCGGAGCCCGGAATCCCGATCTAGTCATTCTCGTGAGGAGAAGGTTAAGGATCTTCAAGGGGTGAGCCTTGAAGCGTGGACGTAGGCAGTTTGGCCGAACCACGTAAAAAGTACTGGTGTCGAATTTCTCTCTCTCTCTCTTTACATTATTTGAGTACTTGTGTTAAATTTAAGTTTTAATCAAGAAGAAAAATTAAGTTAACATTTAGTAAAATTAAAAAGTCTAATTCACCCCCCTCTTAGACAATTACGGTCCTACATCTTCTAGTTTAACCGTGTATTCTACTACGTTATAGAATATTTTTCCATATAAATTAGGAATATATGGAAAAGTAACACATGACAGTTTATATGAAAAAGTATTTTTTTTATTTTTTGAAAAATATGTTGTAAAACCGAAATCGAACCGAAAGTTTAGGTTCGGTTTTGGTTCGGTTTTGGTATGCTCCAAAACCGGTTTCGGTTCGGTAAGTCCGAAACCGAAACCGATCGGTTCGGTTTCGGTTCCTCCCAAAACCGAACCAAAACCGGTTTTGCACACCCCTATTGTGAACAGTGCTCGTTTGGTTCGGTTTGGACTGTTCTGGTTTGGTTTGATTTTGGGCCGGTTCGGTTCAAATTCTTTTAAAATAAACCGGTTCAGTTTTTAAATAAAAAACTGAACCTCTCTTTTCTTCCTCCCCCTTCTTCTTCTTCGTGCGAGGGCAGAGAGCAGAGAAAGGGAGACAGAGGGATCGAGAGAGAGAGAGGGCATGACCGAGGGAGCCGAACGCCGAGCGAGGCCGGAGATCGGGTCGACGACGGAACTCGGTCGCGCAGAACAAGGGTTTCGGCCAAGGGAGGATTTTCGCCGGGAAGAGTTCGGCCGAGAGAGGGGTTTTCGTCGGAGGGGATTTTCGGCCGAGAGAGAGATTTGGCGATTTCCGGCCAGGTAAGAGCTCGATTTTTGGGGTGTGTTTTCTCCTTCCCCGAGCTACCCAATTTATAGGGTTAGCTCTACCAATTCATTACGTTTCTCCCTCTGTCGTTTGTCAATTTCGTCGGCCATTTGTTCAAAATTGATCAGCTGGAAGAAAATCCTTCCATCTTTTATTCAAAATTGGTTGCTGCACGTTTTTGATGTGTTACACAAAGTTTGTTCTTTTTATATTTTTCATTATTGACTGAGTTTTTTGGATACACATAGGTTGTCTTGGTCAGTGTTTTGGATACACATGGGTTGTCTTGGATACCTTGAAGCACAACACCAAATAATAAAACATTGGGAAAAGCATTTTCTTAGGAAATCCACTGTTCTGATTTCATTGATTTAATATAACTTGTTTGGGGTATTTCTTTATATATTAATTATTTAGTTTATTATAAACAATTTTTATTGAAAATATAGAGACCAAAACAACACATGTTTATATTTAAAAAGGACGAGTGACTCACCGTAATTATGGGACACTCCTATAATTTTTATGTTTATATTTGAAAAGGATGAGAGTCATTCACCTGATGTTTATATTTTATGTTACCTTTCTTCTCCTATAAATGCATGTAGAATTACAAAAGACCAGCATCCATCGTCTTCTTTCACATGATTAAAAGCAAATAATGTCTTCCCAAGTACGTCTTCTTGTTTCATCCTCTCAAGACATCATTCGCCCGATCTCGAACTTTGCCCCAGACATTTGGGGCGATCGATTCCTCAACTATACGCCAGAGAATTTGGTAAATCAAAATAAATACCACTACTTCTCAACCTTCTATGCATGTCATCCAACTTACCATCTGACCTTGATTTTTTTTTTTTTTTTTTGCACAGGAGAAACAACTTGTTGAGGAGAATGAGGTTGGAAAGTTGAAAGAGGAAGTGAGAAACATGTTTCTAGGGAGTGCAAATGATTCATTTCATCAGTTGAAACTAATTGATGACATTCAACGTCTAGGTGTGGCGTACCATTTTGAAAAAGAAATCAAAGAAGCATTAGAGAATATATATGCTGCATATCTTGATTGTCGTTTGGACAACAACTTCATTGATTTAAACTATGTCTCTCTTTGTTTTCGTCTTCTTCGACAACAAGGGATTAACATATCAAGTGGTAAGGATTATTGAGTTTATAGAAGGATTATGACAACATAAACGGAGGGTATGTAAATCACACGAGTTTTGTTTTGCAGATATTTTTAACAAATTCAAACACAAAAAGGGGATGTTTAAGGAAAGTTTGGCAACTGATGTGGAAGGATTGCTTAGCTTGTATGAAGCTGCATATCTAGGAGTAAAAGGAGAAACTGTGTTGGATGAGGCTCTTCTCTTCTCCACTACTCACCTTGAAGCTTTTTTGAAACAAGAAAGCTCCATCCTTTCAAACGTGGTTTCTAAAGCCCTTCATAGACCTTTACGAAAGAGCTTGGTGAGAGTAAATGCTACACATTTCATATCAGGCTACAAAGACCTTCCTTCATATAATGAAACTCTGCTAAGATTTGCCGTGTTAGATTTCAACCTTCTTCAATCTATGCATAAAAAGGAGCTTTCTGATCTTACAAAGTGAGTACTATAACCGCAATTTCTATGGATACTATATCTTGATATGTAGTTGAAGAGAGAGAATTTAATTGGCAACAACTTCAGGTGGTGGAGAGATATCGAGTTTGCCAAGAGATTTCCATTTGCGAGAGACAGAATAGTTGAGTGTTTCTTTTGGGCAACAGGAGTGCGCTTTGAACCTAAATTCTTTTTTTTGCGAAACATATTAACTAAACTCTTTTACCTTACTACTATACTCGATGACATCTATGACTCATATGGCACTTTGGAAGAACTTTCTCTTTTCAATCAAAGAACGAAAAGGTAAAACTTTGATTTGCTTTCTATTGTGTTAGAAGAATTTGTTATACATTTGAATCTTTTGCTCATCTTTTCTCAGGTGGAGTCATGAATCCACAAATGATCTTCCGGAGTATATGAAAATATTTTATGAGGTGTTCTTGGATTTCTTTGGAGAAATAGAAGAATCCATGATCAAACAAAGAACATCATATCGAATGTTTTACGCAAAAGAAGCGGTACCTTTCTAAATCGAACCTATCTTAGTTATATTGCATAAAACTCGATTGTAAGTTGAGATTACGTTTGAACAACTTATGTAGATGACTATACAAATTCAAAGCTATTTTGATGAGGCGAAATGGCGCAATGAGAAAAAAATTCCAAAAATAGAGGAATATCTATCTGTGTCTACGACATCAAGTACCTATGCTATTGCTTCGACAATATGTCTTGTGTGTATGGCTGTCGACGCTGTCACAGAGGAAGACTTTCAATGGTTGTCCAATCGACCTAAAATTCTTAAAGCAGCAGAATTAATTTGTAGGCTTATGGACGACATAGTTTCCTACAAGGTCCGAATGTTTACTTACATTCGTTTGTTCATTTATCATTTATTTCTTTTGATAAACCATGATTTCTAGTGGCCACCATCCATCATATGAAGTTGAGAACACACTTGGTAATGATAGACTAGAATTTCATTTAGGACCTTTTGGGTGAAACCCAAGAAAAATGACAAACGTGCTGGAGACTTTACATTCTTGGGTTCAATTGCTTTTTTTTCTTCAAATTTGTCATGCAGCGAGAGAGAGAGAATGGGCATGTGGCAACAGCCGTAGAATGTTACACGACACAACATGGGACGACAGAGGAGGAGGCCATTCATATTCTTAACGATTGGGTGTCAGAAGCATGGAAAGACATAAACCAAGAGCTCTTGCAACAAACTAGTATCAACATGGATCTCCTGTTACTGATTCTTCACATGACCCAAGTTATTGATGAATTGTATAAAAAAGAAGATAGTTATACCATCATCGGAAATTCTGTAAAAGAGGGAATTTCAGTCATGTTCATTAATCCAGTCTCTCCTTGACTTTACTCAGGCAATTCTATGTAATAAGCTTGGGTCATCTTCTTATGGGGTCATCTATGTAATAAGCTTCGGCCTTGGTGGGGACGAAGGCAAGGCCAGCCGACCAGGCGTGATAGTGTTGGTTTTATTATAAATGTTTGTCTTTTTTATTTGCATTTTAAATTAGTTTATGTAAATTTTTATTTGACATGAATTTTGTGTATCCTTTCCAGTTTGGTGAATTTGGTATAAAAATACTTTTCATCTAACTAAATTTTATACAAAATTTAATTCAATGAAAAAAAATTTGAATAACAACAATACGAGCTCACACTTACTCGCCAATCATGGACATTTTCTTGATTACACAATTGGAACTACAAGTATACAATGTTGGTATTTCTAATTTATATCAATTTTCATTCTTCAGGATAGTTATTATCTTCAAACTCCACTCCACAAATGTTGATGTTAGCAATGCCTTGAGCAATGTCTTCCAATCTCACTTTTTTGAATTTTTTTATATATTAGCTTTCACTAATTCAAACATACTATGACCTCAATCGTTTTCGTTGCCAAGCAACTTCTCATATTTGAAAGCACTACACCTTGTCAATATTGGAACAGTTATTTGTGTCAGTGATGAGAACCACGAGTATTAAAATAGCTCGATATAACACCCGAGAATTTTCTAAACCGATTGTCGCCTTAAATTAGATTATGTTATGGGATCCTAATAATGGTTCTGGAATTTTCCAAAGCATATGAAGTAGAAAGAGTGAATGGGTGAGAAAACAATAGAGTTTGGAGTGGTTTAGGGTATTATTGGTTGAAATAAAAGTAAACGAAATGAAAGAGTAGAAGAGTGAATGAATGGTGGGGTTCCCACGTGAAGGAGAAGAGGTTGGATGAGGGGAGGGTTGGATTTATAAAATTACAAGATTTAGTAGTGAAAATTTGAATAAAAGAAAGTGGATTTTAAAAGGAGAGAAAGTGAAGGGTAAAAGGGCAAAACCCTTGTCTTCCACCTCTATTCCTCCACGAAATTTGCAACTCCATTGAAGGGTTTCTTCACCTTCTTTCCATCAATTTTCTTCAAGGATTGAGGTGAGTTTTAGTTGGATTTTATTTTGTATGCATATTAGTGAAGATTGTTGATGTTTTGAGTGTGTTTTAGTGAGTTTTTAGAAGAGTTTAGGAAACTCTAAGTGAGAGCTCCGAAAATGCCCTTTTCTTTGATGAGTTTTCTTGCTATTTTGATTGTTTAGACTTAAGATATGGTGGTTTAGGTTGATTATGTAGATAGATTAGAGGTTTGGTTGAATTTGGTGGAAAACCGATTTTTGGAGCAAAGAGAATCGATTCTGTTTGGTGCAGAATCTGATCGGCCATGCTATTTGGTTTGATAAAATGGATTGATGCATTGGATAGTAGACGTGTAGAGGTTTAGGAAATGGATAGAATCGTTCAAATTCGATGAAAAACGAATGAGTTATTGCCGATTGAAGTTTGGACAACTAAAAAGAGATAATTTCGGGATTTTGATTTGGTTGTTTTAAAGTTAGTTGTTTGTTGTTAGAGTTAGAGTAGATATCCTTTAGAATGGTTTTATGATGTCTAAATTAATTCCTTATATATGTTAGGTTGACAAGTGAGCGATTGGCATAGTAGAAGTGAACAAATACGTGCGGAGATCCAGGTAAGTAGCAGAGTGTGTCTGTTTTGCCTTCGGGCCTACACCATTGAATTGTAGGGTTTGATTGTTTCGTTGTTAGTTTGTTTTGTTAGTCGAGCATTTGTGTTGGCATGAATCATAGTTTTCGAACTACAAAACACGAGTTTTTAGCATGTTATGAGTTGTGAGTATGAAACGTAAAAAGATAAGAAGAGTTGCAACTTGGTCACGAGTAGAGCTGCCTCGTCGGGAATTAGTGCTTGGGTGTAGCATCCCGAGAGGGCTTCTACGAGAGATGCACTGCTGAAAATACGTAATGTGTCGTGAGTATGAACGCTTCGATGTTAACATGCTAGAGAGGGCACTAGAGGGTTCTATGATCGATATAGGAGGAGATCGTGTATGGCCGTCCTAGACGGTTATGGGATGTGTGCCTACGATCTTGCTCTGCTGGGTCAAAGCGTGGTCGTCTTAGACGGTTATAGGATGAGTGCCTACTTGATCCACATGGCTAAGTGAAAGATTAATGAAATAAAAATAGAACGAGAACAACAGAGCGTGTAGAAACTGCATGTGTTAGAGGTTGAGTATGAATTGTTTTAAATTCATTATTCCCTACTTGCTAAGCATTAGGCTTACTTTTTGTGTTCTACAGTGTAGGTGACGACGAACTGTCAGGTGAGCTCTCCCTCTTGATTTTAGAGATTACTTGTAATGCCCCCGAACCCGCACTGGCTCAGTGCGCTACTTTGTTATGCTATCTCGCGTTTAAAACGACTTTTAGTTAGAAAATCCCTTAGATTTTATTTGTAACTTATTAAGCTAAGTTTGGTTATTTTAGGTCGTCGAACGAGTGAATTGACCGGTAGAATTGAACAACTGGAAGCCGAGCATTCAGGTAAGTAGTGGAGTGCTTGTGTTTTGACTTCGGGCCTACACCATGGAACGGTAGGAAATTATTTGTTTGTTTGGTTGGTTGTTTTGTTTGGTATTGTGTTGTGTTGTCGTACCGTGTTGTGTTAAGTTGTTGCGTTACGTTGTTGTGTTGGTTGCATTGTTTGAACATTGTTTGCAAATTGTGGGAGTGGAATGTAAAAAGTTAAGCAGAAGGTTCCGTGAACGCTTCGATGTTAAGCAGAAGGTTCCGTGAACGCTTCGATGTTAAGCAGAAGGTAGAAGGTTCCGTGAACGCTTTGATGTTAAGCAGAAGGTTCCGTGAACGCTTCGATGTTAAGCAGAAGATAGAAGGTTCCGTGAACGCTTCGATGTTAAGTGCTAATAGTGAAAGAGTAATGAAAATAAATTGAAACGAACACAACCGAGGGTTAGAAACCGCATGTGTTATGGTGTGTATGAGTGTTGTTGGGTATAGTGCATGGTTTTAAACTGCATTTGTTATCCCTACTTGCTAAGCGTAAGCTTACATGGGTGTGTGTGTTCTGTGGTGTAGGTGACGGAGCATTTATAGGTGAGCTTGAGAGCGAGGAACAGGACTAGGGGCAGTCGGAGATTCACGGAGCTCGCCGGTGCAGGCCATTTGTCGGGGCGCTTCGACCTGATTCTTGGGGGTGTGTGGTTGTTGGGATTGGATATTTGGTGGTTAGTTTGTGTATATTTTGTTTTGTAGTTGGAGATGTTTTGGTTAGTTGGTTAGGCTGAATTGTTATTAAAGGAATAAAATAAAGAATAAAATGGTGGGTTTTTCATTTTTTTTTCCACCATCTTCTTCGGCCCTTTCTCCTCTCCACCATAGCCGATTTCTCTCCTCCTCTTTGCTTCAATTTCTCAAAGTGTCTCAAGGTGATTTCAAGGTAAAATGAGTGGGTTTTAGTTTTTATGCAATTAGTTGACGCTTTTGAGTGTTTTTGAGGTGTTTAGGGTGAGTTTAGTGAGGGTTTGAAAACTCTAAATTGGTGAGTCCGAAAATTTGGTTCTCCTTGAGGGTGTTCTTCCTCTTTTGATCAATTAATCCTTAAATATGTTAGTTGAGGTTAATTGAGTGGTTAGATTGAAGATTGGAGGAGCGTTACACAAAAACCGGTTTAGGAACACTAGGGTGGCTGCTTCTGTTCTGTGCATTTCTTATTGGCTAAGTGATTTGTTTTGTTGATTTGAGTATTTCAATGGATAGTAGACGTGTAGAGGTTTCCGAATTGGGGTGGCGCGTCGAAATCCGTTGAAAAACGATGGAGTTATGACTGTTTGAAGTTGGACGGTCAAATTTGGGAAAAAAAAAATCGGGTTTTGTGTTTTGAGAGTGAAATGTGTTTTCCCTCCCTTTTCTCCTTAGCAGCCAACGTGAAAGCCACTTAAAATCACCTTTTTTTTTTCTTCCTTTTTTATTCACACAATTTGTTTGAATTTTATTGGTTCCTTGAATTTGACTTTTCAAACGACAATTTTCAACCAATCACCATACTTCATTCCCTCCCATTTCACACATGGTTTCCAACGTGAGAACTCACCACTTACATTAAAATTTTCTACGTTTTTATTTCATTAATTACAAACTTTCTATTGGTTCCTTTAATAGTTGACTTTTCCAGCCCTTTTGTTTTTGAATTGTCAACTTCCTTTCCTTTTGTTTTTATTAGTTTAGAACCCTTCATCACTTAACGTTAATCTCTCATACAACCTAGGGCTACGCACGTTATTAGAATTTTCTGGGTGTTACATTCTTACCTTTATCTCTGACCAAAACTCGGCCTCCAGAAGCCGCGAAACTCCTTCGACCAAAGAGATTCAGGCATCTCTCCAGCAAACCCTCTCCAACACGATGAGCATTCTCCAACATGAAGAAATCTCTTCGGTGTGCTGCAGCTCCGACCAAGAAGAGAAACACGCTCTGTCTCTGTTTCAGCCGAGGAAGGAGTGTGAAGGAAATCGCGAAGAAGAACGAAGGGTTCAGTTTTCTTTAAAACTGAACCGGTTCTGTAACACCTAGTTCCATTGAACCAATTTACCTTGTCAAAATAAAGTGTATAATTGTGGGGGGGATTGTGAGAGTTATTAATTAGGGTAATGTGTGATTAATGTAAGGGCATTATAGTAATTAGCTAGTAATAAGGGAAAACATATTTAAGGAAAGCGTTAATGTGGTAGCCGCCGCTGTTCACCATTTTCCTTTTCGACTCTCAGCACCTCAGCTCAGCAGAAAGCTTTAGGAGATTCCCCTTCGATTCCTCCAGCGATTTCTTCGACTTAGGTAAGTTCCTTCATTTTCCCTTAAGACTTGACGGTTAGTTAACCGAGGGAGTGCAATGTATGTGTTTTGGGAGCGTTGTGAATGTGTGTAGTTTCGGGTTTAGTGCAGAATCGGGAATGCACGATGATCTGAGCTCCCAAAATAATTTTCTTAGACTCCTGGATAGTTTAGAATGAAGTTTAACTAATACACTGTCTACGGTTTTAGGTTTGAGTAAAACCCGAAGTGGTTAGCAACCAAACAATTCCAAGAATCCAGGTAAGTAAAGTATGCATGTGCCTTCGGGCCTACATCACAAAACAGTAGGGTTATGTATCTTGTGAATGATTTTGTATGTCATGCATCATGTTTTTGAAAGATTACGAAAATGAATTTCCATGTAAGTACGGTAAGGCATGAACTGAATGTGACAGACAAACTATTAAGGGAACTAATCCACTCCTTAACTTATGAAGGGATTTATAACATTAGGAGGATTGATCTCACTCCCAAGGGAACCAAGGGATCAGATTAGCTATTAAGGGAATTCATCCGCCCCTTAATCGAGTAGAGGATGTATAACAATTGGAAAATTGATCCACTTCCCAAGGGAACCGAGGGATCAGATCAGCTTATGAATGAATGTGAATGCAACTGAGATGAGAAAGTGGAAATTGCATGTTTAAGAATTTATGTTTCAGCATTTCATTTCATTACTGCTTTACTTACTTAGCATTAGGCTAATAGATGAGTTTTGTGATGTAGGTGTTGAGGATACTGCAGGTGAATTCTCTGAGTTTGCTAAAGAATAGGCTGGTTGGAGGAGCACATTCATGCCTCGACTTGGTGGACTAATAGGGCGGTTTAACTGGTGTCTATAGATAAGGAGGTTTAGTGAACCATGGTTTCATTTAAGTATGTCGAGTTTTCCTCTAATGACAGAAATGATTTTAAGGTCTAAAAGCATTTTTTAGACTTCTCTAATATTAGTGCTCTATTGGTTTTAATATTTGTTTTTACTGGATTTCGAGTAGTGAAAGGAGTTGAATTGTTACTGAATGGTTTTAGTGAATTAAACAGGTTTTCGTACTTAGAGCTGTTATCGTATAGAATTTGAGTAGTTGAAATGTTGTTTTGTTTTCTGTTGGATTTTATGAAGTTATTTAGGGTCAGGTGGTTTTGAATGTTTTGAGTAAAGATTGCAAATTCCACCATCGGTGAATGAAGTTCACCGGTGGATGTGGTGTGTTTTGTTCACTGATAGACGCTGGCGGATTGATGATCCGGCTGACGTCATCGATAGACGCTGGCGGATTGAATGATCCGGCTGACGTCATCGGGTGATGTGTGTAGAAAGTGTATGTTTTTAGTCTATTGGAATGTGTTATCTGTCGGAAGATGTCTTCAGTAAAGTCACCGGAAGATGATATAGAAAATCTTTTGTCGTTTAGTGACCGGTGGATGTAGTGTGTTGAATCCACCGGATGATATAGAAAGTCTTTTGTCGTTTAGTGACCGGTGGATGTAGTGTGTTAAATCCACCGGATTATGTAGAAAGTCTTTTGTCGTTTAGTGACCGGTGGATGTCGTGTGTTAAATCCATCGGATGATGTAGAAAGTCTTTTGTCGTTTAGTGACATATAGACGACGTGTATAAAATCCATCAGATGATGTAGAAGAAGTTTGTCGTTTAGTCACCGGTGGATGTCGTTTGATAAACCTATCGGATGATGTCGAGTATTCTAACCATCGGTGGATGTGAGTAATATGTTTTGTCGTTTTGTCACCGGAAGAGGTCTTTTACTATCTATTTCAGTCTCTTCTGTTGACTTTGTACAGCGGCAGACGCGTTTGACTTTTGAAACTTATGAAGTATTTTGCGATTTAAACCTTTATTTCTTTTGGCCGATTATTCCTTAACATCCCAACTGATTATTCAAGCATTGTTCTATAGTTTTATTTAACTCTATTTTTACTCAAATGATTTCCGCTGCAAGTTTTTTTTTTTTTTTTAAATGTTTGAGGTTTTAGAAATGTCAAATTGTGACTTTCGAGCGAAGTTTTAAATTTAGTCCAAAGTTTTCTAATTATGTTCGAGCTATGAGTAACGAACCGGGTTCAGAAAACTCGGGGCGTTACAGGTTCATTTAGGGGTGGTTCAACCAAATCGGTCCAGCGATCCAAAACCAGCCCAACCAAGCCAGATCCGGTTCAACCGAACCAGATCTGGTCCAACTGAACTGGCCCGATCCAAATTTCGACCCAATTGACCCGAATCGATCCAAGAATAAATCGGTAAGGAATTTCTACCTAAATCATTTCCTTGTGAAATGGATTTATTAAAGTAGAAAATTAATATCAAATATGTTGTTTAGGCACGAAGATTCTGAAAGTCAACATAATCGATCCAATTCAACCCTAAAAGCACACGTAAGGAATTTTTACCTAAATTCTTCTATATATAATTTAATTAAATGAGATTTTAATATTAATATTTTATTTAGGCAAAAAATTATTTAGAATACTAGAAAAATCTCGATAATCCTACCCTCTCAGAATCAAAGTAAGTGAAAATACCACATTTTTAACATTTTGGTTGCGGCCCTACACCACAAAATATATGTTATTTTCTTATGATTATTTTGTTACATGTTTCTGATATTTTAGCACGTATATTTAGGCATCGACATAGAATTGTATAAAGATAAAAATTTTAGGACATTTTGTATGTGTATGAAAATAAGAATTGACATAAAATATGTGATAGTAAAGTCTGAACGACAATGAGATGACCAAGCCCAAACAAAAATGAGATGGCTACCCCTGAACGACAATGAGATGGCTACGCCTGAACGAAAATGAAATAGTTATGTCTAAACGACAATGAGATGACTATACTTGAACGAAAATAAGATGACAAAGCCTGAACGACAATAAGATCGCTAAATCTAAACGAATGTTGGAAAATGAGTTTCAATCAGTATAAAACTGTTAAGACAAAATTCGGTAAAAGTTAATGTTAATTTTGCACTTGCATATGTTTTCGCTTACTGAGTTATTCTCATAGTTTGTATAATTTTGTAATATGAGTTTTTATCTGAGGAAGAAATGGTTGTCATTGAGAACCTTCTAGAGACAAACGAGCATACAGAAGAAGGCAATGTTTGAGGAAGGAATTTCAATTAGTATGTTTCAAGTTTTCGCTAATATTTCATAAATTATTTTAGTGAAAATTTGAATGATTTATGTTGACTTCATCATTGATAAAATTTTATAAATGATTTTAATTCTGCATTTATTTCAAATTTTTGACAAAGTGATTTAATGTTAAAGCTTTCGCACATTTAATATTTTAATTATTTAAAGAGACTTTTAAAATTCTAAAATTTGGGTTGTAACGCTCGAATTTAAACCTAAATCAATTTGGAAATTTTCTTTAAAATTTTTCAAATTAGGGTTTTAAAATTTAGAATTTAGAATTTTGGACGTTACAATATAGCTTCTCTCATCATGATGAAAGGTAGAAAAAGTTTGAAAATTTATATGTTCTGCATGGTTTTACAATTGTTGGGGTTGCAACAACCAGTATTTCATTGTCATAAGACTATGTTACAAGATTATGACATGTGCATCTTAGGTCTATGAGTGAGAATGGGATGACTGAGTTGCGCAAAAGAGAAGTTTTGCATGGTCAAATCACCATCAATTTTGAATCTGTGAGCATTGTGTTTTGGGAAACATGAGATTCAGATTCACTTCGGGCACTCATAATACGAATGGAACATTGGATTATATCTCTTTGAATCTCTAGAGACCAACATTGGTGCGTCCTAAGGAAGGGTACAATATATGCTGACTTTGATTGATCATTTCTCTAAAAAGGTTTGAGTATTCTTTCTAAAAAAGAAAAATGACGTATTCTCTACCTTTATAGAGTGGTTTGAAAAGAAGATAGACAATCATGTAAAACACATGTAGAGAATAGTGATAAGAATTCTCCTAATTGATGACAACACATGTACACGAATATATTGACTAAATTATTATATCATTGTATTACATCATTTTGTTATCCTCTAGGATCTAAATTAAAATCATACAGCAATATAAATATGTTACTCATTACATAATAAAATCAACCCAATTTAATTACGACATTTGGGACACCAAAAGACATTACATGTATAACTATGCAACCGGAAGCAGACTCAAACCTATCTTGAGTGTTAAGCCTCTTTTTCAACCATTCTGCCTTGTTCTTTTTCTTACTAGCCGATACCCTTATCTAAAAAAAAAAATTGAGAAACCACAAAGGGATGAGCTGATAAAGCTCAGTAAATATAATACTCTAGAGTCATAATATCATGTAATTAACAAGTATATGACTAAATCTCACCACCTACATAAAAATCTAGACTTCTATCTATCTTAAGATGATAGATGATAAGAATATCATGGAACGAGTACTCTCCATATGTTAATGTTATGATAATGGATCAATGCATAATAAATTCTACTTTAAATAAGTGATTCCACTTTATCAAGTATCATACTAATATATTTTTGTGAATGTCAATATGTATGATCATAATCTACCATATGTGAAGTTACACGCAACCATGTAGCACCATACTGATGATGTTCCCAATAAACATGTACATCTCATCACAGTATACTGGTGGAGGGTTAAGTATTTATAACCTTACGGAGACTCACAGTTATTCTCCCTCTATTTTTTGACTTTACATATGTCACACAACACATAGTTGACGATATGTATTAGGTTTAAATGTGATAAACCATACCTCTTATAATATTATTTGTACGTATAAATAATTTTATGATGCATGTTTTTAGCATGAACAAAATAATACATGAATTATGGTCACACGTCCACGTAGACATTATCTATTTACGTCGCAAATCATATCAAGGGTTGGTGTAAAATATTTAACAAACTAGGCTAAAATATAAATAAAATATCTTTATATATCAAGTTGCAAGTGGCCTCTGCTCAACTACAGTCATATGCTCCGTCAAATTTCTGAACTAAGATTCCTTTTTGAGAGTCCGGCTTCGACACCGGAAGCCGGTTCTCAAGAGGTTTTTATCACTTTTATTCATCTGACGTCCTCCTTGAACTCTGAAGCTTGTTCCTAAGAATTTTTTGTTTTTTCTCATTTTTACATTCTGGTAGTCCACTTTTATTATGTCTTTATGTTATAACATAGGAATTCAATTTCAAATTATGCACTCAAAACCATAACATCATCACAACTGCAACACACCCCAAGTTTCTGGGTGGAGAGCTAATCAATCCTCCCTTCTGCTTCCTATAGCCACATCAGGTAGTGCTCAGGGAAAACAATGTCATTAGTGTCTTCTAATATAAACTAAGTTCTATATGAATGTATAACTAAAGTGATTATCTTGTAATATATTATAATCTGACGTATAATGTATAACTTTTATGCATTAAATAAGATATAATTTGGTTTACTACTTGGAAAATGTATGATTATGCCTTTAAATTAAATTAATTAATTTAATAATACTTTTGTAACGTATGAATTACTTAATAATTAAATAAATAATAGAAGACGACAATATTCCCCCACGTGAACACTACCCACACGAACTACAATTACTCCACGTGTCCCTTGTCATCTTCCCTCATCGAAGTCCACCGCACATCAGGCTACCACACGAAGTCAAGAGACAAACAAAACCATATGACCAAACTACCCTCTCCCACATATCCGAAGTCCACCGCACATCAGGCTACCACACGAAGTCAAGAGACAAACAAAACCATATGACCAAACTACCCTCTCCCACATATCAGAAACGGGTACGACGAAAACAATTTTACTGCGTTGCCCATAAGCCAAAGAGAAGATTGCAAACTCTGAAATCATTTTCTAGGTTTAGGGTTTATTTACTTCCTGTAAAGTCCCCCAAATCTGGATTTTGGGGTTAAAGCAAGACTTTAGGAAGTTCAAAGATTTTGCTGTTTATCAGATTGTCCCGTCTCTTTTTGTTTATTGCTGGCTTCAATTTGCGGGCTTTTCGCCCTGTTGCTGTCGAAATCGATGATCGTTCGTGTTCGATGGACCCGTATTCCGTGCAAAACACTCCTTCGGTTGAAGAAGATGAGTGGGGTATGGGTGTTTCTTTTGAGAATCGCGTAATTTCTTGTTTTGTCGCGGAAAAAAGCTAGAGCATGCTTCCCTATTATGTATATGATTTCATAATCTCGCATTCTTTATGCTTCTTATATTGGCTATTTTGATAGTGCTTTGAGCTCAAAAACTAATTTGAATCGGGTATTTAGGTTTCAGGTCTGGAAATCCAATTTTCATAAGTGTCCATTCTGGTTTTAACGTATATCAAGTTTCTTTCTCATGGTTTGAAATCAGGGATTCTGGCATTGGTGTGCAAAGTGTTTTGAATTAGCCTTCGAACATGAGTTTCTTCTTCATTGTTTTTCAGTCACACTAGGTTGTAAAAGTTATAAATAATTATTCTTTGAAGGTTATCCTCCCTTTCAAGGTCTCCCTAAATACAAATTCCTCCCACCACGATCTCAGGTGATATAAGAGTGCATGGTTCGCATAAGATTCGTTCCCGTAAGCGTAATATAAAACAAAAGGATGTATAGGCTCAATATTTGCTTGTAAAACTATAGATATTGTAGAAATGCATTGAATTAATTTTCTTTACTGACTTTCATTTCAAACAGACACTGATGGATTTGTGATTCCAAGCTTGGGTATAGAAGAACAATATCAAAACGAACCTGTTCTGCCCGAAGTAAAGACAGCTGAAATTCCTGCTCCTCCAAAGGTAAAGCCATACGATTCTTTCTCTAAATAAGTAACCATCAGGAAAACAATAAAGTAGAAGAAGACGATATTATACTGTATTGAAATTTATGCACAAGGAAAAGCCAGTAAATGCGGATTGTGATGCTTGTGCAGGCTCAAACAGATACAAACATATATTTAGGACCGCACGGCGCACCTCCTTCACAATCAAAGAAGCAAGAATTGAACTCTGCCAACCGAAAGCAGAGGTTGAAGCTGAAATTGAGAGATGCTGATAGAAGGGTAAGTGGGTCTGGAAGGGAAAATAAGTTGGAGAGTCTGAAGGAGCTCGTCGGTGGTGGAAAATCTGGTGTCAACATGGAAAGAGGTTCTTCGAGGGATTGGCTTGAACCGCATTGCCATGAATCTGAATTCGAGAAATGGTGCCCTCAGTAACTTGTGTTGTTGGTACAGCCCTAAAGGTTCCAATATTTCTTTGTTTTACAGCAAGTGTAGTGAAGACGGGTTTTGAGGCATTGAATCTTGAAATAAGTTGGCAACTGCAGCCTTTGTCTCTCAACATATTATATTTGAAATTAAATTTACTAGTTCATCTTGTTATTGAAGATATGGACATTGTTCATATTGACACAATGAAAAAGCCTATGTTTTGAGTCATCTTATTAGGGGTAAACCCCGTCTCACTAGTTGTTGAAGCTAGCTTGCTGTTGACTTTTCACTTCAGCAAAAACAATACTAAGTGCAAACCAATGCATTCTCTTTGGCATCATTAAACCATTTAGTCAAACACGACTTTATTCATGAATTTATCTGTATGAATTTAAACGGTCATTCATTTACTGATAGAATAATCATATGATCAGATAGTCGTTACAGACTTCCCACAACTATTTCCTATATTGTAAAAAAAGAAACGACTAATCTAGTCCTGCAAATAAAAAATGCGACTCTATTGAACGAAAAAGAACATTAGTTTTAAGCTAAAAACAATGGAATGTATCACTTTGCATTGGCAAACTAATGTTGTCCAAAAAATGACGTATTAGAACTCTTCAATTTCATTCGATGCCTAGAAACTCTAATCCAATGGCCGAAGGTGTCAAACCGTGCTGTCTCAAATACTCGTCACTGTAAAACTTGCTGAGATGCCTCATCCCGCTATCGCATAATATTGTCACAATGGTTTTACCTGGACCAATCGACTGTGCCACCTTCACTGCTCCGACACAATTCATCGCGGAAGAGCTCCCAAGAAAGAGGCCATCATTCTTTAAAAGAAATCTGAATGAGCAATAAGTAACCCAAGCTTGAGATGAAGCAATGAAGTTACTGAAGTAGGATTCAAATAGAGCCGTCATCACTATGTACTTGGATTAAACAAATAAAAAGTCTGACAAGTGAATTAAAAATATAAAATGTTGCTCATCTTTTCTTCTGGATCTCTATTTTTCTCTCTTTTCCCTCACAAAACTGCTAATAATTACAAAAAATAGTAGACAATATTCAATCATACTGAACTGGCATGTTATATGTAGGATCAATTATGTTTTGATAGTTTCCCTACTTGGACATAAACTGATGAAGTAAAATTTGATTTTTGCAGACTGAATATTGATAATGCTCACTCTCTAATTCTTTTTCTTTCCCAGTCTCCATAATTTGTCACATTTGATATAAATCCCACCTTCCATTCAACATCACCAAGGTCTAAAGCTAAAATCATGGGTCTAAAATGAAGAGATACACTGACCTGGACATCTCAACGGCCTCCATGTCTGTACCGCGATATGCACCATCCAGTTTTGCCATCAGAAAATTCTGCGTCAGCCTATTGATTCCGATTCCTTCAGTAATTGTGTCAAATGGATTCTTTAGCCTTCGCCCTTCAGCCTCTTCCCTAGTGTACATAACTCCCCTGGCTACCTTATTGAACAAACCAGAACCAGGAGGATCTATCAAAAAGCATTTAACATTTGGGTTTCTTTCCTGTTAAACGAGACAAAAATTTCAATGATTTTCTTGGCACAATATGTCAACACAATTCGACTGAAGATTAAATATTTCGGTTTATTTCCTGTTAAACAAGAGAAAAATTTAGATGATTTTCTAGGCACAATATGTCAACACAACTCGAATGAAGATTAGATTGAAAAAATGAACCTGAAGAAATCTAGAAACTCCAGAAATAGTGCCACCTGTGCCTGCCGCGGCTACAAATGCATCTACCTTTCCACCGGTCTGATCCCAGATTTCAGGCCCTGTGCCTTCGTAATGGGCTCGAAAATTTGCCAAATTTTCAAATTGATCGGCAAAGAAACCACCTTTACAATTATCAGGTAAAGCTGAATTAAGTTCCTCCCCGATATTACCACTCTGTAATGTATCTTGCTTGGATTTCTCATGCTTGAAGGCTGTCTCACTGGCTTCGAATGCCCTTCTTCTTGCTATATTGACATAGTGATCCTTATGTGTAATTGATACAGGCCTTACTCTTTCAACAGTGGCTCCAAGGACCTCAAGTATTTGAGACTGGAAAAAAAAAATCAGATTAAGTTTTTTTCCAGCAAGAGGAGAGGTAGTATTCGCATATAATTTTGCTTAGGCAAAACATGAAACATGCCTTCTCAATAGCTACGTCATCTGGAATAACGACATGGCACTTGCATCCATATGCGGGAGCAGTGGTAGCAAGGCTAATAGCAGTGCTTCCTGCACTCCCTTCAGTAACCACACCTCCCTGAACAAGTTTACCAGATTGCAATGCCTGAAAACAACAAACATCAGATTACCTGATTGTAAAAACAAACTCTGCATAGTCTTTAAATTCGCAAGAATGATGAAAAATAAATGCAGGAAAAAAGAATCAATAGAAGACTTAAAAAGCTGAAAATGGTTTAACAAGATGAAATGATCATGAAACAAAGATAGAGATTGAAAAAAAAAACACGAGGGATACGTTTTTTCTCCGAAAGTGCAATGAGAATGAATAATTTCTCTCTCACTTAGCTCTATTTCTGATCCTTGATTATCTACACAACAAGATTTCTGTCATCTTTGGCTTCACATATGGTATTAAAATAGACACTTAATCCAATAATTATCCGCACCAGCTAATTCAAAATATTGTTATAGAACACTAATCCTTTTAATTTATCAGTCAAAAGGTGAATTTCTAGGAGACTACCACTTAGATACTTAATCCAAGCTTCAGTCACCAAATCAGATTAATGGGAATGACCGGAATCTTTCACGTAGTGACAACGAGACGAATTACCTATCGAAGCACTAAAGTAGTTTACCTCTTCAATAATTTTCACAGCAACCCTGTCTTTCACGCTCCCACCAGGATTCAAAAACTCGCACTTCCCAAGAATCTGAAAACTTAAAGTAGAAATTAGACGAGACCCAGATTTTTAACTTTCTGCAAAGCAAACAATAAGCGCAGAAAAGGGAAACAAAATCGAAAATCAAAGAAACCACATTATGTACTGTATCAAAAAAGAGCAGAACATAATGCAAGTTACAAACTTCGCAACCAGTGGCTTCAGAGAGGCTGTTGATGCGAATCAAGGGGGTGTTGCCAATGGCATCGATTATTCCATTTCTCGGAGCTCTCTTCGAGAGGATGGACGGTTGGGTTTTCTTGGAAGAAGGTTTAGAGCGATGGGTGGTGGTGGAGATGTAAGAGAAGACGAAGATGCAGATGGAAATAGCTGCAGCAATGGCGCCTGTGACTCTCGCACTCACAGGCGCCATTCCATCAAAGTCAAACTGGAATTTGGGATCCTTTTCGAAACTAGACTACTAGTTTTCTGCTTTCAAGCATAAGAAAAGAAGCCTAAAACTAGGGGTGGGCACGGGCCGGTTCGGTCCGGTCCCGAGACCGGACCGAGTTTTCGGGAAATTTTTCCTGAAGACCGGAACCGGACCTGGAAATATCGGTCCGGTCTCGGTCCGGTCCCGGTTCCTCCCACTCCAATATATATATATATATTTTTAAATAGTTAAACTTAAAAATTCCTCTTTTGAAACCAATTTGCAGCAAAAGTCGAGCTTCACACCTACGAAATTGGTCCCGGCCACTGCTCCTCCCTCCTCGCGCAAAGAATCCACGCGCCGCGAGCCGTCGTCTGGTCCGTCATCCGACGGTTCGACAAGCCTCAGACGACCAGCAAACAACCAGCCGTAGACAGAGGCGTCGGGGCTTCGGGAGAGATTCTGCGAGTGCGAGCGTGAGTGCGTTCTGTTTCTGTCGTCTGCGTGAGTGTTCTATTCTACAACAGAGGAGACAGAGAGAAGGCGATCCGAGCGCGAGATCTAGGCGACCCCGAGCGAGAGAGGAGGCGATCCGAGCGCGAGACGAGATCTAGGCGACCCCGAGCGAGAGAGGAGGGGACTCGGTTGTTTGCCGATCGGAGGTCAGGACTCGAGTGTTCGGAGGTCGAGACTTAGGTGTTCTGGTTCTGGTTCTGGATTTAGGGATTTAGGAAGGCAGACGAAGAACGAAGCGAACTCTAGCAAAGGAAGACTCTGGCATAACATCGGTCCTTCGGTCCGGTCCCGGTTCTTCGGGAATTTAAGCCGTGGACCGAGGACCGGACCGTGGTCCATCACCCTGGGACCGAAACCGGACCAAAACCTTCGGTCCGGTCCGGTTCTCGGTCCCCGGTCCGGTCCTGCCCACCCCTACCTAAAACCCTTCAATGCAAATTGAAAACTGTTGCGCATCCTCAAATATTTGACAAAAGCTCTTTTATTATTGCAACATTAATTTACAGAAATTTATACTTTAGGAATAAATAATAAGATAATTTATAGAGTAATTGCGACGACCCCAGCAGGACGCCCGAGTGTTACAGTAATGATACGTTTACTCTTTTTCTTAACGATCTTTTCAGCTCAAAATCATATTTAAGTCTAGTTTTTAGTCGTTTCCATTATGTTTTACTACATTTTAATTGTTAGTTGCGTTTATATCAAATTTTTCTTGTGCAATTTACAACTTTTTCTTTCAGTTTATGCATATTTAAAATAAAAATTCAAGTTTATTAACTTTAAGCTTTGATTAATTAGTTTAATTAAACTACGCTATGGGTCGTCGTATCATTGACTGATAGATTATCATCACATCAGTAGCAAAACCATGTCACAACGTGTTCATATGATATGTTTTATGCTACTCAATTTCGAACGCAACGCCCTCATTATATACAAATATATGTTTTGGAAACAGGACAAATGAAAGCAATAACTAAGACTCCCTATCTTGTATTTATCTCTTAAACGTCTACCACTGTGCTCGATTCAACTCACCCAAATTTGCATCGAAAATCTTGCAAATTCAAATACGTATAAATGTACACCAGCAATACATTTGTAATAAATTCTTAAATTGGCCTTCAAAAGGCCTAGTGCCATAGCTTCGCTCACTAGGGATGGGCAGAATCAGCCCGGAACGAGCGGTTTGATCCGGTTCGGGCCGGTTCTGCATGATAGACGATCCAGGACTGGCTTCCACATCGCAAATCTAAAATACTATTTAATTTAGATTTTAAAGTATTTTTATTTATTTTGGATGTTGGATTTAATTTTAATATTTGATAGTTGGATTTAGTTTATTAGATTTAATTTTAATGTTGGAGAGTTGAATTTAATATATCTAGATTTTATTTTTCATTTTTTTTAATTTATTTCCAATTTTTTGAAATAAAAAAAAATTAAAATTTTTGAGAGGAACCGTAACCAGAACCGAACTGAAAAATCAGGTCCGATCCCAATTCCGGTTTCGGGACCGCAAAAAAAATCTCAAAATTGGCGATTTCGTTCTGGTTCTGTCTCAGAACCAGACTGCCCCGAACTGCGCCCACCTGTGTCGCTTGCCATGGTTGATGCACGGGGCACCTAGAGTGCTCCGTGCCACGACCTCAACAGCTCAGGGCCTCGATGCTCCGCATTAGATTATATGCATAAGCGACGTGACATAGCCTTACCCAACACCTTATCACATAGAGGAGTATGTATAATCTATAGCTGTCAAAACACTGTAGCGTATAATTATATGCTTATTGAATAATTAATATACTTAAGCCTAATTAATCCTATAATTAATTACAAATGCAAATTAATCATACTTCCTGAATCAATAATTTTTAAACAATCTTAATTCTTAAGCCATAATTAGTTAAAATAAGTGGCAATCTACGTGGGCATTATTCGATTCAGTTCCACCCAATTGAAATCAAACATATCAGTTCGATTCCAAAAATTTTAAAATCAAAATCAAACCAATCAGGTTTCAGAATCGAACCCAAACTGAACCAATTTTTTCGGTTTTGTTTTGTTCAATTTTGATTTAGTTTTAGTTTTGGATATTTTTAGCTAGGTCTACATTTTGAGTCAGTTGTCCTCCTCGGTTTGGGCCAACTTTTGATCAATTTTGTGCGATGTTTTTGTAATTTTTAAAATTACTAATATACAAATATTAATTTTAAAAATTATATATTATTGAGTTGGTTTCGACTGGTTAATGAAAAAACGAACCGAAAACTTTGGTTTTTACTTGGTCATGTTCTAAAATTAGGTATTCAAAAATTGAAACCGAACCGAACCTAAATCATCAGTTCGGTTTAGTTTACCATGTTCGACTCCAATTGGTCCAACCCCCATAAAATAATGCAGTTTTATCCTATGGATACTTGATATTGTAATACACGTGCTGTTAATTACATGTAAGTGACAATTAAATGTTCGACACGGCATTTAAATCAACCATAAGTTAAATGATTCGCCGCCATAAATTTTATATAAATCCAAAAATATATATATATAAACTTTATTCTTCCACTTTTAATTAAAGTGGAAGAGAATATATCTCATCTTTTTTTTTTTTACAAGAAACACGTTATTTACATAAAATATACAGCTTTGCTTGTTAAATCCTAAAATAAAATAGAGAGATGGTGAAATCAATTTTTTTTTTTTTAACCCAAAACTCAAAATTTATAACGAAAGCAGAATTTATTAGTTATTAATATATTTATTATTATTATTATTATTTTATATGGAGGTGTACGAGGATAATAGAGTGTGAATGTTTGGTTTTTAGATCAAAGAATTTGTTATTTACAACTTCAAAATAAGTTTTGATTTTTGAAAGTCAAAAAGATTCGTTACTTTTAAAAGCATGAACAAGAGAACTCCTTTTATATTTGCTGTGTAACCGTAATATCAAAGATCAAATTATACGCTCGAGCAGAACAACGAGCTCTTCGGATTTTTCAAGCATTTTGGGTGTTACCATTGACTTAATGAGTTTTTAACTCGAAATGTTTCATTGTATTTGAAAAATGTAGTTTAACTTTCGGGAGATCAAAAATACGTATATTTTCACGAAAATTATAGCATGGGTGGGTTGGCGCTTGAAAAAGGAATACATGAAGTCTTGGCAAATAGAATGACTTATTTTTGGAGTGAGTGGAGGTGGTTTATTTTAAAGTGGGGAAGCTACCATTATTGGAGGATTTATTGCATACAACATACGAGAAGAAAGCTTAAAGATGAAGGTAAGAAGGCAACCAAGTTTATATACTACCCAACAACAATAATTACTATATTTCTAGTTTCAATTACTTGCTAGAAAAGATGAGACTCTTTCTTGGATGAACTTTATCTATAAAAAAGAATAAATAGTTTAGTAGAACTCAATCTAATATTACAAGTTTTTGAGATTGTTAATAATTATATTGTTATAGTAGAGTTGTAACAGTCTGCCCTGTGAAAGCAATGACCAAATAAGATTCTGTTGATTGTGAGGGCACAACTCATACAAGTGGGGTGTACAATCCTTTATCATTTGGAGAGTAAAAAATATATGATTTATAAGTAGAGTTCTACTTCTTACTTAGTACAACGTATTTTGGACTAACTCCAAAAATAAATCTATACGATATCCGGTCTAAAACAAACAATATTGTACTAAGAATACCGAATGACTTCACAAGGGTATTTCAAAATCTAGGATCATAAAAAATTACACGATGCAAAAATTAAAATATTTTCGTGTAAGAATCAATCGAATTATGAAATGTCTTGAACTTAACGCCAGATTTTTTAATTGGTGATAATTTCCTCTCTCTCTCTCTCTCATTTTCATGGTCCAAGATGCCCAAGTGAATGCCCCCTCTCAATCATAGAATGCTAAACTCGGAGAAAACTCTTACAACTGATGAATGACACGTGGAAGCTTCAAGCAATCCAAGTAAATTAGGAATGCTCCCACCAAAATGGTAAGCTTCTAATCACCATAAACTATCACATCAATGTTAGATAGCCCACTTTTAGGGCAATTAGAGACTGAGTACCTGGAATATACTGAACAGAATGGGCAATTTAGTAAATTCACTTGTTAGGGCATTTTCTATATAAGACAGTCATCTGGTTTCTTCCTTCATCAATCTCCATTTCTATGCAGCTTAAAAGAGTTTCAACCATTGAGGCTTATCCTTTTTCTTTGTCCAAGGAACTGTTTGTTTTGATCCAAAAGAAAGAGAGAAGAAAGAGAGATCATGGCTGACATTGAGTACCAAAACAAACAGGCCTTGGTTAAGCTCAATAATTTTGAGATTCTGAAAGTGATAACCCAGTTGATATTCTCAGTTTCTCTGTTTTCGATCTTCTTTGCTCAATCATCTTGGCTTACTTTCCCTCACTTCTTTAACAGACTTCACTTCCATCAGCTCAGCCACACCATTGACAAGAACTACATATTTCTTCTCTGCAATGGACTCCTTGTTTTCCTAGCCAAATACTCCGGCTTGATCAGATCTTTGTCGAAGGCGAATCGGAATGATGAAATCCTGAAGGCTTTTGAGAATATCTCACTTTCTGATCCTCTAATGGCGGAGAGACACACACCATTGGTCGAGCGAGAAGTTTCAATTCAGGGAAATGGGTCTGCATCAGATGTAACAGTGGAACGAGGGAAAGAAATTCGTGAGAATTGGATGGAAGATGAAGCGGTAGAGGGAGAAACCCAGGATAAAGTAGGAAGAAGTGACTCTTTTGTAATGTCAGAGAAAGGTGATGAAGGAAAGGCAGAAGGAAAAGTAGAAGAAAATGCCATTTTTGGCGAAGAAGAAGATGAAGGAGAATACGAAGGGAATGAGATGCTGAGTGCAGAAGAATTAAACAGAAAATTTGATGATTTCATCAGAAGAATGAAGGAAGAAATCAGAACGCAAGTTCAAGCTCAACCACAATCATTCTCGATCTTAAGTAATTAATCACGTTAAAAGATATGTTTATGTAGTTCTGATCATGTCTCTGTGACCTGTATTTTCTAATAATTCAGGCTTTTTTTTTTATATTTCTCTGATTTTTTCTTTGATTTTCCTCCGTCTCCCCTATGATTTCCTCCCGTTTCCCGCCCCTACAAGCTGCATGGAACAAGTGACTGTAATCTTCCTTATGCAACAACACATTCGTAGAGTCATTCTAAGCAATAAATATGGGAGTATTGATAATTATATTTCTCCCACATCGTCTATACAAAAACCAAATCAAGAAGAGAGAGAATCTCCCTCACATATATACAAATTACAAAGTCATCTAATAGACGATATGAGACAAATACAATTATCAATACCCACCCTCACGTATAACGTGCTTAAATCGGGTCCAATTCTCATCATCGGTTGTGGAATGGGCTTGATTATAGTTTATAAGTATGAGGGAAAACTTCACCCTTTGAGCTAGCTTTTGAGGATGAGTTCTACCCTCTCACATGTCTTATCAGAGAGTTCATAAAGTAGACAACAAAGATCGATCAATTACATGATGAAAATTTGAAGTGTCAGATAAATTTTCAAAGTTATTAGGGTTTCAGTATATATTATGTTTGAGAATTGTAAAATAAAAACGTAGTGTAATCAAAGCATGATCTTTACCAAGAACGGAGCAAAGCAAGGAAGTATATGAATATCTAGCTTTCTAACGACAAAGAAAGACTATTCTCTTCCTTAAACAATGTTTCGAGATCAGCTTTGATTTGTGTGGAAACACATTCTGTACGTTCTGAAAAGTTTTGCAAATATCTTTCGAAATTAAGTTGTGAAGTTAAACTGTGATTTCAACGTAGAAAGCACGTAATATTTATTTATTTTTTAATTAAGTAAAACCACGTTATTATCTCCAATTCCAGATTTAATAGTTGAGAATTAATTAATTCAATAACAGTAATAATTTATTATTTGTGATTTTTTAAGGATAAATAATTAGTTAGACGATTCACGTGATTAATGTTGTGAATAAGTAATCGCATAATGTTGAACATTGGAGGAATTGCAATCTAATCGAATAACTCGCGGTTAGCATATTTGATGCCCTAAACTATTTTTTAATTGGCTTAATTGATGTTAAACATTATTTTTTTTTATGATAAATGAAATGAAATTGAGTATATTATTTTAAGTATTTATTATTATTAAATTAAAGTGTTACTTGAATATTTGTTTAAATAATTTACATGTTTAAGTTATATTCCCTTTAGAAATACCCTTGAAAATTTGTATTTGGATTTACTAACATGTTTATTTAGTCTATGCAGAAAAAGTTAAAAATTATTATGTAAGACTCAATCGAAAAAGGATTAAAATGTCGAAGATCACTTTGTGCGGGCACCCTAAGATAAGGTGTGGATGCCTAGTTCCAAGCCATGCTAAAAATGAAAGACTTGGAGACGCCCAGTCTCGAGAACTTTTTTGGTTGCGACTATGTTGCAAACACCCTATGCAATCTGTGGAAGCCAGTCTCAATATAGTGTTTGTCGAAGTTCAATTTTTAGACACCTGAAGAGAGATTTTGACCCCGTCATAAACGCCCAGATGATCTTGCAAAAGTCTAAAATTTCAAATTGAACCTTCATGCAGACGCCCGATCACGATGTGCAGATGCTCAATCATGATGTGGGGATGCTGGGAGCGAAAGTCAAACAAAGTACCCGCGGAAGTCCCTCCCCCCATTGATGTCTCTAATGACTATATTGTATTGAAGACTGGCATAGCTTTCTCAGAATGCATAGATTTGCGACACACATTCCAACCCGATAGTTGGCATTCATCTCACAAAGACACTTTAGATCATAGCCGATGATAATTCTATTCATGAAGCAGGTTTGGTTTGTGTTGCAAAGCTAAATGATAACAAAAATATAACCTAATTATTCTAATTATAATTACTAATTTGCAAGAGAGGTTGAGTATGAATCCTTGGAATGCTTGTCTCAGTCTAACAATATTCTGTGTTTTTGCTTCATGAGGAAGAAACATAACAAGGACAAAAGTAAAAGGTAAGTGGGAGACATGATTAAGATTCTTGTGGGGGTGCTCAAAATGGACTCTTGTTTGGTAACGACACAAACTGCCTCTAACTTACACTTGATAACTACGTCTCTCAAAAACAACATGCTTTCTCAAAAAGTTAAAAAAAGAACAAATGATTCTTAAATTGCTATGTTTGATATATCTTATCAAATAAAAAATAAAATTAATAAACATCTTTAAAGCAAATGTATCAAATTTGATTCTCACAACCATGTTCTTAAGTTGTGTCTATCTGCAATAATTTGACATTTGTAAGCGTTCACAGAGTTTTCTTATCAGACCATCTCAAAAGTGCCGGCTCAAATTTAAACTGTGGTGTGTGGAATAATAAAAATAACTCCAAAAAATATTAATACATGAAAAGTCACTATCCGACTAGGGATCACGTAAACTATGTATTTTTTATGTAATTTTTTATGAATGGAAATTTTTTCATCGAGTAAATTGGCATTTATTATCTTTAATTACGACTTAAGATCATTTAAAACTATAAATTTTGGAAGCGTGATTAACTATCTATTAAGAATTAATTAAGTACATTCAAACGTTATGTCCTAAAAGTCGTACTTGGACTATAGGCAGCATTGGCAATTGTCTCCCAGTGCATTGAGAGCACTAACTTGAAAGAGCATGAAATGTGACTCTTACAAGACGGACGTCAAATTTTTTGCCAGTTCTTTGGCTAGCATTTTGGTGGATCCCTCTAAGACTAATAGTGATGCAATCGAACCTGCTGAAGAATATTATAGAAATTTGCAGCTCCTTGGGATTTGCTTGCTATTACAGTAGGTTTGTGGAAAAATTTATCAACAACAGATCATGAATAGGTTCATAGATCAAGAGTGTCAAACAAATTTTAAGGAGTCCGGTTTTTATTGTGCTGAAAAATAGTAAGCCCTATGCAGTGTAAGATGATGCATCGAGAATCGATCTCAAATGTATATTAGTGCAGTAGGGTCGAGTTGTTATTATTGTAAAAATTGATATTTTTATATTAATTAAATTCTACATGTAAGAAAAGAGACAAGTGTGCGTGACGATCGTCACGATTTGATACTAGAATCGTATTCTAGGAACTGTGAGCAACAACTTCCGTAAAGGAATTTCGAGAGTTGATGAGTTTTTTCTCTATTTTTAAGTTTTGAAATTTAGAGTTTTATTGAATTCAGCTTAGAAACTCGAATCCATAGGTTATTTGTTGAATATCTAGGTAGATTTAAGTTTTATGTATGTTGTTTGGCCAAATAGAGGTGAGAAATAGTGGAGAGAGGCGATTTTCGCGACTTTTCATAGCTGAAAATCGTCTAAGTGTCGACCATTGCGGAAGGTCGTTCGACACTTCAAACGGTGTTACTAGAAACAAAGGCTAACAGGTGTCGACCCCTTGGGGAGGTCGATCGACACTATGGTAAAGGTGTCAACCACTACTAAAACCCGAGAAGAACAAGTGTCGATTGCTAATGGCGGTGGTTGACACCTAGTGAAACCTTAGAGGATTAAGGTCCACCCTTGCTCGAAGGTATCAACCCGTTCCTATAAGTCTCGACTAGTGGGTCGACACCTGCCTATAAGTTTTGACCGGACAATCGACCCATCTTCAAGTAGCGACAAACAAGGGTTGTCGCTCGCTCCTATGCATAGAAAGAGCAGTTCTCATCAAGGTATGAGTTTTATAATATTTGCACTGCATTACATGGTTTATAAAAATCTTATTTTGATGAATTATCACCCATGAAAAACATAGCAAACCACATCACCTTTTTACGTATATGTATATATGTTTTACATGTTTACCATTGATGCATGATATTTTATTCTTGATGTGATATACATATTGGAGGATGAATCCTCCTTATGCTTTGGATGATTTCGGTATCAAACCATCACGATGCTATTTTAGTACACCTTCTACTGCGTGAAGGTTGTCTTATTTGGACGTTATAAAAATAGGTAAGAGGGCGGTCATGACTCGCTCTTTAGATTTCAAATCCATAAATTTGATCAGAGTATGTTTATTGATTACAGTTACGGGTGGTGGCGTCGTAGAGCTTTCTCGCCGACCACCTAGGGTTGCACTGCTTCATCTTCAAATCGCCATTGTAACCTTTAATTGCCTAAAAATTTTAAATCCCTTGAAAATTTTCACATTCATTTAAAATTCAATAAACAAATTTTAGGAATATTCCCATTGTAATTCCCTTCGAATCATTTTGTTAGAAATCAGGAATTTCTTGAAAAATCTAAGGATTATTCAATCAATGGTCAAATTTAAAAACTTATATCTAGATCTATAAACTTTCAATACTAAACAAGAAGAAATTAGACACAAATGATTCATGAATATAGTATGTGGATAAGTTTGGGGGAATAAAAAAAATTGTATTGTGATTCTCTAATCCACTTTCAACTTGAGTGAACCTTTTGGATACTCGATGGGTGGAAAATCATACTAATAAGGGAAATTATCGTTTTGGACCTCAAAGTATATGTTTTTTTCAATTCAAACCTTAAAGTATCAAATTTGACGTTTCAAACCTTAAAATATTAATAAGATAGTGAGAACAAAATATAAAAATCTTATTTATCTTCTATTTTTCTTAGAGTTTCTAGTTTTTCAATATTATTAATTGTCAACTTATTTTAAATGGGCACGAGCCCTTTTGAGTTTCTCCAACGTTATTTTGTGGGTGATTACGGAAAAATATATATTGAAAATAACATTTACATCCAACTAAAATCAAAGTATATCTTACAGTTATTCAAGATAAAGTATACTTGAAAGTTCAAGTACTAAGTTTAGAAGACTTGTTATTTTTCAATGTTGTCGACAATCTGGCAACAAAGGATTAATTGAGGAGGCACCATCAATAGAACTAAAGCCTCTACCAAACACTTAAGATATGCTTTCCTAGTAAAAACCTCCACTCTTCCAATTATTATTTTGTTTGATCTCGCCATTGTAGAAGAAGACAAGTTACTAAGAGTGCTCAGAATATACAAGACACAGCCATAAGGTGGTCAATTATGGACATCAATGGTACAAGTCTTCGTCCATCCATTTGCATGCATAAGATTTGCATTGAAGATTATTACAAAGCAACAATCGAGCCTCAATGATGACTAAATCCCATTATAAAAGTTGTTAAAAAGAAACTATCAAGACCTGTAGATGAATAAATAAATAGAAAAATATTATGCAATTAAATAGAAAAATATTTGACTTTCCTTTTTTATTCTAGTTATCACGTTATAATTTAATATATCTTTAATTTGTATAGTTTAATTATTATGCGATTTATCGTTTTTCTCTTCCGTATTGATAATATTCCTACAGTAGGTGGACCTCATGCTATTTGGTTCTATGTTTTCTTTAATTTTGAATAAAAAATTTATTTTTTAAAAAAAATATAAGAAATAATTTAGAGAAAGATGTTTGCAAGGCAAAAATAAACTATAAATTCAAAAAAATAATAACAATTAAAGAGTCTAACGTGGAAAAAACACCAACGCAAAATCAATATCCGTGACTAAAACAGATGATAAAAACAAAACAGAAAATTATAAAAATAAAACCAACGCTGCTAATTCATAAAATTTACTAAATCCTAGAAGATTTTAACTAGCTTTCAGACATTTTGTTCGGTTGCTCCGACCACCGTAGTAGTGTCTTTTGGATCCACAAACTTGCTCCAGTAAGGATGTTTTTGCCAAACGCTCGTCATCTCTTCGATCGGAATTCCTTTAGTTTCCGGCAGCAAGGTGTAGACGAAGACGCTCATTATTAAAACGAATATGGCGAAGAAGATGAACAAACCGAATTTCATGTGGCAAAGCATGGCAGTGAACACTTGGGCGATGCAGAAAGTGCATAACATATTGACCGCAACATTTATACTCTGAGCTGCCGATCGAACTTCAAGGGGGAAGATCTCGCTCGGAACCAACCATCCAAGTGGCCCCCATGACCATGCAAATCCAGCCACGTACACGCAGATGAAGGTCACCACTCCATATGCGTACCAATCTGGCAGCACTCCAGGGTTTCCATTTATTCCAAATTTGCAAGCAATGGCAATCGTGATAACAACCTGGAACCGACAACAATTAAAAAATGAAGTTGAAAGCATTAATTTGTACAAACTCCTTCAAAAAAAAAAAATCTCATACCTGAGAGATGAACATTTGAGCTCCCCCCTGCATGAAAAGGAATCTTCTTCCGAACTTGTCGACTGTGGCGATGGAGACCAAAGTAGCGATAGAATTGACAGCACCAGTGATGACGGAAGACATGAGAGAAGCATTGCTTCCAAAGCCAATTGTTCTAAACAACACTGGCGCGTAAAAAGTAATGACGTTCATGCCTGTAAATTGCTGGAAGAAAGGAATGAAGAAGGCGAATGTGAGATGGGGCCTGTACTTCCTCGTCAGGAGAGTCCTCCATGGATGTTTCACTAACTTGGAAGCTTCACTAGCTGCAACTAGATCCTCAAACTCAGCATCCACGTTTTCAACTCCTCGGATCTGAAGGAGCTGAGTCTTTGCTTCTTCGTATTTACCTCGTTCGACCAGAGAGTTGGGAGTGTCGGGGAGGAAGAAGGAGCCAATGATGATGATTAAAGCTGGAACCATTGCTCCTCCCAAGCTCAGTCTCCATCCCCAGCCGCCCTCGATCTTAGCAAAGAAATAGTTGAGCAGATAAGCAACGAGAATCCCAATCGTGATTGAGAGTTGAAACAACATGTTCAATGCTCCTCGAAATTTATAAGGGGCCATCTCAGAGACGTAGATTGGCACAGACTGTCAAATGAATAACCAAAGTTAGAAGAAAACACAAAATCAAATATACCGATGAAATCTTTAAAAAAAAAAGATCTAGAATAGATACCTGATTGGCACATCCAATCCCCAAACCTAGAAAGATTCGGCCAACGATGAGCATCCATAACCTTATGGCGAGGCCATTGATGAGAGCTCCAAGAAGAAAGAGAACTCCCCCCAAAAGCATGGTGGTCCGTCTTCCAAAAAGACGAGTCACAAAAGAAGAAACCACAGAGGAAACTAAAGCAGCCAGATAAAGGGAGGAAGTGAAGAGCGTTAGGGTTTGACTGTTGAATCTACAATATTGATCATCAGAGAGACGAATGGAGATCTCTTTTTCATAAACCGCCGGGAAGAATTTTTGAAGAAAGGAATCCATAGAAGTCACTCCTCCTGCAACATCGAGATAAGAAACCACGAAAAATTTAACCAAAAAAAAAAACCAACTTTTCGTATTGAATAAACTCCACTCATAAAACAACTTTACTATACTTTTTATTTCAACTCTAATAGTTTTCTTTTTGGGAACACAACTATTTTCGTGGATGTCCCCAAAAAGAATAATCGCAAACATCTTCTTAAGCCAGTCTTCTTCCTTAAAAAGTAATTTTTAGATGGTTTCAATCTATAAGGAATTCAAAACTAGTCGGCTTGAGTGGAAAGCAAACCAAGAACACAAACTCCAAATAAATTTCGCACATTAAGAATACTGTTGGGGAAAACTATGACAACTAAGTTTGATGAGGAGAAATCCCAACCTGAAATACCGAGATCGTATCCAAAGATCAAACCACCATTCGCAGCAATAATACATGTAACCAAAACTTTATTGGTGAGTCTTCCGGGATAAGCTTTCCAGTCGGCCACAACAATTCCTCCTGTACCCATGATCTCGAATGACTCCTTAACTAGAAAAAGATGCTAAGCCGAGAAAATTAATGTGAAGAATGGAAGCCAAAGATGTTGTATTTATAGAGATGAAGTTGGATTCCTAATAGCATTAGGATTTATTTTAACTATCGTTTCAATTCTTATTCATGTTATAATTAAATTGAAAATTAAATTTCCTGCTTTTGTAATATTATCTAAATTATATCTTATATTTTTTTAAAAAAGGAATTTATTATTCAAAATTAAAGAAAACATAGAATCAAGTGTTCAAATCAATTTGAACTCCAGAATATGAGTTTAATTTGAAACACTCCCTAAACTAAAAACTTTAACAACTAAAACCTTAAAATGTCAAAAACCTAACAAATAAAACCCTAGTAGGGACCCGTCCTTGAGAACGGGGGGCCATTTTTCGTGTGCCAAGACCGGGGGCTGGTCTGGGAGAACAACCCGGCCCCCCTTTTCTTCTTCATTTTATAAATTAATTTTTAAAAAATAACAAACGATATTGATTTTATTTAAAAATTTTACCACATATTCACCATATTATGGGAAGATAATCTGGAAATTTCATGATTTTTTAACACGTGTACGATTTATTGTAATTTTATTGAACTATTTTATCAAATAGAAATAAACAAATTATAATAAAGGGAAATTACCGTTATGGACCTCAAAGTATACGTTTTTTCAATTCAAACCTTAAAGTATCAAATTTGACGATCCAAACCTTAAAGTATTAATAACCTAACAAAACGAACATTGGGGGACGTTGGCGGACGTCCTATGAGCGTTCGTTCTCGAATTTTGTAATAGAACGGACGGACTCTTAAAAATAGAGTCTATCCGTTCTAGAGAACGACGCACTATGGGAGGGTGGTGACCGTCCTCTCTTAAAATTAGGATGAGAGCGGATGGTCACGACCCTTCAAACGTGCGTCCTTTCTTTAAAATATGGCGAGAGCAGACGCACTCTGCGAGGGTGGTGACCGTCCTCTCTTAAAATTAGGACGAGAGCGAACGGTCACCACCCTCCAAACGTGCGTTCTTTCTTTAAAATCTGGCTAGAGCGGACGGTCATCACTCTCCCAGAGTGCGTCCTATCTCCGCACACCCCCATTAACCTCATTTAATAAATATATTTTACAAAAATATCAAACAACATTGGATTTAATCGAAAATTTTATCACATGTTCATTATATTATGGGAAAATAATGTAGAAATTGTCATGATTTTATAACATTTTTATGATTTATTATAATTGTTTTACATATATTTTACAAAATAATTCACTAAAATTACAATAACTCGTATAAGTGTTAGAAAATTACGAAATTTTTCAGATTATCTTCTCATGATGTTGTAAACATCTGATATAACTTGTAAATAAATCCAATATTGTTTACTATTTTTTAAATATTTTTTAATAAATCTAATATCGTTTAGTATCGTTCAGAAAAAGATATTGGATTTCCTAATTTTAAGAGAGAACGGTCACCACCCTCCCAGAGTGTGTCCATTCTCTAGAATGGACAGACTCTATTTTTAAGAGTTCGTCCGTTCTACGACAAAATTCGAGAACGGACGGTCATAGGACGTCTGCCAAGGTTTGTTTTGTTAGGTTATTAATACTTTAAGGTTTGGATCGTCAAATTTGATACTTTAAGGTTTGAATTGAAAAAAATATATAATTTGAGGTCCAAAGCGGTAATTTCCCTTTCCCAAATACTTAAGAAAAGAACTGAGTTTGTGAGTCTTAAGTTTTTAATTTCTTTAAGTTAGTATATAGAATTTACGGAATTAGTACATAAAGTTTAAAGTTTTGAATTGAGCGTGATAGAATGAGACTTAGGTGGTTTAAAGAAGTTCTAATCTTTAGCATGCAAACATACTTTTTACTTTGAGAATGATTCGAAAATATATTTACATGAAGATTAGATGATATGTTAGAATTTTCATAAATTTATAGTTGAAGGCAATCTTGAGAATTTAGGATGAAAATGTTTGTAGCATGGTTAAACTAATTTTCAAAGTTGATCGTTTTATTCTTTTTACATCACTCGAGGACGTGCAATGATTTAAGTTTGGGGTATGATTACTCTTAAAAAAAAGTTATTATATTGTGTATTTTATTAATATTGTTATTGAAAATTGATGATTAATTAAAGAAAAAATATATATTTTGTTACATAATGCTACAACATTGAGCACAACATTAGATTCGCATAAAATATATGTTTTTGAGCTTTTTAAACAGATATTCATTCAAAATTTATACTAATTGTAGATTGACGATGAAGAGATGATAAAACAAGCTTACCTTAAAGAATAGAAGGAAGTGTTACAATCAAGCACAAAGTAAAAAAGAAAAAAAAGATTTAATTTGATTTTCAAATTCAAGTTAGATAGGAGAAACCAAAATAAATCTTGATAAAAGTGAAAAATATAGACCGAAGAGAATTCGAAAGATTGGAAGGAAATAAACATTTTTTGGAATTGAAGTAAGAGAATGAGGATTTGAAAGCTTTGAATATAGGCAGCAAATGACAAGAAAAAGGGGCTGGAGAGAGACGACGCACAGAACAAGGTGAAACAAAGAGAAAAGAGGAAGAGATAGAAGGGCATCAACTTCAATACGGAGAAGAATTATTTTTGTTTTCTAGTATTTTAAAATGATTTCTTTAAATCTTATTTATACTTTCATTTTTCTTTTACTTTCCATGAACTAAATCTTTTAGTGGCAACATGAGAAAATATGGATCTACGTAATTTTTGTGGCTATCCAATCATCTTCTTTGTTTTATTCATAATTTATAATAATCTTTATATGTGTATTCACATGAAATGTTAATTATCTCTAAATTATTTTGATTATCAAATCACGGAAACAATATTTGAAACTGTTCACGTTATTTTCAACTACTTATTTGACTCCAAGAGAAAACAGTTTTTAAAATGAGAAGTAAAAGAAACTTTTTAACTTCACAGTTGATGTTCTCTTACGTATTGATAATATTCCTACAGTAGGTGGACCTCATGCTATTTCATTCTATGTTTTCTTTAATTTAGAATAAAAATTTTATTTTTTTAAAAAAATATAAGAAATAATTTAGAGAAGGATGTTTTCAAGGCAAAAATAAACTATAAATTCAAAAAAAATAATAATAATTAAAGAGTCTAACGTGAGAAAAACACCAACGCAAAATCAATATCCGTGACTAAAACAGATGATAAAAACAAAACAAAAAATTATAAAAATAAAACCAACGCTGCTAATTCATAAAAGGGTAAATTCCAAAAATCCCCTTGAAGTATGCCAAATTCTCGAAAAAACCCTCCGACTTTAAGTCTTCCCGGTCAAAACCTCAAACTATCAAAAATGATCAAAAAAACCCCTGGCGGGGGGCCGAATTGTAATTCGGGGGGCCGAATTGTGATTCGGGGGGCCGATAGCCCCCCGAATCCGAAATTACACGGAATTCGGGGGGCCGCACTGTTCATGCGGGGGGCCGCATGAACAGTAACGGGGGGCCGCATGAACAGTAACGGGGGTCCGAATTTTTGGGCAGCTCCCCTACTCTATAATTATTCTTCATTATTTTTAAATAATTTTAAAAAATACCAAATTATATTCAATTCACTTAAAATTTTTACCACATATTCATCACATCATGGGAAGATAATGTAAAAAGTTTCGTGATTTGTTTAAATTGTTTATGATTTAATATAATTGTTTATCAAATAATGTCATTAAAATTACAATATATCGCACAAGTGTTATAAAATCACGAAACTTTTTATATTATCTTGCCATGATGTAATGAACATGTGGTAAAAATTTAAAATAAATTGAATATGATTTGGTATTTTTTAAAAAATTAAATCTTCATTTCTTCTTCAGACTTCAATTTGAGGCTTTAAACGATATATTTTGAGCCCGAAAAAGGCCGTCATGGGTTTTACCCAACAAATGTGTGTAGATCTCTGAGCGAGATTCAATTTGATATTTTTTCAGCTGCAATCGAATACCCGTAGCAAAAATTATGGTCCTTTGAAGTTGAATAAGTCACTAATTTGTAAAACAATTCATTAATTTGTATAAAAATGTTAAAAAATCACGAAACTTTTTATATTACATTTCCATAATGTAATGAATATATGGTAAAAAGTTCAATTGAATTGAATATGATTTAGTATTTTTTTATTAATTTATAAATAAAAAATAAAAAAATGCCCCCGCAGATAAATTAATATTTTTTTATTAAAATTGAAATTTTACCATATATTCATTACATTATGGAAATGTAATATAAAAGTTTCGTGATTTTTTAACATTTTTATACAAATTAATGAATTGTTTTACAAATTAGTGACTTATTCAACTTCAAAGGACCATAATTTTTGCTACGGGTATTCGATTGCAGCTGAAAAAATATCAAATTGAATCTCGCTCAGAGATCTACACACATTTGTTGGGTAAAACCCATGACGGCCTTTTTCGGGCTCAAAATATATCGTTTAAAGCCTCAAATTGAAGTCTGAAGAAGAAATGAAGATTTAATTTTTTAAAAAATACCAAATCATATTCAATTTATTTTAAATTTTTATCACATGTTCATTACATCATGGCAAGATAATGTAAAAAGTTTCGTGATTTTATAACACTTGTGCGATATATTGTAATTTTAATGACATTATTTGATAAACAATTATATTAAATCATAAACAATTTAAACAAATCACGAAACTTTTTACATTATCTTCCCATGATGTGATGAATATGTGGTAAAAATTTTAAGTGAATTGAATATAATTTGGTATTTTTTAAAATTATTTAAAAATAATGAAGAATAATTATAGAGTAGGGGAGCTGCCCAAAAATTCGGACCCCCGTTACTGTTCATGCGGCCCCCCGTTACTGTTCATGCGGCCCCCCGCATGAACAGTGCGGCCCCCCGAATTCCGTGTAATTTCGGATTCGGGGAGCTATCGGGGGGCTATCGGCCCCCCGAATCACAATTCGGCCCCCCGAATTACAATTCGGCCCCCCGCCAGGGGTTTTTTTGATCATTTTTTATAGTTTGAGGTTTTGACCGGGAAGACTTAAAGTCGGAGGGTTTTTTCGAGAATTTGGCATACTTCAAGGGGATTTTTGGAATTTACCCTTCATAAAATTTACTAAATCCTAGAAGATTTTAACTAGCTTTCAGACATTTTGTTCGGTTGCTCCGACCACCGTAGTAGTGTCTTTTGGATCCACAAACTTGCTCCAGTAAGGATGTTTTTGCCAAACGCTCGTCATCTCTTCGATCGGAATTCCTTTAGTTTCCGGCAGCAAGGTGTAGACGAAGACGCTCATTATTAAAACGAATATGGCGAAGAAGATGAACAAACCGAATTTCATGTGGCAAAGCATGGCAGTGAACACTTGGGCGATGCAGAAAGTGCATAACATATTGACCGCAACATTTATACTCTGAGCTGCCGATCGAACTTCAAGGGGGAAGATCTCGCTCGGAACCAACCATCCAAGTGGCCCCCATGACCATGCAAATCCAGCCACGTACACGCAGATGAAGGTCACCACTCCATATGCGTACCAATCTGGCAGCACTCCAGGGTTTCCATTTATTCCAAATTTGCAAGCAATGGCAATCGTGATAACAACCTGGAACCGACAACAATTGAAAAATGAAGTTGAAAGCATTAATTTGTACAAACTCCTCCAAAAAAAAATCTCATACCTGGGAGATGAACATTTGAGCTCCCCCCTGCATGAAAAGGAATCTTCTTCCGAACTTGTCGACTGTGGCGATGGAGACCAAAGTAGCGATAGAATTGACAGCACCAGTGATGACGGAAGACATGAGAGAAGCATTGCTTCCAAAGCCAATTGTTCTAAACAACACTGGCGCGTAAAAAGTAATGACGTTCATGCCTGTAAATTGCTGGAAGAAAGGAATGAAGAAGGCGAATGTGAAATGGGGCCTGTACTTCCTCGTCAGGAGAGTCCTCCATGGATGTTTCACTAACTTGGAAGCTTCACTAGCTGCAACTAGATCCTCAAACTCAGCATTCACGTTTTCAACTCCTCGGATCCGAAGGAGCTGGGTCTTTGCTTCATCGTATTTACCTCGTTCGACCAGAGAGTTGGGAGTGTCGGGGAGGAAGAAGGAGCCAATGATGATGATTAAAGCTGGAACCATTGCTCCTCCCAAGCTCAATCTCCATCCCCAGCCGCCCTCGATCTTAGCAAAGAAATAGTTGAGCAAATAAGCAACGAGAATCCCAATCGTGATTGAGAGTTGAAACAACATGTTCAATGCTCTGTGAGGTCCCTCTTTATGATGAGGGACCTCCTCATTTAATTTCTCATTGAAATTAAATGGAGAGAAGTTATTCTTTCGGTGCACCTACCCATCATTTAATGAAATAGGGAAGAAAAGAAGAAGTTTTTCTTCTTCAGAACTCGGCGCCTGTTTTTTTGGTGTGTTCACAATCCTTATTTTAAGGATTGTGTTCCCCTCAAACTGCTATAAATAGAGAGGTTGAGGAGAGAGTTAAATCATCCGAAGCAAGAAGAAGAGCTTCAGTGAAGAGGGAGAGAGAAAAGAGTGAGGTTTTTGGAGGGAGAGAAAAGAAAGGTGTGAGAGAAAAATAGGTGTGGTGCTTTTGTGCACGGTGAGAATTCTAAGAGTGGTGATTTCTCTTAGTGAATATTTTCTAGAATATTCGATATCTAGAAAAATATTGTAAATCCTATTTTTCATAGTGAGATCTTTCTGGACTCGGTCCCCGTGGTTTTTTCCCGATTTGGGTTTCCACGTAAAATTCTCGGTGTTCATTTTTCTCTTACTTCTTGGCCGTTATTATTTTACGGTGGTGGGAAAATATTCCTGGTATTTTTCGGATCGCATCTGCTATCGTTTCTCGTACCGCTTGGTTAGTGGTGTAATTGTACTGTGTAAGTAAATTCTGTCTAGGAGACTGGAATTTAAGCGGACCGTTTGTGTCCCTCCAGCCTTTCCTGGGAACTTACTTGGAAAGGTAATTCTGTCTAAGGAGATTGCCAAGAGCATTCTTTCCTGGGAATTATCCTGATCAGTACTCTCCACGTTTTTCAGTGGTGGTATTTTTATCATCGTTCCCGCCGGTATTATTATTTTTTCCCAACAAGTGGTATCAAAGCGAGGTTATTTCTTTAAATCTAGTATGCTCTGTGGTTGCGGTTTTTTAACTGATCTTCCATATCAGAAAAATTTTTAGAAGTTATTATGGCGGGAAAGATTGAAATCGAAAAATTCAACGGAAATAATTTCTCTCTGTGGAAATTAAAAATGAAGGCGCTATTGCGGAGAGATGGTTGTGCTATGGCCATCGGCGACAGACCTACGAACGTTGAAGACGAGAAATGGAGAAAAGCTGATGAGGATGCAATGGCCATTTTGCATCTCACTCTAGCAGATGGAATTTTGTCAAGTATCTCAGAAATGGTAACGGCAAAACAGATCTGGGATACGCTGACAAAATTGTACGAGAAGAAGTCGTGGTATAACAAAATTTTCTTGAAAAGGAAATTATATACCCTTCGGATGTCAGAATCTACAACAGTGACAGACCACGTCAATACTCTCAATACTTTATTTTCTCAACTTACAGCAATGGAGCACAAAATTGACGAAAATGAAAGGGCTGAACTTTTACTTCAAAGTTTGCCAGATTCTTACGATCACCTCATCGTAAATCTACTCAATGGAAGTACAAAAACTACATTGATGTTCAATGATATTGCAGCCGCCGTTCTTGACGAAGAAAGTAGGCGGAAAAACAAGGAGCAATCCTCTGTGGAGGCATTATCAGTAACGAGAGGGAGATCAATGGAACGTGGGGCCCCCAGAGCCAGCACGTCAGGAAGATCTAAATCAAGAAGTAAAAGGGGCGTCAAGTGCTATCACTGTGGCAAGACGGGCCACATGAAAAAGGATTGCTGGAAATTGAAGAAAGAACAAGGCACAGGAGGTGCTAAAGAAGAAATAAAGAGTACGACTGCACCTGTCTCTGAGGGTGAAGATGTGATTGTATGCGAAGATGCTGTCAACCTTACGATGAATGAATCATGTTGGGTGTGTGACTCTGGAGCATCTTACCATGTTACTTCAAAAGTGGAGTATTTTTCATCTTACACCGGCGGTGATTTTGGCGTTGTTAAAATGGGGAACAGTCACGTTTCCAGAATAATTGGAAAAGGAGACATCTGTATCCAGACCAACACAGGATGCGAGTTGGTGCTTAAAGATGTACGACATGTTCCAGATATTAGACTGAATTTAATATCAGTCGGTGCTCTTGATGATGCTGGTTACAAGAGCAAGTTTGCTGGCGGAAAATGGGAGCTCAGCAAAGGTTCGCTTATCATAGCGAAAGGGATCAAAGAGTCTAGCTTGTATGTGACGCAAGTGACTGTGAAGGAAGCATCAGTAAATGCTACACAAGATGACTCATCCATTGAGTTATGGCACAAACGGCTTGGTCACATGAGCGAAAAGGGACTTCAATTGCTTGGCAAAAGAGGTTGTTTGTCACATCTCAGAAATGAACCTCTGTCAAGTTGTGTTCATTGTTTGGCGGGAAAACAACACAGGGTTTCCTTTCAGAAGAATTCTGCATCAAGGAAACCAGAAGTGTTAGAAGTTGTCTACTCAGACGTCTGTGGTCCCATGTCTACGAAAACGTTAGGCGGTGCCCAATACATGGTGACATTCATTGATGATCACTCCAGAAAAGTGTGGGCTTATGCACTCAAAACCAAAGATGAGGTGTTTAACGTTTTCAAACAGTTTCACGCCTTCACAGAGCGAGAAACTGGAAAGAAGTTAAAATGCATTCGCACAGACAATGGTGGCGAATATATGGGATCATTTGACGATTACTGCAAATTGCACGGGATCAGGCACGAAAGATCTTTTCCAAAGACTCCTCAACAAAATGGCGTTGCGGAAAGAATGAACCGAACTATCGTGGAGAAGATAAGGTGCATGTTATCACATTCAAAGCTTCCCAAAACATTCTGGGGAGAAGCAATGAATACTGCAGTGAACGTCATCAACTTGTCTCCGTCAACACCTCTGAGTGGAGAAGTGCCAAACAGACTATGGACAGGGAAGGACGTCTCGTATAAACATCTTAAAGTGTTTGGATGCAGAGCGTTCGTCCATATTCCAAAAGATGAGAGGTCCAAGCTAGACAGCAAAGCTAAGGAATGCATATTCCTCGAATACGGAAGTGATGCATTCGGATATAGGCTTTGGGATCCGGTTGACAAGAAAATTGTCAGAAGCCGAGATGTTGTCTTCTTTGAAGATCAGACCATTGAAGACAAGAAGAAAGATGTCACTGATGAGCATCCAGTAAGAGTTGGTCTGGAGAAATCAACTCTTGACGGGGGAGATGCTGGAGAATCCAGTGATCAAGCAGCTGTTGACGTTGACCACGGAGAAACAGAGACTTCTCCTGAATCAGTTGCAGAACCAGAGTTAAGGAGGTCAACAAGAGATCGTCGACCATCGAGGAAATATTCTGTGAATGAGTATGTGATGATAACTGACGGCGATGAACCTGAGTGCTATAAGGAAGCTATGGAGCATCAACAAAAGAAGAACTGGTTGGATGCGATGCAAGATGAGATGAGATCATTGCATGAGAACCATACTTATGAATTGGTTCAGCTTCCAAAAGGGAGAAAGGCACTCAAGAACAAATGGGTATACAGACTCAAAGACGAAAATTCACAACCAAAGTACAAGGCACGATTGGTCGTAAAAGGCTTTGGACAGAAGAAGGGGATTGACTTTGAGGAAATTTTTTCACCGGTAGTGAAAATGTCATCCATACGAGTGGTACTTGGATTAGCCTCAAGTCTCAATTTGGAGATCGAGCAGCTCGATGTGAAAACTGCCTTCTTGCATGGTGAATTAGAAGAAGAAATTTACATGGAACAACCAGAAGGGTTCGTTGTCAAGGGAAAGGAACATCTGGTATGTAAATTGAAGAAGAGTCTGTATGGATTGAAGCAAGCTCCGCGACAATGGTACAAGAAGTTCGATTCCTTTATGATAAGTCATGGATATAGAAAAACTTCATCAGACCATTGTGTGTTCGTGAAAAAGTTCGCGGACGGTACATTCATAATCCTCCTACTTTATGTCGATGACATGCTGATTGTGGGCCCAGACAAAGAAAAGATTGTTAAGTTAAAGAATGAACTTAATAAGTCTTTTGCCATGAAAGACTTAGGACCGGCAAAGCAGATACTTGGGATGAGAATCACTCGTGATAGGAAGAATGGAAAATTATGGCTATCACAGGAGAAGTATATCCAGAAAGTTCTCAGCCGATTCAATATGGATAAGGCAAAACCGGTCAGTACTCCTCTTGCTAAACACTTCAAGCTTACTTCCAAACAAAGTCCTTCCACTGAAGAAGGAAAAGCAGAAATGCAGAGAATTCCATATGCCTCAGCAGTTGGCAGCTTGATGTATGCCATGGTTTGTACGAGACCTGATATTTCACATTCTGTTGGAGTAGTCAGCCAATTTCTAACAAATCCGGGCAGAGAGCATTGGAATGCAGTGAAGTGGATTTTTAGGTATCTTAAAGGTACTTCTGAATTCAGTTTGTGTTTTGGAAGTGAAAAGCCTTCGTTGGTAGGCTATACTGATGCAGACATGGCTGGAGACATCGACTCCAGAAGATCAACATCAGGGTACTTGGTTACATTTGGAGGGGGAGCTGTGTCATGGCAGTCTAAGAGGCAAGGATCAGTTGCATTGTCTACAACAGAAGCTGAGTTTATGGCGGCTACAGAAGCCTGTAAAGAAATTTTGTGGATGCAAAAATTTCTGACAGAATTGGGTTACAAACAAGATAAGTATATCTTGTATTGCGACAGTCAAAGTGCTATTCATTTGAGCAAGAACCCGAGCTTTCATTCGAAGTCAAAGCACATAGATATCAAGTATCATTGGATACGAGATGTGTTGGACAACAAGCAAGTATATCTTGAGAAGATCCACACTGACGATAATGGCTCTGACATGATGACAAAAATATTGCAGAAGAATAAGCATGAATTCTGTAGAAGCTCAGCACGATTGGAGATACCTCATCATAAGTCAGGAGGGGGAGATTTGTGAGGTCCCTCTTTATGATGAGGGACCTCCTCATTTAATTTCTCATTGAAATTAAATGGAGAGAAGTTATTCTTTCGGTGCACCTACCCATCATTTAATGAAATAGGGAAGAAAAGAAGAAGTTTTTCTTCTTCAGAACTCGGCGCCTGTTTTTTTGGTGTGTTCACAATCCTTATTTTAAGGATTGTGTTCCCCTCAAACTGCTATAAATAGAGAGGTTGAGGAGAGAGTTAAATCATCCGAAGCAAGAAGAAGAGCTTCAGTGAAGAGGGAGAGAGAAAAGAGTGAGGTTTTTGGAGGGAGAGAAAAGAAAGGTGTGAGAGAAAAATAGGTGTGGTGCTTTTGTGCACGGTGAGAATTCTAAGAGTGGTGATTTCTCTTAGTGAATATTTTCTAGAATATTCGATATCTAGAAAAATATTGTAAATCCTATTTTTCATAGTGAGATCTTTCTGGACTCGGTCCCCGTGGTTTTTTCCCGATTTGGGTTTCCACGTAAAATTCTCGGTGTTCATTTTTCTCTTACTTCTTGGCCGTTATTATTTTACGGTGGTGGGAAAATATTCCTGGTATTTTTCGGATCGCATCTGCTATCGTTTCTCGTACCGCTTGGTTAGTGGTGTAATTGTACTGTGTAAGTAAATTCTGTCTAGGAGACTGGAATTTAAGCGGACCGTTTGTGTCCCTCCAGCCTTTCCTGGGAACTTACTTGGAAAGGTAATTCTGTCTAAGGAGATTGCCAAGAGCATTCTTTCCTGGGAATTATCCTGATCAGTACTCTCCACGTTTTTCAGTGGTGGTATTTTTATCATCGTTCCCGCCGGTATTATTATTTTTTCCCAACATGCTCCTCGAAATTTATAAGGGGCCATCTCAGAGACGTAGATTGGCACAGACTGTCAAATGAATAACCAAAGTTAGAAGAAAACACAAAATCAAATATGCCGATGAAATCTTAAAAAAAAAAAGATCTAGAATAGATACCTGATTGGCACATCCAATCCCCAAACCTAGAAAGATTCGGCCAACGATGAGCATCCATAACCTTATGGCGAGGCCATTGATGAGAGCTCCAAGAAGAAAGAGAACTCCCCCCAAAAGCATAGTGGTCCGTCTTCCAAAAAGACGAGTCACAAAAGAAGAAACCACAGAGGAAACTAAAGCAGCCAAATAAAGGGAGGAAGTGAAGAGCGTTAGGGTTTGACTGTTGAATCTACAATATTGATCATCAGAGAGACGAATGGAGATCTCTTTTTCATAAACTGCCGGGAAGAATTTTTGAAGAAAGGAATCCATAGAAGTCACTCCTCCTGCAACATCGAGATAAGAAACCACGAAAAATTTAACCAAAAAAAAAACCAACTTTTCGTATTGAATAAACTCCACTCATAAAACAACTTTACTATACTTTTTATTTCAACTCTAATAGTTTTCTTTTTGGGAACACAACTATTTTCGTGGATGTCCCCAAAAAGAATAATTACAAACATCTTCTTATGCCAGTCCTCTTCCTTAAAAAGTAATTTTTAGATGGTTTCAATCTATAAGGAATTCAAAACTGGTCGGCTAGAGTGGAAAGCAAACCAAGAACACAAACTCCAAATAAATTTCGCACATTAAGAATACTGTTGGTGAAAACTATGACAACTAAGTTTGATGAGGAGAAATCCCAACCTGAAATACCGAGATCGTATCCAAAGATCAAACCACCATTCGCAGCAATAATACATGTAACCAAAACTTTATTGGTGAGTCTTCCGGGATAAACTTTCCGACCGGACACAACAATTCCTCCTGTACCCATGATCTCGAATGGCTCCTTAACTAGAAAAAGATGCTAAGCCGAGAAAATTAATGTGAAGAATGAAAGCCAAAGGTGTTGTATTTATAGAGATGAAGTTGGATTCCTAATAGCATTAGGATTTATTTTATCTTTCGTTTCAATTCTTATTCATGTTATAATTAAATTGAAAATTAAATTTCCTGCTTTTGTAATATTATCTAAACTATATTTTATATTTTTTTAAAAAAGGAATTTAATACTCAAAATTAAAGAAAACATAGAATCAAGTATTCAAATCAATTTAAACTCCAAAATATGAGTTTAATTTGAAACACTCACTAAACTAAAAACTCTAACAACTAAAACCATAAAATGTCAAAAACCTAACAAATTAAACCCTGACAGGGGCCGGTCCTTGAGAACGGGGGGCCATTTTTCGTGTGCCAGGACCCGGGGGCTGGTCTGGGAGAACGAACCGGCCCCCCTTTCCTTCTTCATTTTATAAATTAACTTTTAAAAAATAACAAATGATATTGGATTTATTTGAAAATTTTACTGTATATTCACCACATTATGAGAAGATAATCTGGAAATTTCATGATTTTCTAACACTTGTACGATTTATTGTAATTTTATTGAATTATTTTATCAAATAGAGGTAAACAAATTATAATAAAGGGAAATTACCGCTTTGGACCTCAAAGTATATATTTTTTTCAATTCAAACCTTAAAGTATCAAATTTGACGATCCAAACCTTAAAGTATTAATAACCTAACAAAACGAACATTGGCGGACGTCCTATGACCGTCCGTTCTCACATTTTGTCGTAGAACGGACAGACTCTTAAAAATAGAGTCTGTCTGTTCTAGAGATCGACGCACACTAGGAGGGTGGTGACTGTTCTCTCTTAAAATTAGGATGAGAGCAAACGGTCACCACCCGCCAAACGTGTGTCATTTCTTTAAAATCTGGCGAGAGCGGATGCACTCTAGGAGGGTGGTGACCGTCCTCTCTTAAAATTAGGACGAGAGCGGACGGTCACCACCCTCCAAACATGCGTCCTTTCTTTAAAATCTGGCTAGAGCGGACGGTCATCACTCTCCCAGAGTCCGTCCTATCTCTGCACACCCCCATTAACCTTATTTAATAAATTAATTTTACAAAAATATCAAACAACATTGGATTTAATCGAAAATTTTATCACATGTTCATTATATTATGGGAAAAATAATGTAGAAATTGTCATAATTTTATAACATTTTTATAATTTATTATAATTGTTTTATATATATTTTACAAAATAATTCACTAAAATTACAATAAGTCGTACAAGTGTTAGAAAATCACAAAACTTTTCAGATTATATTTTCATGATGTTGTAAACATCTGATATAATTTGTAAATAAATCCAATATTGTTTACTATTTTTTAAATGTTTTTTAATAAATTCAATATCGTTTAGTATCGTTCAGTAAAAGATATTGGATTTACTTAAAACTTTTATCACATATTCACCACATCATGAGAAGATAATCTGAAACTTTTCATGATTTTATAACACTTGTACGAGTTATTGTAATTTTAGTGAATTATTTTATAAAATATATGTCAAAAAATTATAATAAATCATACAAATGTTATAAAATCATGAAAATTTTCAAATTATTTTTCCATAATATAATGAACATGTGATAAAATTTTCCATTAAATCCAATGTTATTTGTTATTTTTGTAAAATTAATTTATAAATTAAAGTTAATGGTGGTGTGCGGAGATAAGACGCACTCTTAGAGAGTGATGACCGTCCGCTCTAGCCAGATTTTAAAGAAATGACGCACGTTTGGAGGGTGGTTGTTGACTTAAATAGTGTTTAAGTCTAAATATGTTTTTGATGATGTTTTTAGAATGTCAAGTATGTAATTTGATTATGGTTATTCATAGAGAATAATGAATTATTCATGTGATTTAATTTGTTGGAAATACCCTGAAAAGGGTATTTTAGTAGTCTAACAATCGGGTTGAGTGTATAGGGCTAAAAATTGATAAACAAAGGGTACATCCACCGATCGCGAAATGACATAGAAGAGTTCCTTCTGTCGATCGCAAAATGACAAAGAGTGAAGTCGTTTAAAGGCTACTTCTACCGATGGCGGTTCAGCATTTAAAACATTATTTCTGCCGATACCGGTTCAAGCGTTGAAGTGTTGCATCATCCGATAGCATTCCAAGCTGCATCTGCCGATGAAGTCTTCAAGGTGCATCTGCCGATGAAGTCTTCAAGGTGCATCTGCCGATGAAGTCTTCAAGATACATCTGCCGAAGGCATTTGAAGATACATCTGCCGATGGAGTCTTCAAGTTACATCTGCCGAAGGCATTTGAAGATACATCTGCCGATGGTGTTTTCAAGTTGTTTCTGCCGATGATTTTTCAAGTTGCATCAGCCGATGGTTTTTCAGTATGCATCTGCCGATGGAATTCAAAGCTTGCATCTGCCGATGACTTATCATGTTGCATCTACCGATGGTGTTTTGAAGATACTCATGCCGATGGCTTTTTTAAAGCTGCTTCCACCGATGATCTTCCGCCAGAATTCAAAATAGTCGTGAAGCTACAGTGACGTCGTTTTCAGCATTAACTCCAGAACTTTAATGGCGACAACGATTTGCAACTACAGACGGCAACGGCTACCTGGTCTAGTACGGATTTTTTCCAACGGTAACATTTTCCATTTGAAGAAATGAGCATTCAATTCTGTGAAGCTGAAAATAAGACAGAGTATTTAAGCCGAGGTTAAAGCACGAAGATCCAACTTTTGCGAATTTCATTATTGATCCCTAACCTGCGAAATATTATTCATACTCTGTATTTCATCTACTCCTCTCGAACCAAAACTTGAGATTTAACCTTTGAGGGAGTTTAGATTGTTTTGATTATTACAAACTCAAAATCTGTATAAGGCAGTGGATTATCGCTCGTGAAGAATAATCCAGAATTGTAAAAGGCAGTAGATCGGAGCCCGAAATTCCGATCTGGTTATTCTCGTTGAGGAGAAGGTTAAGGATCTTCAAGGGGGAACCTTGAAGCGTGGATGTAGGCAAGGTTTGGCCGAACCATCACTTAGATATTGAATTTAATTTTTTTTTAAAAAAAAGGTCTAATTCACCCCCTCTTAGACAATCTCGATCCTACAGTGGTGATCGTCAGCTCTCGTCCTAATTTTAAGAGAGGACGGTCACCACCCTCCCAAAGTGCGTCCATTCTCTAGAACGGACAGACTCTATTTTTAAGAGTTCGTCCGTTCTACGAAAAAACTCGAGAATGGACGGTCATAAGACGTCCGTCAAGGTTCGTTTTGTTAGGTTATTAATACTTTAAGTTTTAGATCGTCAAATTTGATACTTTAAGATTTGAATTGAAAAAAATGTATACTTTGAGGTCCAAAGCGGTAATTTCTCTTTCCCAAATACTTAAGAAAAGAACTGAGTTTGCGAGTCATAAGTTTTTAATTTCTTTAAGTTAGTATATAGAATTTACGGAATTAGTACATAAAGTTTAAAGTTTTGAATTGAGCGTGATAGAATGAGACTTAGGTGGTTTAAAGAAGTTCTAATCTTTAGCATGCAAACATACTTTTTTTAAGGGATACGTTACTTTGTGAATGATTCGAAATTATATTTACATGAAGATTTTAGATGATATGTTAGAATTTTCATGAATTTATAGTTGAAGGCAATCTTGAGAATTTAGGATGAAAATTTTTGTAGCATGGTTAAACTAATTTTCAAAGTTGATCATTTTATTCTTTTTACATCACTCGAGGAAGTGCAATGATTTAAGTTTGGGGTGTGATTACTCTCAAAAAAGAGTTATTATATTGTGTATTTTATTAATATTGTTATTGAAAATTGATGATTAATTAAAGAAAAAAAAAATATTTTGTTACATAATGCTATAATATTAGATTCGCATAAAATATATGTTTTTGATCTTTTTAAACAGATATTCATTCAAAATTTATACTAATTGTAAATTGACGATGAAGAGATGATAAAACAAGCTTACCTTAAAGAATAAAAGAAAGTGTTACAATCAAGCACAGAGTAAAAAAAAAAGGATTTAATTTGATTTTCAAATTCAAGTTAGATAGGAGAAAGCAAAATAAATCTTGATAAAAGTGAAAAATATAGACAGAAGAGAATTCGAAAGATTGGAAGGAAATAAACATTTTTTGGAATTGAAGTAAGAGAACGAAGATTTGAAAGCTTTAAATATAGGCAGCAAATGACAAGAAAAGGGGGCTGGAGAGAGACGACGCACAGAACAAGGTGAAACAAAGAGAAAAGAGGACGAGATAGAAGGGCATCAACTTCAATACGGAGAAGAATTATTTTTGTTTTCTAGTATTTTAAAATGATTTCTTTAAATCTTATTTATACTTTCATTTTTCTTTTACTTTCCATGAACTAAATCTTTTAGTGGCAACGTGAGAAAATATGGATCTATGTAATTTTTGTGGTTTGTTGCACAAATCGAATTAAATAATTCAATATGATCTTATTGTTTATTTTATTTAGCGTTGGAAAGCATTAAGAAATATTAGAGCTATTATTATACGTGACCATAAATAGAGTTAAAAAATAAGATAATTATCAATTTTAACCATGTACTATGCATTTTATTTCAGTTAGTCTCTTGTACTAAAAAAATTGGCAAACCAAACCATGTACTTTGATTCTGTTATCGGTTTTGACCTTCCATCAACAATTCCGTTAAACCCTTATTTAAAAAATTACTAAACGATATTGGATTAATTTGAAATTTTTACCACATGTTCACTACTTAATGAGAAGATAATCTAAAACTTTTCGTGATTTTTTAACACATGTACGATTTATTGTAATTTTATTTTAGTACTTTATAAACATATTATAATAAATCATACAAGTCTTAGAAAATCCCTAAAATTTGTCTATTATCTACCCATGATGTGGTGAACATGTGAAAAAAGTTTCAAATAAATCCAATATATTTGGTATTTTTATAAAATTAATATCAGTTTCTTCTTTACTTAATAAATTAATTTTTTAAAAAAATACCAAACGATATTGGATTTATTTAAAACTTTTTCCATTGGGTAGATAATAGAAAATTTTTTGTGATTTGCTAAAACTTGTATGATTTATTATAATATGTTTATAAATTACTAAAATAAAATTATAATAAATTGTATATGTGTTAAAAAATCACGACAATTTTCAAATTATCTTCTCATTAAATAGTACACATGTGGTAGAAATTTCAAGTGAATCCAATATCATTTGGTAATTTTTTAAATGAAGGTTTAATGAAATTATTAATAGAATGTCAAAATTGATAACAGAATTAAAGTACAGGATTTGGTTTGTCAGTTTTTTTAATGCATGGGGCTAACTGAAATAAATGCATAGTACATGATTAAATCCAATAATTACCCTAGAAAATATATTGAATTGCATAAAATTAAATAATTTCATATCGAATTATTAATTTTGCATGGCTAATTAGAATTGTGATTAATTTGAGTTCATCATGATAATTATTTTTCATAAAGTAACGAAAAAAATATTATAAGAGCTAATAAGTAACAGTGACAAAGCTTGATTTATGAAAAATATTCTAAGTCATTTAATTTTATTGTTGCACCATTCCCTACAGCACCTGTAGTAAAAATTACATAGTGAAAGAAATTAAATCGGTTCGTATTCCTTATCTAAGGAAACAATTAAGAGAACTCCCCTATAAATTGAGTGCTCATTGATAAGGAACACAACAAATATCTCTGAAGTTCTTAAAACCAGAGAACAATCGGAGTTCTTAACTCGCCGGACCTCCGACCACCGCAAACCACTCAACCGCGATTGAAATTCTCTGAGCAAGAAGAATCACAGCTTCGTTAGACTCCACACTCCATCAACGAACTTCCTCCCTTGGCCGAGCAACTCCACCGACGAACTTTCTCTTGGCTGAATCCATCTTCACGTGGATAGACTCCTTTCGGCCTCCGTCGACAATCACCATCAACGTAAAACTTCTCATTCCTCTATCTTTTATAAAAAAAGAAAATACAATGGGGACACCAGATTTACGTGAAAAATTCTATCGAGAAAAAACCATTGGCAGAGGAATATATCTATTAGAAATATCGAAATACAACTGCGAGTTTTGCGACTCTAGTTTACATGAATTTATAGAGAAATTGAAACTCTAATGAGATTCTCAACGTGAACCCAATTGGCCTCGCCAAAATAGAATTCAGGTCATACTGAAATCTAACTTTTCCATACCCAAATAGCAATAAAGTGCAGTTGTAGCCCTGTGGAAGATACGGAAGCCTAGTCCCAAGATAATGTTATTCGAATCTTAATTTGTGGATACCCGAACTAAAGAGCATACACATGGACCAAAGAGAAGTCATCAACGTCGGACAACCAGAAAACCTTGCGGGATTCTGTCTAGAGACAAGAACTCAAATTTAAACATCACGTGGACGCCTAGTCATGAAGCGTGAACATCCTGAGCAGAAGTCCTGTGTAATAGTCATGGGATGACTTTGTCCTCAAGCACTTTGAAGGTGTCTATATATAGAAGCACTCTCCGCTATGCAAGTCACCGACTCATTCTTACACCTTAAGTGATGTTCGTTTATTTGCGAACATTTAAGTATTCAATCTTGAGCTAGAAACCTTACATCTTACATTCATACACTTGATATTATACATTCTTAAGAGTGTTTAGGTATTTGTCCTTAACTTTCAAACACCACGTATTTGTTGATTATGGAAGCGAAAATGGCTACGTCCTAGAAGAGTCGGATACGTTTTATGAATTAAACGTATCAATTTGCTTATTTTTAAACATAAAATTTAGTTATTTCATATAAATATTACAATATTTTCTCTTGTAATAAAATAAAATAATATAAAACAAACACTATAATCTCAATTATTATTAAAAACAATTATAATAAATTATATAAATAATTAAAATACTATATCCACTCTAGGCTAGAATTACCTTACACTTGCTACCAAACACCCCTCCAAATTCTCAAGGCTAGTCTATAGTTGATTTTCCTCGCTGCCTCTGCAAAAACCCTGCTTCAACCCTCGAGAAGGAAACAGCGGACAAAAGGCGGATCCCCTCCGAGATGTCCTCTCTGATTCTTCGATCCCGCTACTCCTCCTTCCTTACTAGGCGTCATCGTCGGGTTCTCAGCTCCGGCGTAGTCTCCGGTGCTTCCAAGGTTCCCGTTGCAGCTTCTCAAACGATCATTTCTGATCATCCTCCGCCGCAACCTCCGCCACAGGCTGATCAAGCGCCGAGTTCTTCTAGCAATAAGTCATGGAGCTTCGTAAAGTACAGCCTAGTGGGAGCTATCACTGGAGCAATGCTGACTACGGGCTACGCAAGCTATGGTGAGGTCTCAATTTAGTACGAGTTCTGTTTTTTTTTACATTCTGTTCTTATTAGTTAAAACGTATTGGTGTGAGTTTCTAATTCTTTTTTTTAGCTTACACTTTGGATGAAATCGAAAAAAAGGCAAAGGCACTCCGAGCGTCTGCTAATGATAATATTAGGGACAATGCATCTGGTGCGGATGTAAGTCTCTATAGTGTCATTTCTATTTAATTTGAGCAAATTTGTAGTTATTTTTATTTTTTTCGGCTATCATTTTGTGTCGGCTGCTTAATAACTTCATAGAAGCATTTTGGATTTGATAGATATTCTGTTTGAATTATCTCATCCTCAGTCAATGTTAATTGCAACATGAGCCAATAATTATTTAATTTTTGGTATTAGCTAGCTCTATTATGAGATTTTCCGATTTCTACTATCATCCAAACAAATTCAACCTTCTAATACTGCAACTAATATCCTGTGCAGAAATTTTGGGGCAAGCTCTACTCAACTGCAATGTCAGGTGGGGACCTGAGTTATGATTATCCCGAAGTTTATTCAAATGCTTGATTCTATTCTATAGCAATGATAAACCTTTGGTATTACAAAATGGTAGAAGCGCATTAGAACGAGCAATTTTTTAGTTATGGGAACTTAGGGCCATTGCTTAATATTGACAAGGATAGATCGTCATGCTTTTTTCTGATATTGGTAAAAATTTTGCTAGTCATTAAATTTTTTGTAAATATAGTTTTTAAACATGTGATAGATTTTTAGGTGCTGAAAACTCTGTACTTGCATTAATGTTAATTGTCTTTGTTTTTGTTTATTCATACAGTGCCTGCTAAAACAATTGAAATTTACTTGGATTTACGGAGGCAAATTGAAGAACAAATTCAAGTTTGTACATTCTTTTAGTCTATATTTCTTCTTTTTGTGATGATGCTTGGCAAAAAAAAAAAAAAAAAAAAGATATTGTTTCCGTTCATTAGTCTGATCCCAAATTCTACATGGTTTATTTCAGGGTTATACAGAGCCAAACTCCGAAAAACTTCTTCCAGATTTGCATCCAATGGAACGTCATGTGTTTACGCTTGTTCTTGATTTAAACGAAACATTAGTTTACTCTGACTGGACAGTAAGTCTAGGATTTTCCAATTGTTCCATTTTTTTCTACGTGACAGGATGTTGTCTTTGTATACTGGCAAGATTGTAGTTCTATTTTGGTTATTATTGATTCTGTCTAATGTTCCTTTCTGCAGAAGTATCTGTCTATCTTGTGTTTGTATGTAATTCAAGTAGACATTTTATAATTGTCGACAAAATGCTTTTGTTTCTGACAACAATTTGTTCTTGGTTTGTAAAGCGAGAAAGAGGATGGCAGACATTTAAAAGACCTGGCGTTGATGCTTTCTTAGAACATCTAGCTCAGTTTTATGAAGTTATTGTGTATTCTGATCAACCAAATATGGTAATTGTGTTTATCCTTCCTATGCTTTGAAAATGTCTTTTGTTTGGTCAGTTAGTTATGTTCTTTTTTTCTGGCCGTAACAGTATGTAGATCCTGTCCTTGAGAGGTTGGATACAAAGCACTGTGTGCGATATAGATTGTCAAGGGCTGCTACTAAGTATCAGAATGGAACACATTATAGAGTGAGTGATTTCTGACGACTTTGTTCTGTTTCTTGCTTCTAAATGGGCAGTTGTTGCGTCAGTTGTTGCTCTGTGGATGTTATTCTCTTTAAAGCTTCTATAATTTTAATGTTCATTTGATTATTTGTAGCTTTTGTTCTTTTGTTTTAGTTTCTAAAGAATTTACTGAATATCTTGTTTGTGATATGAATCTGGAAATATTACACTCAAATATTGTTTAGTTTTGTGGTGGCTACTGGGTGAACTTTGGGGTCGACGCAAAACTTCAACAACATAGTGCCACAACTGCTACACTCTCCGGTTCTTATATAACTGAAAGATTAATCTCTGAACTCCAATCTCATAATTTTAGAAAACTCTTTTGTTATTTTCTCAAGGACGAAGTTTGGTGGTTTACTTTTGGTGTTTCCTGCTGTGGCTATTTACTATTTTAGTGGTAATGATGAGCTGCAATTGTAAGCTTAGAGATTTTACTATTTTGCTATTCTGGAATTGTGAGGTCATAATCTCTATAAGCACAGAATTAAAAGTCTGTGGAAGTGAAATGTACTTTAATATTTAAAATTTCTTGGCACCTTGTACAGTCTCAGTAGCCCAACTCCTTCGCTTGAAGGATTGTATTATGACAGTTGTGGTTTTAATTTGTTAGAACATTCAGATGGTTTCATAAGAAGCCTTGTAAAAAATACTTTCATAAAATGACATTGAATCTTCTTTCAGGACCTCGCAAAGCTTAACAGAGAACCTGGAAAAATCATCTATTTGAGTGGTCATGCACTTGAAAATAGCCTTCAGCCTGAAAATTGTATTACAATAAAGCCATGGAAGTGTGAGGCGGATGATACTGCTCTTCTGGACTTTATTCCATTCCTTGAATGTTAGTTTCTGGAGTTTCCACTCAATAAATAAAATAAATTTCTGTACGAATATTTGTGCTTTCATTTCGTTTCTTTTCTTTTAAATTTTTGTAGTAATTTGTTTCATCTTGTACAACCTATTTGCAGTTGTTGCTCGTAGCGGTCCATCTGACATCAGAAAAGTGCTAGCTTCTTATGAAGGATGTGATATTCCTTCCGAGTTTATTAGACGTTCTAAAGAGCATCAGAGGTGAAATCAACTGTTTCTTCTGTCTTTTGTTATAACTGGGAAATCTGAAAGTGAACTGAATATAATATTTGCATTTGCTGGATTTGCTTTTAATGATCTTTCATTGAAATATGACACATTGGGTTATTTTGCCTCTCGATTTTTTAATTAAAGTTTTTGCTTGGTGGGGATTGGTCTAACCTGATGTAATTTTGATTATTGATGCAGGCGGATGCAAGAGCAGAAGCAGCACGGTCGGTTCTGGAAACGTTAATGGCGGAGTAATTACGAGGAGTACCAAAGAAAAATCATAATATTAGACACAGACATCTTAGTATTTGATTCAATCGGGTAAGTTCCCTTGAAAAATGAAAACCGACTTCAATTTGGATAGAGTTGTTAAAATTCCTGCAATTTCAACTTTTGAGTGGTCGGATGATGCAAGAGTTGTATCGTTCCTTGAACTTGAGGCATCTTGTCGATCTTTTTTCTTATTCATTGTTTTGACAAAATGATCTTGAAGTCTTTTTTTTGGTAATAAATAATATGTAATCTTTGCAAATCTAAGGCCAGATGCATTACTCCCTTTTACTTTCATCTTGAGTGATTCTTAATTTGGTTGCAACTTCAGGAAAGTTCACACTGCTGCATGAATCCGACTTGTTAATTTTTTGTTATTTTTTATCAAACAAATTCATTGCCATCTAATCTAAGCTGAATTATTGTACAAGTCTAGAATTATTAATGTGGGTGAACTTTTCGGGTAAAGTTTTCTTCAGAATGATGATTTATCAGCAGGGTATGGGACCTATTTGACCTAGTTTTTTCTTAGTTCTACAACTCTGGAAATAGGCAGCTCCCTCATCTCTGTCATTTAGGCCTTTTGTTGTGGTTAAGATTGGAAAGCATCAAAGGTTTCAAGTTCCAATCAAAATCGTCAAAGCGTAATTGCAGAAGATTTTGTGAAGAATGCCTCTTGAACAGATTTTGTCAGCTATGCCAACAAGACATTTAGAATCATGGTGGCGATGGCTTAAATGGTCACTCAAATTTCCAAGCGAGGAAGAGGAAGCTCAAAATTTTAATCATCTTTGCTCGTTATTTAATCTACTTTGTTGATCCTTGCTTTGTGCTTTCACTCAGTCTTTTGAGGCATAGCCAGTCGCAGAGACAGACACGGATGCATGGCCTCATGGACAAACTCTCTTCACAAGGTTTTTGCAGCCATAGCCATGGGCATGGCTTTTCTTCTTACGATCCCGAAACAACCCTTCTTTTCATATGCTGCATATGCCTTTGCATTTACGAATAATCAATCAAACCCCGTTGGTAAAGCCATTGGAATAATCACAGATGCCACCAATCAACGTGCTGTGGCTGACTGAATCTTTGCAATTTCAACGGGTTAGGCTTGTGGAGTCTTTGTAAGCATCTCCGTTAACATTTCTCTCATGGGGCTACATTAGTCGACACACCCTTTTTGCAGATTTTTTGGCCAGCGTTTTTCGGAGTTGGAGTAATTGCTATGTGTGATGATTTGGGATACTGACTTCGTTCTTACATTTATAACACATCGTAAAATTGACCGATTAGTTGCTGTTCATTTGTAATCCTAAGCTAGGAGCCCCAACATATCTCAATATAATTGAATAATGCACTAATCTTTGAAGAAATGGGTCAATAATTTAAAGGATGATGATAACAAGGAAAACAAAATTGTCAGTTTTCATCACCTGCTCTTAACAAGCTTTAAGTTGGCAATGACGTTATCCAGCAAAGTAAATATCAAATATTCTGAGTGTGTTTAGATCTTAGAAGTTGAAATCCACATGAAAAGCTTTATCGACTACGACTCCGACAATAATAGGCCCTGCCAAGTCCCCAACTGCACAGCCTACAGAATGAGAAAAAAATCCAACCATAAATACCATCCGAACATCTAAAATCGAGCAATTATCGTCTGAAAATGCAATCCTTACCGATCCACTGTCCGATGGAAGGGTGAATGAGGGTGGCACCAATACCGGCTCCAATGGAGGCAAAAACCAGAGATGCAGTACACCTTACGGTGGTAGCACCAACTTTCTTACCAAGTAATTTAATCGCCTCTCTTTCGTCGATTACGTCACAGTCCTGTTTTGAGTTAACTATGGCAGAAATATATCGATAAATTTCGATTCCAACTTGAACGAGCCAGGATGCTCCAACGCCTAGAAAGTGTCCTGTTTTTGGATAAAAAGAAAATATAATCATTCCAAGGCATTAAAGGCGAAGAAAAAAGGGGAAGAAGGAGAGGAGTAAAGGCTTTGCCTCTGAAAGTTGTCCTGCTGACACTGAAGAAATAGATACAAGTAGGCATGGCTCTTCCAGCCTTTCGAGTAGCTGACTTGGGAACATCTACAATGAAAGATCAAATTAATCAATTCCTCCACCAAACCAATTAGAGATAATTCAGCCGGCATTATAAGATCAAATCAGATAAGTAAAACTGATATATATTCGAGAGAATCGAACCTTTCAGAAGCTTCCACGCCATGCGTTGAGAAACATAATGAACAGCAATTCTTTCAAGAATCCGTCTGGTAGTTACAACAGTGGTCTACAATGGTGGGTATCAAAAGAAGCCAATGATTATCGAACTAAGAAAACAAAGACAAGAAGAGAAAATAAAGAGATGGGCAAAATAGTGTTTGTTCTTGAAGAACTTAAAAAAAAGGACCTCTCGAATGATTTGCTTCACCGATTTCTTAAAGGGGACGACCAAGTTTACATGCTGTTCGTCTTGACCGTCTTGTAGGAAGTCATCATCATCCTCTTCCAAGTTAGAGCGAGGCTCGAGAAGAGGCAAGTAAAACATTAGAAACGACCTCACAGTTGTCATAGCAAATGCCTTCCACTCAAAGGCTGAAAACAGTGGCTTTATCTGAAGATTGTACTCCTTAGGGCTGTACTCGAGAGACTCCTGATGAAATATTCTTTCCGAGGCTGTTCGGAGATTAGAAAAGAAATCTCCAGATAGCTCTGCCCCAGCATCACAGTGAGCAACTCCAATCCTGAAATTTGAGTACAACATGTTCAAGAAAAGTACAGAATCAGATTTGAAACACCGTGGGAATAAAAAGCACTAGAAGAAAAACACGGAAGCAAGCTTGATTTCTTACTAAAAATATATCTGCGCTTTCAATTGAGATGGATTAATTCCTTAAATCAAAGAATGAGAAAAAACCCAACAACAATACCAAAACAAAGATTAGGATGACAAACAGTGATATAAATAGCAAAGCATTGTATATATCGAAACTTTGCAACCAAATCTATTAAATCGATACGCATTTTCATGCACCCATTCGCAAATACCACATTTTCCTTTTTACTTATAAATTATTTCAGCAGTTGATCAGGATAAACGGATTGAAGCAACTACAAGGAATTACTCACACGTCCTACACCAAATGCTGAACTTCAGCATTCTAAACATGAGGGCAAGCTGAAAGAAGAGTACTTTTATTTGTGAATAATGTGTGGTGTGCTCTAAATTGAATGTTGGCCTCTAAGCAAACTAAAATAGCAGCTAGCTTGCACTTTGACGATAGACTAATAGCAGTAGATGAAAAAAAAAGTTCTTTTTTTTTTTTATGTAAATTTGACACATGGGAGAACCCACTATTTATGTAAGTTAGAGAGGGAGAGGTACCCGAATAGAGCCCTAGAAGCAAAGGGTGCGCCAGCGGCGATAGAGGCGGCGGCGGCAGAAGCTGCGGCCGTGGCAGAGAATAGTCCATTGGACTGCAGACATTGAGCAGAATACAAACCATGGTTTTTTCGCAATAGATCCAAAACTAAAGCTACGCCGGCCATTGTGGATCACTAATATAATCCAAAGACATGAACTTTCTCAAATCTGAACGACACCCAAATCAGAAAAGGCGATCTTCAATCCCCGTATCTTCTCAATTCTTAAAAACTAATCGGATTGAGTTGCGATTGGGCAAATAACACTGAAAAGGATTAACTTTTATCCCTGGAGATTCTCAACCGAGAGTCGAGAGAGGGGTAGCCGTAGGGTTCAGCTGCTATAAAAACAAGTGCGTGGCAAGGACAAGCACCCTCACTTGGGTCTCGGCTGACCAATCAGGGTTTCTTTCGTTCCTAACATCAAGCACTATAAAAATCCTAACTAGGTCAGATTTTACTAAACTCACTTTTAAGAAAGTAATGATAATTACATGTATATGATATTATTTATTGGTATAAGTGATTAAAATATCAAAATTACTCTACTCATTAAATGGCCAAGCAAAAAAGAGAGAATAAACGAGCTAATTCTTAATCCATGACTTAAAACGATTTGGACTAAACGAGTCCGACCAGTTGAGCTGAATGACTCACGATGAACTTTCAAAGTGTACTATAATGTGTCTGCCTTTAGTATATTTAATATATATAAGAAAAATTAAAATAAAATCGTTAAACTATAAAATCAGGGACAAAACAAATCATAAATTATATTTGTTAACAAAATAAATTTTAAACTATCATATGTTAACAAGTCAACCCTCCTACCGTTAAACCTAGGGGCGGTCAACCGCATTTTAACTACAGAATATCGCGTGTATGCCCGAGTGAAGCCGAGGTCGCTCATTGCTCACTACATTTTGCACTCATTTCAAGTGCGTGCGACCACATTTTAACTGCGGGTGACCGTGGGTATATCTTGCATGTAGAGATGTTTAGTCTGTCTCAATCAATGTCTATTTGTATTATTTCTAATTTATGGAGTTCCCATAATGTTGTAGGTCATATAGTTCTAACTTCACATTTTATTTATAAATTTTGACAATTAAATTAAAGAATTTAATAATTTTGTAAATATGAATATTCTCACACTGGTATCATTATATAAATATAGTGTGACAATACTGTAAGAATATTATATTAAAAATAAAGTTTTTAGTATAACTTTTGACAATGTTAGTGCTAATAATAATGTTATTTTCACTTTTAAAGATTATTTGCTACGGGATATTATTCATTTTTCTTTTTTCATATGAGATGTGTGTGTCATATTTTAAATTTAGTTGTTAAAAATAGTATGACTTTTATTCGTATCATATTAAATTAATTAGATGTAAAATTTTTTACATAAGTGGGTCTAATTCAAAACAATAAGAATATAAAACATTTTTAATGCTGCATAATTTAAATCTAGAAATTTAAAATCTGACATAATTAATAAGTTAAATGACTTATTTAATATTGCACAATGTCAGACTGAATTAACATCTTATTTGTACTTTTATTAATCTTGATAAATCTAATTATGATATTGATAATACATCTCTTGATTTTTTTTTAAATTTTTTTACGACGTTACAAATCAATGTTTTGGAATTTATTCTTTCAGTTCGGATCTTGTTCTTCTTCTATTTTTCTTTTGTAAATTTGACAATTGTTTTTTGTATTTTATCAACAATTAGTGCTACAATGAAGACCTAGGCAAGTGAGTCAGGTAGATAATAAGTTTGGCGTAAGAGATCATATGAATTTAATGAAAAATAATCACAACAATATGAACAAAAATGAAAAGTACAATGTGATTTGGCGAGAAAATTAATCACTTTGTATGTACTAATTCGTTCTTGCCTTCTAATAAGCGTGCAACACAATATTTTAAAGAATAATGCTAAATTTACTCTATAATTTTACATTTTAACGTAACAAACATTAATTTGTACAATTAATGATTTATTTTAATTTTTTATAATTTACTATCTTAGTTGTATCCATCAATGTTTAACCTATCAAGATATAAAATTATATAACAGAATTAGAGAGTAAACATATTATATGTCATGAAAAAGTTACAATTACGAAGATGCGATACTAATTAGAGAGCCTATGGTATATGAAGATATTTATACTTTTTTTCACATACGCATATATGAAACTCAATCTCATGTGACAAGCCACGGACATGAAAAATCATTAATGAAATACCACATTTATAAGTCCACTAACTTCACAATTTAGATAACAAAAGGAATAGTGTTGGTGGAATCTTGGGTAGAGACTGGCGATATTTTAATAGGTAAATTAACACTTCAGATGGTAAAAGAATCATCGTATGTCACGAAAGATAGATTATTACGAGTTATACTTGGCATTCAAATATCAACTTCAAAGGAAACTTGTCTAAAACTACGTATAAGTAGTAGGGGTCGAGTTATTGATATGAGATGGAATAAAAAAAAAAAGGTTCTAGTTACTATCCTCGAACGAATAGCGCATATATTTCACATAAACGTGAAATATATATATATATATATATATATCTAAATATATATATATGAAATCCCTAAATTCAGAAATCAAAACAAAGTCCATAAATATATATATATATATATATATATATTTTTTTTTTTTCTATGAAATCTCAAAAATTCATAAATTAAAACAAAGTCCCTGAATATATTCTTGTTGGACGCGGTAGCGATTACAAAATCCGAATGCCCGCCAATATTCCCTCTGAAGAGTCAATCCTCAAGCCATTACAATTTCGAAACTATCGCGTTTTTCTTTGGAAATGATTGGGTTTTTCAAATTCTACGAGCTTCGGCTTCGTGGGTTTTAATTCCCTTTCGAAATCGAAGCTTGTGGTTTTAGGTTTTAAACTATAATCGGCCATGAATGTTGGCGACCTTAACAAGGTTTGGGAAATCAAAGTCCTGAAAAAGGCTGGGCAAGAGGAAGCGAGGAATATTCTTGAGAGGATAGCAAAACAGGTCCAGCCCATTATGCGTAAACGCAAATGGCGGGTCAAGCTACTCTCAGAATTCTGGTAATGCTTTTGATTTTGTTTTACTCTTTTCTGATCCCCAAAAATCAAAAAATGATGAAAGTAACGTGTTTACCGCATAGGTTGTCGGCCGAGAAAAAAGAAATTATTTCCTAGTAAAAGTTGGAGTTCGAAGAAATATTACATGCACATTTGGTAGAGAGTATCTTGGAAAGGTCCCAAAGGATGGTGAAAATCACACCCAACTTTAACTAATCAGAGCGAGATAATTTAGAATGTTACAAGAAATTAAAAGATTATCCCTTTTCCTGTATTTGTAGATTGCTGAAGGCCGTTAAATAACTAAAATTTTGTTGTTAAAGACTCTTGTTATGCATAGCTGTGCAGTTTTTGTCGAGTTATCTTCTTAAGAGTCTTTGCTTTACTATAATGTGGTCTGTAGTTTGGTATTTCTGCAATGTTTATCTTTTCTTGTTGCGAAAAATTTGTTTTTCATATGGGCAAAAATCATAATTTGATTATGTTGCAGCCCAAGCGATCGGGCTCTTTTGGGTTTAAATGTAGGAGGTGGGGTGCATGTGAAGCTTCGGCTTCGAAGGCCAAACAGGGATTGGGATTTCTACCCCTTTGATCAAATCCTTGATACCATGCTTCATGAGCTTTGCCATAATTCAATTGCTCCTCATAATGCCAATTTCTACAAACTCTGGGATGAACTAAGAAAGGTTAGATTTTTTTTGCCTTTCATTTGCTGATGTTTAAGTACTACAGTATGTGCATATTTTGATCATTTACAACTTGAATGCTATGCTGTGCTATGTTATTTGCACGTGGATGTCCATGATATTGATAATTTCAAAGAACTATTGCGGCTGGTAAGCTGCAATTAAAATGTGTAATATCGCAATACGATATCTATAAAATTCAATTGTAAATTCACGCTATGCAAACCTGATGTTAAACTTCTGGTTTGTGTCGAAGAATTTTCATTATGAGTGGGAAGATTTTCTACTGCTGTATATATGTGTATTGCTTCTCAGTTGTAATGGCTTTAAGTACAGGAATGTGAAGAGTTGATTTCCAAGGGAATAACAGGAACAGGGCAGGGTTTTGATCTTCCAGGAAAGCGATTGGGTGGCTACTCTCGTCAGCCCCCTCTGTCATCCCTTCGCAGTTGTTCATTATCTGCCGCAGAAAAGAGAGCACGATTGGGTTCTCTTCTCCCATCTGGACCTAATCGACTTGGTGGTGATAATTCAATCATGGCTGCACTTAGTCCAGTGCAAGCTGCTGCCATGGCTGCGGAGAGAAGAATGCAGGATGATATCTGGTGTGGATCATCTCAAGAAGTTCCCATCAATGAAGACTGTTGCTCAGATATCTATGTGAATGTTTCTGGACACAATTCCAACAGTTCTAGTGTCGATAATGATCTAAATTCGAAGGAAAGAGGTAAAAAGCGAAGTCGTGAATCAAATGAAGATTCTCTTATCCATAATCCATATAACGATTCACTAGAGACTTCTGTTGATTTATCCAAAGATGTTTGTACATACGGGTGTAGCGTTGATCTTGGAAATAATTCCTTGAAGACCTCTGTGGTGAAAGGAAATCAATTTTCACAGCCTATACAAAATTCGAGTTTTGTTGATTCATCCAGGCCATCGTCTAGTGTGGTATCTCCCAATCATCTCGAAGAATTTGCTATGTGGGCGTGTGAAACTTGCACTTTATTAAATCCAGTAAGTTTAATCTCTCATTCTTATGATCACATTTAGAACACTTATGGCAATGATAGCAAGTTTGTGTTTTTTTGTGGACTTCTTGCTCTGTGGTTAAATCAAGTGATCGAAATGTTAAGTTATAATATACTGACTATTGATATTCGATTTGGATTGATTATTTTTTCCGATCCATTTTGATGGGAATGATGGTGCTTATTGCAGCCACTAGCTCCAATATGTCAGCTTTGTGGCTCACAGAAGCCGAAAGATGTTCAAACCAAGTACAAATTATGGATCTGTAAATTCTGCACCCTGGAAAACAGTGTCAAGTTAGAGAAATGCTCGGCTTGTGCTGAGTGGAGATACTCTAACGGCCCACCCATCTCAACTAGAGGACCAAATGTCGGTACTTGAGAGGTACCTGCATAAATGTTTACCATCAGCTTTTATCTTCTTAATTTTTGATAACGGTCTATTCTTATCTTAATATGCCAGATCACAAGGCATGAACAAATATTGACACACTAAACTTACAAGGGGCATGTTGGATAGATATTCTGCTTAGGATTACTGAGACTGTAGTAATCACAATATAATATGGGATTTTGAAGAGCTTGCTTAGTATCTCAAATGAATCTTTTAATGGGTAAAGTATGGCTGCAAGAATCATGATCAAATGGTGTCTCTGAAAGAGTTTTTTGCTTGTGGATCTGAGAAATAAGGTCCAATAATTGACATTGAAAGTGGAGCATATGTATTGGGTGGTGAAGAGAGAAGTTTTAGAGTCCAGCTCCTTGGTTTGCTGCAATTAGGTCGATTGATTTTCAGGGTCATTTATAAAAATAAAAAAGCAATGTTGGGTTGTACACTTCAATCTTAGCAGTATTGTGATAAGCTGGAGCCGCCTCTACAGGTGCTGTAAGATTGGTTGATGATGTTAAATTTTAAGCTTCCCAATATCTGGAGTCGCAATATCACTTATATTTTGTTTTGAATCTAAGATAATTTCTTTGGCATTGCAACACAAGATTACACCGGCCATGTTGCTAGTTTAACAGTAGTCAACCTTAGTGGCTAGTGCCACAACCGACCTTCAGATTGGCATGATCTTTTGAATAAAGCATGCATGCTTGCTAGAGACCTTCATTTAAAATTAGGTCCAAGTTTCATCTAAAATATTTGGGCCAAGTTTGGTAAGTTTGTCTAATTTGGTCCGGACCTGGATGGGTTTAGTAATCTTGAGCATAATGATTAGGCTATACACCATATGTGAAAATGGGTTCGGTTAAAATGGAAAAGCAATCCAAAATTTTGATTCAGGTTGATTTTAATTTTGAGAAAACCAATTCTGAAACGAACCGCGGAACCAACGGTTCGGTTGTCGATTTCTTCTTTCAAAGATGGATCAAAACCGAACTGAATTTATAATACTTATATAAATTATAGAACTAAGTCGGTTAAAGCCAGCTCAAATTGAGTTTAAATCGAACAAAACCAAACCAAAACTGAGTTTAAACTAAAAAAATTAAGAATCGAAACCGAATCGAAATCGAGTTGAATAAAACCAAAAATATCGAGGCGATTCGGGTTTGGTTTCGGATTGTTTTTTTTTTTTTTTAATTAAGGGTGGAACCTAATAGAAATCTTTATTCAACGCAGCAATAAGATTAAAACATAAAATTAGGTGAACAATTTCTCAAGAACAAATTAAAAAAAAAAAAAACCAATTGCTTGATATGACCGTCAATGATATCTCTGAATATAGTAGGCTGATGGACTGAAAGCCTCTTTGACTTTAGCCACAAACCCTCCTCTGAGTCTGAGCTAAGAAACAAGGTCAGCAAAATAGGTGGGCAAGGGCAACTACTCAAAGACGTCTCCTTTCCTCTCTCTGCGACCCTCTTCCCCTTCCTCTTCTTTCTCACACCTACTGCACCATTTTCCCACCCCTCTGCAACTCTTACCATTTACATGTCCTTGGGTTTCTCAGGTTCTCCATTTTTCTTTTCCCTCATCTTCCACACTCTCCTTTTCACTTCTCCTTTTTTTGCCCACCATAAAACCTCTGGATTCTCTTCTTCCCACTTCTGTTTTTGCATCGTCTGCTTCCGCCGCTTTGTCTTTTCTGACATGAAAGCTTCTCATGGTCTTCACTTTGAGTTCAATAGACTCTCTCCTAACGCACCCATTTCCTCATTTGTCTTCGTTTCTGTGAAAAGACGGTCGAAGGTCTCATCTTTCTGCCTGTTGCGACTTTCAACCTAAGTCTCGATTCTCTCAGATCAGGGTTCTGGATCTGATGAAAAAGCTTAAAAGCTCAATTTTTTATGGGTTCGGAATCTCCGGACGAGTTTGTCAGAAACCCATGTCGTTTTGGCAGTTCTATCAAGTTTAAGCAAAAAATTGGAACTTTTTACAGTTTGTTAGATTTATATGCATGCTTCTCTCAACTTTGCTTACATTGAATTGTGAAAGATTGAAATCTTGGAAGGTTCTTGATTTTGAGAACTGCTTGAATCACCTGGACAGGACTTCGACGGTTTACATCATACTGGGGATCTTGAGCCATGTATCTACGTTTCTCGCCTAAACATTAGACTTACAAACCATAGGCTCTGTGAATCATTGCCGTATAAATGTTCCCAATATTTATAAAGACGTAATTTCTAGATTGTAGTGTTTGTAAAAATTAAATATCTGAGATTCCCGTTTTGGGAAGTAAAATTGTTAGAGTTCTCCTTGTGTTCTATCTCCATTGAGAGTCTTCAGCTATGAAATTATAGCTTCAAGTGGTTTAGTTGACCTGCTTTGCTGTTTTCTGCAAAAATGTCTGGGAATGGCCATTGTTTTGTGGAGTGGAAGGAGCATTTTGTCTCACAAGAGCGAGGCAGCAGAGTGGTGCACTATTTTTTGAAGGATTCTAATGGGGTATCCATTCTTGCTGTTGTGGGCACTGAGAGGAGTATTAGACACATGTTCTATGTCGTTGCAGATGAATTTTTGCAAGCTTATGGCCCTGAAAGTTCTGTTCATAGTGGTTTTAAATGGAGATCTAGAAGAGAGGTTGTGGATTGGCTAACTTCTATGCTTTCTAAGCAGCATTTACATGGGGAGCATTCTGGTATATGCCTTGGCCTTTTATCTATTAGTGGCTTAAACTTCTAGATAGTTGTTTGATTAGATTACTTGAAAACATTTATTTATTTATTTGCATTTTTGTATCAGAACTGCTGAAATATAATTCTAATCGGTCAGTTGAAACTCTTCTGTTTTCAAAGAAGGGAGTAAGTGACTCACTCGAAAACGTCAGTGATGACAAGGTACTTTTTCACTGATTCTTATACTTTTTCATGTAATTCGCTCTTTTAGTCTTTATCTGACTCCTTAGTTCTTAGATCTGTCGTGTGAGAGATTGTGATGGATCGGATTCTGACATTGTTTGGTCGGGCACTGCATGGATCTGTGGGAAGCAGCTTAAGCATTACCCTGAATTTTCCAGGAATGGAACTTCAATAGCGGTAAGCACCTTCATTAAAGAAGCAGTTAGGGGATTAAAGCCTGATTTGATTGAGTTTCATAGTATTCATAATGTGAAAAACTGATTGAAATATATGCGAAGAAAATATATAAATGATTAAATTATTTTTAACTCGCAAGCTCAAACTTTTGGAACGATTGGTAACTTATCGTGACATTAGAGTCAAAGGTCCCACATTCGAATATTGGCAAAGTAATAATTAACCCATTAAAAGAATTTAGATGTAAGAACTAATAATAAGAAATTGGTCATACATTTGAGAGAATGTTAAGAAAATATATCGAAAATTAAATTATTCTCAAATCAATTTACTTATGAATAACTTAATGACTAAATGATTAATGATTTTAATGAAGAGTTACATAGTAAAGTGATAATGCGGAGAAGTCCTTTTGATTTCTTCAAAGGAAAGGGTATTGTTAATGCGTTTCTCAAGCAATTATACTAACCCTTACAAGTCATTTCTCCATGACATTTTCTTTTTCTTTTTGTTGTCCAGATTCAATCGTTCGTTTTTATCATGGCTAAGGGAGATAATCAGTACCTTGCTTACTTGGAGGATATGTATGAAGACAAAAGAGGCCAAAAAAAGGTCAAAGTAAGATGGTTTCACCATAGCCAGGAGGTGAAAGGGGCGATTCCTCTTCGAAATTCGCACCCAAAAGAAGTATTTATGACACCATATGCACAAACAATCAGTGCTGAGTGCGTTGATGGTCCGGCTGCGATCCTAACTCGAGAACATTATAAAAGATGCCTCGAGGCTTTCCCTCATGCTTTGTCCTGCAGAATCCATTTCTGTTTTAGGCAGTTTAGGAGTAATAAATTGAAGCCTTTCAACTTGAGTAAACTGCGTGGCTATTTGAATCAGCCCATTCTCTCTTGTTTGGATCTCAGTGTCATCCAAAAACCAGATTTGGCATGTGATAGTTTAACTGCGGATGAAGATGCAGAGCTAACCCCAGATGTCTCTAAAAAAGTTGGAGCTAAGAGGAGGCGAAGCAGTAAAGGATGCGAGGAGTTTGAATTTGAAAACTCGAGAATTTTTAGCAAATGTCAGAAGATGGTCACAGATGAACAATGCAAAAGCTTTAAGTTTAGGCTATCAAACAGGAGAATGCTTTCTTGGAATCATGTTGAAATTAACAAAAAAATAGAGGTGTTATGTCAAGATAGCGGAATCCGGGGATGCTGGTTCAGATGTTCCATCTTGCGTCTATCGGGAAAACTAATTAGAGTTCGATATGATGATTTGGTAGATGAAGATGGTTCTGGCAATCTTGAGGTAATCATTGGAGTGATTGAGAACATTTCTTAGCCACATTTCTATAAGCTTGAATTCTTAATAGTAGTGTAAAGTGCGGTAAATTTGGGCTATTGTTTTTTAGATCATAAAATGATAAGTTTACTTCTGAAATCTCTTTAATTTCTAGCAAAAGGCTATGAAATGGGAATAATGATTTTTTTTTTCCTGACTAGGAACTCTTATCTGAATTGACTCACCAGTTCTTTGAAAATGTAGGAATGGATCCCTGCTTTTAAAATAGCTTTGCCTGACAAACTTGGCATGAGGCACTCTGGTCGTCCGACCATACGGCCGGCCCTCCAAGAACCAACCGAACTAGCTATCAAAATCGGTGTTGCTGTTGATGCTTGGTGGAGTGATGGCTGGTGGGAAGGAGTCATTACTGAAATTAACGACTTGGACAACAATCTCATGCATATTTTCTTGCCAGGTATGGTTTTTAGACAAAAATACTGATTTTGTAGATAGAAATAAGAGCCTCATCCCTCAATATTTCCCTAAGGTTTTCTTTGTTGTGATTTAGGCGAAAACTTATTCTTGGATATACCAAAAAAGGATCTTAGAGTTTCCAAAGATTGGTTGGGAGATTCCTGGACCGATATTGAAGCAAAGCCTGACATTCTTTTAGCCATATCTTCAATGGTTAGCTCTGACACCAAGCTCGCCATGTCCTCTAATACTGTTGAGGGTGTCAAATCCGGTAGTTTCGATACATCAAATGTCGAATTTGTTCCAACGGCAACTAAAAATAGTCACGATGATGGAAGCAATTCTCACGATAATAGCAAAAACGACAAAGATGACGAAGGCGAGGATAATAACGAGTCTAATATAGAAATAGATGCGTCCGAACTGCCTAGAGAGAACTGTACAGCAGGAGTTACGGAATTGGTAGCTTAAAAAACTAACAGACTGGTCGTTTCCTTCATTGTCAGATCATTATGGGATCTGAGTGTTAAGGATGTTGTGAATAATTCCACGGGGTCTAGGTAAGCATTTCTACTATCTTCTTTTTCTTGCTAGGTGGTGTATAGTAATGTTTATGGCTTCTGGGTATTTGACTGATTTGTTAGGAATGTCAATGGCTTTGAAGATCTCTTTCAAAGCTCCTGACATATGTTCTTGTGGATCGTTATCTTGCTCTAGAAACTAAACTCTCCATGATGTTTAAGATGTTTAACTATAGTGTTTTTTCTTCAGATTCTAGCTCTTAACATCAATCTCAAGTATGTGTTTCATGTCTGATGAAATGTGAAATAAATTATATACCTGAAAATAGAGTGGCAAATGCCTAAGTCTCTGATTTAAAACATGTAGAATTCCTATTTCCCAGTATTGCTTATTTTTGGGTGGAGAAAAGTGAAAAAAAATAAATAAATGAAATGAAAAAACAAACGGAGGAACCTAAGGTAAATATGGTTTTTTCTATCTGTATAGTCTGAGCCACTGGTCTCCATTGATGAACTTCAAGTTCAGAAAAGGCTCGGCTTCCCTTCCGTCGAAAGACTTGGACCACGACACTCTTCCTCGTGTATTAGCTCCTTTGCCTCTGCATTTGTACTCTCCAAATACAGCAGTCCTGTAAATTACCCATTTTTACTCTACTTTTCTGCTATGTATTATATGAACAGAATGATCTGCTGGGGTTGGTTCAGTTCATTCGTACCTTTGTCTTGATGGGTAGTTCCAGTCGCTCCAGCCTTGAGGGTTTATAATGTCTGCCATAGAGCAGTAAGAATAGATTGCTCGAGAATAATTCCCCCATGCTCTTCCCAGAAGAACATTGCCGGTTCCTCCGATTCTGCAGCGAACGAAGGAGAATCCTGTATCTTCATCGGATGAATCCCTGTGATGAGCTGCGATGGATCCGTATTTCTTAGCTGTTGATCTAAGCATGCAACGCTGGAGGCTCGACAAATAACAGGTCAGAGAAAAAAAAAAAAAAAAAAAGATTATTGTAATGGTTGCTTGTTTAATTTCTTTTACCTCGTATAGCGATTTAGATCTTCCAAATATGAAATCTACACTTCCTTGAATGTGACAATTGTAGAAATAGTGTGTCCCAGATTCATCTAGAAGAGTGTCTTGATCTCCCACGATTCTTACTTTATAGAACATTGCTTTGTCTCCTGCTATTCTCAGTGCAACTGCTTGCCTTCCAACTCCTTCGGGTTCTATCTTTATTGTGTTCTATAATATTATAATGAACTCGAAAAATTTCTGCTTTAATTACGGATTTCAGTTAGGAAAAAAATCACGGCTTTTACCTGGAAAGTAATCCCCGTTGCGCAAAAGTAATCTGATTCGATCGACGCAGATGCTGATCCGTATGTTCCTAGATTGTTCCCATGTTGGTCTTTGTCAGATGCTTTGTTGTTCCATGAAATTACAGTGTTGGAAGCTTGATTCTCATCGCCTATGAAGGAAATATATGGTTTGTTTCTTGGAACAAGAACCTTCTCTCTGCAGAAATTTGAACAAAATAAATAGAGGGAAAAGACAGAGAAAAGAAAACAACTACTGTCTTAGAACAAAATTCAAGAAAAAAAATGAAGAATTGCAGTCGAACTTAATTATGGAAGAAGAACAAGAAGAGAGATAAAGTTAACGCTACCTGTAAATTCCAGAACGAATGTAAATTTTTACTCTTTTTGTATTTTGTTCAGGAACCATATCAACAGCTCCTTGAACTGTAACAGAATCTCCTCTGCCATGCTTATCGACAACGATAACTCGACTTTGATTATTCTGGTAAGCTGAACTCGTTCTCTCCATTTTATCCACCTTCAAATCATCCCAACTTATATACTTCTCACTATGAACATTGTGTTTCGCGAAACCCATTAGAATTCCACCAAAAACTACCAAGAAAAACATAAAGGCCCCATTGAAACCCCGTAAAGCCATTGCGAGAAGAAGCTTTAAAATCAGTCCTTTTAATGGCGGATTCCCTCCGTGTAGCTGTAATTTATTCTTTTCTGGGTATCTGATCTGAGGAGGTTTGTAGTAATTTGAAGTTGAAAGGGTTGGATAGAGTAAGCGAAAACAATAAATACGACACTTGGAGAAGAACAACAACAAGCTCGAATGCAGATAACAATGGAGAAAAGTTTAATTTTTTCTTTTCCTGCGATGTTTGGGAGGAGAAGAGGAGGTGGGGTGAAGCAGTTATGGGTGTGAAAGAGGTGGATAAACTGAAAAAAGAAGAAGCTTTGGAGGTTTTTAATGGCAGTCGGAAGTTCGAACGCACTCCTGTACGCACGAAGAATCTCTTTGCATGAAGTTCGCAGAGGATTGTTCAACCTTATATAGTTCCAAGCGATGACTGGGGTACCCAATATTTAGTCATGTTAATTATCATATTAATAATTTAATTCTTTATAATATTTTAAAGGTAAAATATGATTTTATAATACATGATATTCATTAATTGATGAGAATTAGAAGATAATTACATATAATTAAAATAAATCATTAATTATACTAATTAATAAATATTGAGTTGCCCTCTTAAAAGTATAAAATATATTTACTCAAAGTCATATCTATTGAGAGTCATTAGATATGTATTAATCATCTATTTAGATTCTTAATAGAGCTAGTTTATAATCCATTAACCTCTCATATTACATCTTTATCATTGACTATCATTAATTTTTTATTGAATAATTAATTTATAACGATTATAAATTGTACAATAATTATTCAATTACCGAACTAACAAACAAGGAAATATATAGAAATGAATTCCATCGTATCGATGTTAACATTTATAACTATTCATCTTAATTCATTCTCAATATACAAATTGTAATTCATACAAAACTTTACAGAGTAAATAAAAAATAAACTAAAATAAAATAGAAATTTGCTGATATAACGAATTAAGATTATACATTATGGCCATCACTATTATAATTAATTGTTCTATAGTTAACAAAAATTATCAACAAAATATAATTTATGTGGTCCAGTCTTATATAATCATATTATATAAAATATATTCATCTTATGTCACTACATATATAGTTGAGATATAACTATACATTCTTAATAGCAAGAGTTATGTTTATGACTATGAATTATTTAAAGATTTTCATACTTTAAATATAAGTCACGGACTTATTTTGATTATTACTATTTATATTTTATTCTATATATATATATATTAATATAAAGTTTGTATAAATAACTAAGAAATTTTCTATAAATTTTATAAAATATAATTTAAAATGCAAACATAATATTAATTAACATAAATTACAAAAAATCTTCTATTACATTCAATTGTTGAGAATATAATTCCAACATTATCAACTATAAATCTAGAGTCTTTAGTAAAAAATCCTAAAACTCAAAATAAAACTCCAAAAGTTGTCAACTTTCTAGGAATAGAGTGGAAATTCGACTAACCTCGTGAATGCTGAAATTCCGTTGTCTACCCTCTTGCTGATCTAGTGTCTCCTTACCAAACCTAGTTCTTTTAATTCTCACGTTGAGATAACATGAAAAACAAGATCTACCCAGATGAATCTGTCTCTCGTCACCTAATTCTCTGACTATCGTGTCTCCATCTAACTTTATGAGAAGAATAGTTCAATTGTTTAAATGGTAAATATCAAAATGAACCAGAAAGTAAAAAGTATTTTTCAACTATTATCTCTAACTTTTAATTTTTTCAATTGACACTTTAAATTTGCGTAATCATTAACAGACATCCTCTCCGTTACGGAGTCCGTTAAATGATATACACATGTATTTCACATTCTCGCAATATCATGCAGAATATGTTAAAAGTCAAATTTCTTCTTCTCCATATTGTACTACTTGGACAACTGCGACCACTTTGATGACTGCGAGGATTGGACAATTGCGACGAAGATGATCGTCAACGGCGAGGAAGATGGTTTACTTGTGTCGTACCGACAGCATAGAAAACGATTTACTTTTGCTCTAGTTCGCATCAACGATGTTGGTTTTTGATGTAATTAGGTAATTCTTTTTTTCGATTCTCTCTATTTAATTTTTTAAGATTTATCATGCGTATTTAATTTTTTAAGATTTATCATGCGTTTGTTAGATTTTGTTTTTTCTTAAGAAAAAATCTTATTTTCGCGACAGAGAGAAGCTCTTGTTTGGAGTTTTCTTCCTCGGCCAATTCATGAGCTTCATACCCCAAAACTGTGTTTTTTAATTGCATGTATGTATGTGAATATCTTGTTCGTTTTGAAGATTTCTTTTTATTGCATCTAAATTCTTCCAAAGTATTCAAATCTCATGATTCTTCTTTGTGAAAAGTAGTTGATTGTGAGGATTCTGGTGCAATGCATACTGCCCTATTAGTAGTTTATCAGTGGCTACTTCGTTTAGATGGAGTTGATTTTAATTTGTACTTTTTGTGATTTTGATGTGTTTGTTCTTATATCTGTAAATGGGGAGACCCGAGGAAGTAGAAATTCTGGTGTTCTGGTATTAGTTTATTAGTGATTACAGGTTAGTAATCATCATTGACGCATTTAATGTTCAATCTTACTCGGAGTCAATATATGTTGCCAAATAACACTATTATATTTTTCTCAAATTTCATCGTTCCTTTTATTTTACAAATGTTCCCGAAGTATTTCAACTACTACTTATTTTTGCAATGTAAGAGCTATCATACGAACATCATGGATACATGCAAATCCCAAATGAAGATTTTTTGATCGCCAATATTATGAGCTGTTAAAAATAACTGACAAATTTAATACTTATTGAATGAATTAAGTGTGTAATTCACTAAACTACTTGTTTTTTATCGTAAGAGGAGAGTTGGAGGATGACTTTTTTTACATGATTTGATGTAGCAATCGGCGTGCGAGAGAAGAATATTATTAATCGTCTACAATTTAGAGTTGAACATCTAGAAAGCGCTAATGAGAAGCTTACAAGAAAGTGTCACGCTTATTTATGTTTATTGTGCATTGTAAACATCATTTGATTTGTAGTTATCTATGTACTTTATGGTTATTTTGCTGTATGAACTTAAATTATGTAATTTATGTCTAACAACTTTGGTAGATAACTTAGCAATTGCGAATTGAAAATGATAGACTGGCAAATAGAATTTGTAAATGACAAAGAAAACTTGCCGAATAGCACTTCATATGAATTCCACAAAATGCAACCCCAAAGGAAACACCATTCATGTAGAATGATATTTCACTGGAGTCCAAATATATGCTACACCCAATAACATCACCACAAACCCAACAAAATATGTATTGTTAGAGAACATGACAATGCATCATCAAAATACAAATACACTATCCGAAAATGTTCTAAAACCAACACGAAAACTATAAGTAGATGTTCTAAAATCATGCCAAATAGATGCTTTAAAAACAGCCAACATCACAAATCTCTCCACTTTCCGATATCAGCATTTAGCACCTTCCAAAGATGATCTTTAGAAAGACAACAATAGAAGTACATGGTTATTATACAAGTAAATGATGATGAATAAGACAGTGTAAACTATATACATATTTGTGTTTCAATATCTGTTATATAATTAAACTTCATAAAAGTGTCCACGCTTCGTCTTCGTCTTTGTCTTCCTCTTCATATTCCATCTGTCCTAACACTTTGACTCTGTGTGACACGTACAGTTGATGAGCTACATGTGCAGAACTATATCATTGACCACATGTCATCTTCTTGCTAAATACATTTCGACTTTGTGGATCATATGCATTCATAACCTTTTTTTTTCTTCGGCCTACTTGTCGATGCTTACATAGTGGTGGCATAATCAAATCCATATCCATCACAGGCCACGTCTCGGGACTATTAATTGGATGAATGAAATGTAAGTACATTTTCAAAAAAGTTTGTCGATGGTAATAAGGATAAACAAATTCTTCCACTTTCTTTCTTATAAACAATAAAATATGGAATAACACGTACGCATAGTATCCCTGTAAGTTCCCACCAAGAAAAAGTGCATGTATGTTTGCTCAAATCAACAATATATTGCTTGTTAGGATCACTTACCTAGAAACGATCCCCTCCTGTGGGTATTGGAGACCAATTTCGCGCACCTTATATCAACTTACCAAGCTTTTTCATCTTCAACACTAGCTAGTCAAACACAACTCATTTAACTCGACTCGTTTAATTTGCATCTAGAAACGGTAAGTCAAGTCGCTTAATTTTTGTTTAGTCGACTCGTTTGAGTCGGTTATTAGACTCATGAACTCGAGTTATATAGGCTCAGACTGGGCAATTAGTGGCAGAGACGTGGATTTGGCGATGGGGAAGGAAAATGAATTTCCAAAAATAAATAAATAAAATTTATTTTTGGATAATCTAGGCAAGTGTAGATTGCAGCAGAGCAGAGACTGGAGCCTTCCCTCCTTCCCTCTTCAAGAGCAAAATCCTGAAACGGGAAGCTCGAATTCAATGGCTGTTACTTCAATCTCATCTACTTTGATTCCCTCTTTCTTCATCTCCAACTCTTCCTCCTTCCTTTCTTCTAAGCCTGACCTCTTTTTCCTTTCTTTCTCTTCTACCCCTTCGTCGAAGCTCCAATACCTAAAATCTTCATTTCTTTCGACTAAGCTTTATGCCGCACCCGAAGTCGTGGACTCCATCGATACCATAGAACCTGCTCCAGAAATCCTCGATGTGGCTGAATCTACCGCCTTCGAGGTTTGTGGTTTCTGATTTTCTCGAAGGAGTTTTGATTTGCCTGTCTGAAATGTCAAAACGGAAATACTTTTAACTTAAACCGTGGCTAGGTTAGTTTTGTTATAGTTCCATGAAAAAAAAATTTGCTTGAATGTTGGTGGTGGCATTTTATAGCTGGTTACCCTTACTTTCTCAGCTATCAGATAGGACTGTATCAGGTTAGAGGTGCTCTTATATTTTATGGAGATAAATATTGGAAGCATAAAGGAGTTGTGAATTTTCTGTAATGGCGTTATCATTTGGTCATTTCATTGAAGTAAAGGGAAGCTGGAACATGTCTGCCTGTAGTTTTCGTTGCAATTTCATAAAGAAATCTGGTTCTTGACATGAATAGTGGATATTTTTCTGTTTTCCATTGTTTCCCAGGAATCGAGTTAAACTGTAGCATTTATACCAAGGTAGTCTTATTTGATGCAGGGACATATGTAGGAAAGATAAATGAGTTCTAAGTTTTATTATTTATATACTGGCTTTTTTATTTGGTTTCGTATTGTCACAGAATTGATGAATAATTTGCTGATGCACTCTATTTTATTCTTGTGTAGGGTGAAGATTCTGAGGCACCTGGCACTTCATCACTCAGTATTGGAGATGATGCAGATAAGGTTTTCTTTTCACTTGACTACTTGTTCATTCAAATTCTGTGACCGATCAAACTTAGCTTTTTGAAAACTGCTCTGAAGATATGCAACATTGTATATTTTGTTCATAACGGGTTAATTTGGCGCTTATTGATAAATGAATTGATGAATTCTATCAAATTTATGTATGCCAATTCTACAGTTCTTATAATTTACATTATCTTATGAATATTTGTGTCCCCAGATGGCGCCAAAGCAAAAAATTCGAATTAAACTAAGGTCGTACTGGGTGCCATTAATTGAGGACTCTTGCAAGCAGATAATGGACGCTGCTAGAAATACCAATGCAAAAACCATGGGTCCTGTACCTTTACCCACCAAAAAACGGATCTATTGTGTCCTCAAATCCCCACACGTGAACAAGGATGCGAGGTTCCATTTTGAAATACGAACCCACCAACGACTCATAGATATTCTTTACCCTACCGCCCAAACAATTGATTCTTTGATGCAGCTCGACCTCCCTGCTGGGGTTGATGTGGAGGTCAAGCTCTGAAAATGCAGTGCTGGGGGCATGGTAAAATTCCTCATCTTTTTTACATTTGATGTATTGGCAAGGATTTCATTTTAGAGAAGTATGTACTGGTATGAATCTAAAACCATACAATTTCTTGAGCAGTTTAAGAGCAGGATTATGAAATTCCTTTTCTTGATGTGAGTGTCATCAGTTAGCGAGCATGTCATACTGATAATTGGTTCTTTGCACTTCCTTTTTTTGGTATAAAATTTCTGATAATTGTCGAGTATAGGTAGATAGAAATAATCAAATAAGACCAAGTGCCCCAGTCTTGAATATTATAAACTTTCCGACCTGGGCCTCTCGGCAGCGACCCGGCCTGCTGCCGAGGGTGAGCTTGTACAAAGACACTTATTCATTCCCGTAAGTTCGTCCAGGACATGTAGAAACAATGAAGAGTGTAAAATATTAGTCTTCTTTTTACGCTCTAGTTGAATTTTTGGCATATAATAAAGGTTATAACTTTGACCTATTAATAAACTGGATCACGTCGATGACAAATTCATCACACGTGACGATCTCATCGGGTAATATTGAGTCCGACTTTAGACAAGTGTTACATAACTATGTGGTTTTCTCTTCGCCTTTTTCATTTCTTTGCGTCTCTTTTTCCAAGTCTAAAGCAATTGCTTAAGAATTGGATCAAATTGACTATTTTGCGTTTTATCTCTTTTTTTATCTATATTTTAAAGTCGTGGACGTGTTCATATTTTTCAAAACATGGGTCCCTCATACTTGATTATGGGTGCACAATCAACTTGTGTCACGTTTCTCGTGATGAACCAACTAAAAAA